>CM053624.1:125775686-125878992 GCA_028646595.1 Phalanger gymnotis
TATTGCTTTCTGCTTGACTAATCAGAAATAGCAGGGAATCGAGGTGGTACAGTAGATAGAGCTGCCAGGCCTAGAGTCAGGAAGGCTCATCTTCTCAGAGTTCAAATCTGGCCTCAGACACTTACAAGCTATGTGGCCCTGGACAAGTCACTTAAGTGTGTTTGCCTCAGTTTCCTCATCTGTACAATGAGCTAGACAAGGAAATAGCAAACCACTCCAGTGGTTTGTATCACTTTGTATGTATCACTTCGCCATGATAACCCCAAACGGGGTCAGGAAGAAATGGAAATGACTGAAAAAAAATATTGAACAATTAGAAATAGCATCTAATCCAGGTCACTTCAGAAAGAATTTACTCTCCTGACTTGACTCCCAACAATTCTGGTTCATCTAGCACATTCCTGGGCTCTTTCCAAATACCAAAGCATGACTCCTCCTAGATAGACAAATACAATTTATTGGGTCCCCACCTCCCACCTAGATATTCTAACTCTTTGGTTAACTCTGGACCTCAAGAAGACTGACTTAGACATTTTTTAGGTGCAGTACCTTCACGCCCTCAAGAGTCCTTCCCCCACCCTCCTTTCCTTTTTACCTCTTAACCTCTACCCTAGAAGACCCCACTAACCCGTCCTTTCAAGAGCATGGCATGGCTTCCTACTTATTCTTTCATTGACCCCTCCTCTCAGTCTCCAGGTGGGCAGGACACTTCCCGGACACACTCTTCTATGCCCATCCGTTCTCTATCCCATGCTATCTTCCAGCTGCCACACCCACTCCTTGGCAACTCCTCCAGACCCAAATGAAATCAGTCTGTCCTCATCTCATTTTTTCTAGGGTGTCTTCACAAGGAGAAACTAGATAATTTAGCATCTAATTCATCATCATGAGAAAGAGTCAGAGCATTGTCTACTACTTCCAGGTAATATATATTTTACCACAGACAAAATTCCTAGTTTGATGTCAAACCAAAGTAAGATTCTCATAGAAGGAACTTAGACTGAATAAATGGGGAAAACTCCACCACAGAGAGCCAGCGGAGGAAACATTTTGTAACTGTAATGAACAAGTAATCATAACTTACAGTTATAAATCTTCTTAGAGGTCATCAAGACCAAGTGATGTGCCAATAGTCACATCTCTAGTAACTGTCAGTTACTGCTGTTTAGTCATTCAGTTGCGTCCAACTCTAAGTGACCCCATACTGGAGTGATTTACCATTTCCTTCTCCAGTGTGTCCCCATTTTACAGATGAGGAAATGAGGTAAATACTTGTTAAGTGATTTGCCTAGGGTCACACAGCTAGTAAGTGTCTGAGGCTAGATTTGATCTCAGATCTTCTTGACTCCAATCCTGGTGCTCTATCCACTGTGCTACCGACCTGTCCCCAACTCACCCAGCCTAGAAGAGCAATGGTCACTCATGGGCTTTACCCCATTATGATCTACACGGGAGCATTTGACCTGCTCCATTATTTTCCTGACCTGAACTGGTTCCCCCCTCCTTTAGTAGACTTTTGGCCCTCTGCACCAGGGCACTTACCACATTTGTACCAAACAGTATAGACACCCAATCAGCTTTAGCCCTCCTGTAGCTCAGAACTCCCAAACTCTGGAATCCATCAGTCACAAACTCCCCATGCAACAAAAAATTACAAGCATGTACCACCAGGCCTGGTAAAGGTGTATCTTTAACAAAGCATTTCAAAAGGAATGTCTTTGTTAAACCACGTGTCCTAATTTTCTTTTTTGACAAATGAATATATGAACTTCCCTGTGGGAAAGTTTCCTATAGAGTAAGAACAGGTTCAGGTGAAAGTCTTATCTCACTGAGGATTATTTTATGACCTCAATTACTATGGTATCCAAGAACACAGGACAACAATCTCCTGGCTTTCCCCAGGGGCTACTAAGGCCAAACGAGCACAGACTGACTTCTCTCTAGTCTCACTGAAGCTGCTGTTACATGGTACTGGAAACATGGGAAAGAGTAATAACTGGCATTTGAATACTGCTTTAAAATTTGCAAAACATTTTACATTTAATATTGACTAACAACTACCAATGAGGTAGTCATATCCAGCATTATCGCCATTTTACAGATAAGAAAACAGAATCAGAGAGGTTAAGAGCCTCACTCACTAATTGTGTGATCACAACCATCAAGATTCAACCACAGGTCTATCTGACTCCAAGTCTAGAACCTTATCTACTACACCATGCTAAGATCATTCTACACCACGGTAAGATCATTTTACATCATGCTAAGATCATTCTATAACACACTAAGATCATGCCAGATCCCACCTGTGTCATTATTCAACAACACTCAACAAACCCATTAACCATATTCAATGTGCAAGGCAATGTGCTCCGACTCGGGATTTATTTTTTAAATAGAGTCATTCTTAGCTATTCTCCATCACATATAAGGCGATCCCAGTGGACTCATGATAGCATTTTTATGCTATCTACCCCCAGGGAAAGAGCTGATGGAGTCTAAAGGCAGATCAAAGCATGTTTTTTTTAAACTTTACTTTTCTTGTTATTTTTATTTTTATTTTTGGTCTGTGTTTTCTTTCACAACATGGCTAATATGGATATACATTTTGCATGAATACACATGCATAACCTATAATAAATTGCTTGGGGAAACAATGAGGGGAAGGAAGGAGGACCAGAATTTAAAATTTACATGTAATTGGAAAAAAAAAGACTTTTTTTTTAAAAGAGTCTTTACCCTCAAGGAGCTTCATCTATTAAGGTAATGCAACATGCTCATAGACAAATATAATATAAGAAAGAATGCCATTGGAGCAAAGGTTGAGACCCAAAATATTGTAAGAAAATCTGAAGGTGGAAATAACACCAACAGCTGGGGCATCTTGAGGAGGCAGCATCAGATCCAAAAAGGATTTGACCATCGAAATGGGAAGGAAGTGCACTGCAGGCATAAGTAGTAGTAAGTAAAAGTGAACATATGGAAATAGAAGGCATGGGTTCTTAACCCTTTTTGTGCTATGAACTCCTCTGGCAATCTGGTGAAGCCTATGGACCTCTTTCAGAATGTTTGCAAGTATATAAAATAAAATATATAGGATTACAAAAGAAACCAATGATCATGAAATAGTTATCCATTTTTTTCTAAGGTCACAGGCCCCAGGTTAGGAAACCCTGATTCACTCAGAAGTTAAGTGCCACTCCTTGCCCAAGGTCACAGAACTTGTAACCATCAGAGCCAGAATTCAAATCCAAGTCTTTCTTGACTCCAACTGGAATGTTCTTTCACACATAACACTCTATCACCTATTTCAGTGTTTTTGAACTGGCAACCCGCCCCCATCTGGTAAAGGGCCTTAATTATCAGTCTAAAGAACTTATATTTAGAGGCAATAAGGATCCCCTGAAGACCTTTGAACAAAAGAAGTCGTGCTCAGACCTATGCCTTAGAAAGGTTATTTTGGTCATTATGTGAAAGATTGCTGGGTGAGGGAAACACTAGATCAAGGATGGGGAACCTGCAACCTTGAGGCCGTATGTGGCCTTCTAGGTCCTCAAGTGCAACCCTTTGACTGAATCCAAGTTTTACAGAACAAATCCTTTTATTAAGAGGATTTGTTCTGTGAAGTTTGGATGCAGTCAAACGGCTGCACTTGAAGACCTAAAGACCTACATGTGGCCTCAAGGCCGCAGGTTCCTCACCCCTGATAGTCCAACCTGCCTCATTTTACAAGTGAGCAGAAGTGAGTGACCCCAATTCATATAGTTAGAAGGTGATAGAACCAGGATATGAAAACAGTAGTTCCAATTAAGGAAAGGACTTCCAGGTCTTCTGACTCAAAATCCAGTATTTGCTCAGCTATACTTTTCTGTAAAATGAGACAGTTGGATCTCTGAGTAACCATCTAGTTCTGGAATTCTATGACTCTGCAATTCATAGCAGAGATACAATGTGAGACATTCCCCAAAATACTGCCTCCCCTGTGGCACTGCAAGATTTATACTACAAGGGCCTTAGAGATCATTTAGTCATTTTACAGATTAGGAAACTGAGCCCCAGAGAGGTTGAAGTAACCCATCCTCTGACTCCAAATCTGATGCGTAAATCTGATGCCACACTGGAGGCAGCTAGGTGGCTAAGTGCTTAGGGCACTGGGCCTGGGGTCAAGAAGACCTATGTTCAAATCTGGCCTCTGACCTTTACTAGCTGTGTGACCCTGGGAAAGTCACTTAACCTCTGTTTGCCTTAATCCACTGGAGAAGGAAATGGCAAACCACTCCAGCCAGTATCTTTGCCAAGAAATCCCCGTGGACAGCACTGGTATGCTGTGATCCATGGGATCACCATGACTGGACAACTGACCAACAACAATATACCATGCTCCCTCCAGACAAAACGCCTATAAAGGGCTGATCTAAAATTAAACTCTGCTAAACCTGTCAAAAAGCATACGTCCCTCATTCACAATGAGCAGCTATATTATGGCCTCTAACTCAGGGAACAAGAGGGGCTAAGCAAGTCCCCTTGGGACTTTATCATTGGGCAATTTGGATGTCAAATCCAAAAAGTCAAAGTCTGATTTCTCAGGCTAGAGTTCTATGCGTAACTATGTGAACGGTAATCGTTTTGTGCATTTTGGTAATTGAGACATGTCAAAAGCACTTGATTTTGAAAGAAAAACAATCACTGGGGCAAAAAGGTGGGGGGAGGAGGAGAGGGGAAGATAATCCAAGAAAACAGAGAAAAGTTAAGTCAGCAGAATCTATCCAGATGGGTTTGAACTTTCACCAGCAGTAATTACATTTTCTTCAAAGTAGGCCATATTGTAACTGAACAGCAAGGTCAGCTAGTTCACACATGGGTCCCTGCCTCCTCCTCTTCCTCTTTTCCTCTCAAAGAAACATTTGTGAAGGGCCTCTCAGTGTCATCTCTGTTTTGAAAACCTGCTCTGTGTGATCGGTGTGGGTGTGGCTGAAGAGTTAAATCCCGAAAGGCTTTTCTTAAACACTGATGCAAACTTGTAAAAACTGTGGGTGCACAGCCATCCCAAAAGACTTGTTGCTGTCTGCACCTCTGCTCTTAGGCTTACTGTCTCTGAAAACTACTCCAGAATGGCCCGTTCCATTCCTGACGGCAACTCAAAAGGCTGGCTTCCCAGTGGTTTAAGCTGAGTTCAATGCGTCATTTTTCCAAGATGAATTTTGTTGATTCATGGTTTACAATATTTATGACTGTATCAAGGACACACGTGCCTGGCAAAGGGTAGTTCATCGCATAGCAAACTATAGGCCAACAAGTGTTGCGTAGGCATTATGAAATTCTAAAATAACAACTCACTCTCGTGGCACAGGAAGGTTAAGTCGCTTTCCTTAAGAAAACCCTGTGAGGTATGTATGGCAAATATCATTCCCACCTTATGGAGGCGGAAGCTGAGACTCACTCAGAAGTTGCCCAAGTTGACTTGCCCAAGGTCACACAACTTTTAATTGTCAGAGCCAGAACTCAAATCCAAGACTTGCCTCACTCCAAAGGTAATGTTCTTTCCCACATGATACTATTTCTTATCTCAGAGGATTTGCATCGGTTGTCCCTCATACATCTGGAATACTTTTCTCCTCATCTTGCCCTCTTAGAATCCCTGAATTCCTTTAAGATTCAGCTCAGACTCCATCTTCTGTAGGTCTTTCCTATGCACTCCCTCACCCCTAAACTAATCTTTTTTTCAATAAAACAAGTGAACCACAATCATTTTAAGGACTTCCTAGGTACTAAACCTAGGGATACAAAGAAAGGTAATGTACCTTGCCTATACTGTACCTGTTTATATACAAGTTGTCCCTCAAATTCAAAGCAGTAAATCAATAAACATTTATTAAGTTCCTACCATGTGCCAGGCACTGTGCTAAGTGCAAGGGGATACAAAAAGAGACAAAAGACAATCCCTGCCCTCAAAGAGTTTACAATCTAATGGAGAGACACCATGCAAACCATATATACAAAGCAAGCTGTATACAGGATACATAGAAAATAATTAACAGAGAGAAGGCACTAGAATTATGAAGGGATGAGGAAGGCTTTCTTTAGAAGGTGGGATTTTAGTTGGAACTTAAAGGAAGCCACAAAGGCGAGAAGACAAGAGGACAGAGGGCATTCCAAGCCTGTGGGACAGTCAGAGATAATGCCTGGAGCTGAATTTAAGGACTGTTTTTGTCTCTTCTTTTTATCACCAGTCCTTACCAGAGTGGTTGGTACATAGTAAGCATTTAATAAATGCTTTCCTAAAAGATTCACAGGCACATTGGAATATTTATGGAACAACATAAACAAGAAATGTCTGCAATGAGAAGGTGGTTTGTGATCTGCCCCTTTGGAGTGCTGATGCTGAGAAAGATCACAGATTCATAAGTGAGTTCCCAGGCCCCATCCAACGATAAAACGGTGATAAAACGAGAGCCTTCCTTCTTCTCAGGCCTGGCCCTAGAAAGAATCGGGAAGTGGGTGACATTTTTATTGAATGAGTGCCTCACTTCCTCGTCTTCTATTTAATTTTTCTTCAAGTTTCAGTTTCCTTGTCTGTAAAATGGGGATATGAGGATCAAATGACTCTTTATAATATACTTTTAACTACCAATTTCCCTTTTTTCATATCCCTTTCAGTCCTGAGAATGTGCTATTCTCATAGCCCTAGTTCCTTCAGGCTCTGGAAGCCTTCTATGATTGATTAAGTCACTAGAACTTTTTAGTGTTACTAAGCTCATGTCCTACCTCCCTAATTACCATATAAAACCTCAAGATATTTACATTCTAAAAGAGGACAGAAGAGAGAGAACAATGACCAACCCTAAGGAATTAATTTCTAGTGGCGAAATATCAGACATCATGGCACTTGGGTGAGGTAGATATTTTGGGTCAGACGGAAGTTTCCCTAATACCTCACAAATTGCTTCAGGTAGATTGACTACTAATTAACTCTGCCTAGGGCCTGTTGCTAGTGGTTATACCACATCAACTCCATAATATAAAGTACTTGGGTCTTTGACCATCTTCCAATTTCCACATTCAAGGTATATGTCCCTAGTACTGGTCACCTGGTATTTCCAGCACTTTATTACAGGGGAATCCTGTATTACTATGAGTACAACTCCTAAATGACAATAAAGAAACTCTTTGGATATCTGGGGGTGTTGTCTAAGATCCAGGTTTTAAAGCAGACTCTAGGAAGTTGTGAGGGCAAAGATCAGACCTCATTTGCCCTTGTACCTGTGGCTAGCAGGTTCTAAAATGCTTGTTGGAATTAATTCATATAGAAAAGATACTACCTCCTTTCTACAGGCCTTTGAAATTTGATGAATTTAGACACATTGCTCTCTGGAAGGCACATTGCTCTCTTTCACGGAGGAAACTAGCTTCATTTGTCTTGTTTTTCTATTTCTTTATCAATCCCAACCTCACTGGACTATATAACAACAGAATCCTGGGATGCCTTGTAGTGAGGCTTTGGCTGGGGCCCTGCTGCAACACCCCCAAAGATACCCAGTCTGAGGGCAATGGGCCTAATATCAATTTAACCAAATAAGAACAGGTCAACAAAGTTAGAGAACAGAGGCAGGGAAGGGTCAGAAAAGCAAGCCTGTAAAAGCTAAAATAGACATCTCTCAAGACACATAAACATTGTTTTGACTATTGCCCAAGCAACCCTCAGGCTGACATAATCTGTCTGCTTACTGCAACTGGTATTGGGTCCAATCTTTCATCATGGATCCTGCCCTGTGTTTGAAAACTATATGCTTACCAGCTAACTGAATACATATGCATATATATATATATTTGCCTGCATATATGTGTGTGCACATATGTGTATATATCTATATAATACACATACACTCCCTTTGTTTATATTGGGTAATTTTCATTATCTCAGTGTCTGAGATTAGGATGACTTCCTAACCATCCTAGAATACACTTTACTGGTTGAATTGCTGTTGGGTATCTTTGGATGGAGATAAAATTTCTCTTGTGTAGTCAAATGCCTGTACTAAGTTGGGTCTTAAGGCTCTATCTTCAGTACACAATAAGCTGCTACTATACTGATCAAATGTAAACTCCTCTGGCATTTTTCAAAGTCCCTCATAACCTGCCCCCATTCTATTCTTCTTATACGCCTACATTCTCACACCCCATGTACTCTGAAAGCCAGGGATACTCATATCCTTGCTGTTTCTCAAACAAGATCCTTCATCTGGATTCTGGGAATTTTCAGTGGCTGGCCCTGATTTCTGGAATTCTCTCCCTTCTAATATTGACCACCTGGCTTCCTTTGAGTCCCAGCTAAAATCCCACCTTCTACAGGATCCCCCCTTAATTCTGGCGCCTTCCCTCTGTTGATAATTTCCAATTATCCTGTATATAGCTTGTTTGGACATAGTTGTTTGCATATTATCTCCTCTATTAGACTGTGAGCTAGTTCCATGAGAGCTGAGACTATCTTTTACCTTTCTTTGTCTCCCCAGTGCTTAGCACAGTGCCTGGCATGGTGGGTGCTTAATAAATATCTACTAATTACTGACTGCTTATACAAACTCTTTCTTATGCATATACATAGAGCAGTTATCAGCATGAAATTCCTATCCCTGACATTACTCTGGGGGATCCTATGGCTGTTGAGACTAGGCAGTGACTCAAGAAGTCAGCAGCTCTTTGGGAGAAGAACAAATTAGCTCCCACCAATTGGTTCTCAGTAAGACCTGAGATTCATAGCTGTATAAGCAGACTATGCAACACACCACCCCTACGCCAGATAGGTGAAATATGAGCCCTATTCTCAGGTGGCCCTTTTGTGATCTCTTTTCTCTCTTTTCAGCTGCCCTAAATTTTTATTTTATCCTCATTTCACCTATATCTTGCCTTTTGAGGAGTGGTAGGAAAGAACACAATGTGATTTTACCCTCCTCCCCTACTCCAAGGGACAAGCTTGGGTTCTTCTGTGACTATATCCGGAACTTGTGATGATTACTGCTGCCTAAACAATTCAGAGTTTCCTAGTAAACCCTTCAAGATCATGGACCTTGTCCTCATCCATCTTTGCACCTTGCGCCATTTGCAAGAGTTTAATGAATGTCCGTTGAACTGATGCACACTGATACCAACTCCAGGCCCCAATTAATATTTGGGGTATCTCATGGTTGAGGGGAAAGAGACCTGGACTTGGAGTCAGAGGACCTGGGTTCAAGTCTCATTTACTACCGCTGAGACTTTGGACAAGACACCTGACTTCTCTGAGCATTAATATCCTCCTCTGTAAAATGAGGGGATTATTCTAGATGAGCCCAAATTCCCTTCCATCTCTAAAGCCTGTGACCCTATCGAGTCTAGCACAGACTGACAACCTGGATCGTTACATAGTTCGCATTCACCCACGCATATGCAATCCTTTGCCAAATCTTGCCCTTTTGACGAGACTTGTGTCTTCTCCACTCATATAGTCGAAATTTAGTTCAAGTCCTCATTGGCTTTTGCCTAGACTACTGCAACAGCCTTCTTAACCCATACCTCTCTCCCTCACTCCAATCCACCTTTGACTTAATGGCTAAGATGTTTTTTCTAAAGCATAGGTCTCATGGTCTCTACTCCCTACTCCTGTTCAATGGCCTCCAGTGGCTCTCCATTCCCTCCATGATCAAATACAAAATTCTCAAGCTTTTAGAGCTCGTCATAACCTAGCCCAGGGGTGGGGAACCTTTGGCCTCAAGGCCACATGCAGATTCCCTACCCCTAACCTAGCCCCTTCCTACCTTTTCTGTCTTCTTACATTTTTCCTTCCCTCTGCCCACAATATAATCCAGCCATGCTGGCTTACTTGCTGTTCCTCAAACACAACCCTCCATCCCAACTCTGTGCCTTTGCGCTCTCTGTCCCCTATGCCTAGAATGCTGTGCTCCTTGTCCCCCTTTTAGTTTGCTTGGTTTCCTTCCTCTCAACTCAAAGCCGATCTTCTGCAAGAGGCCCTTCCTGGTCCGCCCAGCTTCTAATGCCTTCCCTTCTCAGATTGCTTTCTTTTTACTGTGGATAGCTTGTAAGTACCTAGTTATTTACATGTTGTCTTCTTTAATAGAATGTACGTTCTTTGAAGGCTTTTTATTTGTATTCCTAGGACTCAGCACAGTGCCTGGCACATAGTAAGACCTTAATAAAATTTTATTGACTGATTTCTTGACCTCACTGGGAACAAAGAGAGTCAGTCATCAATTTAGATACAATGAACCATGGAGTAACCTTAGTACTCTGGTGAATTCAAAGAAGTCAAACTTCCTTAGTAGCGTCTTGAACTCAAGGTGACTCTTGTTATTAGAGACATTTTCCTGGGATCAGTAACGATAGCTTCAAGGTCTTGACATTGTTTTTAGCACTTCTCTACTGCCTGGCATCAAGGACTATATTTGCTGTACCAGGCTGTGTCCTAAAGGTACGCTGATATCCCAAGAACAAATAGCTATTGCTCATTAGCTGGTCTGGGAGGGACCCTAGGGTCTAGCTATCCTGATGGGTGACTGCCTCCTCAACCACTGTTTCAGTAAAGCCCTCATTCTCCAGCTTTCTCTTCTACAACTTATCCACTATGTTAACTCAAGTACTTTCCCCTCCATTTCAGTTGTGGAATCATGAATCATGATCAATACCATAGTTCTTGGATGGGTGGTATTAGTCTATTAACTTATAACCTTACTCACCATCCATGTAATTTTCTAGACCAAAGCAGTCCTCCCTAACTATTACTTCCCCATGTTTAGGAGACAATATTTGTTTAAAAATGCTTAGCACAGTGCCTGATACATAGAATATTAGCACTTATTCTCTTCCCCTCTCCTTCTTCCCCCATCCCCTTTAGATTATATGCTCCTTAAGGCCAGGGATGATCCTTGCTTTCCTACTTGTATCCCCAGTATTTAACATAGTGCTTGGCAAACAGTAAATGGAAGATAAATTTATTCTTCCCATTCATTCATTCATTCATTTCTTCTAATGTCTCTTCAGTTCTAAAATCCTGCCATTTCTATGGTTCTATATATTTATTGGGAAAGTAAAATGAAGATGAACAGCTGTTTGGACCCAGTAGTGTAGCTGACAGCTCAGAAAGAGTTATTTATAAAGCTCATCCAATTTTAAGGCTACGAGTCTATGATCACTCAGGTTTGACTTATGCTATTCATACAGAAACAAGGAAGTGATGACTAACAAGTAAATTTTATTTCTTGGCAGAGGAAACAGTAGTCCAATATAAAGAAAATAGTGGAGGAGGAAGAGAGGAGATGCCTAATTCTTTTCACCCTAGCTTGAGCATTTCTCTCTTTTATAAATATCTCTTAGTAGTCAGTTGTCAGCTAGCAATCAAGTCACCTGTGGCTATAAATAAGGTCTGCTGTTAGAGAGAAGGTTCAGTATACTCTGTTAGTCACCACTCTACACAGCAGAATAACAGAACATACTTGGTTGCAGTCTGGGACACATACAGTTCACAAATACACAAATCCTTTTTCTTGAGGGGGAAAATACCTGTCTTACTTTCAGGGGATCATCCTTGTATTCTAAACATTCCTTTGACAGACAAAGAAATTTCAAAATGTTTGATTTCCCCCATCCCCCAAAGTTATCATTCAGGTTTGTTTTTTTTTTTTATGGCCATGTTTTCGTTCCAAGGCTTTCCAATTTATCTTCCTGCTGTTGCTGTAGATAAAAACTATTTTTAGTGCACAACTGGTTTGGAGACAGGCATTTTTGTTTCACAATCTCGGCTGGTTGGCATATTTCTATGCTTCTCACACCTCTGATTCTAGGCTGACAGAAATTACTCCTTAGGCACAACTTCAGTTGAGAGGCAATCACAGTTTCTAAGTGACATTCATCAAACAAATGAAATCCCAATAATAACTCAGGCTGGATACATCATTTTTTGGTACCTGATTCAGAGAATTCATGACTCCCCATCAGCTGTTAGCAACCATTTCTATTCTGCTTGAGTTCATCCTATCAAAACATGGTATCTTCTCTACCTCCCCCAGTCATGTTTGACATGCTACTTTGATAAAAATTTAATTCCATCTGCTAGTAACATTTTATTGTCCCAGTTTCACTTATTCAGTATCACAAAGGGAAGCAGTCATCACTGACAAACCTCCAAGTAAAGTTGCTTTTTCGGCTATCTGATTTATAAAGCTGAATCGAAAAAAAATTTTATGTTTCTTCTCCCTAGAGCAAAATGTTCTCTTCCTTCCATTTAACCATTCCAATACTCAATAAAGTGATTAATGATATATCCAGTGTCCTTTTCCCATTCAGAAGTGGCACCTTTTGAGACTGAGGTATTGGAAATTCATAATTAGAGCGGGCAGCCTTGGAAGACGGAAAATAACTAGACAGTTGAGCTGTCTTCTTTCCAGATTAAGGAACTGGCAAGCACAAAACTGGGAGCTGTATTCAATGGGAGAGTGGAAGCCACCTAAACGATGTGATTCTAGGAGTATCCAAAGTGACCAGAAATTCGAATGCTATTTGACTGCAAAGGCAAGGCCTTCTTTAAGGATGTTTCTGTCATACCCCACTTAGGAATACAAGCTCATTTATTTACTAGAGTATTGCTCTGGTTACTGATAAGAGTGGGCATTTGATGAAGTTGACCAGTTGTTGATCATATTTCTATCTATCCATAGTTTTGTGTTCTAGAGTAGCCTTTGTGAAGTTTAATTATTCCACTGTCTAAATTGTGTCCTAATTAACAAAGATCTCCTTGAAGTTGAATGAACACATATCTTTGTATAAAGACCATTATCATCAAAAGACCTAATGGCCCAAATTGAGATCCTGGATTTAGAAGTTAAAAATCAGATAAAGTCCTTTTGATCTATGTGTTTAGCTAGATTTCAAAAACAAGAGGAAAAATTTGGTAAGACCTCAACAAGTTCCCTACTCAACACCCCACCACCCCAGAAAAAAAGAACCTTAAAGGGCTTAAGGCATTGAATGCCATTAATGTCTTTCTGGTAGTAGGAAATTAAAACAGACATACCTAAAAAAAGTAAAAACTTCAGTGCATGCAGGAAATATCAAACTACCCAAAGGTTGGGGGGTATTTGTTAGTAATCCATTAGATTGTAAACTCCTTGAGGGCAAGGACTCTCTTTTGCCTCTTTTTGTATCCCCAGCGACAGTGCACAGTGTAGTTTGTGCCAGGGCACATAGTAGACCCTTAATAAATATTTATTTATTAAGTGATAGTAATAATCTAAAAATGTGACCAATGATAGCCTCTACTATATAGGTACATATACATGTATGTACACACAAACATGAACATATATTAGGATGAGATAAAAAAATCGTTAGGCAGCTGACTTTCTTTTCGGAGTGAAGGGCACAGTTTTGACCTCTAATGATTATCGCTAAACATTAAAAAGCACTCTAATTTCTAAATTAATTTCTCTAAGATGGAGGAAAGTTCTCAGGAAAATAAGACACTCAATTTTGAAAATAATAATAGCAGCTGCCACTTAAGGAATCTGATTTACATACATAATTTCGAGGTACATAAAATGGTTTCTTAACACATTGTGGAGATGGTATCTGAGGCTCAGAACTATAAGAATCCACATAGAATTACTGGGTTTCTTAAGTAACTCCGAAGGAAAAACAGTGACTTCCACTACGTGAAGTCAGAGGAAATAGAGTCACCTGGCTCCCAGATGGGCTTTTCTCAGTTTTGCTAAGCACTATACAAAGGACTTAGAAGGGATCTTTTCCCCTTCCCTATATCTCCCTTTTTAAAGGCAGCCCTAGAAAAATTATTAAAGGTCAGCTAACACTACAACAACAACAACAAAAACTGTCCTTTTAGGTCAATCAAGGGACAAAACACAGTTAGGCATTTTCTTTATAGCTTTGCCTTTGGGTCCTAAGCCAGCTAAAGTGATTGAAAAGGTCACGCTGGTTTATGAAGCTGATGCCATCCCCACATCCTAGGTTTAAGGGGGCATGGTGGTAAGGGAGAAGAAAGTCAGCAAAAGAAGAATCAGTGGGCACCACGTTAAATATCAGGTCCTTTTTCCTTTTCTCGGGGTCTCTCATCTGTGGGTGGTTTGCAGGGCTGAGAGCAGGTGGGCTAGTGAAGGGGCTGAGCTTGGCAGGGTGGAGCGAAGGCAGGGGGTCTCGGACAGGAAGTGGGCAGAAACTTTGAGCGATTCTGCGATCCACGGCTTGCGTGCTCCTGGGAGCAAGGACTCACCCACCCAAGAGCGGGGAGCCGAGCGCCTTTAGACTGGACTACTGAGGAGAAAGGCGGGGCGTAGCGGGGCTCGCTCGCTCCCTCTCCTCTTGCTACTACTCACCCTCTTGCCTGGACTCTCAGAGGAAGCGGCCCCGTTGCCCGAAAGCAGGGTGACCGCGGAGCTGTAGCGCAGCATCCTCCAGCTGTGCCGTAGGGCGGGGAGGGCGGGAGCGAAGCCGGAGTGTCTCTCGGGTTCGAATAACGCTCCCCAGGCCCCAGGCTGGCAGTCAGTCTGCCCGTCTGTCTATCTGCCCTCCCTCTTTCGTCCTCCTTGCCTCCACCCTTGGCTCTCGTCACTGTTCCCGCTCCTCCTCTCCCTGCGCTACCCCGGGGGAGTGTCCGCAGCCCGCCCGGTCTGGAGGGAACGCCCAGACTAGCCCCCTACCCACACCCCAGAGGCCGCGCTGTGGCCCCACCAAGCCAGCTGTGTGGCCAGCTGTGGTCGGAGGCAGCCCGGGTGGAAGAGTGGGCGGGCAGACAGGGAGGGAGCGCACCTCGGGGCGGAAGAAGCGAACTCCCAGCTCGTCTGACCTGTCCGGCAGCATTTTCTCTTTTTGGCTCTGACTCAGTCTTTCTACGCAGGGGCAGTCAATCTGAGTTTGGGTAAGGCCAGCGCAGAGGACTCTTCTTCCTCTATTGACACTATCACAGCTCGGAGAGGGAGCTCTCTGGGAGGCCCTCTCTAGAACTGGAGGTTGGAACTGCTTCTGGCACAACATTGAATCATTCAACAAACATTTCTTGTGCTCCTGTCGTTCGAAGAGCACAAGGTATTGAGGCAAATAAGAGGATGCCATACAAACATAACTATTCTACACTATTAAATGATCGTTGCATTAGAGAGTCAAGAAACAAAAGTGCTATGTGAGAAGGGGAGGATGTCTTCCTCAGGCACTTCCCAGTATTTTTTGTTTAAAGGAGATATCGGTAGGACCCCCAGTTCCTGAATGGCGTGTCTCCTTTATCATTCTCCAGATGTGGCTTTGTAAGGGTGAGGACACAGGTCCTTTCACCTGGGTCTCATTTTCCCCACTTGTCAAAATGGGGTCAGGCTATTAGTGAGATTCCATTGGTTAATTGATATCTACCAAGATACTTATCTTGAAAGAGGTTAATGATTATTGTCTTGAAGTCTGGGCAGCTGTTCTAAGGAGGAAGGAAGTGGGTTGTGGCCCAAACGAAGACAAAATAAACTGGCATCTATTGCTTGTTTACTTTGGTGGCTACTGGAGAGTCTCTCAAATGTTTTGGTAAAGACAAAGGAGGCAGCGGATTTACATTTTATCTCGGGGTCCCATTTGGCCATTGCAACATAATAGGTTTGCATGGTCCCTCCCAAAGGCGTTACTCTGTCAATGTGTTTTGTAACAAATAGAAAAACCTTTTCTACAAATTCCAAATCTCAAGAACAAAATCCATAACTCTTGCTACTGAAAAAGATGTCCCAGATAATCTCAGTGACAGAGCTCTCAGAGCACTTTGCCAGCCTATGTGACAAGAGCCCTGGGGCTCATGCTGCCTGGGAAGACTAGGGAATGAAGGGCTTTGGGCCCGTTGATTACCCAGTCAACTCCCAAAGTATTATAATGCCTCTCTTGGTTATGTCATATTCCAGCCAGGCCAACACTGGAAAGCATATTTAGTAATATTGGAGGAAGTCCAAGGAAGAGAAGAATGGGGAGCAAACAGGAAAGTGGAAGGGGGAGAGGCAGAGGAGAAAGGAAGCACACGGAGCTGGGAAAAAGAAAACAATAGAATACTAAACTGAGAGGAGAATAGAAAACTGAATAATTCATCTCAGCCTCACACTTTTAGGAGTAATTCTGAGAAGTGAAGTAATAGGTTTGAATATATTTTTAAGAATAACTAAAGGAACTCAGTATATCTAGATTTAGAGCTGGAAAGGACGTGTAGAGGTCATTTAGTCCAGCTCATTTTACAGATGAGGAAACTGAGGCCAAATGCAGATCACACAGGTAGTTGTTGACAGAGCCAGAATTTGAACCCAGTCTAGACTAGGTAGTAGCAGAATAGCTGTAAATAGAAAAGGGAAGAGGGGGGGAAAAGGGAAAAGCCAGCCCCCTGGACCAATAGCAAGAGGATACCATACAAACATAACTATCATGCACTATTAAATGATTACTGCATTAGGGAGTTAAGAAACAAAAGTGCTATGTGAGATGGGAAGGATGTCTTCCTCAGTCACTCCCACTACTTTTGAGGAAGGAGGTATCCATAGGACCCCCCAATCCCTGAATGGCACGTCTCCTTTATGATTCTGATGGCCATGATGACCATAATTATAGTCATATGTAATATGAAAATATATATATATATATATATGACTAGTCTATGAAAAACATTTTATATCTGATAGAATGAGAAGTTTCTTGAGTCCAGACTCTATGGTATTTTTATGTTTGTATCCCTTGCCTCTGTCACAGGTGTCTTACCCAGAGAAGGCATTTAATAAATGTTTGTTTAAATGACAGCCTGCTAGAGTCAAATATGCTGTTGAAGGATGGAAGTGAGAGAGGAAGACAGGAATGTCCTAAATTTGGCACTAGATTGTACTCTTTCAGATTTATCCTTCCAGTGCTGAATACCTTCTTTCTCCTCTCAATCTCCCCTCCCCCACCCCTTTCAGATTCCTTCAATGCATTATCTTCCCATTAGAATGTAACCTCTTTGAGGGAAGAAATGTCTTTCTTTTTTATTTTATTTTTGTCACAGTGCCTAGCACATGTTGAGTGCTTAGTAAATACTTGTTGACTGTCTAAAGGAATTAGCAAATCTTCATGGAGAAGACAGGAATTAACCGGACCTTGAAGGATATGTTTTGCATTGAGTAGAGTGGAGGCCAAAACTATCCCCAGAAGTAAGAGAATCTGGTTATTTTTAAAGCTTTCCACTAAAGAAGATACCATGACCTCCTTCTATCACCCAGAAAAGCACAGAAATTTGAAGAGACCTTAGGGACCATTTAGTTAAACCTCTTCATTTTACATGTAAGGAAACTCAAAACCAGGAAGTTAAGTGACTTTCCCATAATTATACAAAAAAATAGACATACAGAACTCAGGTGTCCTGATTCTCAGTCTATCATTCCTTCCATGAAGGCCTTTTGATTCCATTGTTTCATAATTTCAACTACAGTCAGTTTCCATGTTCTATAGCTTTCACACTCTGTAGCTTACTTCCTGTTTACTCAAGGGGCTTTCAGTTGCCTAGCTGGTTTCCCATAGCCCTACTCCTGAGTTCTCTATCATGTAACTGGACCGTTAAGCACTTTCCTTCCACCTAGTGTGGCATCTTGGTTGGAGGCCTTTTCTTCCTTCACTGCTACCTCTCCCCGAACAGTAGGGATAAGGAAGGGCAAGGTATGAGAGTTGACTTGAGGACGAACAGTAGTGAAAGCAACAGGAAAAGCCACCAGAGAGTAGTCTTGACTGGCTAGGAATTGTCTTAGCTGCCATCTTGAACTATCAAAGCTAGTGGAATGATACATACACATAAGACTTCTTCCTTATGTCTATTTTAAATTCCTTTGCTTCTACTTAAAGCCAAGAGATGACCCAGAGGCTTCAGTGACAGGCAACCTCCACCCTAATCAAACAAGTAATAAAGGGGTTCTTATTTGGATCTGACTTTGGTAGTGAGGGAGTTTACCTGCTCTCTATGTAAAATACTTTCATATTAATATTCAAGTACATTCTTGAATTGCTGGTCATCTTTCAGGCTTCTCTTTTCCACACTAAATAATCTGAAATTCTTTAACTTTTCCCAACATGCTAATTTTTAAACTTTTTTTTTGGGGGGGGGCAGAGACGATCAAGGTTAACTGACTTGCCCAGGGTCACGCAGCAACTATTGAATGTCTGAGACTGGATTTGAACTCAGGTCCTCCTGACTCCAGGGTAGATGTTCTATCCACTGTGCCACCTAGTTGTCCTTATTTTTATTACTTTTTACTGAACCTTCTCCAAATCCTTGTGTCCCTCTTTAGTTGGGGAGCGCAGAAGTACTCTAGTGAGTTTTCAGGGAAAAGCCAAACATAGTGTCGTTATTGGCAGAAACGATCAGGGATCAATTCATTGGATGTATAATACTGCTAAGTACACACACACACACACACACACACACACACACACACACACACACACACGGCAACTAGGAAGACCTGAGTTCAAATCTAGACTCAGACATTTACTAGCTACGTGACCCTGTTTGCTTTGGTTCCTCATCTGTAAAATGAGCTGGAGAAGGAAATGGCAAACCACTCCAGTATCTTTGCCAAGAAAACCCCATGGAAAGTATGGTTCACAGAGCCTCAAAGAGTCAGACACAATGGAACAGCAACAACAACACACACATACACACAGGCTCGGGACTCTTCATAGTGTTTTGTTTGCACTCCTCTGGTGTACTTATGTTCTATTTTTAAAATTACAGCTTTTTATATATAGTATGTTATGATATGCTTGTGTTATATGTAATTATTATTAATGTATTACAATATACTTTTCCCATAGTATATTAGCTCCACTGCTAGATTGCAAACTTGGCTTATTTATGTCTGTAAATTCCTCAGCATCTAACACATTGGTTTGCCCATAATGGGTTTTGGGAACAAATGAGCAAGCATTGACCATTTCTGCATTTTGTAGCCTCTTTTCTGATATCTCTAAAACTTCTCTTGTCCTATCAGCTGGGACACTGGAACATTTGTCTCAAAGTCCTGCTACATTCATCTCTCTCCTGAACACCAGAAAAAGAATAACCATTTGCAACAGGATAGGGGAAACATTTTTAACACTTTGACAAGGCTATTGAATTACAAAGACAGCTTTTTTAAAAAATAAAGTGCAACAAGAAACACTGTACATTCACAAGGAGTCAGAGAACCAGAGAACATGACCCAAAGATAAGGAAAGCAGGTTGAAAGTAACCAAATACACCCAGCTAACCCAATGAGAGCTACAGTATTACCCAAATCTGTCTAGACACACAGAGTGGAACTCGGCTAAACTATACTGGTGAATGCAAGACCTACTGAAAATAATCCTGGTTCCTGCATCAGTTAAGAATGTGAACAAATGAGCAACAGCAAAGAGTAATGAAGGATATTTCACGAAAGAGATCTACTTTCTTAATGAAGAATTCTGTAAGTTGCAGGTACAGTGACCATACAAGCCTTATTTGAGAACCCCAAATAAGTACAGTCAAAGGGGAGAAATGGAGGAATAGATCATAGGATCAAAGATTAAGAGCTGGAAGATACCTCAGAGACCATCAAGTCCAGCTCCCTTCCTAACAGTTAGTTATATCTCATCTGATCATCACAACAACCCTGGGAAGTAGATGCTATTCCCATTTTACAGATGAAGAAACTGAGACTGGGAGAAGTTAAATAACTTAACCAGAGTCACAAAGAAAGGGAGTATCTGAGGCAAGATTTAAATTCGGGTCTTTCTGTATCTAAGTTTTGTACTAGATTCACTGACACCTTTATAAATGAGAAAAGTGAGGCCTAGAGAGGTTATTTGATTTTTTCAGGGTCACACAACTATTAAGTATCTGTATTGGAACTTGAACCCAGTGCCTTTACATAAAACCTGGTTTGATAAGGGAAGAGACAAGCACATACCATTTTTCCCAGTAATAATTTTATATTTTACATGCAAAGAAGGAAATCGAATTTATTCTTGATGGAGGCTCTAGCAGTTGCTTGATTTCAAAGAGGAAGCTGGTATAACACTCTGCCCAAAAAGTAGAGAATAAATCAGGTGGGAAATGCAAAAGGATCTATGAGGCTTCCTATGAGGCACCACATTAAAACATCTCATTGTGTAATATATGATGTGAGCTTCCCTGAATAATATGTGAGATTCATCCTAAAAGCTCTCAATTCATGTCTGGCCAGTTGATCTTGTTTTGACAAAGTTCAACTACCAGTAACATTTATGTCTGCTTCTAAACCCAAGACATTGAAATAAGCTTGGATAGAGAAGAAAAAGGGGTTTGTTTACAAATTTTGCACTTTACAAATGGTAAAAACTTGGAAAGATGATATAGTAGCCCCCAAACCTCTCAGGTTTGGGGGAGTGGTAGGATTCAGTCTTCTTTCAACAGGCCGTGTTCTAGATTCATCCCTTTCTCAATGCCTGGCATCTCCTCCCTTTTCTGGAATCTTCTATGCCTGGAACCTTTTGCCACACTAGATAGAAACTTCATGAACCATGCAACCTTGCTAATTGGTGCTTACCTGCAGCATTAGAGGTGGAAAGCCAAGTAGATGCCCCACCAGAGACCTTGCTCCTCCCTATAAAACCCCTGACTTTCACATAGCTGAGCTGTCCTGATTCACAGAGTGATGATAGATGCAGGCATCCTACCCACGGAACTGGGAGGAGTAAGGAGAGTTTGGTATTACCTGCCTATGCCAAGTTCACAGGGTGGCCTCTTGCAGGACAATGGTAGACTCCACCACCCTTCCTCACTCTCCTAGCGTAAAGATCATTGCATCTGATGTCCTAGCAAGATCTCTGGTTGCATCTCTGCCCTGATTTAGGGGTGTTGGCTACTGCTCGAATTTGGGGCAGCAGGTGCCACCCTAGTTTGTATATATCAGCTCTTGCCCTAGGTCTGGGAGTCGGCTGCTGCCCTATTGTCCCTCCCTTGTTGCCCCCTGCTTCTTCTTCCATGTCCCTATTGAGGACAACACATTATACCTCCATTGTGTAGCTTTGTTGTTCAGTCATTTTATGTCCTGATCTTTGTAACCTCATTTGGGGTTTTCTTGGCAAAGATACTGGAGTGGTTTGCAATTTTCTTCTCTAGCTCATTTTACAGACGAGGAAACAGAGGCAAACAGGGTTAAGTGACTTGCCCAGAGTCACACTGGTAAATGTCTAAGGTTGGATTTGAACTCAGATTTTCTGACTCCAGGCCCTGCACTGCATCCACTGTGCCCTCCCTCCAAAAAGTTATGTACTTATCCCTGTATCAGGATAAAAGGGACACAGGGGACTTTGTGTATCTTCTCTTTTAATGTCAATAAATTATAATTAGATTTTTAAAAGGAAAGAAAAAAGACGTCTATAACAGCAGTACTCACAATATCATAACTCTGAAATTATGTTAGCAAAGACCATTAACCATCTTAGCTGCTATCTTTTATCATTCATGCTATTAGGCACACTCACATGTGCATTAAAACATTTTATATTCTTCCTGAGATCTGCCTTGTTTTCTGTTGTAGATTTTTTTTAAAGACAGGAGATGTCACATATCCTATTGAGATTCCTTAAAAATTATTTTTCTGAATCTGTTGGCACAGGGAACTGCCAATGAATAAACTCCCACTACCAACACAGAAAAACAACTTATAGTCTCAGAAAGTTGGACAATGAGAACATTGAGATGTCAAGTTACTTGCCCTTAAGCTGCCCTTTACCATGCAGCTAGGAGCTATCAAAGGCCAGATTTGAACCAAGGTTATTCTGCCTCGGGGACTGATTCTCTATACACTATATACAGAGTGTAATGTACTACCATATCCAAATATAGAAATTACAGTTCTGGAGCCAAGTAAAAGGCTGGAGGGAAACATTTCTTCACATTCAAAACAGAAATATGACAGGGTTAGGGCAGCTAGGTGGTGCAGTGAATAGGGCACTGGCCCTGGAGTCAGGAGGACCTGAGTTCAAATCCAGCCTCAGACACTTGACACACTTACTAGCTATGTGACCTTGGGCAAGTCACTTAACCCTAATTGCCCTGCCTCCCCCTCTGAAAAAAAAGTGAAAAAGAAATACGACAGGGTCTAGTAGTAATCAAAGATGTATGCAAAACAAAGATGTAGAGTGATAGATTGGCATTATGGGGGGGGGGAAACAGTAGATCTGGAATCAGAGACCTGAGTGACCTCAGACAAGTCATTTAATCTCTCCTGGACCCAGTCTCCCACCTACAAAATAATATTAATAATAACATTGTTATTATATTATATTAGTATTATGTAATAGCTAGCATTAACCTAGCAATTTAAGGTTTCCAAAGTGCTTTACAAATATAGTTGATCATATAGGTCCCTTATAGCTCTTTTACTTTGTCTACGTAATTCTATTACGTTGTCTACATAATATTGTATCTGCTGTATAGTGTTATAAGACAGCAAGGTGGTGCAGTGGATAGAGAGCTGGACTTGGAGTCAGGAAGATTAATTTTCCTGAGTTCAAATCTAGCCTCAGGCATTACTAGCTGTGTGACCCTAAGCAAGTCACTTAACCTTGTTTGCCTCAATTTCCTTACCTGTAAAATAAGCTGGAGAAAGAAATGGCAAACCACTCCAGTATCTTTGCCAAGAGAACTCCAAATAGGGTCAGAAAGAGTTAGATATGACTGAAAAACAACAGAATAATAAAAACAAATTATGGACTGATCAATGAGGCCTAGTCCTTATAGCATTCACAATATACATTACCTGCTGTATATCCACATGGAAGCTTCATGGGCCTGCTTCCATAAATGCATGATGGAGGAGCCCTTTCCCTCCTCAATAAAAAGCATGAACAGGTATCCTGTGATTTTTTTTTTTTTTGCTGTTCAGGTGTTTTATTGTGATGGAAAGCCCTGTAATTGGCTCCTGAACTTGAACTGAGTGTTCATAGAAAAGGCTAAAACGTGAGATAGTATTCTCTGTCAGGCTTTGAGCATGGAGGTAGAAAAAATGCTATCAGCCTCCTGCTGCCCAGACCACTATGTATCAATGACTTCAGCACGCTTCTGTTTCCTGCCTATTGTATTTATTCATTCTTGATCTCAGGTGAATGATCACTAGTGATGGACAGACCCAGTTATAACTTTGCGAGTTTTGAAAAGTCAATAGAGCCACCAGAGGCCTACCAACCGGAATCCAAAGCAGTCTGCCAGGAGCTAGAGGCGGCTAAGCCCAGCAAAGAATCTAATGAGGAGACTAGGTAGCAGAAGGGTGACCCGCTTAATCAAACCCAACAGTGAAGTGGCCTAGGAGCCATATTCTGCAAGCAAGGAAGCAAGTTTTCCATCGGCTATGCCGCACCAGAAGTGAACTCAGGAGGAATGTTTATTGCAAGCACTTTTAGTTTGAAGGTATTCTCTCTAGGGCCTAAGGTAGTAGAAAAGGATATGCTCACAGTTGGAGCAGATCAGATTGTATTTTGGTCCTTGATCCATCTTTTCGGTAAGTAATCCTTTTTATAAAGCTACTTGAGGTTTAGTAGTTATTTTATATTAAGGGGATATCTGGTCAGATGATATTGGGAAGATACTAACTGAATGAATAATATTGGGGGAGCCCATCAGCTGGAGGCTTGAGAGTAATAGTATTTAAATGATTTCAGCCCCTTCAGAGTTACCACTATAATGCAGAAGGGAAAGGCCAGTGAAGTGGGAATTAGGAGGGTGAGCCCGTAGCCTATGCCCTATAATAGTAATGTAGTTAACAAACTGAAATAATCTACTCTCTATTGATAAGTAATAGACTAGGGTCTGGAAACTTTGAAATTGCCTGAATTTTGTTCATTTTTCATCCAACTGACCATCATTATTCCTTAACACTATTCTGAAACACTATTATAAAAGGTACTGCTTCCCAAGGAAGAGCTACGATCTACAAAGATACCTTCCTTGTCCCTGACCTACTCAAGGAGAAACTCTCTCTGCTGGACTGTTGCTTAGAGGAAGAGGAAGGCATTTGTCCTGGGTAAAGGCTCCTGAAGCAGGCATAAATGTGACCCCAAGAGATGACCTCCTTGGGTCAGCTTTTGGAATTGTGCCATGGAAAATTGTCTTCCCCTCCCTTCTGTGTTTGTCTCCCACCACCATCTATCCATATTGATTACCTTGTCCATCTCTCATAACTGTACAACTCTTACATACTTCTCTAAGGTTTTATAAAAGACATTCTTCACAAGTCTGTGAGGTAGTAAGGAGGCAGAAATATGGAGAGAGCACTGATTTGGAGTCACAAGAGCTGGGTTCAAATCCCGAAGATTAAACTAAAATCCTTCTAAGGATCTCTAGCTCTGGATCTATGTTCTTTACCTTCATTTTTGTAAATGAAGAAACTAAGGCAAACAGAGGTTGTGTTTTGCCCAAGATAATTTACAGTTAAGATTCAAACCTAAGTCTCCTGATTCCAAGTTTCCTGTTCTTTATCGGACATCATGAAATTTTCTTGGAGTGCTGACTCTAAATTCACCAAAATGAATTTGATGTTACATTTTTCTTCAATAAGTCTAAGGAAACATGATTTCATGAATATGGGCACTCCTCTCTGTTTGAGAATAGCATTCCAGTAGCCTTAAGATAGCCTTAGTAGATTATCATGAGTTGCTGTGACATACACAAAAATTATCACCTGTCATCTGTCACAGAGCTCACACATGAACTCCTTTCAATCCAAAACCCACCAAAGTTTATAAGAGTTAGAACCTGAAGGGGTCCTGGAAATCAACTAGTCTAACCTTCTCCTTTAATAGAAGAATTTTTAAGTGAAATTAAGTGATTTGCCCAAGGTCACAAAGCTAGTGTGTAGTAGAGCCATCATCTGAACCCAAATGATGGTCTTTGGACTTCAAAGGCAGCTGATCGTACAGTGGATAGAGCCCTGGACTTGGAATCAGGAAGACTCATCTTCTTGAATTCAAATCTGGCCTCAGACACTTAATAGCTGTGTGACCCTGGACAAGTCACTTAACCCCGTTTGCCTCAGATCTTCATCTGTTAAATAAGCTAAAGAAGGAAATTGCAAACCACTCCAGAATCTTTGCCAAGAAAACCCCAAATGGGGTCGTGGAGAATCGGACATGACTGGAACTAGTGAATAACATCTTTTGACTCCAAAGCCAGCACCGGTCCTATTACACCACAGGTGTTTCTTATTTTCATTCTTTTACCAGAAAGTCACATTTCCTCTAAACACTTAAGCTTACTGCCTTTTAAAAAGTAATTTGATTACATCATCAGCTGGCATAATAGAAAGCATAGCACCTGGCACAATGCCTCGAATGCAGTAGGCACTTAATAAATGTTTATTGAAATCAATTGAATCAAAAGGACACTGAAAGCAGAAGTCTGAAAACTTGGAGGCAAGGGCTTCTGAAATCTCTTCTTGTTTTCCTCAATGTGTCAAAGAAGGATCATAATACCATCTGTTGCTGTTCAGTTCTGTCTGACTCTGTGACCCCATTTGGAGTTTTCTTGGGAAATATACTGGAGTGGTTTGCCATGTCCTTTTTCAGCTCATTTTATAGATGAGGAAACTGAGGCAGAGTTAAGTGACTTGCCCAGGGTCATACAGCTAGTAAATGTCTAAAACTGAATTTGAACTCAGGAAGATGAGTCTTTTTTACTTTAGGCCTGGCACTTTATCCACTGTGCTACCTAGCTACAGTTGTTTGAGAAGCCAATGAGATAATGTGCCATAAGTATAAGATATTATTCTCACACATATTTTTTTCCCCAGGAGAAAAACAGCTCTGATACTTTATCGACATAAAATTTTAAAACACAGAAATTCAATTTTTAGCGATGTGCTTAAAACAGAATTTTTAGTTCCCATTCTTGTGAACATGCTTCTGCAACAATACTAATCAGTATATATACACAAAACAAGAAATAAAGTCTCCTTTTTTTAGACTTGGAGCCAAACATACTTTCCTGTAATAAAAAGGCCATGGTTCTTTTTTTGTTTGGTTTTGGTCAGGGTGTGTGTGCGTGCGTGCGTGTGCGTGTGTGTGTGTGTGTGTGTGTGTGTGTGTGTGTGTTTAAAGTAATAGATTGAGTCATCCATTATCACAGGCTAGAGTTTAGGAGTTAGAGCATGGCATTTACCATTATAAGTGTTTTGCATCATAGATGAAGCAAGGGTTGGGTTACCTGGTAACTCTTTACCCACATAAGGGAGGGGCTCATACCACCCAGGCAAAGTGATTAAGATAAGCAAAGCAGCAGAACATTGTGGATCTGTAGAAGACTGTATACTATAGATCTGTCTTCAAAAAGGAATACGCTTATCATCGAACAGGCGGTTTGTCTCCTGGTTATGATTTCTGTGGCTCCAAGTATTTACCTCCAGAGTCCACTGACAGGATTTGAACTTGTACAGAGGAAATCATGTTGCTATAGGGCTTTTGCAAGCCCTGGAATGCAGGAGTGATACAAGCAAGGTAGATTTAGGTTAGAGGTGTGTGACTATGTTAATTAGTATGGGAGGCCAATGAGAAAGGGAGATGATGTCGTTACTACTTCGTTATGGTTTATTCCGTCTCATCCTGAAACATAGTTATAGAATGGAATGTGTACTGTTCTTAGAGCCGGAAGACCTGGTTTCCCTTTCCGGCTCTAATATTTATTCATTATATTATTCTGGAAAAGTCGCTGAGCCTGAATTCCCTCATCTATAAAATGGAAATGATAATAATACTGTTACTACCCATTTTGAGAAGATCATTTTGTAAACATGAAACACTCTATAAATGTGTTATTCTATTCTCATGGTTCCTTTTTGTGATTAGTAATGTTTGGCATACTTGGATTTTATGCTTTTGTTTGTTCAGAAGGATCTTGAAAAATAATTTCAGAGTTATTATAACATGGGAAAATGAATGAAGAGCCCTCCACACCGTCCCTACCCCAACTACCAAAATCAGTCGCTATTTATGTGACCAATTCTTAAGACACCTTGCTACATGACCTTGGACCTAAACTGAATTATTTACTGCTTATCCAATGTGTTCCATACTTTTCTTTCTCTATACTTTTGCTCGGGTCATTCCTTGGGCCTAGAAAGAACCCTCAAGTCTCCACCTGTTTAAATGACATATATTCATTTAGACCCAAGTTAAACATCTCCCACACAGAGAAATCTTCGGGGAATAATTTCTTTCTCTTCTGAATTATCATAGCACTTTATTTACACCTCTTTTATGCATGCTTTACTTCATGTATAATTATTTTGAAAATGTCTTCTCTCAATGAACAGTCTAAGGTAAGGACTTAGTCTCATTCATCTTTGTATTTCTCTTCTACATCCTGGCACAGTGCTTTGTACACAGCAGGTCCTCAACAAATATCGGTGCTCAATAAATTCTTGTTGAATTGAAATGCTAAATTAAGCAAAGAGGAGGCTGGGATTGTCTGGGTAGTATTTTTTTTTCTGTGGTTAAAATCTATATTAGTAAGAACTCCCCAACTATGAGGATTCTGGGAAAGGATAAGCCAATTCAGTTCAACAAAGGTATGTGTTTTGTTTTGTTTTTTACCTAGACATGATAGGTTATATGCCATGATTCGAGGAGCACCATTAGGTCTCAAATCATCATCTCACTATTAATATCACTTCTTGGGTTAAACAACAAAAGCAAAGTCCTTGTCTCTAGAATGAAGGGGTTCTAGGTATATTCTTTTTGTCAATGAGGATGGTGGAGGTGAATAAGATGGATAGAAGGCCTCCAACCTTCTCCCTCTGGACCGTTGACAAGGATTAAGATCATAGGTTTAAATCTTGTCTAGTCTTCTTTTTTATAGTTGAGGAAATAGAGATCCAAGCAACTGGTAGTAAATGGCAGAGCTTAGGTTTTGAAGCCCAATCATCCTCTGACTCCAAATCCAGGACTCTTTCCACCACACAAGCTAGCACCATGATGAATCCGGACGAGAGAGTAGAAAGATGATTCACTGGCTCAGGAGTCAAAGGACTCAAGCTCAAATGATTAAGTCGCTTAACTTTCTTGGGTCTCTGTTCCCTTAATGTGTAAGATGACAGGGTTGGACTAGATGGTCTCTGGGGTCTTATGTGAGTTCTAGATCAAAGATCTTATCACAGGATCCTGGAGGGTAACACAGACTGGCCACTCAGTTCACACCCCAGCCAAGGCTGAGGAAGTAGAATAAATCCTCATTGTCTCTGAAAGTCATCAGGATCCTTAACCCAACCTGTTCTGCCTAAGGACACCAAGAAAAATCAGCTTCTCATCCAGATAATATTAATTTGTCAAGTGTGTCAAGGAAGGAGCCCAGCAGTGACAAACTTTGGGTCTATAAGAGGCAGCAAAGAATCCATAGAAGCGGTTGAAGCATCTCAGTGGAACCCTATAAAGGCTGTTAGCAATGGAGAGGAAAGAGGAAAAGAAGGGTGAGGAGCATGATGGTATTCTTTCCAAGCTCTAGAACAGGGGTTCTTAAATTGGACTCTGTGAACTTCTAAAAAAAATTATATTTTAACAGAAGAAATCAAAACTGTCTATAGTGAAACAATGCTCTAAATCACTATTTATTAGAGAAATGCAAATTAAAAGAACTCTGAGGTACCACCTCACACCTATTAGATTGACTAATATGATGAAAAAAGAAACAATGGATGTTGGAGGGGATGTGGGAAAACTGAGACACTAACGCACTATTGGTGGAGTTGTGAACTGATCCAACCATTCTGGAGAACAATTTGGAACTAGGCCCAAAGGGCTAGAAACTGTGAATATCCTTTGACCAGCAGTACCACACCTAGATCTATACCCCAAAGAGAGCAAAGGAAAAGGAAAAGGACTCACATGTACAAGAATACTTATAGCAGCTCTTTTTGTGGTGGGAAAGGATTGGAAATTGAAGGGATGCTTATCAATTGGGGAATGGCTGAATAAGTTGTGGTATAAGATTGTGATGGAGTACTATTGTACTATAAGAAATGATGACCAGATTTATTTCAGAAAAACCTGGGAAGACTTACATGAACTGATGCAAAGTGAAATGAGCAGAACCAGGAGAATACTGTACACAGTAACAGCAATATTTTATGATGATCAACTGTGAATGATTTAGCTATTCTCAACAATACAACAATCCAAGACAATGGCAAAGGACTCATGATGAAAAATGCTATTCGTCTCCAGAGAAAGAACTTTGGAGTCTGAATTCAGATTGAAGCTTACTTTTTTTTAACTTTCTTTATTTTTGGTCTACATTTACTTTTGCAACAAGGCTAATATAGAAATATGTTTTGCATGACTACACCAGTGTAATCTATATTAAATTGCTTGCCTTCTCAAGAAGGGAAGAGAGAAAGGAGGGAAGGAAAAATAGGGAACTCAAAAATTTTTTAAAAGAATGTTAAACATTTTGGTTTACATGTAATTAGGAAAAAATGAAATAAAAATTAAATATGTATACATATATGTATCCATATTCCAAAATAATTGGTTTCCTTTATAGTGCTATGTATTTTATTTTATGCATTTCATAAAATTATTGTGAGAAGGGGTCCATAGGCTTCACCAAAGCACCAAGGCAGACTAGACAGAAAAAAGGCTAAGAATACCTGCTCTAGATGGGAGGGAGGTAGGGAGAACCTTAGAAGGGTCACATATAAAAAAATTACTTTTCCAATTTTGTCTGGTTTGGGTTTTAAGACATAGAATGCTTTATCAATTTATTATAACTGTCTTAGCTCCCAGCCACTGTTGACAATCATAATACAGCACTTTCTAGACAGACGTTAAAATTTTTATCTCTGCAGTGTTTACTATTTCCCCCTAGCTCCTCAAAGCTTTTCATGAATAAGTGGGAAGATATATCATAAACACCAGGCATTTCCTTCCTGTCCAGTTAAAGTTTCAGGACAATGTATTTATCACTGTTTAATCATATGGACTGCCCCCACATGTGTTTTTAAAATCATGAAGTATCTTGCTTCAGAGCAAGCTGAAAGGCCCAACTAAGCCTGCATCCTGTCTCCAACAGGGGCCCAGAACGGATGCTCCAGTGATAGAGAACTTCCTAACCTCCTGTCCTCTCCCACCCCCCTCCCCACCTGGACACACTCCCACCCATCACAGGCTTCACTGAAGAATGTACCACATAGGAGAAAATTATTTTCATAGGGTCATAGATTTAGAGCTAGAATGTACTCTGAGGCCAGTTATCCCACCCTCTCCTTTTACAGATAAGGAAACTGAGACCCAGAGAGGAAAAGTGAACTACCCAAAATGAAACAGGTAAAGACAGAATTAAAATTTGAATGCAGATCATCTGACTCCAAAGCCAATACTCTTTCTATTGAACACTGCTGCCTGTCACGCAAAAAGGGACTCTACAAGCACATGTACATTAAAACATATAGAGGTCTGCCATTTATTTTAACCTCTATAGCAAAAACAATGAACATGAGCTTGGACAGACTTTGGGAAATAGTGGTGCACAGAAGGGCCTGGCATACAGTGGTCCATGGGGTCACAAAGGTTGGACATGATCAAATGACTGAGCACCAACACAATAGAGGTTCCTAATTTGTGTGTGTGTGTGTGTGTGTGTGTGTGTGTGTGTGTGTGTGTGTGTGTGTGATGAGCTCCTTTGGCAGTCTGGTGAAGCCTATGGATCCCCTTCTCACAATAATATTTTAAAATGAATAAAGTAAAATACATAAGATTACAATAGAAACCAAAGGTTAGTGTAAAACAAAGCTGTAATTTGTTCCCATTCAAGTTAATGGACCCCCTGAAATGAGAAGCCTTAACTTCAGTTCTTCGAGAACTAAATGATTCCATAGCTTGCAGATAAACATTATCAAAGGAATTTCATGTACATTTGTTAAAAATATGGATCTTTGTTTCAGGGAAAAGTTTATGGTTATTGAAAAGTAAAATTTCCCAAGGACAATCCAATCAACTCTCCTTCTATTCAGTTATGTGCCCAGCTCATTGTCCATTTGTCATTTCTTTTGTAGAAAGATAGATAGATACATACATACATACATATGTACATACATACATACATACACAGAGATACACACTGAGGACCAACTATTTTGGTTGTCCCTCCAACTGCATATTGTAGTCTGGATAATAGGCATTTTTTATCCACTTGGTTTTTCCTGTATGGATAGTCAATCCCATTATCTTAAATGATTATAGATCTTAGGTAGAAATACTCCATAAATTGTTTGAGATGGGACCACAGATCAGGAGAATGACTTGTGTTCTATGTGGAGTTGTGTGACTCTTCTCCATAGAGGTAAGGATTGAGCTACGGGTCTTTTACAAGTTTGGTGGAGAAACACAGGTAGTCATGAGTGGAAAAAATAATTGCTTAGACTTTGTCATCTGTTGTTATCCTGTATGGAGGACCTGGTAGAGGGTGTGGCCGCTGTTGACCTGTCCAGAACTAGGTGGGGTGGGAAGGATGGTGCAGAGGACTAAGGATTATAATCTTGCCACCGAGGAAGAGAATCCAGGAATTGCTGGTCATAGGCATCAAAAATTATGAATCATAGTCATACTCAGGCCAGCTCCAAATGGAAGAGAGGTAGTAGACTTTATGAGCCTTCCTTAGAATAATAGCCATAACAACGACAATAATAACTAGCATTTTCATGAAAGTTTGCAAAGTACTTTACAATATCATCTCATTTCATCCTTTCAACAACTCTGGGAGGTAGGCACTATTATTATTTCAATTTGCAGATAAAAAACCTGATGTAGGCAGAGTCTGAGTGGCTCGCTCACGGTCACAGAGCTAAGCAGTTGAGGCAGATCTGAACTCAGGCATTCCTTACTCCAGCTCTAGGGCTCTTTTCTGAAGAGCAGGGGCTGTTGTCTAGGCTGTTTTGATATCTGCAGTAGAGATACTTATTTATGTACCTGTTGTCTTCCTTGACAGAATAAAAGCTTTAGGGTAGCAGTTTTTCATCTTTGGATTCTCAGCTCCTCGCACAGCGAAGTATATAAAAGAGACACACAGAGCATATTAAGCGCTTACTATGAGTCAGGCAACCCTGGGGATGCGAACGCAAGCAAACAAAACAATCCTTGACTTCAAGAAGTTTACATTCTAATGGGGAAAAACAAAAAGAAAAGGGGAGCTTTATAGTAGGTGTTTAATCAATGCCTGTCAAGTGATTTATTGATCAATTAAAGGGGAGTTGGAATTAGAATTTTCAACTTAAGCTCCCAATTCCGACTTTAATCTGTCCAGCACATTGTAAGCCAATATCTTTGTTTTTAACTCAGCAGACTCTAGTTTTCATCAAACCATCCTGTTTTCACATATAATTTGAAAAATGATCAATTAACTGAAAAGCTTCCAATCAATAAATCATAAAGATGATAGAGCTTCATAGTCATATTCTCATTTCTAGTAGGGAGTTATTTGTACATGTCATCAAATTGAGATCTTACAATCTATTTAAAATGAGACCCTGAATCGAGTGAGTATATAAGGAAGAGATGAAGAAGCATTTGGCAGATGTACTTAGGTTGTCTGGTTGGTACCATTTTCAGGGGCAGTCCCCAGGCCAATTGACTCCAGTCATCCAGTCTGCAGGCAGAAGGAGATCCGGGCAAAGGCAAAGACCAATGGTTCAGGTCGGTCATGAAGAAGCCAGGAAGAAGGGGAGAGACAAAGCCAGGGGAGGCATGGGTCTTTTGTCTTCAGAGTCATTTGAGTTAGTGACCAGAGAATCCATAGAGCAAGGTAAAAAACTGGGATCAGAAGATTAAGGCAGCTGGAGACTTCTAGAGGTTTGCATTAAAACAGCCACATCAGGTTTTTTACAATAGTTCTAATGATTGTTTGAGAGCTTCAGCTGCTTTTTCTGTTGGGTCATCTCAGGCCTAACTGCTTAGTCCCACTCTGTCTGGTCAAGACCTCTGAATCTGAAAGGGTCTTATTTGTGTCTGTCTATGCAATTTTTTCCCCAAGTTGGAAAACTAATTCATTGTTGGTGGGGCTGATCCAACCATTCTGGAGAGCAATTTGGAACTATGCCCAAAGGGCTATAAAAATGTGCATACCCTTTGACCCAGAAATATCACTTCTAGGGCTCTATCCCAAAGAGATTTTAAAAATAGGAAAAGAACCCACATGTACAAAAATATTTATAGCAGCTCTCTTTGTGGTGGCTAAGAACTGGAGATTGAGGGGATGCCCATCAACTGGGGAATGGCTGAACAAGTTGTGGTATATGAATGTAATGGAATACTATTGTGCTATATAAGAAATGATGAACAGGAAGACTTCAGAAAAGCCTGTAAAGACTGAACTGATGCTGAGTGAAGTGAACAGAACCAAGAGGACATTGTACACAGTAACAGCCATAGTGTGTGAGGACTTTGTGCATCTCAGTAATGCAAGGACCTAAAACATTTCCAAAGGGCTCATGATGCAAAATGCTATCCATAGCCAGAGAAAGAGCTATGGAGTCAGAATGCAGAGCAAAGCAGACTGTTTCCTTTTTTGCTTTGTTTTGTTTTCTTCTCATACTTTCTCCCATTCCTTATAATTCTTCTATGCAACATGACTAATATGAAAATGTGTTTAATAGGAATGTATGTGTAGAGCCCACATTAGATTGCATACAATCTTGGGGAGGAAGGAGGGAAGAAGAGGGAAAAAATTTAAAACTTATGGAAGTGAATGTTGAAAATTAAAATAAATTAATTTTTTTAAAAAGATACCTCTCCCCACTGTTAGGACCTTCCCTGTGATCACCCCCCCCCTTTTTTTGTCATTTACAGTTTGTAATACACTTAACTTTTTTGAATATTAATATATTTTATTTTCCCCAAGTTATGTTAAAACAATTTTTTAACATTTTTTAAAAAAAGTTTTGAGTTCCAAATTTTATTCTTCCCTTTCCTCTCCCCTCCCTGAGACTTTAAGCAAACACCTATAGGTTATACGTGTGTAATCGTGGAAAACAAATAAAAGAAAAAGAATGAAAGAAAGTGAAAATAGCATGCTTCAATCTGTACTTTGGGATTTTCTTGGATCATTGGATTGCTTCTTTTTTCACACTTCATGTTATCTTATGCATACATAGTTGTTTACATGGTATGGCCCCAGCTAGGAAGAGAGCTTTCTGAAAGCAGGGACTGTCTTTTTGCTTTTCTTTGTATCTCCAGCACTTAGCAATACCTGGCACATGATAAGCATTTAATAAATGTTCCTTGGTTGATCGTCAGTATCTATTGCTCAACTTGGGCAGGGACCCTGGCTACAGAGACAATAGTAAGATTGATGGCAGTTTATAAGGTCCATCCATTCCACCTGGATGAAAAGTACCTAATTTCCTTGAGATTAAAATGAGATGATTTTTTTATGATATGGATTTGATGATTCACAAACTGCCTTCATAAATTAAGCCAACAAAATATAAAATGTCCAAAGAGCTGTCTTATCAGAGCTGTGTAGATAAGCTTTTTTAAGAAATGCAGGTAATTCCCAGGAGCTCAAATGTAGTGAGGGGTCAAAGAAGAATTGAATTGGACCAAATGTGAAGGCAACTTTATACAGTCTTCTGTTATTTGAAAAGTCAGCTAGGTGGCACAATGGATAGAGTGCTGGGCCTGGAGTCAGGAAGACTCAGCTTCCTGAGCTTAAATCTGGCCTCAGACACTTCCTAGCTGTGGGACCGTGGGCAAGTCACTTGACCCTGTTTGTCTCAGTTTCCTCATCTGTAAAATGAACTGGTGAAGGAAATGGAAAAGCACTCCGGTATCTTTGCCAAAAAAAAAAAAAAGAAATTCCAAATGGGGTCATGAAGAGTTGAACACAAATGAAACAACTGAATAGCAATAACAACAAATGATTTGATGTTTCTTTACAGGAAAGAGTACAAAATATACTGAGATCCTGGTAATCATGGTAATTAGTGTGCATTTTAAAGGTTCTTTTTTTTGAGGAAGAAAAGGATATGACATAATACTTTCATATGATCATAGATTTAGAGTTGGAAAAGGCCTCAGAGACCATCCAGTTCAGAGATTCTTAATCTTTTTGTGTCATGGACCCCTTTGGCAATCTGGTAAAGTCTATGGATCCCTTCTTAGAATAATGTTTTTAAATGTACAAAATAAAATACGCAGCATTATAAAGGAAACCAATTATGCTGAAACATAGTTATTGAAAAAAATCTTTTTTTTTAAATTTACAGACCTTGGGTTAAGAACTCTTGGTATTAGTATAATCCTTTCATTTTGCAGATGAGGAAACTGAGGCCCAAGGAAGTCAAGTAATTGCCCGAAGTCACCCAAGTAGAAAAACTGAGTAGAAAAACAAAGGGCTCAATGGACCCTGGGTCAAAGGATCATAAGATCATGGCTTTAGAGCTGGGAGAAAACTCTGAGGTCATCAAGTCCACTACCCCTATTTAACAGATGGGGAAACTGAGACCCAGGGAGGTTACATGACTTTCCCAGAGTTACACATCTAGTGATCATCTCAGGCAAACTTTGAACCCAGGCTTTCCTGACTCTAAGTACGGCACTGGAGCTGAATAGAACTTTAGAGATCGTCTAGTGAAAACTCCTCTTTTTACATGTGAGGAAACTGAGGTCTGAACTAACTAGCAGAGCGTAAGCTCCTTGAGGGCCAGGACTGTGTTGTTTTTACATTTGTATCTGACACAGTAACTCTAAGATAACTGGCTGAACTCAATTGACTTGAGCTGACCCACTCTGTAAGGTAGCAGAGGCTTCTCCAAACACCCCAAAGATTAATGAGCTCACCTAGAGGCAGGAGGACCTGAGTTCAAATCGGGCCTCAGATACTTGACATGCTTACTAGCTGTGTGACCTTGGGCAAGTCACTTAACCCCAATTCCCCTGCCTTCCCCCTGCCAAAAAAAAAATTAAAAAAAAATTAACAAGGACCCAAACGACGGCAGAGGTGGCCAAGGACTGAATAATCCCATTTCCTCTACTTTTCCTCTTCTAATCTCGCAGGTTAAACACATATCCCTCTGTATTCTCTTCTTTTCAAACAAGGCTTCTGCCAAAAAGCCTAAAATTCTTTTTAAAATACCAAATTTCTCCCCATTTCCACAGCCAATTTGTATCCGTCTTTTGATGAAGGGATCTTGATGTGGGTTTGCCCAGATCTCCTAACACAGAGGCACCCTACCTCCATCCAGACCTCCTCTCACAGGCTGTGTAGCCAGAAGAAGCTGTGTCTTTGGAACTGACCAGACTGAGACAGGCTTTGTCTTTCCTGTTTGCTCTTTCCTGCTGTTTCCAGAAGGTAAAGATCACAGTTCACCCACCGCTCCAGTGCCATGAACTGAACCAAGAGAGAGAGTTTACCTTCTCCGCTTTCTCTTTTACCTTGCTCCAAATAATGGGTCTATACTCTTTCTTCCATGTTTATCAGCAATAGTTCCAACAATTGTTTGTCCTCAGCTTCACATCTTATCAATGTTGGTTCAGTTCCTAAGCCAACACATAAAAACCTATTTAACCTACAATGTAAAGGTTATGATGTCACAGAGTCAGGATCTCAGAACTGGAGGAAACCTCAAAGGCATTCCAGTTCATCTCATTTTTGAACAGTAATCCTCTCTTTATCCTACCCGACAGGTGGTCACCCATACTTTGCTCCAGGTGGTACGGTAGATAGAGTGCCAGGCCTAAAGTCAGGAAGTTCATGAGTTCTAATCTGGCCTCAGACACTTACTAGTTGTGTGACCCTGGGCCAATCATTTAGCCCCATTTGCCTCAGTTTCCTCATCTGTGAAATGAGCTGGAGAATGAAATGACAAACCACTCTAATATCTTTGCCAAGAAAACCCCAAATGGGGTCATGGAAAGTTGGACATGCCTGAAAAATGACTAAACATAGGCAAACACACAGACACGCTTTGTCCCAAGATCCTTCCCCCAGCCCCTTCCACTTTGGAACAGTTCTAATTCTTAACAAGTCTTTTCTTACATCAAGCTAAACATGCCTCTGGGCAAGATATTCACGTAATGCTTTTTAGATTTGAAAAAAAAATGCTTTCTATACATCATCCTATTTGATCCTCATGACAATATGTAAGGTAAGTACTCAAGTTTGCACCACTGAAAATACTTTGTAGAGCTGTGCTGCCTTGAGTCTGTTGGTGTTGTGGGTTCTGTGCCCGACCCCCCTAACAATCCCAGCCACCAACTTTTCTTCTATTCGAAGTTCTCTCCTGTGGAGGGGGATGCAGGTTCCCAGTGTGCTGTCATGTGGGAGCTAGAATCAAAATACCTGCCTTTGAATCATTGAACATGCTGCTTATGTGGGCACAAGGGACTTAGAGTTGGAAGAGACCATAAGAATCATCTAGACTGGCATCCCCAAACTCTCTTGACGAACCCCTGTCAATTAAGACAAATCGAGTACATATCCCTAATATGTGTATATCCTTTTTTATAAATGATGTGCATGTACTCTAATACTATTAGTTTGTGTACATTTTAAAACTTTAATAAGAATAGAAATCAAAAGGATGAGATAAAGATGAAGTGCTATTTTATTCTAGATTCAATAGCAAGGAGGGAAATGAGATCATTGGGCCAGCACTTTAGGAAAATCACTCAGGCAGATGTGCAGAAAGGATGGTTTGGAAAGGAGAGCAGCTTGAGGCAGGGATACCTAAAGGAGGCAAACACAATAGTCCAGGAGAAAGGTGATGAGCACTTGAACTAAGGTGGTGGCACTTCCCCCTCATCGAAGGTCTTTTAGCAAAGGTCAGATGACCTCTTATCAGGTATATTATAAAGGGTTTTCTTCTTCAGGTACGAGTCATGCCGGATGTCCCCCAAGGATACTTTCGACCTTGAAATCCTATGAAAATTCTGTGAAAACACAGCACCCTCGAGAGCTGGAAACAAAGTGGATACCCATCAGCTGGGGATGCCTAAACATGTGACGCGTGAATATAGTGAAATATCTTTGTGTCGTAAGAAATGATGACTAGAAGGAATTCAGAAAACCTTGGAAAGACTCACGTGAACTGAAAGAGAATGAAATAAGAAGATCACAGAGAACAATACATTATTTTTACAGCAAATGTAAATGGAAACAATAACACAAAACTAATCATTGTGTGAATATGTAAATACAATCTTGCTTTAGGAAAAGAGGTAAGAAAATGCTCCTCCTTCCTTCCCTTGGAGAGATGATGAGCATCAGTGTGGAATGTGCCATACAGCTATCACATGTGGTCACATATGGTTTTGCTTAACTGGGTTTTTTTAATTGTTAAAAAGTAACAACTGGAATTCCTAACTCATTGGGATGAGTGAGGATGAGAGGTAAAAATATATTCAAAAATGTTGCTGTTCAGCTGTGTCCAACTCTCTGTGATCCCATTTGGAGTTCTCTTAGCAAAGATACTAGAGTGGTTTGCCATTTTCTTCCCAGCTCATTTTACAGATGAGGAATTCAGGCAAACAAGGTTAGGTGACTTGCCCAGGGTCACACAGCTAGTAAGTTTCTGAGTTCAGACTTGAACTCAGGAAGATGAGTCTTTCTGACTCCAGCCCCAACACTACACCAACTAGCTAACCATTCAGAAATGACAAGCTATAAAAAGAAAAGGCATCAATAAAACTTAAGCACACAGCAAAAGGTAACATATCCCATTGTTTCTCAGAATTTTTTAAAATGATCATTCTCTTTTTCCATATGTAACCTAAGGCCAAGACCCAAAACCCATTGGTATGGGACTCTTGGTGGAGATTGATGCCCTGCACCTGTGTGAGGCATGATGGAGACATGTCTTCCTACAGTCTTTTCTTTCAACAACTGGTAGTGAGGTTGGCATTTTCCATCTTGTTTTCTGAAAAATGAAACTGCAGTCCAAAGGGACTCAGCCTTTCAATAATAACTGGAAAAAAGAGATTGAAGAGATCTATTCTCCTGCTCTCACCAACTCAACCGTTCCACAGGCACAGGGCATTAATCCCCACCATTGAGGAGAGAGTCTCATACCATTAGACTTTGGGACTGGGTTACCCATGGGATTTCCCTTTAGCCTCTAACTCCATTTTTAAGCAATTTCACCTGGCTTCAGTTCCCTCCTCCAAAATTAAGAGATTGGACTAGACAAGGCCTGCACAACATACCGCCCATAGGCTACTTTTCATCTGCCAAGGGATTTCAGATGGCCCTCAAAAACTGTGCCCTCTCTCCTGTTTGTCATGTGACCAGTGGCAACCAACCATTGTTAATCAGTTTCTAGTCTAACCTGTCTTTGGCCCGAAGAAGTTTATCTTATTTTAATTTTGGCCCCTACCCACTGCCAAGTTGTGCAGGTCTGGACTAGATTTTCTCGAAGGTCCCTCTGACACTAAATTCAATGATCCTATGAACCTTTCCCCTTCTCTTCTATTTCTGAAACTAGCACATGACCTTTCCTTAGGTTTTCTAAAGTGTTTTTTCCCTGTTTTGGCTGCTACTAACTGCAGGAAAACAGACAGTGGAGAGAAAAAGGGAAAACCAAAAAGTTACAAGAAGGCTTGACCCTTTATAGGAGTAGATAGCACTGCTCTTCAATAAAGATATAAACGGAACCAGACTGGGTTTTTTCTTAGTTCTTGTCATTCACAGACCCCATTCTTTTAACCTTCAAAGTCAGCCAGTCCCAATCTTGGCTGGGTAGATGCAAGTCCACTCTGGCAGGCTTTTAGCCAAAGTAGATTCAAATTGCCAAGGCATCTTGGATTATCAGCTCCCTCATTTTAGGAACCACTTCTTAGTCTTATCTCCAAGTGCAGGATCCCTTGGCTTGAGGAGGGAACATCTCCATATGGGCCCTGAAAGATAACTTCTCTCACTTACTAACTGTGTGACCCTGAGCAGGTCCCTTAACCCCGTTTGCCTCAATTTCCTCATCTGTAAAACGAGCTGGAGAAGGAAATGGCAAACCACTCCAGGATCTTTGCCAAGAAAACCCCAAAAAGGTTCACAAAGAGTCGGATGCAATTGAACAACAACAAAAGGTTCCTTCCAGCTCTACATCTACCATCCCATGATCCTTCACTTCTGTGAACCTCACTTTCTCATGGTTGAAGCAGATAATCTTTTACCTTCTAGCTCTATCATTCTATGGATCCAAAATTTTTCATTTTACCCTTTGCTCCCTGGATGAAAAAGGTACTTCATATTCTGATTCCTTTCATGCACCTCAAAGTATCTTTTCCACTGACCCACTTTCTCTCCACCAACTCCACTTTCTTTCAATGGTTAATTTGCTAAAGTAAATTCACTAACTGGTTGCTAAGATTGGTTCTAGAAGCTGAACTTTATCTTATGTTCAGGCTAGCACCTGCTGAGCAGTAGCTAGGAATTCTTTCACTTGGGGCAAAAACAACTGAGTGGGGAGTGGGATGGTAGGAGAGCAAAGCAGTGATGGTGGTAGCAATGCAGAGGACAGGACTAGGGGGTGAGGGAGGAGGCAGTGGTACTGAGGATAGTCCAACAGAGATTGCAGCCATTCCAGGAGATGGGGAGGTCTATCTCCCTGGGGACTTCAGCTCATTAGCTTGCAAAGGGAAAGGAAGGTCCAAATCCCAGGAGAGGGATACCACAGAGGTTGGATCTTAAAAATGACAGCTCAGGGCTGAATGAGAGAATGGGGTCCTACTCTACACAGGCCAGTAGAGGACTGTGCATAAGATACAAGGGGCAGGGACCACGGTCTTCATTCAGAAGGCAAGGAGGAAGAGAAAGAAGCAAGTCCCTTTTTCCCACAGATGTTGGCAACCAGGGGTAAAGGGCTGGTTTCACCCATGAGCACACAAACACGCACACAAATACACACATGCACACACACACACACACAGAGTTAGAGTTCTGTGCATCTGGACCTCTTCTCTTCTAGAGGTCCCATGTGGCCTTGATGGCCACCTCCATCTTTCCCTGAAGCCTGTTGGCTTCCATGGGCTACTTCCTATAAAAGCCACAAGTAAGCTAACCTTTCTTGCTGCATTTCAAATAACTTCAATTCTTTTTAGATGTTTTACTGAGGCCCCATTTCCTTTCCAAAAGACTTCTGTAGCTGGCACATCATTTGCCAAGCTAATGTAACTAGCTAATACCCCTGAGACCCATCATTCTATCACACCCTTCTCTGGGCTCAGGTTACAAGCTCCACCCATTTCCCCAGGTTAGCTTATGTTCATTTGGTTCATTTCTCAGAAGCTCCCACTCATTACTGTGGCCTCCCAGAGTCTTATCACTATAATCTTACAATGGGAAAAAAAGACCTTTAGAAGGTCTGGTGGCCAGCATAATGCAAGAGTAGTTATTTACAGACCAACTCTCCCAACCTAAACACCTCTTTAAAGGGGGGAAATGGGCCAAATCTATAGTAACTAAAGCTGCAACAACAAGATAAGAAAACAAAAACACCACACAAGGTAAAAACCTTACATAACAAATCAGAGACCTGAACCATTTAAAGCTGCCCACCCACAATCACACCGGGCACTGGGAACAGCCAGCACAAATAACGTAGCTGGCTTATATTTCAGAGTATGGCTGTGGTAGCCCTGGGGCAGCTAGGTGGCATGGTGGCCCTAGAGTCAGGAGGACCTGAGTTCAAACCCCACCTCAGACACAATACTTATTAGCTGTATGACCTTGGGCAAGTCATGTAACCCCAATTGTCTCCTAAAAAAGAAAGAAAAGAAAGTCTTTCCCTCATATCGCCCTATTTGGTTCCCTATAGCAGGGACTCAGTCTGAACTATGTAAGAGTTTGGCAACATTGATTTTGCCTGGCCATGTGAAGAAAAGGTAATATCCAACTAGGGAAGGAAAGGAAGAATGAAATAAGCGTTTATACAGCATCTAATATATGCCAGCCCTGTGTCTTTAAGAGGAAGATACAGTAGTGCACAGCTGGCTAAAGGGGAAATGTTTCTGTCCCAGATGAAAGACATCCTAGCTATAGTTCTGCACATGCTAAAAGAGTATAAGTCTGACCATATCACCTCCTCCCTTACTTTGCTGTTGTTCAGTCATTTCAGTTGTATCTGACTCTTCCTGACCTCATTTGGGGTTTTCTTGGCAAAGATACTAGAGTGGTTTTGCCATTTCCTTCTCCAACTCATTTTACAGATGATGAAACTGAGGCGAACAGGGCTAAGGGACTTGCCTAGGGTCACACAGCTAGTAAGTGTCTGAGGCCAGATTTGAACTCATGAAGATGAGTATTCCTGACTTCAGGCCCAGGGCTTTATCCACTGAGCCACCTAGCTGCCCTCATCTCCCCCATATCCTGCTCAGTTACCTTCAGTGACTCCCTATTACCTCCAGGATTAAATAAATTCTTTTATTTGACAGTTAAAGCTGTCTCATGACCTGACCCCTTCCTGCCTTTCTAGGCATTGTATAATTTGCTTCCTTCCCTGAGCTCTGCAATCCAGCTACAATGTTCCATTAGCTGTTCCTTAAACACAACACTCCCTCTATTCCCCATCTTCGTGTCTGAGTACTAACTGTCCCCATACCTGGAGTACTCTGTTCCCTTACTCCCACCCATGGCTTCCTTCAAGACTTAGCTTGAAGCCAGCCTTATGCAAGGAGGCCTTCTCTATTCCGTCCAGTTGATAGTGCCTTCCCAGACCGTATTATTTGCCATCTATTCTATACGTATCTTGTATTTACATGTTGTGTACCACCACCACCCCCATTAGGATGTAAGGTGCTTGAAAGCAGAGATAATGTTTTTATCTATATTTTAGAAAAGTACCTGGCACATAATAAGCAATTAATAAATGCTTTGGAGGGGGCGCGGCTAGATGGTGCAGTGTATAGAGAACCAGGCCTGGAGTCAAGAAGTTTCATCTTCCTGAATTCAAATCTGGCCTCAGACACTTACTAGTTGTCTGACCCTGGGCAAGTCACTTAACCCTGTTTGCCTTACTCTCCTCATCTGTAAAACGACCTAGAGAAGGAAATGTCAAACCACTCCAGTATTTTTGCCAAGAAAACCCCAAATGGGGTCACGAAGAGTCAAACATGACTGAAACAACTCAACAGCAAAAAGTTTGTTGATTGACTGAAATGATACCAAGCTTTATTTAAAAGATAGAACCATCCTTTAGAACAAACTTTAGCAACCAATTGGTGAATTTTCTACAGGAAATCAGTCATGGAAGAAAGGTATGGATCAATGGCGAGAACTTCCAAAGAGTTTAAGTCATTCCATTCACCCCCTCCAGGTATGTGAAAGTTGCTAATCACAAACAGTGAAGGATGTCCTGAAGTCTATAGCAGGAATCTTTAGGATCACTAGAGGTCTTTAGGAAGTATCCTTCTCATGTGTGGAGCAAAGGGTGTCATAGAATATTAGTGTTGGAAGATTAGAGATGTCATCAATCCTCTCCTTGAACAGATTATTCTAGTTGGAGACTTAGCTTGATCTTAAAATCAAGGAGATGGAGGATACTGAACCCTGGGGATCTGTGCAACAGAAAATACACACACCGTAATCAGTCAATAAGCATTTATCGTGCCTACTATGTGTCAGGCACTGCGCTAAGTGCAGGGGATACAAAGAGAGGCAGAAGACAGTCCTTGTCCTCAAAGGTCTAATGGGGGAGACAACAAGCCAAACAAACATGTACAAACATGTACAAACAAGTTACATATGGTATAAGCCAGAAATAATTAACAGAGGAAAGGCACTTAGAATTAAACAGATTCTGAAAAGCTTCCTATAGTAGGTGGGATTTTGGTTGGGGCTTGGAGGAAGCCAGGGATGCCAAGAGACAGAGAAAAAGAGAAGGGCATTCCAGATACAGGGACAAAATTCCCAGTAAAAATTCCTCAAACCAAGAGACAGAGTTTCTTCCTCTTAGAAGACAAAATATCCAAAAGAAAAAGGTTAAATATAGGCACAGGTCCCAATCAGATAAACCAATGATGAAATTATAAAGACAGAAGGAGAAATGATAAAAGGATGCAACAAAATGTACAATATTGTCTTTTAAGAGGAAAATGAACCAAAATCCTCCAAGGAAAAAGATAATTAAACAATTAACTCTGTGGATTCCCCAGAGATCTTGGAACAATGGCAAGAAATCCCAGAATGATTCACATGAGAAATAAAAATTTTAAGATAAGAAAGAAATAGGTCAGAAATTTAAGAAAGTTTTTGGCACCCTCAAATGGTTCAATGTTAGAATGCATGTGGTTTCATCAATGTTTGAAATTTTATTAAAGATGTATCAGCATCTGCCCTACCATTGTAACTTAAGGTCCCATGGGCCTCTCCATCTGAACCCTGTTAAATGTGTTGTGAGTTCTTATATTAGAATGGGAGTTCCTTAAGAGTAGGTACTGTCTATTAGTGTCCCCAGTGCTTTGCATTTAGTAGGCACTTAATAAATGTTTTTTTAGTCATTCAGATCAGAACTCTCAATGCAGAAAACCAACAGAATGGACAATTTTTAAATGCAAGACAGGGAATCTATGCAAAGTATCTCTTAAAAAGAGAATGACAGATTTGGAACTCAAAAATACCGAAGTGGGAGAAAATTTAGAAGAACATAAGCAAAAGACAATGACTTTGAAGAAATGCATGAATTCTATACAAAACAAAGCAAATAATAGGCTACACAGAGGTGATTCAACAATCTTATTTCTCCCAGAGGGGAAAAAAAAGACAGATTCAAAAACCCAGAGTACTGTACTCTAGGAAATAATACAAGAAAATTCTGAAAACTCATTTAGCCTCCACTCAGAAATTTTGAGAACAAACGACAAAGTATGGATTAATCGAATCTAGTTTGCTGCCAGAGGAAAATCCTACACTTGAAACTCAAAAATATTCAGAATCAGAAACAACAAATTTTGAAAGGAGTCAAGAAAACCTCAACTTTGAAGGGGAGTCAATCTAAAAATCTCAAAATTTATCTTCCTTCTTAAGAAATCAGAGAAGAGGCTGGAATAGGATGGTCAAAACAACTTAAGATTTATCCTCTAAAAAGTATGTACTGAGCAAAGCTGAACCTAATCACCAATGAAAAAGAGCTAGCCCTTCAATAAAAGAAAGTTATTTGAGTCATCCCTGCAAACGATATTGGAGGTAAGTAGGACATTAAACTTGCAGACACTTCAGACAAGAAAAACACAGGAAACATAAATAAACTCAATTAAAAAAAAGACTAAGCAAGGAAATCAGTGCTCTCATATATCTTGGTCATTGTCCAAACAAAAGTTGTATTGAGGAATATAAGAAAAAAAGGAGTCATCAAAAGACAAAAAGATCTAATGGGCCAAAAATTTGGGGGAATTAGAAGAAAAGCAGGAAACTGGGGGGAAATTTTGCAACAAATTTCTCTAATAAAAGTCTCATTTCTCAAAAATATAGAGAAAGAGCCAAATTTACAACAATAAAAGCAATTCCCCAATTGATAAATGGTCAAAGGATACGAACAGGCAGTTTTCATAGGAAGAATTCAAAGGATCAGGTCATATAAACATGCTCTTCGTGACTAATAATTAAGAGAACTACAAATAAAAACAACTCCAATGACCTCATACCCATTAGATTAGAGAAGATGACAAAAACGGAAAATGACATCCTGGAAGGGATGTGGGAAAATAAGAACACTAATACATTTTTGGTGAACCTGTCCAACCATTCTGGAGAACAGTTTGGAACAATGCCCAAAAGGCTATACCCCATACCCTTTGACCAGGCAACACCACTACTAGGCCTATACTCCCAAAGAGATCAGAGAAAAAGGAAAAGGATCCATATGTACAAAAATATTTCTAGCAGCTATTTTTGTGGTGGCTAAGAATTGGAAACTGAGGGGATTCCCATCAATTGGAGAATGGCTGGACAAATTGTGGTATATGGATGGAATGGAACACTATCGTGCTATAAGAAATTATGAAAAGGGGGCAGCTAGGTGGCGCAGTGAGTAAAGCACGAGCCACGTAGTCAGGAGAACCTGAGTTCAAATCTGACCTGACACTTGACACAATTACTAGCTGTGTGACCTTGGGCAAGTCACTTAACCCCAATTGCGCTGCCCTCCCCCCTCCAATACCTCCCCAAAAAAGGTAAAAGAAAAAGAAATGATGAAAGGGATGGTTTCAGAAAACCTGGGAATATTTTAATGAACTGATACAATGTGAAGTGAGCAGAACAGGAGAACAGCATCCACAGTATTATAAAGATAATCAACTATGAAAGATTTTGTAATTCTGATCAAAAGAATGATCCACCCCAGCTGCAAAAGACTCACGATGTAAAAATTCTAGCCATCTCCTGATAGAGAGCTGATGGACTCAGAGTACATCAGAATACTTTTTTTCCCTTTATTTTTCTTGTCCCCTCCAGCCCCCACCCAGAAAATGGCTAATGCGGAAATATGTTCTGCATGACTTCATATATATAATAGGTATCATATTTCTTGCCTTCTCAATAGTAGGGGAGAAAGTGGAGGAAGAGAAAGTATTTGGAACTGAAAATTAAAATAAAATTTTAAAAATTTTAGGGGAATTTTTAAGAATCAGGAGGGAAGAAGTTAGAACTGAACTTTCTGCTTTCCTGTAAGTGCGTCAAAATTTTTTTTCTGGAGGGGATAACACAGTGGGATATAGCTTGAGTAGAAAGAGGAGAGGCAAGAGACAGAAGAGGCACAGTGGAAGGGAAGAACAAAGATGATGAGGGGGGAATGGGAGGCTAGCTTCATACTAGAAGGGGAAATGGAAAGCTACTCTTAAAGAATACTCCCACAGTGGGAGAGGGGAAGAGATCAGAGCCTAATAATGGATTTTGTTGGTGAGGAATGGGCAACCACTACAACACACCCCATAAGTGGTTCTCCAGGCTTTGCTTGAAGATCTCCAGGGAGAAGGAACCTGTAACCCTCACATTCTATTCTGGGATAGTTCTGATGATGGTCAGGAAGATTTTCCTGACATTCAGCACAAATTTTCTTCTTTGCAACTTCAAACTATTCTTTCCCATAGAACTCTTCCACATAACAGTTTTTCAAATACTTGAATAAAGCTATCATGTCTACTGCGGGGAACTAAGTGGGGCAGTGGATAGAGTGCCAGGCTTTAAGTCAGGAAGATTTATTGTCATGAATTCAAATCTGGACTCAGATACTTACTAGCTGTGTGACCCTGGGCAAGTCACTTCACCCTGTTTGCCTCAATTTCCTCATCTGTAAAATGAGCTGGAGAAGGAAATGGCAAAAGCACACTAGTATCTTTGCCACGAAAACCACAAATAGGGTCATGAAGAGTCAGATGTGACTGAACAAAAAAATAATCACAACCCCCCCGCTTCTCTTTTAAGGATAAACATGTCTAGCTCCTCCGGCCGGTTTTCATATGATGGACTCAAAGAGCCTCACTCTCATTGCTGACCTCCTCCAGATTTTCCCATTTATCTGTGTCTTTTCTAAAATGTGGTGCCCAGAACTTGATACAGTGTTCCTGATATGATCTGTCCAGGACAGAATGTAGGTCAACTATCACCTCCCTAGTCCTGGCCTTTGTGCCCCTCTGATTACAGCCAAAGACCTTATTAGTTGTTTTGGGGCGGAAGGTGAAGAGGAGGAGAACAATGTTACACTGTTGACTTACATCAAGCTTACAGAATACTAAAACCCCCACATCTTTTCATTTGAATTCCTGTCTAGCCACATACCTTCATCTAGTGCTTCTGAAGTCATTTATTGAAGCCCAAATATAAGATTTTATATCTATCCCTATTAAATTTATAAGTTGGTCCAATTTTCTAACCTGACAAGATCTTTTTGGATCCTGTTACTCGCTATTATGTTATTTTTTTTCTCCAAAGCTTTGTGTCTTCTGCAAATTTGATAAGCAAGCCATCTAAGTCTTTATCTAAGACATTGATAGGAATGTTAAATAGAACAAGGCCAAGCACCCCATCTCTGAAGGTCACTCCACTAGAGACATCCTGACAAATTGACATGGAACCTTTGATAACTAATCTTTTAAATCTAGCCATTCAGTCAGTTGTGAATATATCTCATTGTATCATAGCTTAGTGTTCATCTCTCCATCTTTCCCACAAATACAGCGTTACATATTTCAGGCATCTGGGCAACGCAGAGAATAGACCACTGTAACTAGAATCAGGAAGACCTGAGTTCAAATTAAATCTTAGATACTTATAAGCTACGTGACACTGGGCAAGTCGTTTAACCTCTGTTTGCCTCAGTTCCTTCATTTATGAAACAAGACATTTATTATCTCTATAATAGCACCTACCTCACAGAGTTGTGAAGATGAAATGAGACACTTGTAAATCACTTAGTGCAGTGCCTGGGACATAATAGGTGCCATACAAATGCTTTTTTCCTTCCTTTATCATTTTACTTCCCTGCCTGCCTATCTCCCAAATGTCTCCTCCACCAGCCCATAAAAGTACCAGAACTTTCCATTTAAAAGGTATTCCTTTCCTAAGACATATATCTGAGGGTCCCTTGAAAAAATACAAATATTCCTGGCAAAACCTAAGAAAACTATTTACAGCATTCCCCTGATTAGGAAGTAAGTTTAGTCTAACATGATCTTTTTGTGGGGGGAACAATAATTAATGCTTTTTGTTTTGTTTTAAATCATATTTATTGCAGAATGTATCCTTTCTACCTAGCAAAAGATCCATGATTAACAAAATAACTCCGGGGCAGCTAGGTGGCGCAGTGAGTAGAACACTGGCCCTAGAGTCAGGAGGACTTAAGTTCAAATCTGGCCTCAGACACTTGACATACTAGCTGTGTGACCTTGGGCAAGTCATTTAACTCCAATTGCCCTGCCTTTCCCCCTTCAAAAATAAAAAAATAACTCCCATTTCAATAGTGTTTTAATTTCTTCATAATAATTTTCTTAGATAAATAGTGAAGGTATTATCATCTCCATTTTACAGGTGAGGAAACTGAGGTTCAAAGAGGTTAAGGGAATTGTCCGAGGTTCCACAGCCAGTAAGTAACCAGATCATAATCCCTCTAAAACTTGGAAGACAATTTCATGAATTAATGATGGCCAAAGAAAATGTCACCTGGTGAGCAGCTTTTGATGTTAGATAAGCCTCTCTGAATTTAACTAGACTCATCTTCAGACCACACACTAGTGTCTCAAAAACCTTTCCTGAGCTTGCCCTCTGCTGGTTTAGCTGTAGAGAGGCAGGGTCATCAACAGATTGAGATAAAGCAACTGAGGAGGGCATTAGTGGAGGAGAGATAGGTATCCTTTACCAGCCATTAACACCTTAACAGAGATCAGTTGTTTATTATTATTGTTATTATTTAGTTTATCATTATTATTATGTTGTCTTCTTGAAAAGTAGAGTTGAACCTACCCCCCTCCCTTCCCCCAGGGAATGGGATACATTAGAGGTGAGTACGATGACGGGAATAATTGTGATGGCAGCCAACCAGAGAAAGACTGTTGCAGTGAGACTACCAGGTTTGCTTAAAAAAAAGAAATAAAGCAGAAGTCAGGATTGGACGGGAAGAACGCTTCTCTTTTATTCCCTATAAAGGTCCTGGTTTCTTATTGGCTAGCTCTCTTACTCTTGTCCTGTTTACCTGATGTAATTACCACTGGGAAAGTACTGGGGGAATATACCGTATTAGTAGCTCGTTATCCAATCAATTTTGCTTTAAAAAATTGACACAACAGCAGATTTAGTGGAAGGTGAATAAAAAAAGTCCATAAAGCTCAGGCCTGGGGTAATCATAGTTTGCTAAATCCTTGTTCTGTTCTCCTGGCCCCCAAACTTTCACATCAATTCTTAATGTTAATCAAAACTTAATCTTTCCTTTATGCTCTATGTCCTTGGGCTTTGATCTGCAGGGACTTTTTAAAAAATTCTGGTAATGAGAAGCCTCTCTGGAAAGTGAATTTAAATCGAACTGTCACATCTAAAAAGCTCTAATCCCCCATCTTGCCCTCACATCAGCAATATCCTTTTGACCACAAACTCCCTGGAATTCTAGTTAGTGCTCTCTGCTGCCACCCAGTGGGAAACTGGAGAAAGTGAACCAAGGGCCTGGATGCATCCCAGGGCAAATTATTGAATCAACAATTAACATTTTCTCAATTCAGTAAAGTTGAATTCATTCACCTCCATTCTAATTATAGTATTTCATACTAGAGCAGGAGTCCTTAGCCCAGATGGAGGGATAGATAGACAGACAGACAGATAGATAGATAGATAGATAGATAGATAGATAGATAGATAGATAGATAGATAGACAGACAGACACATACCTACATATATATATAAATACATATTTAGATACATAGTTAGATACATAGATAGATAGACAGACTATATTTCAATATAATCAGTTTCCTTTGCAATCTTTATGCATTTAAAAACATTCTGAGAAGAGATCCTTAGGCTTCACCAGAATTCCAAAAGGAGTCTACGACACTAAAAGGTTAAAAACTCCTACACTAGAGACATATTTTACCTCTCTACATTAAAAACAAAAACCAAAAAACAATTCTCCTTCACCTTCTTCCCAGGAAGAGAAAGAAGTTGTCAAATCAGATTAAATTACATTCTTTACCAAATGCCTAGAATAAATAACTTGTCTCTGGGCGACAGGATTTTTTTCCATGTTTTATCATCTACATTTTCACAAATTAGCCTATCTTTTGAGTTGAATGAGAGATATCACTTTATTCCTTGTGCTTTAACAAGAGATTTCTTTTTATTCCTCATGCTCTTGATTAGTATGTGACATAACCTTACGGAAGCTAGGACGCTCAGTGGACAGGGAACCCAGCTCACGTATGCCTCTGCAGTCTGCCAGTCTGATAGCCAACAGATATTTATCGAGATTTACTATATGCCCAAAATGGAATTGTAATTATGCTATCAATGAAAGAACAAAAATTCACAACATAAAAAGAAATAAACCACGTGATGCAGAAAGCAACTATGGATAACAAATCAATATCAATATTCAGTTTCCAAAGGCTTTAGCATCTAAATTTGTAAAAGGAAAATCAACCGAATGGAAAGGAGGCATAGACAATGATATAATAATAGCCAGAAATTTTAGTGACTCTCAATTTTGGACAAATCTAATAGAAAAATAGAGCAGTTAGGTGGTGCAGTGCATTGACTGACGGGCCTGGAGTCAGGAAGACTCATCTCGAGTTCAAATCTGGCCTCAGATACTTACTAGCTGTGTGACCCTGGACAAGTCACTGAACCCTGTTTGCCTCAGTTTCCTCAGCTGTAAAATGAGCTGCAGAAGGAAATGACAAACCACTCTAGTATCTTTGCCAAGAAAACCCCAAATGGGGTCATAAAAAGTCTGACTTGACTGAAAAAAAATGATCGAAGAACAAAAACAGAAAAATAATCAAAAGGAAAAATATAGAATTTAACAAATTGCTCGAGAAACTAGAGCTAAATGACTTCTCGCATCTTCCAAATGGTACTGCTAAAGAACATATGTACTTTACAGCACCATGAGGAAGTTTTACAAAAACCATTTGTGTATCAGGGCACCAAAATATTTCCGATAAGTGTAAAAAGACAGAAATAGTTAACAAAACTTTTATAGACCATAATGTAATATAAACAGTAATCCATCTAGGGACCATAAATAAAAGACACAGACCTAAATGGATATTTAATGAAATCCTAAATGAGTGGGTCAAAGAGCAAATCATAAAAACAATTAGTAATTGTATGAAAGAAAATTATAATGATGAAACAACATACCAGAATTGCTGAGGTTTAGCTAAAGCAGGCTTTAGGGGTAAAACTATATCCCTATAAACATATATTAACAAAATAAAAAGAGAACAGAGTTGATGAATTGAATACACATTTTTTTAATTAGAAAGCCAACAAATAAGAAAACCTAAACTAAGCACAAGGGGAGATATTGAAAATTAGAAGTGAAATAGATAAACTAGAAAATAAAAACACTATAGAAATGATAAAACTAAAAGCTGAACAAGGTGAAATCACAACAGAATCAGAAAAAATATAAAGAATTATCAGAACTGACTGGGAACACAAAAGAAATAGAGGAATACCTTCAAAAATATAAAATATCCAGACTAACAGAAGACCAAACAGAGATCATAAATAATCCAGTCTGAGAAAAGGAAATAGAATAAGCTATGGAGGAAGTACTAAAGGAAAAAAAAACCCAACCTCCTGGTCCTGGTGGATTAACTGAAAAATTTTATTGAATTTCGAAAAAATGGTTAGTATCAATACTACAAATTATTCTCAAAAATTGAGAAACAAAGCATTCTACCAGACTCCCTTTATGAGACAAATATAATTCAAATGCTTAAACCAAGGAAGGATGAAGCATAGAAAGAAAACTATAAACATCATTAAAATATAAATTCAAAAATTATAAATAAAATCCTCTCAGGCTATAGCAATTTATTCAAGAAATCAGTCATTATGAGCAAGTTGGATTTATATCACAGAAGCAAAGATGGCTCAACACTAGGAAAACAATTAACCCAAGAGCATTTTTTTAAATAAATACTATCCTTATTTGTTGACAGCAGGAGATAGCTATATCAATATTTATAAAATATGAACAAAAGCTATTCCTCAACAACTAAGTGCACAAAGGTTATGAACAAACAGTTCTCCAAAGAAAAACTACAAAAGACCTGGAAACTATTAACAACCATATGAAAGAATGCTTCAGATCACTAATCAGGGAAATACAAATCAAAACAACCCTGAGATTTTACCATACATCCTGAAAACTGGCAAAGATAACAAAAGATGGAACTAGTCAATGCTGGAGGAGCTGTGGGAAGATAGGTACACTAGACTAGAGCATTGTTTGTGGAACTGTGAATCAGAAGAACCATTTTGGAAAGCTATTTGGAATTATGCAAATACATCGAAAATATTGCAAAATATCTATACTTTTTGACTCAGAGATTCTACTGCTAGGCTTATATCACCTGGATATCATAGATAAGAATACAGTCCCCTTATACCAAAATGCTAAATTAATAAATACCAAAAAATTTAATCCCTGATTCTCTGGACCATGTTACCACGTGATCTTTCAGTTGCCTATTGATCCCCTTTGGTGTATAGTCTTCTCCCATTAGAATGTAAACTCCTCAAAGGCAAAGACTGTCATTGTTTTTTATTGTATCTGTATCCTCAGCATCTAGAACAGTACCTAGCACAAAATAAGCATTTAGCAATAGTTAATTGACTGTAATTTTGAAATAGCAAATAATTGAAAACAAGGTAGATGCCCATTAATTAAAGAATGGCTAAACAAATTGGGGTATATGAATGTAATGGAATATTATTGTGCTGTAAGAAATAATGAATATGATGAATACCTAGAAGCATAGAAAGATTTACATGGTCTGATGCAGACTGAAATAAGCAGACAAGAAAACAAGATATACAATGATTACGACAATGTAAACAGAACTACCCAACACAATCAAAAGTGAATGATGTGAAATTGAAACATGGCATGAGACAAATATAGTTCAAATACTCAAAACAAGGAAGAATGAAGCATACAAAGAAAACTACAGATAATACGGGAAGTAATATAGGAAGACATGCACAGCCCCACTCTTTTGCTGAAGTGTGAGACACACAAATGCGGTACATTGTACGTATTTTCCGACTTTTTCAATGTATTGGTCAGTTTTGGTGATTTTTTTTTCTCTCTTCTCTTTTTTTTCCCTTTAAAATAGAATTTGTCATAGCAATGGCTCTCGGAGAGGGGAAAGGAAAGGAAGAGAGATATTGGGAGAAATTTGGGGGATGTAAAAAAACCAAGCAATTTAATAAAAAATATTTTTAATGTACAGAAGATAAGAGAATAATGTACAGAAGGAAGACAAACAGGGCAGTTTTGAAAGTAATCTTTGTAATTTAATGTATGCTTTTTTAAAAAAATGGCATGAAATGGAGTTTTATGATTTTACATACCATTTACTTTTATGTTGTGCTTGTGTAAATGAAAATGCTCTCTTTTTTTGGTGTCTAAGTTCAAAAGTTTTCTAAAGTAAGAAATAGAGTGGATAGATCTTCAAGGAAATGTTTTCTCAACCTGAAGCTACATTGATTATAAAAGGCAAAAAAACACGGTTTTGTTTGAGGGAAATGATGTCAGCATACAGTGACCTTAGAGGAAGGTAGGTAAGCACCCCTTGTACACCTGCCTAAATCCCAAAGGGGCTATTGCAAGAGCATCACCTGTCGAAAAAAATGGCCAAAAAGGAACAATATAGAACAGGTGCTGTGTTGATGGCAGAGTTCCCAGGTGACATCAGCACTGGATTGTTCTCAAGTTGAATGGGCTTTTCATGAGGTCCAAGTCCACGTAAGACACAAGAGTAAGGGAGTGATTGATTTCATAGCCTCACTCAGTAAGTCATTCCAATGTCTAATAACCCTCTTTCACTGTCTGGAAAAGCATGCGTCTATACCTATACAAAATCCCCTTGCTGCTGCTTGCGGTCTTCAGCTTCTTAAAAGGACATTTTCAAAAATCAGTCTCTTTAAAAAAAAAAAGAATCGTGGAGATTAGAGGTTGGAAGGGAGTCTGGAGGCTACCTAATCCAATCCCCTCATTCCGCAGATGAGGAAATTGTGACCTAAATAGGTAACAGAACATAGCTAAGATCATAAGCTTAAATTTGGACCCAGATCTTCTGACTCCAAATTGAATGCTCTTTCTATTAACTCTCTACCAACTCTTAAACCTTTCCTAACTTAAAATTATATTTGCTTTCCCAGTGCATACCTCCTCCCTAAATTAAATCTCTCCTAAATCCCTCCTCCAGCCTCTTCTCCACTTTAAGAATTCTTTCCCTTCAGCCCTTTTCTTCTTTCCTCTCCTCTTAAGGCTATGTCCTCTCCCTTGGTCTTATAATCCAAGCTTCCTCCTCTTCTTCATTTGCCTCCTCCTGTTCCTCTTTTTCCTGTTTCAGTTTCTGATGGGGAATATTTCAGCTCCGTTTCCTGTGAGTCAAGAGTTTGATTTCTGGGCTCAGCCTAGAAGGGTGTGAACAAAAAAAAAACTAATCAAATTCTATAGAAGTAAGAGATTCTCCCTTTTTCCTCAGACCCATGTATTATTTGTCCCAATGTTCTTTCCTTTGTAATGTTTCTCCAATCTGTCCTCTCCTTTTGATGCCCACTGCCACCAACCAGCTGGGATTCTTTTCATTTCATTCCATAGTTGACTCATAGGACTTTTTCCCTGCTCCAATCTGCTCTTCATAATGCTTCCATATCATTTTTTTCTAAAACCTCACTCTGTACTTACTCAAAAGTCTTAAATGGAGCCCCATTGTCTATAACAGAAAATCTAATCCTGCCATTCAAGGACCTTTCTCCATAATCTAATACTAGAGTACTTTTTCAGCTTTCTCTCCAGCTACTAACTTTCCTGGACCCTCTGCTCCAGCAAAATTGATCTCTGTGGATGATCAACTGTGAATGACTTAGCTATTCTCAGCAATGCTATGATCTAAGACAATTCTGAAGGACTTATGATTTAAAAAAAAATGCTAGCCACCTCCAGAGAAAGAACTGATGGAGCCTGAATGAAAATTGAAGCATGTTTTTTTACATCATTTTCTTTTGCGGGGGTGCGGGGTTAGGTCTGTGTTTTTTTTTGCAACATGGCTAATTTGGAAATATGTTTTGCATGACTGCACAGGTAAAACAAATGTCAAATTGCCTACCTTCTCAATGAGTGGGGGAGAAGAAGGAGGGAAGGAGAAAATTTTGAACTCAATTTTTTTTAAACCCAAATGTTAGAAATTGTTTTTGCATGTAAAACTGATATGTATACTTTTCCCCAAAGACACTATGCACATTCCAGACTCTACAATTTTGCTCATACTATTCTCAGATACCAAAAGTGCTCTTATCTTAATTTATTAGAATCCCATCTATCTTTTAAAGGCCAGTTCAAGTTCCACCTATGTGAAATCTTCCCTCATTGCTCCAACCTAGTGATCTTATCTAGAACACTCACTTAGCTTTGAAACCTGCGGGCTACGTTTTATTAACAGGTATTATGTTTATAAGTGTATGCAATATATACATTCATGTTTATATATACACATATTTACCCATATATGTGTATGTGTACATACATACACATACACATGTACATACGCATACACATCTTTATAATCTAGCCAACTAGATTATAAAACCTTAAGAAAGTAATTATGGTTTGTTTCTGTTTCTCCCCGTTGCACCTTGTACAGTATGCCTCTGAGCCCTGTCTCTAGAGTTACAGCACCCATCTACAAATCCTACCTCTTATTCCTACTATGTGACCTTGAGCTCAACTTCCGTAAGACTCAGTTTCTTCATCTGTAAAATAGGAGGGTTACATTAGATAGTCTCTGAGATCACCCTCAGAACAATGATTCTATGAAGAATTATGAAACCCTCGAGGACATTTAGTCCAAACCAAATCTGATCAAGGATTACCTCTACATAATATATGACAAATGACTGAAGACCTTCAGAGAGGAGCCATCCACTGCCTCACAAAGCAATCTATCAAACTGTTAGAAAGGTTTCCCTTATACTAAACCTAAATCTGCCTCTTAAACTTTCATTCACTGCTCCTCCTTTGGCCCTCTAGGGCCAAGTAGAATAAGCCCAATCTCTCTTCTAGATGTTATTGGTGTTGTTCAGTCATCTTTCAGTCATGTTTGACTCTTTGTGACCTCATTTGGGTTTTCTTGTCAAAGGTACTGGAGTAGTTTGCCATTTCCTTCTCCAGCTCATTTTATAGATGAGGAAACTAAGGCAAACGGGCTTAAGTGACTTGCCCAGGGTCACACAGCTAGCGTCTTCCATATGACAGCCCTTCAGATACTTGAAGGCAACTGTAATATACCTCCTTAGTCTTCTCTTCTCCAGGTTAAATATCCTTATATCTTTCAACCAGTCTTCTTATGTCGTAAATTCAAGGCTGTTCACCATTCTGGTTCTTTTCCTCTGGAAATTCTTCAGTTTACCAGTGACCTTCCTAAAATATGGTGAACATAACTGGAGACAGTTCCCCAAGTATGGTTTGACCAGGTAGCATATGGCACCATCACCAGTCAGTCAAGTGCCTACTATGTGCCATCCTCTGATCAGAGTGAGGGGACACTCTCAAGGTTTCTCTCAAGAACTTTGGAGTTGATTGTGTGGAAGACACTGGCACAGGGCCATTCAGCATGGCATGGCCACATCAGAGAAGGTGCTGTGCTCTATCAGCAAAGCAGAATTAAAATAGCTCAAAAGAAACACAAGATGCACAAATTTAGAGAATCCACCCCAAATGGACTATTTCTGCCTGACCTGTGGTAGAACATTCCAAGCTCATATTGGTCTGATCAGCCACAGTCAAACACACTGTAACTCAAATCTAGCATAATGATGTCATTTTGGTCCTCCTCGAGAATGAAGGACAACAACCAAGCACTGTTGAACTTGGATGCCACAATTCTATAGCTTCTATAGATTTATATATATAAATTTATATACATATATATAGATTCTATAGATTCTATAGCTTCATTACAAACATTTGGGAATAGCAGTTTACATGGTCACACACACACACACACACACACACACTGATCCTAAAGCCTGAAATGGATTTTTAAACCCTTTATATATAATAAAGACAAGAATGTGACTAGGGAGAAGGAAGAAAACTTCTTTGTCATCTTTGTTTCTCTGCCTTTCCCCTGTCCCGCTATCCAATCATCTGCATGGAAGAAAAGGAGTTTTGGAATTGAGGGACTGTGGAATGCCAGATGCCTTGACAGCCTGTTGGGAGTTCAGGTAGTTTACTCTTTAAAAAACAACAACAAAAACATAGATTAATCCTTAATCCTCAAGGCCCTGGTTATTTGGCAGGATCCTATTATTTTCTTTTAAAAAAAAATCATTATTTATTTATTTATTTTAGCATTCTTTTCTTTTTAAATTGAGTTTCTAAATTCTCTCCCTCCCACCCACCCCCCATCACCCACTGAGAAGGCAAGCAATGTGATTTCAATTATGCTTGTGAAATCATGCAAAATTTATTTCCATATTAGCTATATTTTTTTAAAAAGCAAGAAGAATGAAATGAGAAAATTCAATTTGCAGAGTTCATCAGTTCTCTCTCCAGAAGTGGATAGCACTTTTCCATCATGAGTCCTTTGGAATTTCCCTGGATCATTGTATTGATCAGAGTAATCAAGTCTTTCACAGTTGATCATCGTTACAACGTGGCTGTTACTGTGCACAGTGATTCCCAGTTCTCTTCACTTCCCTTTGCATCTGTTCATACAGGTCTTGACATGCTTTTTTCTGAAACCACCCCCATCATTATTTCCCATAGCACAATAGTATTCCATCACAATCATATGCCACAACTGGTTCAGCTATTCCCCAATAGTTGAACATTCCCTCGATTTCTGTTCTTTGCCCCCACAAAAAGAGCTGCTATAAATATTTTGTACACACAAGTCTTTTTCCTTTTTCTTTGATTTCTTTGGGATACAGACCTGGTAGTGCTATTGCTGGGTCAAAGGATATACACAGTTTTACAGCCCTTAGGGCCTGATTCCAAATTATTTTCCAGAATGGTTGGACCAGTTCACTACTCTACCAACGGTTGATTAATGTAACTATTTTTCCTTCATTCCCTCCAGCATTTGTCATTTCTGATAGGTATGAGGTGGTACCTCAGAGTTATGTCAATTTGCCTGTCTCTAATCAATAGTGATTTAGAGCATTTTTCCATATGACTGTGGATAGCTTTGATTTCTTCTTCTGAAAATTGCCTTTTTATATCCTTTGACCGTTTATTTAGAAATAGCTCTTATTTTTATAAACTTGACTCAGTTCTATACTACGTATATATTTGAGAAATGAGGCCTTTATCAGATAATAACTGTAAAAAAAATTTTTCATATTACTTCATTGTCTATAGTACCTTTTAGCAAAATGCAGTTTCCTTGATTATCCCTTTAAATTGGGCCTATTTTTGCTTTTGTTTTGTCTGACATCATGGTCCTAAAGGGCAATACCTACCATTTTTTCAGTTCAGCTGAGGCATGTTAGGTTCTACTCCAGTCCTTTATTTTCACTGTGTGTGTCTTTTTGTTTCCAGTGTGTCTCTTGTAAACAATATATTGTTGGATTCCAGTTTCTAATCTATTCTGCTATCTGCTTCTGCTTTATGAGTGAGCTCATCCCATTTACATTCACAGTTATGACTACCAATTGTCTATTTCCTTCCATCCTATTTTCTTTGGTTTCTTCTCTCTCTTTTTATCCCATCCCTTCTCAAAAGTCTATTTTGCTTCTAACCACCTTATCTCTCTTCCCTTTTATCATTCCCACCTTTTTCTCTTATTCCCTTCCCTTTCTATTTCTCTATTGGGTAAGTTACATTTCTGTATACAACTGAGTATGTGTGCATGTATGTGTGTATACATATATGTGTATGTATATGTATATATAGACTTACATGCACTTCCTTCTTTGAACCAATTCCAATGAGAGTGTCATTCAAGCATTGCCTGCCACTGCCCCCTCCCTTTCCCCTCTACTGCAAAGGCTCTTTCTTGCACGCCTCTTTCATATGAGAAAATTTTCCCCATTCTACCTCTCCCTTCCCTCTTCTCCCAGTGTATCCCTCTTTCTCCCCCCCACACTTCTTCTTTTTTTGGAGACCATTCTAATATAATTGACTCACATGCCCTCCATCTATGTAGACTCCTTTATTACTATTGTTATTGTTATTTTGTTTTTATTATGCCTAACAATGATAAAATTCTTAGGAGTTACACGTATCATCGTCCCATATAGGAATGTAAACAGTTTAATCTTATCAAATCCCTTATGATTTATCTTTCCAGTTTGCCTTTTTATGCTTCTCGAGTCTTGTACTTGAATGTCAAATTTTCTATTCAGCTCTGATCTTCTCATCATGAATGTTCGAAAGTGCTCCGTTTCATTAAATATACATTTTCCCCCTGAAGAATTATAAGTGGGGTCCTGAAGAGTTGGACAAGACTGAAACAAGCAATGACCTTCAGAGGGACCTGGAAGATGGAAAAACTGTTTTTCATTTTCCTAAAAGTATGGTATAAGTTTTTTGAAGTTATAATAACAGCAAGAAAGATTATTTTAAAAAAAACAGCTGCTAACCATTTCTATTAAGAAAAGAAACTCTTGTTACAGGCAAGACAATACAAAGACTGGAGTACTAAAAATTGAAAAATGATCATTTTTACTGATGAAACTCACTTTTTTTATTCCAAAACCACCAAACCTCGTTTGGACTTGTTAAAAGATGTCTGGGAATCTTTATCAGAGTGTAAAACATCTACTTTAAAAAATGGAGCTATTTTTTTTAACTTCCAGTGAGTCTGAAAGTCTTATATCCCCATTGAGAGAATGATAAACTTTGATAAATATATTGATATAATGAGAAGCAGAATTGTTCTGGAATTACAGAAATCCCAAATGTAGATGGGATTCAGTGACATGACCTGTACCATGCCACATGTCCCATAATATTAAATCTATCCAAGAAAGGAGATGAGCATGTTTCAGTGACCTGGGAACTGGCTTGATTTAAATCCCATTGAAAATCCATGAGCTATAATCATAGCTAGACTTGTCAAAAATCGACTGTTCATGCAAAGTGTGCTTAATACCCAACGTGATGTGCAGTTTCACAATGATGAATTAAAGAATATGTGTCAAAAATCTCCTGCTCTCAATACCAAGCCATATGAAAAATTTGTAAAGATATGAGTAATTGTAAGGTTCATTGTATAAGTCAATGAATTTAATTATTTACTTTGTCTCAGTAATTCACACACCACTGTATAGAAGATTGATGGCAATTATGGGTTTGGGAGTGGGGAATCTTAAAGCCATAATAAGCATTTTTATTGGAATAATAAAGCTTGAAACACATATTGGTGAAGGAAGGTATGGATGGTGGCCTTTTCTCTGATCAAATCACTACATAGGACAGCAAGAAAGGGGAAAATAGAGAGGAAGGGAATTTTAGGGAAACTGATCAAAAATGGGAGATGTTGAGGCTGTGATGACCAACCAGGACTAGTTTTCTGTAGAAAAAACATGAAGGATTTGTTATGACAGAGACTAGGCTTTCTTTCATTGGATTAAAAATCTCTATAGATAGCACCTTCGAATTAATAATTGATTGCAATTCTTAGAAGTTAGGTAGGTGCACAGCAGTGATCAATAAATGAACGAGCATTTATTAAGTGCATCCTATGAGCCAGGCATTATGCTAGGTCCTGGGGAGGTAGATACAATGACTGAAACAATCTACTCTCAAGGAACGTAGGAACTGAATTTAAATCCTGTCTCTATTGGACTGCCTGAGTTAATTTGGGAAAGTCACTTAAACTCCCTGGGCCTTAGTTCCTTCAGCTATAAAATGTGGAAGTTGGACTCAGTTATTTCTGAGGTCCCAAACAACTCAAAATCTATAATCCTATGTATAGGACTTCCAGTTCAGTTCAAAGACATTTGTTAAGTGCCTGCCATAAGCCTGTCACTGTCCTAAGGCTTCCTTCCCTTAAAGTAAAGCTTTCAAAATATGTAGCTCATAGAGGTCTTTTTCCCAACTCACACTCACACTGGCAGGTTGGATCCCCAAAATGCAACAGACTCTCTGGCCTTCCTCAGGTTCCAGGTATACTCCTGAGGAGTAATGAGATTCTTGTAATGCTATTCGCCCACATCCCCATTCCAGTGTATTCCTCCAATGTTAATCTCCAGTGGTGACTGCCCTAATATTGTTTAACCAATGAATAATTAGTCAGCTTTAACAAAGTTATATTTACTGAAAAAATACAGCAAGAACCAAACGATTTTTAAAAATGTCCCCCCAGTTCAAGACATCCTCTCCCCTCTATGCTTCAATCCTGGGGGTAGTGCAATCAAACTTAAATAGCCAGAAACATTCTTCCCAATACTGAGTTCACTTCTGGGAGCAGTGCAGCCAATAGACACCATAGGATATGGTGTTTCAGCTGTTGGGTTGATCCACTGTTGGAATACCTCAAGCAGGTTGCTCCTCATGGCTAACTCCTTTCCAGGCTAGTGTCTGGAAAGAGGCCTCTTGTAGGCCTCTAACCTTTTGAGATCTCATAAGGTCCCATACCAAATGAAAGAAGGCACAAAGAAGGCTGGCTCCATCCCAGAAACACTAATAACCTATAGGCCTGGCCTGGATAACAGGGGAAGAAAATAAGAATTTATTCACCACCTAATATGTGCTAGGCACTTTATACATATCTCATTTGACACTCACAACAACCTTGGGAAGTAAATGCCCTAATTATGTCCATTTTACAGGTAAGGAAACTGAGGCTGAGAAAGGTTAATTGACTTGCCCAAGGCCACCCAGCTACTAAGTCTCTAAGGATAGATTTGAACTCAGGTCTTCCTGACTACGGGCCTAGTACTCTGTTCACTGCATCATGTAGCTGCCTTAAGGAAGAGCAACCACCTCACTCAACCTCTGGAGCTCAGAGTTCTCATGGACAGTAGGAAGGGAAAAAAATATCTCCACTGGAGGCTTTTGTATGCATTGTCAGTTCTGTCTCAGCAGCCAATTAAAAGATGTTTCTTCACCATGCAATAAGTAGACAGGAAATAGTCACAAAATACTTGCAGGTGTTTTGGAGGGAGTTCCCTACCATTCCACATCATCATATATTTCCAGAAGCAACTCACCAAATTGTCTACATAGGCCTGCTGCAGGCAGAAACCATTGCACACACTCCTGTGACTGAGCCCTCATTGGTCAGTCCCCCACAATGAAAATTCTCTCATCTGTGAGACTTAAGCTCTCTACAGACATACAAAACTAAAAGAAACATGGTAGAACCAAAAAAATTGTACTTGGTAAACTTTGTGTGAGACAAGAGTCTCTTCTGAAGGAAGAAACAATAATTTTCTGGAAAGAGACCAATACAAGCTGTAGAGATTAGTCTTGAAGAGCAAGGCCAGAGGACTGAACAGCTATATTCTATTGAATACATAGAAAAGGCATGCTAATACTCTTCTTTCTCCCCTTTTCCCCAAACTCTCCTGGGCAGTGACAACCCTCTACAACCAAACCCTACATCAGCATTCCCTAATCCTTTTAATTTTCTAACAGACAATAGATTTTAATTCTCTAACAGTGTAAAAAATTTCCCTGACACATATGGGCATGGTATATTGGTGTGAGAGCAAGAGATTGATGTGTATAAAGGGCACATTTTTAATAGGAAGATGTGGGCAGGCTAGTGAATGGAATACATTCCTCCAGGGGGTATCCGCTTACAAAGACCTTAGAAGTGACAGAGAAGAAGAATTGGCCAGGGGAAGGAAAAAAAGGGAGAGAGGGAAAAAAGAAATGGGGAGAGATAAAAGGAAAGGATAAGTGAGCCTCCAATAAATTGAGTATATAGGCACGGAAATGTCCCTCAAGTCCTTGTGACATTATCCAGGTTTGATAGTTATCTCCCCCAATTATCATTTCCATTTCGGTTTAGAGAAACATCCCTGTAGCCAAGCTAAAACATGGTGCACCAATTTACAACCCTCCTCCACTGGCAGGTGAGGGGGATCAGGAAACGTCTCATGTAGGATGTGGTGTTGGAGATGAATTTGAAGGAAACTAGGAATTTTAAGGGGGAAAGGTGAGGAAGGAACTTCAGGCATAGGGTAACAATCTGTTTGAAGTCAGAGAGATAGGAAGAGGAACAGATTGGCTGGGCCAAAGACTGTGTGAAGGAAGATGACATAAAGTAAAGCTAGAAAGGTTGGGGCCATGTTGTGAAGCCATGTCAGAAAGAGGAATTTGCATTTGATGCTAAAAATTATTAGGAAACTTTTGACGTTTATTCTTATTATTGCTATTTTGAGACTGGCTTTTTCTATCTTGCCTGGGCTGGAAGCCATTCACTGGCCCGACCCCACTGCTGATCAGCATGGAGACTTCGACCCACTCCATTTCAGACCTGGGCCTGTTTATCCCTCTTTAGGCTGCCTGGTGGCCCCCTGTTCCTGAGGGCCTGCCATATTGGTGTTGGACCTAGAGAAGACAAATGATCCGTTTTAGCCTTAGAACTCTGAACTCAAGCAATCCACCAACTTCAGCCTCTCCTTCCGGCAAGGATTATAGGCTTGCACCACCATGCCTGGCTTCCCACTGAAATTAATCGAGGAGGGAATTGATATTCCCACAAATCTCAAGAAAAACTGCTGCCGAGAACCTTGCCCTCTTCTATCTGGGAAACAAATTCCCTTAATTATTTGGGGCAACTCTACATTCAATGATTGGCTATCAGATCATGGAGTAACATAATTTAAATTTGTATAGTCACATAGCTAATGGGGAAATTTGTTTTGCATGTCTATACATGCAATAGTTTTTTTTTTTTAATTTTTCTTGCCTGATCTATGGGCGGGGCAAAGGGAGGGAGAGAACTGGGAATTAAAAATAAAATAAAATTGAATTTTAAAAAAACTTTAAATTCATATGGCATTTTAAAGATTCTCAAATCCCTAACCTCATTTGATAATTTTTATTTTATCATGATTTGTGATTTCATCAGTGTAGGGAATTCCCAATGAAGAACACCCTCTACCAATACTTATCAGGCAGACCTGATGCTGTACCTTCTTGGCAATTTAGAAGAAAAGAGTTGCCTGGGTCACTGAGAAATTTAGTGAATCGTCCAAGGTCACACAGCTAGTGTGTGTTGGAGGTGGGACTTAAACCCAAGTGTCCCCTGTTCCAAGACCACACCTCTTCTTCCTTTATCCTCTGATCTCCTAATACAAATGAGGAAACAGGTCTAGAGAGGATGAGTACCTTGCATGTAGCAAGTGAGAGACAGAATCAGCTCTAGAAGCCAGATCTTTTATTTCCTAGTAGGGTTCTTTCCATAACACCACACTTCCTCAAAAAGGGATGGGAAATCATTTCAATAAACTCAAAACCTGGGAGAATGCTGCATTTTCTTTTCTTAAACTATAGCAGCAGCAACTACCATAACACACAAAATCAGAAAGTTTGCTCCAAACGAAAGGCACTATCAGAGTGGCTTCTTTCCTCCACGATCTAATTGCAGAAAAAAATAAGTGTAGCTCAGCTGGAGCCACTTGTCTCAGACACAGGTGCTGATGCTCTAGGCTTGCGATGAATTTACAAAGATGGCAAAATCTGGTGTCTGGTCAGAGAACTGGTCCCACTGCACCAAAAGAAGGAACTATGCTTGTGGGCCCCCTTATAGCAAAGGAACTAATCCCATCCCTTCCTTTTTCAAGCTGTAGTGAGGTACCTTTGGGCACTGGGTGCCAGTTTACCTACTAGATTGGCTGTATCAGTGAAGTTGGCAGCAACCCTTCCCTCTGGGGGATCAGAGTTAGTCATTCTTCTCTAACTGAAGCCAACCTTTATGCAGTCCCATTCTTCTGGGACAGTCATAGGCTGGGATCCTCTGGAGCATGATAAAAGAGCTGTGTGGTCCTAACTATTGGGAGAGATGAAAATACACAGAAGGCCTCAAGCCAATGATTTAACAGCTCAATCTTTTCCTCCCAAAAAGGGGCAATTAGCTAAAGCTATCCAGGTTTTCTTCCTTCTCTATCATTTTCCTGAAAGTCAGTCAATAAACATTTTTAAATTAATTAATTTTAGTTTACAGCACTCAGTTCCACAAGTTTTTGAGTTCCAACTTTTCTTCCTCTCCCTTTCCTCCCCCTTGCCCCCTAAGATGACAAGTTATCTGATATAGGTTCTACCTATACCTTCACATTAAACCTATTTTCCCAATAATCAGGTTGTAAAGAAGAATTATAATAACCAATGAAATGAACCATGAGAAAGATGAAACAAAACCGAAAATAAAATAAAATTTAAAAAAGAAAGAGCAAATAGTTTACTTAATCTGCATTCAGACTCTGTAATTCTTTCTCTGGATGTGAATTGCTTTTTCCATCACGAGTCTTTTGGAGCAGTCTTAGAACCTTGCATTGTTGAGAAGAGCCAAGTCAATTAAAGTCAGTCATCACAGAAGCAACGTAACTGTGGTTGTTACAATGTTCTCCTGGTTCTGCTCCCTTCACTCATCATCAGATCATATAAGTCTCTCTAGGTTCTTATGAAGTCCATTCGCCCCTCATTTCTTATAGCACAATAGTATTCCACTACATTCATATACCACAAATTATTTAGCCATTCCCCAATTGATGGGCATCCTCTTGATTTCCAATTCTTTGCCACCCCAAAAAGAATTGCTATAAATACAGGTCCTTTCCCCCCTTGTATGATCTCTTGGGGATACAGCCCTAGAAATGGTATTGCTGGGTCAAAGTATAAACATTTATTAAGTGCCTACTATGTGGCAGGTACTGAGGAAGCTCTGTCCAAAAGTGCAAAAAGCCCAGGAACCTGATGATTGTTAGTGGTTAGAAACACAAGCCAAACAGGAAGATCACAGAAAAAAGAAAGTGTTGACTATCAATTCCATTAACTTCTAACAAAGAGCTCCACAGTACATTGAAGAAAGGTCACAGAGCCTAGTGAGAAGAGTGCTGGCCCAGGCACCAGGTATGGCATAAAAGTGAGCAGCAAGGTGTCTGCTTGCAAAGGGCTTAAAATCTTGTTTAGAAGGGAAGGCACACATCTATCAATCCACAAACATGAACAACCAGTGCAAGGCACTGAGCAAAAGGCAAAGAAGGAGGATTTGGTCTCTACTCTTAGGAAGAATTTTGTTGTTGTTATTTTGGGGTTTGGTTTTTTTTTTTTGAGCCTATCTAACCCAGGCTAGAATACCAGGAGCTACTCTTGGTATGATCCCAATACTGATCATCGCAGAAGCATTAACCTGCTCCGTTTTTCCAACCTGAGATGATTTACTCCCTCCTTAGGCAGCCTGGTGGCCCTCCACTTCTGAGGACTGGCCATTACTGGCGTGGGCCAATACTGGTGGTGATGCAAACACCTGATTGGTGTTGGTCCACCACAGCTCAGAACTCCCAAACTCAAACCATCCCCCCGCTTCAGCCTCCTAAGCAGAAGGGACTACCAGTGTGTGCTCAAAATGAAGCTTAAAATGTTTTCAGAGATAAGACATAAACATATGAAGAGATAAACAATGAAATGAATTGTATGACATTCATTCGATACTTCAAGGATCCGTGATCTAAGTGTAGCTTCTCTCTCCACTCCTTAATAGAAAATGTTTGTGAACTGCTGTGGCTGAAATTGATTTCTCATCCGGTACTCAATGTGCTGGTTAGGTGCCTCTTCAAGCTTGCCTGGGATAGTACTCAGACAGCATACACACAGCTCATTGCAGGGCTCAAGATCAGGCTTGGTAAGATGTTGCCAGAATGCTGGCATAGTTTCTGAGATAAGAACAGGGTGCCTTCCTATTGGGGAATGGCTAAACAAATTGTAGTATATGAAAGGAATGGAATATAACTGTGCTGTAAGAAATGATGAAATGAATGATTTCAGAGGCAACTGGGAAAGCCTCTATGAACAGACGCAGAGAAGCGAGCAGAACTAGGAAGACAATTTATACAGTAACATTTTACAAAGAAAATCAACTTTGAAAGACTTTAGAATGCTGATGAACCATGAGTCCAAAAGAATGAAAATTAAAAACATCCCCTCCTGACAGAGGTGATAAATGCACCAAAGGCCAACTGTATAACATGATGAGACGTCATATTCATTTATTTATTTATTTGTCATTTGGATCTATGATCTTTCCCATTCCTTCCAACGTTACAGATCACAACCCATTCTGCCCATCCAGTCCACCTAACATACTGGAGGCCTTCCTTGATTTCTCCTACAGTAGAACATTCTGGCTGTCCACCCATCATCCCTTTTTCTTGCCAGTTTACCAGCCCATCTTCTCTTCCCATCAATTGCTTGATAACATCTTTTACTTCTGTTCTTCAGAGTTCCTTCTTGTTTCTATGTTCAGATTACTCATTTACCATGCGCCTCTCCTCTGTACAAGGTCATGATGGAGATACCTCCGGGAAGTGTCATGGAGCCCTAGGACCCAGCAAGATAAGGCAAAAGCTTACCTATCAGAGATAAACTCTCATTCTCATCTTATTTCAGGTCCCAAAAGGAGTGACCCTGCTCTTTGCCTTTCCTGGACCAGAAGGCCATAACCTACCACCAGCTAAATGTGGAAAGAGTTGTTGGAGTCCTGCCAACATGCAGCCAGCGATAGACTGTGGACAAGAGAAGGCTCTCTCAGTTATTCTCCGAAAACACACCCTCTCTACCCTAGCCCACTCCCAGTCATACTAGCCCCTCCAGGCACTCACCTGAACTATTTTCTCTTACTCCCTTAAGTCCTGTCTGCTAAAGTCACTTCATACCCAGCCTTTTATCTGGCTGACTATTCTGTTCAGTCTTTTGGGGATAGAGGAGAGACCTCAGCCCTGGGGCAATAACAGAAGCAGAAATAATGCAAGAATTGAGGTTGATGGACATTGTTTATTGAAAAGTGATCTTGGTGTTTACAGTTTCATGTACACAGAGGTAGCTGCAACGAAAATATATCTTTCCGGTGATAAATAGCAGCGACTAGCTACGGCCGAGTAGAAAACCGAGCTGAGCACGTATCTACTGGCATTGTAAAAAGGTATTCATAAATGCAATAAATCAAAAATCACAAAAATACATTTTTCTGATGATTGTCGTCACAGCATTGTGCATTTGGTCCAATTATCTTCTTTTTAAAAAAAATTAAAAATGTGTTTTTCAGAGAGCTATAGAAAACATTAGTGAGAAGGTTCTTTGGGTTAGTCATTAAAGAGATATGTGGGGAAAGTATATATATATAATAAAAGAATGAAAGAATCATGGAATTCTACAGTTGGAAGAGACCACATAGCTCATCTAATTTACTTTCCTCAAGGCAAATAAGTGATTGCCCAATGTCACATAGCCACTAACCAGTGGCAGAATTGGGCCCAAAGATTCACCTGGTGCATGTATGCGACTTAATCACCAACTAGATTCGAATCCAGGTAGTATGGTAATTAAATTTATGAACAAAATGGGAATTTGTTAAATGTTATCATGAAATACTTCTGAAGCCTTCCTATCTTCTAACTTGTGTTGGTCACTGCATTTGTTTTCATGGGAGAGCTGTCTCTCCCACTCCCTTTTCTTAATAGTCCTGCTTGGCTGGACCCTTCAAGACATTCCTTTTCCATAAAAAGTTGCTGAGTTAATAGACCTAACTCACCAGTCACTTAGCTATCAGTGGGATAAGACAGTTCTAGTCAGGCAGGATGGTAACCATGCTAATGGTGGAAACAGCAGGGTGGTGAAGGTCAGGCTGAGGAGCACTTACTGCAAACCCCTACTGGAAAAAGTGAACACTAAATCTAGACAGCTGGTGAGCAGAATATGGTCACAGTACTTATGTTCCCGAGTCATCTCATGACTGTAAGGAGCCCCAGAGAGGCTGAAGGGGTCTAGGGTAGGGCTCCCGAGGTCCTCAATCTCCTGAGAAGGAAAAATTCCAGCCCTGCCTCTATATAACACAATAAATGGGGAAAGAAAATTGGAATAAGCTTCCAAAAGTGTGACCAGGGTGTGATTGTGGACTCTGGCTGTCATCCCTTGACCATGGGATTCTTAAGATAAATGGGAGAGAACAGGGAGAGGCTGTTGATCCAAGCCACTCATACTTCCTATAGAATTCCAGGAACTGGCATGTCCTACAAAGCTCCGTGATCAGGTGGATTGGAGGGAGACAGAAGGTTGACTCCACTGGGATTTCCTGTTCCCCTTAGGGATGTGGAATCTCTTGTCCAAAACCTAAGTCCTACTCCCACCATCCAATATGGCACATGGTAACCTGGGAAAACAGCTGCATTGACCAAGTCCCATTAGCTCTCTCTCCACCACTACATCCATAACTCTTAATGTTTTCTTCCCAGGGTGAGGGTTACCTTGTCTACCTTGGGGTTCCCTTATGGCCCTGGTATCCTATCAGGCCAGGAGATATATGCCATGTACCAGCCATGACCAAGATATTACATGACAAAGACCCATTCTGGACTTATAGGAAGCACTAAATATGCTGTATAACCTGTGACAACTTTCAAGAGTGGTAATGGCAATGGCCTGCCATGCCTTTATCTCTATCCTACCCCAGCCCATGAGGCCCAGCTCCTGGATTCTGAGCAAGCTACCTAACCATTCATCCCATGCTCTTTTCTAACCGCCACCTTCAAGATTTTTGTGGTGTCAAGGGAGAAGAAGGACTGAGCTCGCTCTTGTCCCTATGCCACCCAAAGGCACAGTTCTCAGAAATTAATTAAGTTCTTCAGTAGCTCCTGCTTTTCTTATGGCACTATTTCTACCTACCCCGCTCCACCAGTACTCAAATGTACCAATACCTTAGGTCCTGCTCAGTCCATATTCTACCTACTCATTCTCTCCAACTTCAGGATTCTTTTACTTTCTTTTTCCTCCCTGGTGCCTGTTTCCCCTACTCATCTCATCCTATAGCCATGCACACCTGCTCATCATCTCTCACCTCTCCTTACTCCCACGATCTTCTTAGCTCTCTCCTATTGTCTTCAACACCCTGAATTCTTGTTTTAATCATGACCTCTCACCATTTCACCATTTCTTGGCATTATCCCATTTAGGAGCCTGAGAGAATAAGCACTGAAGGCTGGGGTGGAGGAGACTTTCATCAGTGGCAAGGTTACCCTGCCTTGCTCATATTGCACCCAGCAATTGTCACAAAGCTAAAATAGGAAGACAGATCCTGCCCCCCACACTCACACCCAAAAAGCTTGAAAGTGGTGGTGATATATCTCAGCTTGTCGCTAAATGTAAAACATACATTTTACACAAAGGAATGGAAAATCAGTCCAGAGGTAAAGGATGAAATAGTTTGATATGGAGGTAGAAGGGCAAAAACAACTACCACTGACTCTGACTACCTCCCCTTTATTAAAAAAATGGCTTTTCCAAAGAACATGGCTATTATTATTCAAATTCCTTCAAGACCCAGCCCTACCCTTTTTATACTGTTTTTCAGAATGGTCCTTAATCTTAATACTTAAAATCTAGTAGTTTCTTATTTAAAAAGATATAATATTCAATATAGATTTGTATACTTTACATATGAAACTGACCTATAAAACTTCTGTAGCTTTCCAAAATGGAACTAGAGAAGTCAGCGAGGTCTAGTTTAACATATTTACAACCTATACATCAGATTTACCCAACTTAGAGTTATTAAACATAAGCTATACTTATACCCTGGCATTTGGGATCATCAGATTCTAGAAGACACATTGTTACTTAAATAGAAACTACGCCCCACATCCTGTCATTTGGGATCATCAGGTTGGGTGATGAACACAATCAGATGGTGTTGGCCACGGGCAAATAACTATTATGCCTGATCTTGGCCTCATTTGATGTTGTCGTGGGTGGTTTTTTACTATATGAGCTGGTGCTCCAAGGGTAAGTAGCCAGTGGTAAGCCCTATCTATCAGGTTTCTAAAGGTTTTAGAACATAGGAACTGCCCGCCTTGGATGTGAGAGCTGCTCTGCAGCCTGGCTACCCAAAGGGAGGATTATAATACTTGAGGAAATGGCACATATTGTGAATAAAGGGGGAAGGTCTCCACTCCAGATGGACCCTTTTATACATCTGGCTCTGGTCAGCTACACTCTGGTGCCTCGTTTAGATAGATTTGCTGCTCAAACACTGAGGGACACAGAAGCAGATTTAGTGGGGTCATTCTCCTTTGAGAATGTGTATCCTGTGGGCGCTTCATATAGACTACCCCCATCAGTACTGAAGTCATCATCGTCATCATCATCGAGATCATCCAGAACTTTACTTGGCATCTTCTTGTGTCTGTGAAGACAAAAGCAACATGGCTGCTAGTACTGTGGGAGGCAAGGCAACGGTAATCATCGTCGTCATCATCATAGCTAACATTTCCATATATTCTAAAGTTTGCAAAGCATTTCACATGTATTACATCCATTTGATCCTCATAACCATCCTGGGAGGTAGGTGCTGTTATGACCCCCATTTTAAAGATGAGGAAACTAAGGCAGAGAGAGGTTAAAGGACTTGCCCAGGGTCACACAGCTAGTAAATGTCTAAGGTAGCATTTGAACTAGAGCCTTCCTGACTCCAAGTCCAGCTCTCTACCACTATACCACTTCCTAGCAATCCATAGTCTGCATAGAATGGTACAGTACAAAAAGAACTCTGGCATGTCAAGAGTCCCACGTTCCAATCCTGCCTCTGATGCTTATTACTTATATGACCTGGGGAAAGTTAACACCCCTGGCCAAAGCTTCCTCAACTATAAAATAAGCGTTTTGGATTAGATGGCTCCTGTTCTAGTTCTGTGACTCTATAAATATTCAGTGCACAGTTTCTACCTCTAGGATTCTATCATGACAGGCTGGTGAGAGCTGTCCTCATGTTGGATCCGGAGACCTAGATTCTGGTCTCATCACCAGCACAGCCCTGAGAGTTTTGTAACATCTCTGCTGAATCCTTCTGTGATTTTCACCGAGTATGCAGAGCCTACCTCTCTCAAAAGAGCAATTAGAGCCTCAAAAGCATGGCACACGTACCTCTCATCAATGGGTCTATTGTGGGTCTATCTGATGGGTCATTATGCCAAGAAAACTGCTGCTTGTAAAAATTCCCCTAAGAGCATATATGCCATCATAAGCCTCTGAGCACAACGCCTCAACACCAGTTATACAACTGTCCCTGAGCTGAGAAAAGATTACAGATGGAAATTCATGTCCCTGTTCACTCTCCAGAGAGCGCTGGTTTATTGGTTTTCTTAATGCCCTTAATTCCATGAGGCAGTCAATAAGTCTGGGCCTTAGAAAGCAATTCCCACCACCCTATTTTTTCCCTATTCTTGGATTCCTAGGTAGAAACAACGTAGGATAAAGAAAGGAATGTTAGACTTGGAAGTAGAAAATCTGGTTTTGAATCCCACCTAAGACAAGACCAGTCGTTACTTATCAGAGCCTCAGTTTCATCACCTTATAAGTAGTATGTAAATATGAGTTATTATCATTAAAGGGAAGCCTCCTTCCTATAGCTGGCCTTGGGTTGCCAGAATCATTGACCTCTAGATCCTATAATCAAGTCATGGCCTAGAGATGAAATTTCATCATGTTCTTACAGAGGACAGATGGCACAGAGAAATGAGTGGTGGACTTGGAGTAAGATCTGAATTCAAATCCTCACTCAGACATTTGCAAGCTGTGTGATCTTGGCAAGTCACTTAAAACTCTCTCAACCTCAGTTTCTGTTCTATAAACTTTTATAAACCTTCCTCATTATATCAAGGATCAAGTGAGATAACATTTTGCAACCTTAAAGTGCTTATAAATGTTAGTTCTCCTTATTATACAGAAGCAGCAGAGCATGATGGGATGGATATTGGATGAGAGCTCAAGAGATGGGGGGGGGGAGAGAGAGGATTGGGGGGGGGGGTGTCTAGTCCTAGCTCTTCCACTGTCTAGTTGGGTGACCTTGGGCAAGTCACTGAGCTAACTCTGGCATGCAGTGCCGTCCTCCTATAAAGCAAGTATAATAATATATGCTCTGTTCCCTTCAGAAGGCATTTGTGAGGATCAAACAGGACAATGTATGGAAGTGCTATGAAGACCAATGTGAGGGCTTGTGATGATGTATGGAGTCATTGAATGCCCCCACCTTAAGTCCTTCTTCATGTTGCTGAGCTGCCCCTGTAGCTGCTCATTCACATCCATCTGCTCTTCCAGTTCTCTCTGAAGCTTCTTTTTTGAACTTTCTAGCCTGTCAATCTCTTCTTCTGCTTCCTCGACCTGGCGTTTCATTGCCTTTAAACGTAAGCTTAGCTGGAGAAGGAGAAGAAAGAAAGGGGGGGGGGGGGGAGAGAGAGAGAGAGAGGGAGAGAGAGAGAGAGAGAGAGAGAGAGAGAGAATGAACTCTAGTGGCACCCAGGCTGGGAAGGGGAGTGCTGATGGAAACCTCTGGCCCCAGCCCTGTTCCTCCAGCCCTCTCACAATAGCAAAGACCCAGTAATACAGAAATACTTGAAAAGGTTCTATCCATTCTCAGGAGAAAGGAGGAGACAAAACTCTTAAGATTGGTGACAATCCAGGAGAATCAGGTTTGCCTTTTTAAAACAAATTTTTTTCAATTAACAAAAATGTATTTTCTCTCCCTCCTACCTTCTTCCCATTGGGGAAAACAAAAAAAGAAACAAAAACAAAACCCTTACAGCATAGTAAACAAACAAGTTCCCACATTGGCCATATCCCCAAAATGCTTCAATCTGCATCATTATCTTTCTATTAGGAAGAGGGCAGCATGTTTTATCATGGGTCCTCTGTGATTGTAGATGGTTTTTGCATTGAACAGAGTTCTTAAGACTTTCAAAGTTATTTATCTTTACAATGTTCTTATTATACTCTAAATTGTTCTCCTGGTTCTATTTACTTCACTCTGCATCGGCTCACACAAATCTTCCCAGTTTTCTCTGAAACTACCCCTTTTGTCATTGTTTACAGTACAAAAAAAGTATTTCATTACATTCATATAGTTTGGTAATTCATACAATTTAATCAGCCACTCCTCAAAGGATGAGCATGCTCTCACTTTCCAGTTCTTTGCCACTACAAAGAGAACTTCTAAAAAAAACTGTATAGATCTTTTTCCTCTTTGTTTGAGCTCTTTGGGGTATAGGCCTCATAGCATCAGGGTGGCCTTTTAAAAACCAAGCTCTAGATTTTCACCACTGTACTGCTGAAATCCTTGCTACAGATACATTGAAAGGTCCCCTCCTCATTGATGGGCTTTGGTTTGGGTTGCTATTCCCCCACACCTCAATCCCCTGTCAACTGCAGACAGGTTTAGGTAGATACTATACATCCTGCTATAAAATGGAGAGCTTTGGTCTTGGTCAGATCAGGCCTGCTCCCTTCCCTCCACCTAATTAGCCTTGAGGGCGAGGATAGTACAATCATGCTAAGTGAGTACCTTCATTCTTGCTGTCATTTAAGAAAGCAAACTGTGCAGTCAGCAACTCTGGGATGGCGGCTGGAGCTCTGGTCCTGATTCCCAGGAGGTACAGTGTCTCCACAAACAATGTACTATTTCACTTCCCCTCCTCTCAGAGTTTGAGAACTATTTCCAGGATGGGCCATCAGTTTGGTTCAGTAGAAAATACTCTGACTTGAATCAGAGGACCAGTGTTCAAATCCTGCCTCTGATTATAACCTGTATGTCACTTAAGTTTCCTAGGCCTCAGTCTGCTCATTTGTAAAATGAAAGGGTTAGACTCGGTGGCCCCTGAGGTCCCTTTCAATTTTAGACTAATAATGAGGATTTACTGAGAGGAACTAACCCATGGTCACTCCCTACTGTTTCAAATATATCTGTATCATTTATTAGAGACTCAAGGAGACTATGAGGGAAGTTTAGAAGCTTAGAAAAAAAGATAAAAAGCAAAAGGTTGTCCCTTTTCTAGATTCTCCCATAAAATGTGACTGGAGAATGGGCCTTAAGGATCCTGGTTTTCTGTACCACCCTCATTCCTCCCAGCCTGAAAGTCAAAGTCACAGTGAAGTATCAGATCCCAGAGGTATCAGCTTCCTCTTACCTGGTCCTTTTGGTCGGTTAAAGAGAGATGCTCATCGTCTACTTGCATCACCAGCTCCTTCACTTTCCGTTCCAGTCTTCGATTGGTCAGCTGAAGATTAGATCTGTCTCTGGGAAAGTGGGGAAGGAGAAATGAGAACCGGCCTTGCTCCACAAGAACCAGCCACCTCATCTCACTAGACTGTCCAGCAGCATGGCCCTAGGATGAGGAAAAGTTTAGGACTGGCCACTGAAGGACACCAGGTTTGCTTCAGGGCAGAGCCAAGGAAGTCAAACATTGAAAACAGATTAGGTTGGACTCACTGACCTCGAGGATCTCACCCAGTTCTAATTTTATGTTCCTATGATAAGTTGTGTGATTTAATCTCCGTGAGCCTCAGTCTCCTTAGCAATAAAATGGGATAATAATAGCCTTTACCTCACAGGGATGTTGTAAGGTTCAAAAGAGAGAATGCATGTAAAGTGCTTTTCAAACCTTAAAGCACCATATAAATGTGCAGTGTTACTATTATTAGCAGCATGGCGGTTGGTACTGTGGGATTATAGTTCCACTGTGTTTACCTCTCTTCATTCTCCAACCGGTCTTCCAGCTCTGAGATCCTGGCTTCCATCTGTACCACTAGTCCTTCTTTACTAGATCTGTATGAACCTTCCAGGTGAACTACCCGGCTCTTTAAATCCTTGTTCTGGAAACAGAAATCTTGCATGTAAAGAACATGTAATCCAATTTGGCTGGAGCATAGTATGAAAAGAATTAATAAGAGATAAGATAGGCTGCTATTTTTTCAACAACAACAAGTGAGGGACTCAGTGACCAGGAAAGTGAGAACAGAACAAAGCAACCTGAAAGGCAAGAGGATATTTTTAAGGGGATTTACTTTTAAGACTGGAATCCCAGGCATGCATTCTATCTAAGACTTAAGATTTCCAACTATGCCATCTGGATGTTAAAGTGACACACTTGGGCTGCCTTTAGGTTTTCAAACCAAGCTATTGGTTTCAAATCAAGCCATTAGCCAATCAAACTAACAGCAAGGCATATAATTGGACAATAATTTGCCTAGTGAGTTAAAAAATGACAGGGATGCTGCTAACATTCTCTGCAATTCATACTTGCACATCTGATTACATGTAATGAATCCCAATGTACCTTAGGCCTCTAAGCAGAAATAAGAGGGCAATGGGGCTTCAAGTCAAAATGTTAATTAAGGAGGCCAGTGGCCTCTACAGGTGCCAGCAAGGCAGTAGCAAGTGAGGGAGAGAGGTCCCTTTGTACGGGCTGGCTAAAGCCCTTACCTGTCTCTCCAGGGAAATCTTGTCACACTCCAAATCTTGCCGTACAGCTCTCTCTTGTAGCAACTCACTCCTCATTTGTTCAATCTACAGAAGAAAGCAAACAGTCAGAACAATCTTCCTAATGGTCAGTGTTTACCATGTTGGTCTCAATTGCTTCTTTTTGCTTTTCTAAAGAAAAAAAATTATAACAACACCCAGATTCTAAAAGTCAGTAGACCTGTCCCTGCAGCCTTTAAGCCAAAATTGTGTTCACTGATTGACATTATAACAGCTAAAAGAGTGCTGTACCTTTTCTTCCTATAGGGATGCTGACCTGCTCCGAAGTTACTCCAGGTGAGAGTTCTATAAGGACAAAGGAGGTCTTCTCCTAGGTCCAAGAACTTCTGGTTTTTGGTTTTTTTCCAACAACCCCCTCCTCTCAGCCCCATGAGGTTTGTAAAAGCACAAGAAATGCAGAGATGGTTTCAGGAATCAGGAAATAGGATGAGGAAAAAAAGTCAAATTTCTAGATTCTCAACAACTAGACTAGAGGTCAGTCTGGACCCTGGACGAAAGTTTGCACTGAGACCTGCCTAGGTGAAAACAAGACATACTTATTGGAATCTCCTACTGTCCTCTCAGAAGCCAGATTTGAACTCAAGTCTTCCTAACTCTGGGCTAGGTGCTCTTTCCACTTATATGTTCCCATCATCATACCTTTGTCATAGGCTTGGAACTAGAAGGAACCTTAGAAGTCATTGAGTCTAACTCCCTCGTTTTGAAGATGAGGACCTGAGGCCCAAAGGATGAATGGTCACACCACTTTTAAGAGGCAGACTGACTCTAAATCCAGTGATCTTTCCCATGATTCATACTCCTTCCTATTTAGTTGGTGACTAGACAGAGGGAGGGCATTTCAGGCATAGAGAATTGTCTGGCAGAGAAGCCAGAGACCGCCCGAGACGTGACTACTTAAACAACAAAAACAACCATCTCTTCTACCTCTGACTAATAGTCTTCTAAACCAGGGATCAGTTAACACAGGGGACTTTCTCTCCATATACTAACTGAAAACAGCACAAATTAGCTCAGTAAAACTGCAAACGTAAGAAGTAAGTTGAAATGAAATATTCCAGTCACTGTAAGGGAATCCTATTTAACAGTGAAAAAATGCTAACAATGCAAAGGTTCAGCAAACAGAGCACATAAAACTCTGCCTGGGGTCACTTTTCTCCCTCTGATTGCCTAAAAATCCATCCCGTTAATCACATGTAGCAACAAGGTCACTCGAATGATTCCTATCCATCTTACATAAACACAAACCCCACCGGTAATGAATGCAAACACACGGCAGGGCTCCGCTCCAGATGCAGCTCCTGGATGGGAGACAGCATTCCTGAAGGTGAAGGTCATCAGAATTACTGAGCAGAAAAGGTTAGAGCCCAGAGGATGGTCCTCCTGGTTCTAATTGTTCTGCTCTTGTCTTAAAATCATAGACCAGGGGACTTCTTTTAGAGGAAGTCAAACTTTTTTCTAAATTAATTCACACATTTATTGAATATCTACTATGTTCAAAGAGTCCTTTGGGGAATAAAAAGATTGCTGTAACATGGTCCCCAATTCCAAGGACCTTTTTTAGTATGGGAGATAAGAAACAGACACTAACAACTATACCACGAGGCAGCCTAAGGGAAGTATGAACAAAATGCTGTAAGGGTGTAGGGGAGGGAGGGACCATCTCTGGTTGGAAGGATTTCAGAGAAGCCTTCACAAAGGAAGGATGATGTGAGGAAGACTTTGAGGAATGAAGAATTTAAGAATGTGTGTGAGTGGGGATCCTAGAAGTAGTGGATGGGGTAAGCAAAGAAAAAAGGGTGTGAAAATATGAAACAGGTCTGAGGCATAATGCTGGAATGCAGAGGGACACAGAGAAAAGATGGAGAAGGCTGAGATCGAATAGGAGAGGGTACTGAATGTTAATTTAGGAGTTTGGACTTTATACACTAGGAAATAGGGTGTCAGTGAAGGTTACTGAGCAGAGGAGGGACGTGATTATAGTTCATCAAAGATTAGGAAATCATAACTTAGAAGCTATCCAGTCCAACCCCTCTCACAAAAGAGATACAAAGAGGTCTTAGTGACTTGCCTCAGGTCACACAGCTAGTAAATATTTGAGATGTAGTCTGAATGCAGTTTTCCTAAGTCCAAGTTCAGTGCCCTATCCAGTATAGGTGGCAGAAACAGGATTCAAGCCCAGCTCTTCTGATTCCAAAATGCTTCCACTGCACCACACCACACCACACCACACTCCTCATTAGGGAGATAAAACTGTTACTTGTCTGTACAATTGGTTTGAAAAGATCAGAGTATTTAGAGCTGAAAGGGTCATGTTATTGTTGTTTAATCATTTCAGTTGTGCCTGACTTTCCATGACACAGTCTGGGGTTTTCTTGGCAAAGATACTGGAGTGGTTTGCCATTTCCTTCTCCAGCTCATTTTACAGATAAGGAAACTGAGGCAAACAGGGTTAAGTGATTTGCCCAGGGTCACACAGCTAGTAAGTATCTGAGGCCTGATTTGAATTCAGATTCTTCCTGACTCTAGGCCTGACTCTATCCATTGTGCCACCTAGCTGTCCTAAAAAAGATCATAGGTCTCTTCATTTTATAATTGAGAAATGGAGACCCAGAAATGTAAAGTAAATTATACGTCATACAGATAGTAAGGAGAAATTAAAGGCAAGGCATATATTGCAGCAGTCTGTGTAATTCTAAGACTTCTAACCTTAAGTTGTTGTTGTTCAGTTTTGTCTGACTCTTTGTGGACCCATGGACACAAGGAGAATTCAGGGGTGGGAAGAAGACATTGGGGAGAAAATGAGTTTACACAAAATTTCTGAGTTGGATGTCAAAGATCATCTAATTTAAACCATACCTGAAAAATAATCTCCTTAAAAGTGGCTGACCATCATCCAGCCTCTTCCCCCATCCAGTAACAGTGCCCTCATTACTTTCTTAGACAGCCAGTTCTTCCTTTGGATAGATACCTCTATTGTTGGGGTTTTTTATTACACCAAGCCTAAATCTGCCTTCCTCATTCTGCTCTCTAGGACCAAGCTGAATTAGTTTATTTCCTTGTCTACAAGATTGCCCTTCAAATAGTTGATGAGAGCAATCTTGTTTTCCCCAAATCTTTTTTCAGGCAAAGAAGTATTCTTAGTTAAGCCAATTGGTACTTGTGTGGCCTGGTCTCCAGTCCGTCCCCACCACTGTGGTTGTTGTTCTTTAGACGTGCTCCCATCTGTCCATGTCCTTCCTAAAACGAGATTCCCAGAACTGGACACAATATTCCACCTATAGTCTTATCAGAGCAGCATAGAACAGGATGATCACTTCCACTCTTATGGTCATATGTTATATGTCAATAGCTTTTTGGCTACCATGTCACACCAAGCTTGATGTTTACCAAAATGCCCAGATCCTTCTTCAGATGTTTCAGTATCAATGTGTCGAGTGTGAGGTGAGTGGAGTGTAGTAAGGTCCAGAAGACAGCTTTAAATGCAAGACTGGGACCTGGGTGAGAAGTCAGGATGAGAGATTTGAGAGATGTCTGCAATGATCCAACAACTGAAATTATATAATGGATAAGCTAGCTCTCCAAAGGAAAAACATTGAAAAAGACAATGACAGGAGCTCAAGAACTCATCCTTGACAGGCACCTACAGTTAGGGAAGGAGAGACAGTGGAACCTCACGGTGGGGACAAAAAGATCATTTAGAAAAGTAAGAGATTCAGGACACTATTGAGGTATTTATAAGATATTTTAAGAAAGAGAAGGTGGTCATTAGAAGAATCAAGGAAAGGAAGGTGAGAGCAGAGTATAAACCAGGGTGAGGAACTTATGGCCTTGCAAACAAATCCCGGATTTATTCTGTGATGTTTGGATTCAGTCAAAGGGCCGCACTTGTGGACCTAGAGGGCCACATGTGGCCTCGAAGCTGCAGATTCTCCACTCCTGGTATAAACCTTTCAATTACACAGAGAGGTGACCACTTGTGATTTTCAAAAGTACTCTATTTCACTAGGGAGGTAGAGTTATAAGCCAGATGGTAGGGGATTAATTAAAGAAGGAATTAGTTGTAGATAACACCACACATTGATATAGCATTTTCTTTAGAGTTTGCAAATCACTTTAGTCAGTACAACCCTGTGAACTAAAAGTACAGCATGCATAATGATCTCTATTTTATAGATGACACATCCAGCAGCAGATGGGAAGGAACAAGATACAGGGTGCATGTGGAAGGGTTAGCATCAGAGTAGTGATGCCCAATGTTTTTTGTTCTTTGAACTCCTTTTAAAAAAAATTTTGACTTAACAAGGTAATTTAATATGCTCATAATATTCTATTACTATTTACTGGTTAAGGTATCATTAAAGAATTTTTAGCACAAACCCTTGGGTCAACATTGAGAACCCCCAAGGGGTTCTGGTCCCATGAAATGGGAGCAAATGCATTAGAGGAAATGGAATGAAACTATGAGTGTATACAGACAGTGAAGTGAGGACAAGGGTAGCCGGACAAGGACAATGACTGATCTCAGTTAAAAAAAAAGAGGTGAGGCTATCAGCTAATAAACAAATGTTTGCTTAATTTGTTTAAGAGGGAAGGAAGGTATGACTGAAGTCTTGAGAATTTCTGCCACAGCTGCTGTGGGAGGGAGCTAGAGAAACTCATTATAATATAACAGGAAGAACACTGGACTGAGAGACAGGAGATGTGAGTTCTAACCCAAGCCCATAATCTATGCAATCTAGAGCAAATCACCTTAACAACAGTTTCTTTACTTATAAAAAGAGGGGAACGAGAACTTTGCTCTTGGCCTTTTGTCTAAGATCAAATCTGTAAAGCTAGATGGTATCTCAGGTCCAGGATTCCATAAACTAGCAAGAGTGAAATAAAAGGCCTACCCAGTGATTACAAAGATCCTGTTGAAGTAAGAAAGCATGATTTCACAGTGGTAAATTCACAGATCCACAGAGGTGTTATATGATTCAGAAGCAGACAAAGTCAATGGCTAGTGCTTGATACATCAGGTATGGCCAAAGGTCAATAGGGCAATAGAATGGTGATGAGAGAAATATTCTAATCACTGAATCTAGATGAAGAATGGACCTAAAAACAAAAGTCAGAAAGGAGTTAACCAACAAAAGACGTTTCACCAGACAAGACCATGTGACCAAGAAGGGAATTATTAGATCGCTTCTACTATTATTTTCTGTAAAGGCTGCCACAAATGAGAAGGCCATGAGTTTTCCACAAGAAGTTTATAGAGAAGAAAGATACCACAGCTAGGGTCTCAAGACAAAAGATGTAAACAGCTACCATGGCATAAATTGGGAGGCGGCATCAGAACATCCTCTGTAAGCTCACTGAAGCAATTACTAGCAGAACAGAAAGACTTCCCAGTTGGTCTTGCCTCGTGCAGAATCATCTCTCCAGCTGGCACCCTAGGGTGGTGAGTCCTGGACAACACCAGGAAATGAGCCCTATCCTGCAATGGTGAGTTCTGACAGATGGCACATGGCAGAGGCCTACGTGTTCTGAACAACTTGGGCATCCTTGGGCAACCAATAACTTGGGATGGGTCGAATGACCTGGGCCTGCTCCAAAAATCCCTGCCTATGACTCTCCTTGGCTGTTCTGGTACTAAACTAACCAGTTCTGTGCCTATCTCATCTTTTAGCCCACTATTCACCCATTGTCTCAACAAGAGAAAGAATTCCCCGGCTAGAACAGTTCATATTGCTTCTTCTCGGATGCTCAGCCCTTTGTGCTCTGTTTACCACCACTACCACTGTTCCCCACCGCTTTAAAGCAATGAATATTTTCAGCTAAAAAGCACCTAGTTGAATTAAAAAGAATAAAACAACTGCAGCTTAAGGCAACAGTTATCACAGCTGGATTTAAAGTATGCTAAACACCATGCATTATGATGAGAAATAACAGTATCAGATTCATCCAGGTTTCATTTCAGAGGCACCAGTGGCCTGTGCCAGCTTTCAGGATTAAAAGCAGCTGCCTATTTGGCTAATGAAAAGCCAGAAATATTTATGATCACTAGTAACAATATTTAGCACCATCACCTGTGTTTACCATTGGGCTGCAATGAGTTTGGGAAATTTACACTTCTTACCAATATTGTATACTATACCTGATCGTGAAGAGGGAAAAAAAAAAAAAGAACATTAACTGACTGCACACACCAGGTTTTTCAAGCAGCTGACTCAACAAGAGGCAGATTTGAGGCTGGGATAAAGTTAATAAAAACTTTGATCCTTCATTCATTGCAAGGGGGGGGAGACTTCATTTCCACATTCTCATTTACTGGCCTCGGCCACCTGGTGCTGATGGAGGAGCAGGTGTGTGCCAGACCCCCGGGATCACTTTCTGGAAAGTGACTGTGGCAGCTCCAGCAACTTTATCCGCCTGTATTGACTCTATGATTGCCATGGTAACTGGGCAGCCTCACTAGGCTCCTGGAAAGAACTCGGAAGCCACCCGACGGTTTGGGATTGGTATTTTTCGTTCTGCCTGCCAAGTGATTAGGGCTGGATGAATATCTTTCCATTGGGCTGGGGCTTTTTGGTCTCCATTGCAAACAGAAAATTTCTCTTCTCAAGCATAGCTGTTTTATTAACTGTCTACACTCACTGGCACTGCAGATTATAAAAGCAAAATGCATGGTGATCCAGGGAACTCACATAGTGAGCATATTTGGATAAACATTGAAATGCGTTTTCCTTTCGAAGTTTGCAACTTTTACCAAAAGTAAGCTATCAACTCAGTATGGGAGCAAACTCTATTGGGCCCAAAACCTTTCTCCTTAAACAAAGAGCAGCCATGCGACAGAGTTTAATATATGGTGCTCGAAGGATAAATATGTCATAGAAACCATAGGAACAGAGATCTAGAGCTAGAAAGGACCTTCTGTAGCTATCTGGGCCAAACCTCTTATTTTACAAAAGCCTACAGAGGTAGAGATAGAAAGCGTCAGAGGCAAGATCTGAACTCAGGTCCTGTGAGTCCAGAGTCGGCGCCCTCTTAGGGTCTATAGGATACCTTTCAAAGGCCTAATGAAGGAACAATAGAAGCTGTATTAAAGCTTTTCAGCCAGGTAAGAAAAGATACACATGTGGAAGGTTGAAGGGAGGAGTGAAGATAAAATTTATCTCACAATACCATCATTTCCTTGAGAGGCAGGTAGGTGACACAATGTGTAGAGAACTGGATTGGTAGTCAGGCAGGCTTGAGTTAAAAGTCACCTTCAGATACTTATTAACTGTGTGAACCTGGGCAAGTCACTTAACCTTTGTCCTCCTTGGTTTTCTCATCTGTAAACAGGGATAACAACAGCATCTACCTCCCAGGGTAGTTGTGAGACTAAATGAGATGATATTGGTAAAGTGCTTTGCAGAAGAATACCAAATAAATGATAGCTATTTTTAAAAAATCTAAATAATGAGTCAAATGCCTGCTTTTCCACATTTGAACAAAATCATTCTTTGGCCCTAGTAGGTACATCAGAAACCTTCCTGGGGGAAAAATATCCTTAGCTGAGAAAACAAACTTTGTCTCCATTTAGAAGACTCTGGAAAGGTAAAAAGTTCTGGGAAATGAACTCATTTGGACAAAATTTCAATCCATACCTTCATGCCAACACTTGTCAGATCTGAAAGGAAAATCTAAGTGTCCAAGCAGTCTGGAAAACTTATCTCCTAATTAGGATTTCGGGTCATCTGCCTCCAGCCAAACTGAACACAGATATTCCACATTCATGGAAGAGGGAAAAACTGATGCCTTGCAAGAGACTGCTTTCAGCTTCCCATTTGTTTTAAAAGAATCTAAACCTATGCCTTCTTTTAAAAAGAAACACAGCTTTTATTATGAACTTGACCAACAAAAATAAATATGAATATTTCAATAAAGAACAAAAGAGAGGACTACGTAACTGTGACCTGTTATATCATTTGTTTTTAAATAAATTTTATTTTTAAATAACTTTTTATTAATCTTTTGCCAATCTACATTTGCCCCTGTATTTCTCCTGCCTCCTCTGCATGTAGGTTTTTTTTAAAAATGTGTTAAATTTAACATGATAGCAAAACTCCCCTGGTAGGCCCTTCTGAACTTTCTTCTGTTCTCTTCTGTGTATTTTTTCTCAACATTTTACTAAAACTTGTTTCTTTCTTTCTTTCTTCTTTTCTTCCTTCCTTCTCTCTCTCTCTCTCTCTCTCTCTCTCTCTCTCTCTCTCTCTCTCTCTCTCTCTCTCTCTCTCCTTCTCTCTCTTTTCTTTTTTTCACAGGCTGAAAGAAATTCTAGTTCAAGTACTTAAAAGGCTTTAACCTAATTTTAAGCTACATGCTAAGCCAAAGCAGGCTGGCTGATGTAAGCTAACTGTGGCCGTTACGGGCAGGTACTTTTCAGAGCTTCAGTTTCATCATATATAAAAATGGGGCTAATAACACTTAAACTACTTATCAGGATTATTATGGAAGCACTTTGTAAATCTTAAAATGCCCAATAAATGTAAATTATCATCATCTATTCTAGAAGGAACTCAAAACCAAAAGCGTTCTTTGAATTGTCACAAGAACTTCAGAGACTATGAGTCACAGTAAAAATTTAGTTTGGCCTATTATGTTATGTTTGTATTTCCCCAACGGGGTAGTTTTGAGTTTTCACTTAGCTACTTCATAAAATTAGTGCAGCACATAAGAGACGTCATGCCGGCACAGGTCTGAAAGGCATGGATGGACATAAACGATTCAACATGGATAGGGCCACAAGGGAGAAGTCTCCTTTGCACTGAGGAGCAAGCAGATGACAAGAGCTTCCCATTTCTTTGAGAGATAGATAGAAAGGTAATTTTCTCCATCTGTGCCCCTAAAAGATGTAATGATATCTGTTAATCTATGAAGGGAATGATTTAGGAGGTACATTCTCAGAAAGGTGCCTTTGTAGGAGATATCAATCAGTGTACATATATTAAGCACTTACTGTGTACCAGGCACTGTACATAGACATATACCAGGCACACATGTACATATACTAGGGGTATAAGGAGGAAGCATGGTAAAATGGAAAGGGAATTGGAATTGGGGTCAGAAGGTCTGTATTCAAATCCTGACTGATTCCTTGTGTAAGCAAGCCTGGGTCTTAACCTTTCAGAGGTCCCATTTCTTTATCTATGAAATAGGGATAAAAATACATGTGCAAGATACAACTTGCAGAGTCAGTAGAAGGATTAACTAAGATAACATGAGAGTCAATGAACATTTAGTAATTCCCTCAACGTGCCGCCACCGTGCTAAGTCCTGGGGCTGTAAGGAAAGACAAAAACAGGCCCTGCTCTCACGCAGCTCAATCTAATGAGCAAGACACGCAAAGAACTTTGTAACAATAAAGCACTAGAAAAACATAAGTTATCATAGTAGTTATCATGCCTATCTCCTGAGGCTACCACCACTATTATCCCAAAGCATTCCATTTAGAGTAGGGGTCCTTAACCATTATTGTGTCATGGACACTTCTGGCAGTCTGGTGAAGCTTATGGGCTCCTCTCAGGTTTTTGTTTAAAATACATAGGATTACAAAGGAAACCAAATATGTTGAAATATAATGATATTTAAGATATTTTGATATTTACAAGATATTTTTAAAATAGATATTTAAAGATATTTTAAAAGGTATTTAAGATATCTTGATATTTACAAGATATTTTTAAAATAGATATTTAAGATATTTTGATACTTAAAACATATTTTTAAAATAGATATTTAAAGATATTTTTAAAAGATACTTCAAATAGATATTTAAAGTGAAGACCGGCCCTGAAGTCAGGAGGACCTGAGTTCAAATCTGGCCTCAGACACTTGACACTTACTAGCTGTGTGACCTTAGGCAAGTCACTTAACCCCAATTGCCTTGCCTTTCCCCCTCCAAAAAACAAAAAACAAAAAAATAGATATTAGATAGTTTTAAAATAGATACATTTAAAATAGATATTTGAAGACATTTTTAACAACATTTAAGATAGTTTTAAAATAGATATATTTAAAATGGATATTTGAAGATATTTTTAAAGATATTTAAGATAGTTTTAAAATAGATATTTGAAGATATTTTTAAAAAGATACTTAACATATCTTTTAAAAAAATATATTTAGTCAAGAAATTTTTAAAAAACCCACAAATTCACAGACCTCAAGTTAAAAACTCCTGTTACTTAGAGAAACTCTAAAGCTCATTAGTTACCAATCACAGGAGGCCAACATGAATAATGACGACTAGCAGCAAAGTAGCACTCCCTTTAAGGTTTGCAAAGGGCTGTACACAGGTTATTTTATTTGATCCTCACAAGAAACCTAGGGATTAGGTGCTATCATTAACCTCATTTTATACTTGAGGAAACAGAGTCTGAGGGAGGTTAAGTGACTTGCCCAGGGCCGCACGGCTATTTGAAGCCAGGTCTTTGTGACCCCAGCTCCGGCGTCCTAACCCACTGCTCCACCGGCGAGCCGCTCCGTACGTTTCACTTTGTGTCAGTCAGTCTACCTATGGTATGTGCGCTAAGGACCGTAGGACGCAAGATAGAACTGTGATATTTTTACCCTGGTAGTTCCAGCACTCTGGCAGTGCCGTGCACATAATTAGCACTTAATAAACATTCGCTGAATTGATGGACTGAATCTAAAGCAACAAAACTCAGGCGCAGGGGCCAATTCCCACCAATCTGCATTGCTCAGTCCTTGGCAACACTAGTTCAAGGGCCATAATGACCTCGTCATGTAATTTTAAAATATACGTAAGTTCATACCTATATTAAGTCACAGTGAGTGATTTTGTGATTCATCTAGGTAAGTCCTATCACTTCACATACTTGAAAAATAAATTATTCTCAGACACACTTCAAAAAAGACTATCAAGTCGTCTCCTAGTAAGTATATTGTCAAAGATAGTTTTCAAATTTTATTCAGCATTCCTGTGTTAAGTATGTACCATGGGCCAAGTTGTATACTAAAGCCCTACTTTGATGGTGTGAAAGTAATGCTGGGTTCCTGAAGTCAATACCAGGAAAGAAAAAGTCCTGATAAGTTCTATCACTCTGGAAGTGCCAATAGGGAAGGCCATTAAGAGATATCTCTGTATTTATTGACTGAGGACCAGCATTGTTAATTTCATAAAGGATCATTGAGAGAAGGTTGGCTACCATCCATCACTGTTTTTAAGACATAGAAACTCATGAAAATTGTCTACTAAGACATAGGGGAGTTTGTGAATGGTGATGGCGATGTATTAAAATAAAAGAAGCCAGATGAAATATTGTACTTATCTTATATGCATGTGTAGGTGGCTCAGTGGATAAAGTGCTGGGCCGGGAGTCAGGAAGACCTGAGATCAAATCTAGCTTCAGACACTTACTAGATATGTGACCCTGGGCAAATCACTTAACTCTGCCTCAGTTACCTCATCTGTAAAATGAACTGGAGAAGGAAATGGCAAACCACTATAGTATTTTTGCCAAGAAAACCCCCCAAAAAGAGGTCACGAAGAGATGGACATGACTGACAATAACTGAATGACAACATAAAATTTATTTAAGACAGGGCATCATGGAGCTTAGAGCCTAGGAGATTTTTCTATGACTTAACCACTTCTCTTGGTTCTTTAGAAATTTTAACTCTATGTTTCTATAATAAGGTAATTTTTATATTCTCCCCAAGTGATTCAGAGCAGTGGTGTCAAGCTCAAATAGAAATGGGGCCATGAAACCTGCAGGCTATATGTTGACTTAAAAAGCCACATTTTAACATCGTCTAGGTTTTATATTGTATTGTTTCTATTTCCCAATTACATTTTAATCTGACCTGGGAATATTGCTCACATATTTATACTTCTGACTTAAAGTACTGAGAGCTACTGGGTCAAGCTGCAATAGTAGAAGATTTCCTCTAGCCCGAATCATAACCTGGTGTCTATAAAATTTTTGTTTGTTCAATATTTTGATAACTAAGTTAGGGGTTTTTTTTTTGGTAATTCTGTGTATTTATTTTATGCATTTAAAAATATTGCTCCGAGAAGGCCATAGGTTTCACCAAACTACCAAATGGGCCCATGATACAAAAAAAGGGTAAGGACCTGTGCTCTAGCTAACTGTTCATATTTAAACATCTCATTCTTTTTGGTTCATTCATGTTAACGTGATCATTTTCAGCTGCTACAGTACCTGTTCCCTGCTCCGGGTAATCCTCTCAGACAACAAATCAGAGTTGTTCCTTTCTTCATCTAGTTCCATCTCCAGTTGAGAAATTTTGTCCTGCAAAAGAACAGACACACATACACCCATTTGAATTGGGCTTTTACTAGATGAAAATAGGACAGCTATTTCTGTGGGTGAAGGGGTAAAGATGAAATATGTGAAGGCATGGTATCTGAGTATCACAGGGAGGAGAGAGGATAGAAGACTGGAGCTGAATGGGTTGGGATGGAGGTTTTCTGGACTACTTCAAACACTGGTTTCCCAATGAACCACTCATTGGAATGATGCAAAGCACTCATGCTGGATTCAGCAAGTAACTCTGAATGTTTCATTTTATGTAAAATGTACCACCTCCCAATTCTTACCATGGCTCCTAAGAGCCTTGGGGAAGGCAAATTCTGTGAGTACCTGCAGCAACCAATGATCCTTTCCTTCTAGTGAACTCAAGACAATATTGGATCATGTTTCAAAGTTAATCAAATTTTGCCAAATTAGCATTCACAAAATTATGACACCAAGTTTTTTGAGTTGGGTTTATTTGAAATTCATTGCTTGTTATGGAAAATGCACTTCGAAGAAGTTTTGTGGGTGAGAGGGAGAAAGAAAGGGGAAAATAATGCAAATTTCTATACCCAGAATTACTAGGTTTTTGCATTTACTTCTTTTCTCTAGCCACCAGTTCATTGTTATTTTAAATGTTTGGATTAAGTTGGAGCCACAGATGCTAGAATGTAATTGGCAGTCCTGGATTTGGGTTCTGAAATATTTATGGATAAATATTGTCCCTGGAAACAACATAATCTCAGAAGAATATTACAAATAACCCAACCAACAACAGAAAGGCACGTGGTGAGTATAAACAGTCAACAGCACATTCCTGGCAATGATTTGCATGCAAGAAGTAGGGGTAAAAAACATGACAGAGGAACATCAATGGTGGGGTAAGGAGGTGGTCCGGTCGCATACTGAGAATGAAGAGTAACAAATGGGCATCTCGAATGCTCCATAGGTACTTCCAAAATATTTTTTAAAAAGGAAGGCCACCACTGCATTAAGTGGATTTCTCTATGGAGTATCTGTTGAAAAATATGAACATAGATTGCACGTAATGTGATGGCATAAATGGGCTGAACCCAGGGCTTAGCACAGTGCCTGCCATATGCTTACTAAACACTTAATAAATGCTTATTGACAAACTGGCTGACCAGGGAACGTATGGTCCACGTCAATGAGATCACAATCTATCAAAATACCAAAATATTATCCTCAGGATGATCAAGATAGATTGAGAAACTAGAGATGCCTCTTTATGCGCAGAAGATAAATTGCATGTGAGTGATGAAAGGACAAGGAATGCCATTAGTACAATCTAGAGACTACAAAAAACCATCCACCAAAACCAGCTTTTTGTCACAAGTGTAGGTACCACCGATCTGGGGGCACTCCTGCCAAGTATGGATACCTAGAAACTAAAAGAACCCTTAAGATCCACCCAGTATTCAATTACGTTCATTTAAGGTAGGAATCATGTACCTACTCAAAGGCTCTATGAATTTCACAAAGAATATTCACGATGTTAATTAAGAGATCCTCATAAAAGATAGTCTATACAATCACAGCTCACTTCAATTAACTGCTCCCTCCCCCTCTCATTTACGGAAGGTGCTCGTTAGCTGATAATTAGTTACTTGGCTGGCTAAAAAATAATTTCTGTATGACTGCTCCTTATGGAAGACACGCAAGGGAAACAAAGCTAGGTAAGGCAAGCTCGGCTAGCTCTCTCACATGCCGGTTCCTTCTACAAGGTCAATTGATTGCCAAAGTACTCTTCTCACTGGTTGGGGGCCTGAGAACTGTTCTTTTTCCAGTTTAAAATGGGAAAAAGAGATCCTCCTTAAAATTTTGCTCAAGTTAAAAAACAAACAAACAAACAAACCCACTTCCACTTATCCATATTGCTATCCAATCACGCTGAAAAATATTAATGAAAGCATCTTTATTCAGATAAGAAAATACTATTTCAATTTTCCTAGGATGACATGAGTTAAGGACGCAGTCCTTCCAAGGTTTCCATTGCACATGTGTTAAACAAGGATAGCTGGGTGACTTCCAGGTGTAGGTCAGTGGATATTATGCCTATGCTCTGAACTGGCTTATGAGATGGCCATGTGGGGCAGAGGGCACCGAGCTTCTGATTACGTGAGTTAATATTTGTTCATCTTCCAGTTAGCTCTCAGAATCCTAGAAAATAAGCATGCTAGGGCCCTAATAGCAATTTGCAACTATCTTAAGAAAACAGAAAAATTATATTTAGTCTGCTTAGCCTTTCCCCTAGGAAAGACATATCTAGAGAAATTGGTAATATCAGAATTAATATTCACTAGATATCAGTGGTTTCTTTGCCATTGAAGAAGGTAGTAAGGGGAAAGTAGGTATTTGCAAAATAAATTCAAGAATTACACTGACTACAAATTCATCCTTTTTCACCCTGTTCTTTTGCAACATCTATCTGCCTCCTAAAAACATCTTGACATCTTAACCTCTGTTAATGCGGTTTAAGTGTTACTTTAATGCAGCTTTTTCTCAAAAGTCTCATTGTCATATTGGATGATGCTGTTTTTTTGGACGGCACTGTTCTAAGGATTGTGCTATTTTAAATGTGGGTGTGATGAATGTAAGATTACACCTATACAACTATCAGTGCACTATTCTCATTTAGATTTGCTGATTTGATTTACTTTTTTGGTTATTTGTTAAGAGTTTTGAGTTGTCTGAAGGACTCACGCCTATTTAGTAAATGAACCGAAGATTTTATTTTCTATTGTCTTTATGCTGTTACCTATTTCATAGATTTATTTCTTCCCCCCCCAAAATGGTAAATTCCCCGAGGGCAGGGTCCAAGTTAGATGTTCATTTTACAAAGCCCTATTTCACAAAGTGTTAAGTACAGCGCTAAGTGTATCGCAGTGCTCATTGAGCAGTTGTCGAATTAAATTATACCACCTTTACCATACTGTATATATCTGCAAAGCTGGATCACACATGAGCAAAAGTTAGTTGAAAATAGGAACCCAAAATTAAGTATGCGATGAGATGGAGGCCTCTGGAACTGGCTTCTAAGTCTGAGTTCTACAATTACTTTCTCTGTGATCTAAGTCATTTAATCTCTCTGGGTCTCAGCTTTGTCATCTTTAAAATGAAGGAACTGTACTAGAGTATTTCTAAGTCTCTTCTGGTGGTGTCAGCCCCACCCTCTCAGCAGTGTCTTAATCATATATGAGAGTGATACCACTAAATTCTCAAGAGCATTGAAACTCAAGAGAAATGAAAATGAGTGGTTTTATCGCCTAAAAAGTGGAACAGTAAAGAGAGAGATGGGCATGGAGTCAGGAAGACCTGAGTTCAACTTTGGCCTCAGATGCTCACTAGCTAGATGACCCTGGGCAAGTCACCTAACCTCTATTTGTCTCAGTTTCATCATCTGTAAAATGGGGATCACAAGATCACCTCCTCCCTCTCAGGGTCGTTGTGAGGATCAAATGAGATAATGATTGTAAGGCACTTAGCACAGTGCCTAGAACATAGTGCCATATAAATGCTAGTTGTTATTAACTATACCTCCATTTGCTTGACTTGTCTACCGCGATCCTCCTTAAGGTGACTCTTGGTCTCCAACTCATACTCTAGATCTTTCAGCGTTTGTTCCAGAAGCTCTCTTTTCGTGCGCGCTTCATCTTGAGCTCTCTGGTAGTCTCGTATCTCCTCCTCCATCAGGCGCATCTGCAGGGAGAAAGAGATGGTCATTATCCGGCAACTCTTGATGAAATAAAGATCCTGGCAGACAATGAGTCCCCAAGGAGAGATCTGTGGAAAGCTAATGGAAAGACTGAGATCTGGTCATAAAGGCGGGCAGGGCACACTGTTCAGACCTATACCGGGTCACTCGTTCCTGGGGTTACAGAAGTGACTGTACTTGGTCTGGTTCCTAAGGAGCTTCTACAGACAATTAGGAACAGGGTAGGTGGTGGCACAGCGGATAGAGGTCTGGATCTGGAGTCAGAAAGACCCTAGTTCAAATCCAGCCTCAGAGAATTACTGTCTGACCCTGGGCATGTCTTCTTAACTTTTCTCTGCCTCACTTACCTCACCTGTAAAATGGAGATGGTAATAATAGCACCTACCTCCCAGGGTTGTTGTGAAGATCAAATGGAATAACTTTAGTGAAGCACTTTACAACACTTGTTATAATTATTATATTATTAACAGGATATGGAAGAAAAAAAGAACATACACAAAACATTTTTTTAAACACACAAAGGAGAGCAAAAGGGAATACAGATGAGGAGGGGCAATTTTGTTACTCTCATGCTACATTTAATATATACTTTTTAAAAATGGTATAGAAGTTATAGTTTAACACACAACCATTTTTCTGTTCTATGTGGCAATGTTTATGCTTGTTGATGTTTAAGCCTGTAATAAAAAAGAAACCCTAAATTAAAAACCAGTATATGGATAGAGCTTTTGATATGTGAATCTCTTTTGATGAAATAATTATCCTGTCATTGAGAGGGAGAGATAAATCCCACCAATACTTTGAAGTTCATGCAGCACTTTGATTATATCTCTTTGATTGTTTGCATAGGATTGAAAGCTGGAAGGTACCTTAGCCAACAACTAGTCAACCTCCTCTCTGCAAGGTGGGGAAAGACCCTCAGAGAGGCTTAAGTGACTTGCCCAAGACAATACAGGTAGTAAGTTACAATAGCCAGATGCTCCAAATCCAATGCTCTCTCCACTCTATGACACTGCTCCCCATTGTATCATGGGTATGTACGACCTACTCAACCAGGGGTTCTTAACCTTTTCAGGGGAGGCATGGACCTATTTGTTAGTCTGGTGAAGCCTATGATGGTGGACCGTTTTCAGAATAACGATTTTAAATGCATACAATAAAATATGTAGAATTACAAAGAAAACCAATTATATTGAAACACAGTTGCCATGTTATTTTTTTTAAGTTCATAGACCCCAGGTGGAGAACACCTGAACTAGACTGTAAACTTCACGAAGACAGAGATATTAAGTTTTCTAAGCCTCTGTGTCTCCTCCAGCATCTAGTTAGCACAAGGTTTACTATATAGTGGGTGCTAAGTATGTTTCTCAAAATGAATATCACCCTTGAAATGTGTCATCAATACAATTCAACCTTTTTATTGAGAGATTCCCCCAACACATTCCAAAAATGGGAAAAGGAGGCTACCAAAACAAGCTGTGCATTAGTTTTCACAAGAAATGTCTAAATACCTAAAGAAATGAGATATGGTCTTTGTCACTGTATATTATCCTCCCCTGACCCCTACACCTCTATCCACCTTGGTCCATGTCCTCGACTGTACACAAAGAACTTGGGAGAAAACTGAAGAGATATGAGAAGAAAAATACTTTTACTTCATTATCCTTTCCCTCTACCCATCAGTGTGCCTAGAAACATGTTCCCCAGCCCTAGATAACTGAATTTACAATGACTAATGCTATTAGTATTCCCACTACCACCAGTCCCTACCCTTAGTCCCTCCCTACTACCACTACCACCACCAGCACCACTACTTCTACTACTACTAGTACCACTGCCACCGCCGCCATCCTAACTACAGGGTGTCCCTAAAGTCTAGACACATAGGAAATCTCATTAACCATTTCACTGAAGACCCTGTGTTGTTCAATGACTTCTTTTTCTGGGGCATGCTAAAGGAGAAGGTGTACTCAATGAAAATCATAGATGCAACACACTCGACGGAACACATAAAATGCATAAAGAGTGAATGTGCTAAAACTGATGGCAATGTGGAGTTATTGCATCGAGTTCATGTGAATCTTGCAAAGCGTATCAACTTCTGCATCACGAATGACAGAAATTATATTGAAGATGTTACTTGTTAGTATCCCAATTAAATAAAATGTTGAAAATTTCATTCATTTCATTTCTTGAAAATATGCATTTTTGCACATGAGTCCAGACTTTAGGAATAGCCTGTACTACTCCTACTTCCACTGCTACTATTACTACCACCACCACCTCTATCCTCACTCCTCCCTACTACTACTACCATTACTCCCTATTACCACTACCTCCCTACCTACTACTACCATCACCATCACAACTACTACTACTACTACCACCACTACCACCATCATCACAACTGCTACTATTACCATTTCCACCATTACTACCAATACTTGTTACTATATTATTATCGATGGTGGCCATGATGATGTTGGCAGCATGCATAATAGATAGAGCCAGCTTTGGAATTAAGGAGACCTGCTTTTGGGACAGCTAGGTGGTGCAGTGAGTAGAGCACCAGCCCTGGAGTCAGGAGGACCTAAGTTCAAATCCGGCCGCAGACATTTGACATACTTACTAGCTGTGTGACCTTGGGTAAGTCACTTAACCCCAATTGCCCTGCCTTCCCCCCTCCAAAAAATAAAAAATAAAATATATAAAAAGGAGACCTGCTTTTCAAGTTCTGACTCTAACACATACGAGCTACGTGACCCTGGGCAATTCACTTTACCTGGCAGTACCTCATACAACTCATATTATAAATTGCAGAGAAGGCATAGATCTGCATCTATATTGGCAGAGGGAAATCCTCACTTGGATCTCCATACAATGATGAAATTACAGGATCAGTGCCAAAAAAAAAAAAAAAAAAAGATCTATCGATCTATCTATCCATCAATCCATCCATCCATCCATGCCACATTACTTTAAGGTTACAAAACACATTCCTGACAACAAACCTAGGAAATAATGATGCAAGTATTTTATGAAAGAAGAAACTGAGGCTCAGTGTAGTCACACTGCTAGGAAGGGCTGTGATGCAAGATGACTTCCATGACACCACAAAGCGCCCCTTGCCTCACACGTATGTCCTACTGGTCTAAAGAATGTCTGAAACATGACCATTATCTATCCATTCCTTTGAAGGCCTTTCCCAGTTCTCTCAGCTGCTTTCCCTTTCAAACCACCTTCACCTCTGTTACATGTCTTAGATGTGATTTACGTGGTGTCTTCTTCATTACAATGGGAGTTCCTTGAAAGCAAGAACAGTGATTTTTGCCTTTCTTTGCAGTCCCAGTGCCGAGCACAGTGTGTGGCATATAATAATTGTTTAATAAATGTTTGTTGCCTGATTGCTGACTCTGGGCTAAGGCTTTATATATTCAGATTCCTCTAGAGGGGTAACCGATTAGACCAATATCAATATTTAACAATGGACTGGGGACTCTTGTATCAGATTAATTTTTTTATGTGAGGAAAAAGCCATTAGAGTTTTGGAATGGGGCAGGGGAAAGAAAGGCCTGAAGCATGGGAAGGCAGTAGGAGTCTCAGACAGCCAAGGGACAGCATTAGGCCCCTGGAAATAAAGAATAAGGAGAAGAAGCTAAGAAATGGAAGTGCAAGGATGCTGAAGACACTTTACATCAGGGTTAAATCTCAGTAGCATCATCTCTGGGGGCTGGACCAAGCCTAGGCCCTCTTCGATTTATGTAGTCCCCTCCTCCCAGACTCTAGACCCTCTACCCCAAACATACGTACTAAATACTATTTACTAAATACTCCTAAATACTTCTAATAAATATTACTAAATACTCCTTCCTTTTCTACTTCACATCTCAGAGCCAATCATTACTTCATTTCTCCGGGTTAATTTTCCTCATTTGTAATATGATGAAGACATAATGACTTCTAAGGTCTCATCCAATTTGAAATCCCAGGATGGTGCAGTGGAAAAGGAAACATTTTTTTCTAGAGTCAGAAGACCTGGGTTCAAATTCTGATGCTTACTGTGTGATTTAGGCAAGTCACTTAAATTCCCTAGGTCTCAGTTTCTTTATCTACAATGTGGAGGTTGAACAAGCAACTGAAATTCCTTCTGGCTCAAGATCTATGAGCTTATTATGATCTTTCTATAAAATGCTAAGAAATAATAACCTAAAGCAACATACAGAGGCAGAATCTATAGTAACGCAAATGAAATGAAAGACAAAGCTATCTAGAAGTTAATGGCACTCCAGTTTCCTTCAAGAAAACTCCATGTTGTCCAATGCCATGGTCTGTCACTTACAGTATTTTTTTTGCCCACAAGATGGCACTGAACTAGCAGTTTAGAAGAGGCATTCCTGAATAAGCCTTCCAACCAGGGGACCCTTCCCAGTGAAAAGAAATGGACTGGGTCTAGAAGCAGAGTGGGGTACTCCTCTGGAGACCCTCCCCTTCCCAAAAACACAACTCTTCCCCTGTCTCATAGGACTTGGACTAAACCCATCCAAAAATGGCATATTTTCAAACATTATAAATAGAATGAAAGAAAAAGATTAAAGGCATGTGGAATTCATGCTAAAACTAATGAGGAAAAATCATTGTATGGTCTTATATGCAACATATGATGGTCCTAAAAAGTTTACCATTTGTTTCTTTTTTCCCCCAATGGGAAGAGGTGTAAAGCAGAAAAAATAGTTTTTCTTTATTGAAAAAAAAGTTTCCTACAAGAATTATTAGTCAAGAAATAGAATAATTTAGAAAAAACCTAAGTCCCAATAATAAAGGATTTTTTCCTCTTGTCAGACACAGCTTTAGATTACCTATTTATCTTCCCTACAGACTCTAGCAACACCTTTTACATGACAGTTACTCAATAAACACGTGGGAATTGACTAATAAGAAAGAAAACCAAGTTTTTCAACAACTCACTTTTGATCAAAATATAGTGAGAGATAATTTTAATTTTAATGTCTGCATTGTTCATTTTGAGGATCGAAAACAGATCTATTCTCACCCTAACTGGGCATTTCCCTTTGCCAAACTATATGTAATAAGAGGGGAAAAAAATCTATGCAAAAAGGAAAAAAAAAGGACCAGGGTATTAATCCCAGGATAATTTCCTCTCTAAGCATAACCACAGATCCTCCTCCTTCCTCAAAGGTTTAACAGATTCTCAACAAAGGACATAAAATAGAATTTCCAGGCATTTGTGAAGAAAAAGGCAATTAACAAAGGGAACACACCAAGTTTTTCTAAGATCCATCATGTCTGTGGGGTCTGCTTTTTTAAGGTCCTTGTTTATTAATTCATTTAATTTCAAACAGCTCTGTAATTGCAGCTTGGCACTTGGATTGAAGGTGGTATTTGAAAAGTTCCTGTCCTGCAGGTTAGGGTGTTCCCAACACTTCGTATTGAACCCACAGCAGTTTCTTGATGTTTGCTCCCCTCTGGTAGTCCGCAGTGCTTTGATAAACATTACTAGTGCCCTTTTGGCACCAACAAGGGGCAACGTAGAGCACATTCAAGAGGTCTGGGATGTTGAATTCATGGTATTGACAGAAGCTGCCCTATTATGTTTTGTTTGTTTGTTTTTCCTGAACCCAGAAGAATAATTTATACTTTAACATCAGTATTCTAAAAACAAACAAGTCTGGAAGGCTTAAGAACTCTAATCAACCATGATCAGCTCTGATTCCAGAGGACCAATAAAAAAGAATGCCTCCTTCATAACAGAGAGGTGATGGACTAACATGCAAAATAAGAAACACATTTTTGGATATTCCCCACAGGAGAATTTCTTTTGCTTGACTGTGCTTGTGATATGAAGGATCTGTCTTTATTTCTAACTTTTTTTTTTCAGTGGATGGGGAGAGGTACAAGGAAGAAAAAGAGAAATGCTTGATAATTGTTGGTTAAAATTTTTTTTCAAAAAATAACATAAATGGGTAGATTAAGGATGCCCAGATAAAACACCCAAGAATATTTTCCCCCTTTTCTGTGGAAATGAAAATAAAACATGCTAAGGAAATGTGATTTCATTGGTGTTAAGAATGACCTACCAACATAAATCACAACTCAGGGGTTAATTTGGTCTTACAGATTGGCCTGAGGCTCAGAGACTGAATGCCTTGCCTAGGGTCACATAGCTGATAGGTGAAGAGGTCAGAGGTCAGATTGAAAGGCAGGTGTTTCTGACTCCAACAGTAACACACTAGCCACAGTGCTATGGTACTTCAGAAATAAATACAATTTTTAAAAAAATGCCAGAGAAAACTTTAACACCTGTGTATCAGTCTCAGCTTAGCAACTTCAAGCCTCATCACACTTTTATGTGAATCTGAGTGATTGGGGATCCTGCTACCAAGCTCCTTTAAGATCTGACGAGCTCCTCAAAAGTTTATTTTTCTAAAGGCCTACATTTTTTTCAACCTCTTTAGCATTTGTGGGCTGGCCGAGAGTTCCAAATTTATTTTTTGAAGTAAAGGTTTCTTTTCTTGTGCAGCTTTTAAGATGAAAGAAGGGGGTAGGGGGACAGAGACAAACAGAGAATGATAGGAAAGGGAGATGGGGGGAGAGAGGGAGAGAAAGAGAACGAGAGAGAAAGGAGGAAGGAGAGTTAGATTCAGATGTAGGGAAGGAAGGAAGGAAGGAAGGAAGGAAGGAAGGAAGGAAGGAAGGAAGGAAGGAAGGAAGGAAGGAAGGAAGGAAGGAGCTTGTATTCTTAATAATCAACTTGAGAATCTGGAGAGCAGTTGGGGGAGCTTAAGAAGAGGTCCCATAGAATCTTCCTGGCATGGTGGAAGGAGTCAGCCCCTCACTAACTGTGCAACTCTGAACAAATCACTTCACCCTGTTTTGGCCTCAGGTCCTTGATCTGTAAAATGAGAGCACTGGACGAGATCAGTGGCTCTCAAACTGTGGGCCCCAGACTCTTGGGGGCCATGAAGTTATTTCAAGGGTTCTATAAACCATATGCTCACCAAGTATTGTCATTTGGGTTTTATTTAGTTCCAACAAAAGGGTGCATAAGGGGTTTTGTATCAGTGGTTTTATATTATCAATGCTTCATTTGTGCCTAATAGAAGCATGGGGGAAAAGTGTCTTCTGGCCTTCAGAATGAAATATGACCTTTTTCAGAATGGCTTTTCTTTATTATAGTTTTTCCCCCTAATGAATGGATACAAAAACTGCAATTGCCATGGTATGGGAGTCCAAGAAATTTGTTGATGTGAAAAAGGGAATTTAAAAAAATACTCCAAAAAGGTTTAGCACCCATGGACTACAGATGACCTCTAGGGTTTCTCTCACCCTTAAATTCTACTTTTTAAATTTTTCTATGGCTGGAAGGGAATCCTACAGCTCAAACCAATGTGCCTCCCACTAAAGACTTTCAGGAACTTTTAGATTCTTATAGCTGTGGGGACATCTAAGAGACACTAAGCCATGTGACCACATGAAGCTAATTTGTATGCTTCAGGTGTGTCCTATTGTGCTGTGTGTGTGTGTGTGTGTGTGTGTGTGTGTGTGTGTGTGTGTGTATGTACGTGAACACAGAGTATAACTGGCATTCCGGATTCCTGTGAGCATTTCACAATTTAATGCCAGATTATTTCAGTGATATGAGTGACCTCCCTTCCCCTTTTATCAAAAAAAAAAAAATCATGTGTTTTAAACAACCAAAAGGTAGAAAAACAATACAAAAACTGCAACATAAACTAAAAGTTGGCCTAGAGCTAGCTTCTTAAGTAGACTTTTATATCTTGCCAACCTATAGAAGGCTGTATACTTGAGGCTCTCACCTATATTTATATTCATATTAATAACTGACATTATAATATCATTTTAGAGCTGGCAAAGCACCTTACAAACATCACCTCATTCTATCTTCATACTCAACAATGATGATGTTGATGACTAACATATAGCACCTACTAGATGCCAGACACTACACTAAGCGCGTCACCATTATTTCATTTGATCTTCACAACAACCCTGCAATGTAGGTGCCATTACTGCTCCCATTTTACAGATGAGGAAACTGAGTAAACAGGGTTAATTGACTTGTCCAGGGTCACACAGCTAGGAAGTATCTGAGGCCGGATTTGAATTCAAGTCTTCCTGACTCTAGGCCCACTGCTCTACCCACAGCATCATTTAGCTGCCCCTAATTCTATGATGCTACAGGTATAATTAGCTCCATTTTATGGATGAGGAAACTGAAGCAAAAAGAAGTGACTTGCACAGTATGACACAAGAGATAAGTATCTGAGGCTGGATTAAAATCCAGATTTTCCTGATTCCAAATCCCACACTCAACCCTAGGCACTGTTTTGTGTTTTTCTTTGTACCATAGTCCCTAGCACAGCACCAGACCTTTAGTAGGTGCTTAATAAATGCTTATTAGATAAAACTGAATCATCCATTATTTTTTACCTTTAATCACATGACAAAATACTTCACCTCTGAATCTTAAAAATTTTTCTGTCTTTTCTAAGGCTCCAGACTCAAGAATAATCTTCAGAGCCTACCCCAAAGCAGGACATCAAAGATCCATCATTTTGAGACATCAGAAGTGTATTTCTGATTCAGAGATTAACCAAGGGAACCAACTAGCCATTACCTCATCTTGCATTTTTATGGCTGTCAGGCGGGATTTTTCTGCCTCCACGGTTTTCTCCTTTAATTGTCTCTGCATTTCGGCAAGCTCCCGGCGATTTTTCTCCTTGTATTCATCCAGCTGGTTCTGGAGTTCCAGAGTTGATATCCGTGAAACCTCCACAATGTCAGCCATCTACAGAAAAAACATACGCATGAATAAACAGAAATGCATTTATTAAGCACTTATTATATACTAGGAATATAGAAATAAACAAGCATGGTGGTCCTGTCCTCAAAGGGCTTCGTGTCCTAATAAGGGAAGATAAGACATAAAGAGTTGGAAGTGGGGTGGGTGGGAAATGGGACATGGCATCATTTAAAAATGGCTGGTAAGAGGCCTGGTTCCATGCAAGATTAGGTGAAAGCCTATGTCAGAGGTCATGGTCCCAGGGGCAGTTTGAGTCCCAATGGGAAGATATGTAGAAAGCCCATTTCAGACAGCTAGAAACCTAACTTTTTGCTCCTGTCCTATTTAAGGAATGTCATCCTAAGGAGTCCATGTGGTACAATGGAAAAAACCTAGGTTTGGCATAAAAACACTTGGGGGTTTGAGACCCAGCTTAGTCACTACCAGCTGTGTGTCCTTGGACAAGCCAGGTGCCCTCTCTGGGCTGATTTTTTTCATCTATAAAGTAAAAATTTAGACTAGATCTTTTTGAAAGTCCTTTCTAGCTCCAAGCCCTCCGATCTGATATACAGCCAAATTTACCTTGCCCCTCCCACGGTGGACAGTTTTTTTTTTCCTAAAGACTTTGCAAAGTGCCTGGGGGCAAAGGTTAACGTATGGGTTGAAGGTCACCTTCTTTGAAGAAAAAATGCTTTTGATGTAACCCCCCAAAGGGTATCTGCTCTTGGTTCATTTTGTACAGCTCTGATGATGAATACACTTCATCTCATTAAAAAATGACCTATTTAGGGTTGAAGTCTTACCCATGTGTTCAGAACCATGCTACAAGGGCATTCTTAAAACAAGCAGGAGCTGTTAGCTCAAAAAATAAAACCCTAGTCTCTCGGAGCGAAAAAGGGTCTTAGAGTTCACTTACCCCAAAATCTATATTTTATGGAGAAATAGAGTGAATTGAAGGCATGAGAAGGCAATAGGGAAAGTGTTTGTGGCACACAAAGGTGACAATGTACTTATTTCCCATGGATTAAATTTAATCTTTGAAGTTAATAATTTCTCTGAGATTAACTCCAAGTTATCCTGTATGTATCTTGTTCTACATAGTTGCTTGCATGTTGTCTCCCCCGTTAGAATGTAAGCCCCTTGAGGACAGGGACTGTTTTTGTCATTTTTTGTATGCTGCCTGGCACATAGTAGGGGCTTAATAAATGTTAACTTGGCTTGACTTGAAAACCCTCTGCC
>CM053624.1:125879492-125898728 GCA_028646595.1 Phalanger gymnotis
GGCACTCTCCACTCGGCTCCTGGTCTGGTAGGTCCGCATCTGGTCTGTTTGCGCCGTGGGCGCTGGGCTCCGCTCCGCTCCCCTCAGCTTGGGGCTGGGAGCTCCGTGTGGGACAGACCTTACCCAGAGACCATCCAGGCTGCCCTAGGCTGGAGCCCTGCTTCCCTCTGCCACTTTGTGGGTTCTTCAGCTCTAGAATTGGTTTAGAGCCATTTTTTAATAGGTTTTTGGAGGGACTTGGTGGGGAGCTCATGCCAGTCACTGCTTCCTAGCCACCATCTTGGCTCTGCCCCCCTGAGTCCCTTCATCATTTCTTATAGCACAATATATTCCATCACATTTATATACAGTAACTTGTTCAGCCATTCTCCAATTGATGGGCATCCCCTCAGTTTCTAATTCTTTGCCATGGTAAGAAAAGCTGTGAAACAAAGTCGTCTTTTTAAAAGGTTAATCTGTAAGTGTTACAGAGGATGGAACTTCTTTTTCCTTAGGTTTCCATAATGTTGCATTTTCCTCTGCCAGAGAATTACAAAGACTCAGGAGCTAGAGTGGATCTCAGAGGCCATATTTGTTTCATTAGATTATGAGTTCCTATCTTTTGCTCTTTTTGTATCCCTAGTGTCCAGCACAATGCCTAGCTCATAGCAGGCACTTAATAGCGATCAGCTGACTAACTAGTCTATCTTCTTCCTGAATAGGAATACCTCCAAACAGTTTTTCCCATAAGTAGTCATCTAGCTTCTGCATGATGATTTCCAGTGAATGGAAATTTCCCATCTCCCAAGGCAACCCATTCCATTTTCAGATAGCTTTAGTTACGATATTTCTTTCATTCAGTTGAACTATGCTTCTCTGCCGCATTAATTCATTGCTCCTACTTCTGCCCTTTGGGAGTCAGAGCCAAATGAATCCCCCTTCTACATAAAAGCCCTACAGAGACTTAAAGATATCTGTCATGGCCCTCCCAGGTGTTTTCCAGGCTAAATATTTCCAGTTCGTTTAACTGTTCCTGGGATGATATGCTTTCAGTCCTGCTGGCTACCCAGATCATTCCTCAGCTTATTTAATGCCTAAAATGTGGCACTACTCTAGATGTGGTTCTACCAGAGCAGAGTACAGCCAGTCTTTAGCTTTTCTCGTTGTGTCTCCTGTGTCTCTTTATATAGTCCAAGACCATGTAAATTTTTTTGGGCTTCCTCTGCCATACACTATTGATTGTCATTGAGTGAACAGTCCACTAAAACGCCCAGGTCTTTTTCACATGAATTGCTGCTTAGTGATGTTACCCTAGATGTATACTTGTGAAGTTGATTTTTTGAACCCAGATATAGGTCTTTGCATTCTTCTCTATTTAGTTTTCTCATGTTAGCATTGGTCTACCTTTCTAGATCTGAGGTCCTTTTGAATCCTGACTCTATCTTCTGTTTTGTTGGTTATCTTTCAGAGCTTTGGATCATTGTCCTATTTAATAAGTATGTCATCTTTACATTGTCTTTCTGCATCTCTGAGATTTCCTTCTCTAATGGCTTCTTCTTTCTGTGTATGAGTGTTTTTTGCTTGTTTCATGCTCTTCTTCGTATATACATATATATATGTGTGTGTGTATATATATATATATATATATATATATATATATATATATATACATACACATTCTTTCCTATGGACACCTATGGACACCTATGGCTTTGACTGTTAACTTCCATTTGAATGACTCCTGAATCTTTATCTTGGCATTATAGTTCTGAATTTTCAGTTGCCTGTTGGACATCTCTGCTTCAAACACCTGTCATTATTCCAAAGGTAACGTTTCTGTTAATGGTACCATTGATTTCTCAGTTATCCTTTGACTCTTCCATCTCATCTTTTTCCTCCATATGTAAAAATACAAATACCTGATACTTAGGTGACATTTTAAGATTTGTTCCACAAGTCAAGGAATGAAAGGGAGAAGCATTCTACTTTCAAAATCTCTGTCGTATCCATCCCTGCCTTCCATTCATTCCTGTTGTCATTATCCTAATTTACTTCATCCCGATTTTAATGCAAAGTTTCCCTGTAAAGTCTGGAATTCCCCTGGCTGGGGAACCCTGTACCATCCCCACAACCATAGGGTTAGTTTGATACCAAAGGAAGAAGCCAAGAGGCTCCGGATTGATTATAGGAATTTAATTGATCATTATAAATACTTACAAACAGGGTCAGTCTGGGGTGGCTGCCACACAATTCAATGGATCCCCAGGAAGATACCCCCAAATCCCCATGGTAATTATAGAAATCAGACAAAAGGAGGAGAAGCCACAGGGTTGTTCACTGCAGCTTGGTGGATATTTTGGGTTTTTCTTCTTAGTTAATATTTTGGCTAACATTTTAGTTTACACTTAGTACTGAAGCTGGTTCCCAGACATCTAGATGTTTACCTAGTGCTGTTGGGAAAGTGCCCAGGCACTCAAGATTGGATACCGGTCATGTACTAGTAACAGTATCTATGTTATGACTTCTTAACAGGTCACCATATCTGGGCTTCCACCTTTCACAGAGTTTAAGTTAATGGCTTTTCACTTCTTACTGTGTATTATGGCTTTTCCCCAGTCAGGACCCCACAGTCCCCACAGTTCCATTTGAAGCCCTAAGACTTCTGGGATACCCAGTATAATAGTCCAATAGGCCTCCTCACCTTCAATTCCTCCCCCTTTTAGTCCATTCTGTATGGTGCTGTCAGCTTCATGCCATACTTTCTCCTTCAAAATCAGTCACCTAAGTTGCCCTGCATAGAGGAAAAAAAGTCTGACCTCGTTACCCTGGTATTCGAGGTCTTTCGTAGTCTAAATCCCTAATTAACTTTCCATATTTCTCCATCAATATTCTTATTTTGCATATTTTTTCAAAGCTGGTAGCATTTAAGTCCTTAAAAAAAAATCTCCTACACAAATACTTCAAGTCAAATGGGTTTATTAGTTGCGTCTCAAACATGCTTTTTGTTTCTCTGCTTCCACAGTTCTGTTCATGCTCTTCTTCCTTTGCTAAAAGAACTTTGATAAGACCCTATTTAAATTCCACCTCTTCTACAATACTTTCAAGAAATCATCACTTATTTTTCTGAACTCCAGTAGCATATATTGAATCTTCATTCAACTGGCAAGTTATCGGATACTGCCTCATATCTTTTCTCCTGTTTTGAAATGATAAAATCTTGTGATTTTAACAAAACAAAAACAGCTCGTCCCAGCTTGTTGCCCCCCTCCTCCGCAATAGATCTTAAACTCCTTGATTGTGGGGGCAGTATCTTATGGCTACCCTTCTCTCCTCCTCTTCCCCACTACTTATTTAGTGCAATGCCTTGTGCATGGCATTTATTCAAATACATATTTTGTCAACTTGATAACTTGATTTTACTGGCTGAATTAGTTTCAGTCTAGGGATTAGGAGGAGCTTTGGAATATAGAGGGATGATTAAACTCTTCTGTCCACCGTCTCATCATTTAGTAGCAAACACTCTCTAAATGGATGATTTTGTGGTAAGCTACTGAGTATGCCAGAAAATGGCCAGCACACAAAACTTACCAATCCTTAGTGAAATTTATGAATTTTTTTTTTGTTTTGGTAACTGATTGAGGCCCTAGGAGCTAGAGACATGAGATATTGGTGTTCTTCTAATTTATGCCTCACTTCAGGAGGGTACAATATAATTTATCTAGGCTACACAGTTCCTGCAGTCTCATTAGCTTATGGAAACAGCAGCATCTAACATCATTCTACAACTCCCCTCCACCACCTTTTTTTTTTTTTTTGCAAAAAAATTCTCATCTCTGATGTATCAGTGATGTTTTACTAGTTTTTCATTTTTCCCAGGGATTTGGAGCAGTGGTTGGAAGACCGTAGTCCAAATCTTTTCCTCAGAAACTTCTAAGCTGTGTGACTTTCAGCAAATCACATTATCTGCTAATAGTACCCACCTTCCAGGGCTATTCTAAGGATAAAATGAAATTATGTTTCTCAAGCACTATATAAATGTTAGCTATTATTAATAGTTGTAGTGAGAGGCGACAAGGTGGTAGATATTTCTCCTTCTAAATCTACATTTTGGGATGTTTAAGCATTGTAATTGATTGCTGAGGTAAAAGAAGGAGAAAATGAGGGGGAATGAAGAGAAGAGTCTGATTCATTCCCTGCCTGATTTTTCTGAATATATCAGACTCAGTTTTATGGCCTTGACTGGGCTCTGATTAACTTTCAGAAATCCAGAAGCTCACTCCTCCACAAAGATGGTCATTATAACCATTTAGATAAGAGGTTCAGGGAATGCAATTTTAGCAAATGGCAAAACCAAAGAGTGTCATTAAGTTTATGTGTAGCCTGAATTTCTGACTCATTTCAACCCTTCATCGTTGATCTCTAGACACTGCTGTCTGTATAGGTGCATTAAATGGTAATGACTTTGCTTCAGTATTTCATTTATTGGGATGTATTACATCTGTAAAGTGGTTCAGCTGTCAATTCCTTGGGGCTAGAATAAATAGACCACTGGGACACTGTCCCAGCTGTCTTTAAAATGAACATGTGATGTATAGGAGCATATAGACATAGAGGGGCATTTTAAATATGTAGTGCTTATATTCCAATACGGTGTTTATAGGTTATATAATTATATAGTTATTTTGGATAACTCTGACTAAAACTGCCTACAAAGCTAACCAGTTTATCTTTGGAAATATCTAAGCCTTGTTCAGTTACTACTGACAGATAGGATTTTTAGATTTTATTTTTATTTTTTCCTAAGAGGAAAAAAAAATAGCCTTCTAAGTGCTACAAGCCAATGCACCTATGCTTCTTTTTGGTTTTATAACCCTTATTTTAACCTTCCATTCCCATCTGTTTGGGAATGGAAGTTCACAAATTCAAAGTTAATCACTTCCAACAAACTCATTTTTGCAAACTGATGCCAAAACACATCATCATTGTTTGCAAAAGCCTGAGGCTGCTGAAATTTCATAGAAAAGGCAAGGGAAGTGAAAAAAAAACACTCCAACAACCTTTAGATGATTGAAAATAATAGTAGGTGAATGTTGCCAAAGTTTGTTAAAAAGTCATGAAATTTCTACCTTGTTTTTTCAGACACAATTCAGTTCTTTCCAATTCCTCTCCCCATCTTGAAACTTCTTCCAATGTTGAGGGTGGGAAGATGGAGCAAAGGGACAGGATAGAACTTGGTGAAGCCCAGAAGTGTTCAAAAAAAAACCAACCCATGGTGTTTTGTTGCTTGGCTGCTTAATTGTTCCCTTCCAAACTTTTCCGTTTCTATTGAGTGAATCACCATCTCCTTTTAGGACATCCAGGCTTGCATCCTGTGTCACCTTTGGTTCTTCCCTCTCCCTCAGGCACTCTGTCCAATCATCTGCAAACTCTTATTGATTTTACCACCACAATATCCCTAGTGTCCCCTTTTCTCCACTCATATAGCCACCGCTGTGGTTCAAGTACTCATCACTTTTCGTTTGGAATTGGTCTCCCTGCCTCCAGGCTCTTCTCTCCCAATTCATCTTCCATATAACTGGCATTATGATCTTCCAAGGACATAGTTCTGACCATATCCACTATCCTGCTCAAAAACTTTGTGGTTCCCTATTTCCAATAGGGTAAAATAAAAATTCCTCAGACTGGAACTTAATACCCTATACAGCCTGACTCCAATGTACTCCTCTTTTTCATGCACTCTGATATGTAGCACAAATAGACGACTAACTGTTTTCTAACCTTTGATTCTTCATCTCCTGCCTCCATGTCCCTTTGCACAAGCCATCCTCCTATATCTGGAATATACCGTTTCATGTCTGTCAATCCTTTTTGTCTTTCAATACTCAGTTTAATTAGCATCTCTTCTGGGAAGACTTCCTTTATCTCAACTGGTTGCTAGTCTTCCTTGCCTCAAATTACCTTATCTACTTAATTTGTGTGGATGAGTAAGCTGTACCATATTGTCAGCGAAGCATTGCTCAAGAGAAGCAGGGATGTCATGAGAAAGATGTTTGAACAGAAAAGATATTTTGTCATTTAGCAAGAAAGGGAGAGAGAGTTCACAAACTATCTTCCCTTACAGAGCTAAGGTGCTCCATAAGCATAAAAAACTGTAAAGGAAGGTCTCTAGCACGTTAGATCACTCCTTCCACCCCTAACCCAGCCATGTCAGACTTATTGGAGAACGTGTATGAGAGTCACATGAGATAAAGTTGTAATCTTCACCATTTGCAGAAGGATCCATGTTGACGCGATGGCTGTATATCTTTCCCTTTCCTTACTCCATTTTAATCCTTCTTTACCTCCATTAGAATATAAGCTTTGTGAGGTCCAATACTATCTGGCTTTAGTCTTTGTATACCTAGTGTCTAACAGAGTATCTTGTACATAGTACACGATTGAGAAATGTTGCATTAAGTTGTTTTGAACTGTGTAGCTTCTGAATGTTTTGGGGGTATTATAAGTCTTGTAGGTGGTAAATTTCTAGAGAATACAACTTCCACTTTATTGTTGAAAGTTTTAAAGTCTTCCAAAGAGTTTGCACAAGCAAAGAAAACAATTCCCGTGGGAACTAGTTCCTGTCTCAAAAGCTTTCTCCTTCTGCAAGAGGTCAAGTTAGCAAAAGAGTCTTAGGATTAGGATATCCAGGTTTGGTTTCTGGGTTCAAATCCTGACTCACATACTTAATCGGATGTTTGGTCTTGAGCAAGATACAAGTTTCCTTATCTGTCAAATGGGGTTAATAACTCATAGATCTAATTTTGGAAGGGACCTCAGAGGTCATTTAATCCAACCCTCTCATTTTATAGGTGAGGAAATTTAAACAAAGAGAAATTGAAACTCACACAAATAGTATGTATTAAAGGTGGGTTCTGAACTTTGGTCTCCCGACAAGGCTCCTGGCACTGTGTTAGCATGTTTGTCCACCTCACAGACTTGTGAGAAATGTACTTGGTATTTGAATTACTTTTTTCATGCTATGTTTCTGCAGAAATATTTCTTACCATTTTTGCTGATATGATTTATAATATATTTGTAAGGAGGTGATCAGTGTCAGTCACATGTATAACTGGAATAATGAAGATGAGTGAATTTCAGAAAATGTCTCATGAATAGTTAGAGCTTTAGGTCATGCTGTGTATCCTAAGTTAAAGTAGTTAAATCTAGCTCCTCTAGTTTCATGAATATCAGTTTTTTTATTATATATAATAACAACAATGATTTTTATCCAAAAAGACAGTTTAACATGTACAGCGGAACATTACGAATGCAAATGGCTTTTACTGGCAAAGACAGATTTCAATTACCATGGAATAAATTCTATCATAATTTAAGCAAACTGCACATGCAATTTCTCAATTGAGCTGAGAACTGTTTAAAATCATTTAGAGACAGAAAACAACAAGCTCTTAAGTAGAGTTCATTTTAGAAAGCTAGAGCTACACAGCCAGAGTAATACACTTGTTAAACAAACATACGACATAGTACATCATTTCCACTCCCACACTCTGTGGTCCAGTGAAACTGGTTTCTGTTCCTCACACAGGACTCTCTATATCTCATCTCTGTGACTTTGCACTGGTCATCCCCTGTACCTGAAATGTCCTCTCTTTTCACCTCCATAAAATTCTTCTCTTCCTTCAAGACACAGCTCAAGTCCCACTTTGCACATAAATCCTTTCATGATTCCCCCCTACCCCAACCATTAGTACCTTCTTTTCCAAATTACTTTTTATTTAATTGCTATGTACTTATATTTATTCTATTTATAATTCTGTATGAATTTATTGTCTCCACTGTTAGAGTAGAAATAGTTTTGTTTTTTGTATTTTTATCTCCAGGGCCTACTACATACTAGGCTCTCAGTCATCTTAGTCAATAATTGTTTTTTGATTGATTGAACAGGAAGAAGTGATGGAGGTGGAGTGGGGGTGGAGGGGCTACCCTGTTTCTCTTTTTCCCTCTCCCAGCTGAATGGTCATGTTTAGTCAGAGCATCTCAGCTTCCCGGCATCTAGAAGAGTTTTAACACCTCCCTATTACATCCTTTCCATAGAATGTTGCAGTCCTGGCCCATCGGAGCAGCACTCCACAACCAACTCAGTTAGGAGCAGAAAACCAGGTGAAGGCCCTAGCCGAAGAAAATGAGAAACTACAGGAAAAAATCAGAGAACTGGAACTGAGCATGACGCAACTTCAGACACAGGTTGATGAGATGAAATTAGGTGAAGTCAAAATGAAGGAAAAACTAAAGAAATGTGAGGTAAGAATCATTGGGGCAAGCCGTGGGTTTAGTGACATCTGTTCTTTATTCCCTTTCCCCTGTGTGTGTAAGGACGGGGGAGCGAGGGGGGCAGTGGAGGGAAATGTTCTGAGAAGGGAAGGGATTTAAAATCAAATTTACCAGTGAAAAGCAATGTTAGAGTCCTCTGTACTACTGGAATTATCTTTAGTCCTGTGTAGAGCTGTGTAAATATGAAAGCAGCCCATAAAGAGGTATGGGAAGAGTGTTGATATAGGCTGTGCGTATATGTGTGATATACAGATGCATGTTCACAGTAAAACTTCACTTATGAAGAGATCAGGCTTCAAGCAGCCTCGGCTTCCTGGATCAGAGCCAAGAACCAGAAGTAAAAGCACGCTGAGCATCTGCAATAAGTATCATGAAGTCCATGTACTAAAGCTCATGTGCTTCATTCCATAGGAATGAGCCTTTGCGTTTTCTTCTTAGTCTACTTGGAAGACACAATGAAGAGTAATCTTGGTTATCTTATTTGCCAATAGCCACGAGTTTGGGGAAACCAGTTTTCATAAGGAATATGCTATTGGGGAAAGGGCTGCAGTGGGGAGGGAAGGAGCCTGGTCCCCTTACTAGTAGTAGTAACCATTAGGGGAGGAGAGAGAAAAGCTAAATAAAGCAGACATGTAATTGCATGTGTAGCACCAGTACCTACAAATGGATATTCCCATTTATAAACTTGAATAGTCAATTAAAGGTTATATATTTGGTTTCCCACTGCTATTGGCGTACGTAAATGAAATTTTGCTTTATCCATCTAAATTGATAGATATAAACAGGAGAGTTGCTCCTGTTTGTTGGGGGCCATCTTGGACCCAGCTGCAGCTTTCTATGATAATACTCTTTGTTGTTTCTACTGTCTTCTCTTACCCTTAGTGCTTACTTTATCCCATAGTGGCAGCTTTGTTGGCACAGTTTCACTTGGTCTCAGTATATTGTCCCCTCTTTTTTTTATCGTAGGGAGAAAAACAGCAACTAGAGGAAGCCCTTTTATGTGCCCGAGATCAAGAAAAGGAAATACTGTCAGCAAAAAGGGTTCTGGAGAGTCAACTAGAGGATATTCAGGTAAAAAAAAGGGGGTGCTCTTTTTAATCTCTCCTCAATGAAGCCCCAAATAAATTATGTCCAAAGAATGTAAAGGAATTGTTTCATCTTCCTCCTTCTCTCACTGGCAGGATCCCCATCATCCTTCAGCTATAATGTCATGACAACTTTTAAACATTTCTCTGGCTGTTCTCCTGAAGCATCATTTAGAAGTCAGATCCTTAGAAATTTGACAGTTTTTAGTAGGTGAAATGGGAATTTTGTGGAAAGGTCTACATAATCATTTCCTCAAATCTGTCATGGCAGTCTTTTAAAACAAGCCTCTGAGAAATTGTACTAGACTACAAGCCAACAAAATGAGTTATAAGGATTTTAATTGAAACTAGGCAGCTGCTGCCACCCAAGTCACTACTTTTTAGTATATTAGGATGTTTTGTTGGTCGATCAGAAAACATGGTTTGAAGGGTATTTTCTAAAGATAAGATTTCATATAATGACCACTGTATAATCTATCTTGTGTTTTATGAAAACCTTCACAACCCAGGCCCATGATTTTTAAAGAAATAATATTTGAAACTACCCCCAGGCAAGTAATGTAGTTTCTCAGCACTAAAAAGTTGATGTTTTGGAGAGTCGTACAGAAGGAAGAGTTGTTGAATTGTTCCACTTGTGAAAAAATATAACTTCAGGCACATGAGAGTGCTAAGTAGTGAGAAACATTCAGAGATCAGTTTGAAAACAACTCTCTGTAGCTAGAAAAGATGGTGCATACAATGATTCTTCTCACACTCTAAGCACAAACCAGAGAGTCTGGAAATCAGCAGCTTTATTTGTTCTTTTTGGCCTGGCCTTGTGTTGTTCAACAACTGTTTTTTAAATGCCTTTCCTGTGCAAGGCACTGTACTGGGCTCTGGGCGTAGAAAAAAAAAAAACTGGGCAGATTTTGACTGAAGGAGTTTGCATTCTACTGATGGAATATGACAGGAAGTCAGATAAATATAAAAGAATATAGGGGATGAAGACAGGAAAGGTGAGGTGTCAGACAGTCCTCTAGGAATATTTTAGGAGGGAGAGAATACTAACCCCTGAGGAATATTAGGGAAGAATTGAGAGCGGGGAGGTATCCCTTGACCTAAGCCTTGGAGGCTTCTCTCAAAGGGGGAGGTGAAGATGGGGAACACATTTAGGGCATAGGAGATGGTCTGGGTTACTACGTGAAGGTAGGAGATGGCCTGTCAAGTTTGGGGAACAATTAATAATCCTGTTTTGCTAAAACAATTTAAAGAGGATTAATGTGAAATAAGTTTGTAAAGGCCACCCTTGGCCAGATTATGGAGCGCCTTAAGTAGAAGAGTAAAGAGCTTGCATTTTTCCCTGGAAGCAAAAGGGAACTAAGAAGGGAGTAGGAAAGTGACATTATTAATAAGTTATTTTGACTATTATAAATACTTAAATTAACTATAAAGAACATATGAAGAAAGACTCTATCTGCATCCAGAGAAAGAAATGATAAATAGATATATAGAATAATTTTATATATATGTAATATATGTTATATATACATATATATATATATATATATACATACATATATACATACATATACAGACACACACACACACATATACCTATTGGTGTCCAATAGTAGCCATCTCTAGGGCAGGGTAGGGGAGGGAAGTTAAAAAAGGGGAAAAAAGAAATTTGCATGATTATTTTGTTGCATGTTTGAAAGGAATAGCAAGTTGTACATAGTAAATTCGCAGTTTCATGTGCAATCATCTTTTTTATTGTATTTTGTTATGGAATTGCTTGTTTTGTTCCATAAATTTAAATAAAAAAGCAGACTTTAAAAAAACACGTGATATTATCAGGCCTAGTATTCAGGAAGGTTATTTTGAAATCTGTATGGAAGATGACTTGAAGAAGGGAGAGACTGGAGGCAGAACAAACAGCCAATTAGGAGACTAGTTAAATAATCTTTGGTGATAGGTAACAAGGACCTGAATTCAGGTAGTGGCTCTGAATAGAGAGAGACAGATGTATAAAATGTTGAAAAGATAAAATCAGTAGTGCTTGGTAATTGATTGGATATTAGGAGTCGGGGTGTAGGGAAAGTCCATTGATTCTAGAGTTCTGAAACTTGCAGACTGGCAGGATGGTGGTACCCTCAGTAGAAATAGGGAAGCTTAGAGGAGGAACAATTTTAGGGGAAGATGATAAATCCAATTTTAAACCTGTTTATTTCTTCAGTATGAGAGGGACAGATAGCCTAGTATGACTTTCTAGCAGACAAGTAATTATTAATGTGGAATTGAGAAGAGAGTAAGACTAGATTGGGGAGTCATCCTTGTAGAGCAGAGGTTCTTAACCTAGGGTCCATGGATCCCTGCCAATGGTTGATGGATAAATTTACCTACCCATAAACTTGGATGGGAGAAAATATTACATCTTTATTTTCACTGGTGTCTAAAATGTAACATTTCCTTCAATTATAAAAAAAAAAATCTTAGAAGAGGTCCATAGGCTTCCAAAGGCACCCATGATACAGAAGGGAAAGAAAAGAAAAGAAAAAGATAAGACTGGCATAGAGGAACAGATGAGATTACCAAGATTACCAAGGAAAAGAGAATATAGAGGCAACAGAAGAGGGCTTAGGACTGAGCCTGGGAGGACACTGATGCTCAGCGGGCTGGAGATAGATGATACATCAAAGGGGACTGAGAAGGTATACTCAGAGGGGTAGGAGAACGAGGAGAGATTGTTATCACAGAAGCCAAAGGGAGAAAGAGAGAAGGAGAGACTCGCCAGGGTGGGAAGGGGACTATTGATAGTGTCCAAACCTGCAGAAAGGTCAAGAAAAATGGGCATTGACAAAAGGTCGTTGAATTTAGAATTAAAAGCTCTTTGGTAATCTTTTTAAGGGAAGAGTTAGAAAATTAGAGGGGTTAGAGGACAAATAGCAAAGGTCTGAGAAGTGACTGGGTGGTATTTATTCTAGGTGGTTATAAGTGCAAAGGGGGAGAGCTGAAGGACAATAGCTTGAGGGAAAGATAGGATTAATTGAAGGCTTTCAAGGATGGGGGAGACCTGCACATGTTAGAGCAGCTCAGGGAAAAGCCAGTAGATAAGAAGAGGCCAAGGATAAAAGGGAGATAGAGAGAAGGCATGATAAATGGAGCAAATTCCTCTTGCAAAAGATGAGAGAAGACACAAGAAGATTAGTCTTGACAAGAAGATGGGTCACTACATCTTTTTTGTCTAGAGCATAGGATGAGATAGGTGGAAGGGACAGAGAAGTTTTGAGTTGTTGAATAGGGGACATCAGGTACTTGGGTAGATGAGGGTATATGGGGCAAATGGCCTCAGCTTTTTTTTTTGAAGTTGAGGCAAGGTCATTGATTAAGCAGATCTTGATTCTAACGTTGCATCTGGCCTCCCTGGCTTTTTTTTGTTTAATTTTTTTATATCGAACTTTGCCATTAATCTTTATCAACTAGTGATGTTTAATTAGCACTCTCATGATCTAATTGTTTTATTGTAGCCAGAAATTTTTTCTGACAGGTCTTCCTTTGTCACTCAAAGTGGCATTTTCAGAGCCGTTGGGTTTGCGTTTGTTGTAGGGTAGCTATATGAGTCAACGGTCCAATTGCTTCATTTCAAATTTTTATCCTTGTCATTTTTTAATCATCACCTTCATTTCCAAATATCCATGGCCCCCTCCTCTCCAACACAGAGAATCATCCCTTGTAATAAAAACAATACGAAAAATGAAATCCTGAAGTTCAGCAAAACACATCAGCTAGGTCTGACATGCTGCTATGCAGTATTCCAAACCCAGAGTCCTCTGCAAAGATGATGTACTTTCTCATTTCTGCTTCAGAGCTTGGTTTAATCATTATAATTACACAGCACTGAATTTTTTTCCTCCACTAGTTAAATTTCAACAACCATTTGTCGAATGCCTACCATACACGAAGCGTTGTGCTAAGAGCTGGTGTTTCAAAGATGAAGTAAGTTATAACTGATGCTCATATGGAGCTTAAACCTAATATAGAAGATTAGATATATATGCAAATAATTAGAGGCTCAAATAATGTACTTTGAAACATTGGCAGGTGAGAAAAGATAGCTTTCCTTGAACAGAAAAGGGAGGAAAGGAAGACAGAGTTGGGCATTGCAGATGGATTTTAGTTTGTGAGTAATTTGGGAACAGAAAAGGAGAAAACCCTAAATCCTAGGCCCAGCTTTTACACATGTCCGAGAACATCTGTGTCTTTGTCCTGTCATATCAGGAGGTTTCACACATACTGAAGGATTTCACCAGCTGTAAATCTACAGTCAACAGCTAATTCTCTGTACGGAACAAATAGTGGCTGAAAGCCGGGAGATGTTAATGCCTTTTTTTTTCTCTGGAATTTCTATTCGTGCTTGGGAAATTATCTTTGATGTGCCACTTTTTTCAGGGTCTGTTTTCCCAGCTGTGGAAAAGGCTGGTCTATCAGACAGGCAGTGTGGATGATGGGAAGAGCCTTCATCTTGGAGTTAGTTCATTCAGGCTCTGGCTCTGCCATTTTCTATGAGTGTCATCTTAGGCAAGTCCTCAGAAAAACCAAGCTAATGATACCTGCCTTGGCTGCCTCCACAAGATTTGGGGAATGATGATGTTAGCTCTCATTTCCGTAATGACTTATAAAACATGTTCCGTGTAACATCCCCAAGGAAGAGGTGGTTCATTTCAGGATAAAATAATCTTATCTGTGCAAAAGTTTTTGTGAACTGCACAGCACTATACCATTTGAAAATACTAACATAGAGTATCAAAAAAGTCTTTGTGCCATTTCAAGCTATTAAAGGTATTGAAGCTTGAAATGGCACAAAGACTTTTGGGACACCCTGTGCTTTGCACTGAACATACTGGTATCAGTGTTTGCTATTCACTATCCAGCTGGAAATTTTAGCCATTTAGGTTCATAGTTCTCATTGTCTTACCTACATTGTTTGGACTCAGAAATAATTCCATAATAATCACACTGTCTAGACAGACCATGTTTATTAGACTCTGAGATACCATTTGTTTTCCATCTAAAAAACTGGCACAAATGGTCTTAGTAATTTTCTTTTTGTGTTTTAAAGATTACTGCCTAAAAGAGGGTTTAGCTCTCTAGAAGAACGGGGAGAGATTCATTGGAATTTTTTAAGGCTGCCCTAAAGATTTTAAAATTTCAAAGTCTTGGGTATTTAATATTCTATTTACATCTTATCTCACTATCTAAAAATTCCTGGATTTTATCTCTCTCTGTTGATACAAATTGAAACATCTCCATGCCATTAGCATAGCATTTATCACATTTATCATTTTTGTTCAGTCGTTTCAGTCATGTCCAAGTCACCAAGACCCCATTTGGGGTTTTCTTGGCAGAGCTACTGAAGTGGTTTGCCATTTCCTTTTCCAGTTCATTTTATAGATGAGGAAACTGAGGCAAACAGAGTTAAGTGACTTGCCCAGGATCACACAGCTAGTAATTATCTGAGGCCAGATTTGAACTCAGAAAGATGAGTCTTCCTGACTTCAGGTCCAGCACTCCTCCCTGCCCCATCTGGCACATAGTTGGTGCTTAATAATAACTTCCTTATTTGATTGATTGTTGGTAGTATTTATGAGTTACTGAGGCTAGGGGAAAAACTCACATTGTTGAACTTAAGTAAGATGGGTCTCTACTCAAAACCTTTGCAGCTTGCCGTAGACTTCTTTAGACCTTTCAGTTTGTGAAACCAGAGTGCTACAATATAGGGCTTTGGAGAAGAATTTCATGGGGGCTGTTGATCTTACGGTCTGATTTAGTACTTTTTAATCCTGGCTTCTTTGCAACTTGTTTGTTTTATACCTGCTTTCTTATTATTGTACCTGTTTTAAAGTGATAGCTTATGTGTACTGAGAGAGTTTTGAGGACAGTGTTTGTCCTTAGGACCACTTTAAATAAATATAGTTGATGCCATTTTGACCATAGCACTCTTAATAAATTTTCACCTAGCTACAGGTGCAAATAAAGGTATCTTTTATCCCAGATGAACTCAGGATACATTCCGTTGGCAACAACTAGTCACAAAATCTCGATCAAAACAGATACTCAAAGGGTGTGACATGGGGTTGATATCTTAAGATGCATTAAATTAATATTTGATAAACACTTGTCCTATGTTGTTTTTTACTAGATGCTATAAGAGATATGGGACAGCTAAGAGGTACAGTGGATAAAGTGCTGGGCCTGAACACATCTTCCTGAGTTCAAATCTGACTTCAGACACTTACTAGCTATGTGACCTTGGGCAAGTTTCTTAACTCTTATTTGCCTCAGTTTCTTCAACTGTTAAATGAGCTGGAGAAGGAAATGGCAAACCACTTCAGTATCTTTGCCAAGAAAATCCCAAATGGGGTAGTGGAGACTTGGACATGACTGAAACAAATGAATGACAACAAGAGATAAACACATGGAAAATATGTTCCACACACCCTCGTAGTCTCATTTGGGATAGGGTTGAGGACAAAAAACACCAAGAAACAAAAAAATCCCTAATATTAATGAGACTATAGTAAACTATTGTATAGCAAATGCTTGTCCTCTTTCTTCCATTCCTGCTGCTTTTTTGGGAGTTGTGGAGATTTCCAGAGAAGAGGCATTCTAGCCAAAATCTAGATGTTGAAAGCCAGAGGCCTGTATTTAGCGTGCATTGATTTACTGAGGCAGGGACCTGTGGCTTAACTTGAGATACCTAGGGACTTATGGAGTGTGGCAAGCGAAGATGGAAAGATACTTTTGATTGGATACAACTCAGTCTCTAGAGGGGGCACAGTATATCCACGTTTCTGGGCATTAGAGAGAAGTCCTGGGCTGTAGTTGTGATTTTTTTCAGACCATGGAAAGAAGGAAAGGGGATTAGTGATCCAATGAAAGGCATGCCTTTCACGTAGTAGGTACTAAATAAAGGGCAGCTAGGTGGCACAGTGAAAAGAACACTGGGCCTGGAGTCAGAAGACTCATCTTCCTGAGTTGAAATCTGGCCCTTAACCCTGTGTGCCTCAGTTTCTTCATCTGTCAAATGAACTGGAGAAGAAAATGGCAAACTACTCCAGTATCTTTGCCAAGAAACACCATAAAGAGTCACAAAGAGTTGAATATGACTGAAAACAAGTAAACAACAAAAAGCGCTAAGTAAATACTTGTTAATTGATCTAGCTACCTCATTTTTAAGGGTTGAGGTACAAATTCTTGGTTGTTTTCTCACATTTAGGACAATTCCAAGGGAAGTACCAGAACCCTTTAGGTAATGTTCTCCTAAAACATTAAATAATAACCAGTCGTGATAGGAACCATTTATTCAAAAGCTGAAGTACCAATTGCTTTGCTCCGTCGTTTTTGTGTTTATTTGCCTTGAATTGCAGCCGTAGAAACTTTATCAGCCAGTCTTTTGACTCTTTATGGAAAGAAACGTGAGCTAACCAAGAGAGGCCTATGTACCAGGAGACTGTTGGTATGCTATTTCTGTTCCCCAGCGACTTGTAGGATGAAGTCGCTGGGATTCCTTTCCACCCCATTTGTATGGGATGTTCCTTTTATTTCTGCTTATGTCCCAGAATAGGGGAATGACAGTGGGGTTGTCCTCCTAAAAGTATGTCGGTCACATGTTCAAGCTGGCCAGGGTGTTGAGTAGGACTTGACTATTCTGTCCCATATCATATCAGTATACTTTTAGAGCAATCCCAGCTCCCATGCTCCCCAAAGCACTGAACATTTTTTAATGAATGCGGGGATGTATATTGGGGTGGGGGATACTGCCTCTTCTCGCCATCTCCTTTAAAACTCCCCACCAGTTGCTTTCTTTTCTACCAGCTGGAACTAACTTCATGACCCTAGTAGAGTAAAGTAAGATGCTGGCTTACATTACCTTTTCAAAAGACTTCTGCCTCTACAACTTTGTATAGTACGAGGCAGATGGCACAGTACAGTTGTGTCAGACTAAAATAGAAATGGGGGCCACTTTTCCATTTAGATAAGGATGTCTGTGGGGCACATATTATATGCTTCAGTTTAAAAATGTAATATCTGTATTTTAGTGTATTTTTATTTGTATCGTTAAATATTTCCCAATTACATTTTAATGTGATTGAGGCTTCCCTTGAAAGTATCTGGGCTACGTATTTGACACCTCTGGCATAGAGGACAGAGAGCCAGACTTGGAGTCAGGAAGACCCAAGTTCATATCCAGTCTTAGATACTTATTTGAATATATAGGGTGTCTCAAAAGTCTTAATGGAATTCTCTTATTACAAGCTTGAAACTACACTAAGACTTTTAGGAATATATATATATATATATGTATATATATATACACACACACATATATACATGTATGTATAGTATGTGTGTTGTATAGAAATATATTAGAATATATTATATGTAATATATGTATATGATAGTTATAAGTATATAGGCATAAATTAAATATATGCCTATGTTACATAAAAATGTGAATAGAGTGCCAGGCTGGAGTCAAGAGGATTCATTTTTGTGAGTTCAAATCTGGCCTTCAACACTTACTAGCTGTGTGACCCTGAGCAAATCACTTAACCCTATTTACCTCAATTTCTTCATCAGCAAAATGAGGTGGAGAAGGAAAAGGCAAGCCGCACCACTCCAGTATCTTTGCCACGAAAACCCTAAGTGGGGTTTTAAGAGTTGGACATGATTGTAAAACAAATGAAAAACAAGCAACAAAAAGATAAATATATTTATGTAAAAATAAACACACACCTGTTATGTAAATATACGTGTGTGTGTGTGTGTGTGTGTGTGTGTGTGTGTGTGTGTGTGTGTGTGTGTCTAAAATAGCCTTCCTTTGCTTTTACAAAGTCCTAGAGAGTGAAAGAGTGAGCTTCATTGGAGAGTGAAAGATCTGGCGGGTCCTATATATAGACCTCGAAACGCTTTTACTATAGGTCCAGGTAAGAGTGAGTGCCATCCTTACATGAAGTGATGTGAAGTGAAATGAGCAGAACCAGGAGAACATCGGACAATGTAACGACAACATTGTGTATCAACTATGATTGACTTAGCTGTTCTCAGCAAGACAATGATCCAAGACAATTCCAAAAGACTTCACGGTGAAAAATGCCATCCGTATCCATAGAAAGAACTAATAGAGAAAGAATGAAGATCAAAGCATACTAGCTTCATTTTATTTTTTTGCATGTTTTTTTTTCTTTTGCAAACTAATTGTTTTGAAAACTGTTTCTTTCACAACATGGCTGATACGGAAATAGGTTTTACATGATTGCATGCATGCATATATATATATATATATATATATATATATATATATAATTGCTTACTGTCAGGCAGGGGGCGGATAGGAAGGGAGGGAGAAAATTTGGAACTCAAAATTTTATAAAAAATGAACATTAGAAATTGTCTTTACATGTAATTGGAAAAAATAAAAAAAAAAACCATTAAAAAAAGAGTTGAGTGCCATCTTGGATGAATTTAGCTAAGTTACAAGAAGTTTTTTTTACCAGGTTAGCTTCAGGGTAATGATTTTTTTGAACTCCCAGAGTCTATCCACTTAGATCAGGCCTACACAGCCTGCAACCCAGGGACTGCAGGTTTTGCGGGCCTCACTTAGATGATTGGGTTGTGGATGTTAGTTGGTAGGAGGAATACCCATGCTACTTGAAATAGTGAAACGAGAATGAGCCTTACCTTGACCTGCTTCTTTTTCATTGATTCAGTTCCTTATGGTTTTTGTGAAAAATCCCCTGCACTATCTGATTTTCATGGCTGGTGCTGACAACTTGTTAATAAGGTTGTATTTTACTCCCCT
>CM053624.1:125899228-125917678 GCA_028646595.1 Phalanger gymnotis
TGGTATTAATATTTCCAAATGCCAATTTGATTTCTCCTAGAGTTGTATAAAAATATTTTTGTCATCTTTAACTAAACATTCGTTCTGAAAGGATCACCAAATAATAGATTTAGAACTGTAAGGGACATAAGATGTCATCTAGCCTAGCTCCTTCATTTTATAGATTAGGGACCTGTGGACTTGCCTGACAAGGTTACAGAGATGATAAGCGACACAGGAAGAATTTGAACCTATGTCCCCTGACTGCCAATCCATTGATGGGGGTAGTTTGATGGCTCAGAGCATAGGGCACTGGACTTGAATTGTAGAAAGTGTGAGTTTAAATTTGGCCTCAGATATTTAAAAGCTATTTTACCCTGGGCAAGTCACTTAACTTTTGTCTGCCATATGCTAGTTATCATCATCATCATCATCATCACCATTAGCGTCTTATTATTATTGGTTCTACTTTTCCTTGAAAAGTATGAAAAAAGGGAGTCAGAAGATACGTATTTATTCATTAGCCTGCACTTAATAAACAGTGACTGTAAAAGTTCTGGGATGAACGAATTCTCTAATCACCACTAAGTTTTGTAGAAAGTTGAGATAATTGGTCACTGAGGTCTTTTCCAACTCTTAAGATCATGGGCTTCTTTTGGGCACCAACAGTTATGACCTTCCCTTCCCTATTTCCATGGTCACTTGTTCCAGTCTCTCAAACCAGAAAAAATTTCCTGCCAATGCTGATTTCTTTCCCTAGGGACTCCAACTAGTTGGCTCTGAAGAGAATGGAGCTGTAAAGGTGCAGATCACATGTTGATCATATGTAGATCACACTGGCCTCCAGGCTGCAGGTTCCCCACCCCTGGTGTAGATGCTCATGAGTCCTGCCAGTTTTAGCATTGGCTCTTGCCCTGTTCTTCTTACTCTTTTCTAAAAGGACAGAACATTTCCAGGCAAGGTGACCACTATCAAAGTAACAGCAATCTTGTCGTGACTAATTGTGAAAAGTTATGTGCATTTTGAGAGAGACAGATGAGTGGGTTTTTTTTTTATTACAACCTGGGACATATAATCCTGAGCTTCAGGTTACTAATCTCTGCTTTCTTAGCTGGAGAAGGAAGAGAAACATCATGAGTAGCTAAGAGTAACATAGGATAGGGACTGGATCTGTGATTGATTTCCTTGCTATAGAGAATTCCTAGGTGAGGAAATATTCTCTACCAGAGCTGGTTGGTATCTTTTCTACAAACTTTTAGGTTTAGAGAGTTTCCGAGAGCCATGAAAGGTTAGGTGACTTGCCCAGCGTCATTCAGCCTGTATGTTTCAGAGGTGGAATTTGAACCTAGGTTTTTCCAGTTTCAAGATCAGCTCTCTATACCGAATGCCCTGATACCTTTGTAGTTCTTCCTGCCTCTGGTTTTATCTTAAAGTATCCACTAATAAAGGAGGAAAGTATAATTAACCATAGACTACCAGGTGCAGCTAGGTGGCTCAGTAGCTAGGGTACTGGGCCTAGGGTCAGGAAGACTGATTCAAATCCATCCTCAGACACTCACTAGCAGTATTACCCTGGGAAAGTCCCTTTACCTTTGACTGCCTCAGTTCTTCATGTATAAATCAGAATAATAATAGTATCTACTTCCCAGTGATGTTGCGAAGATCAAATAAGATAATATTTGCAAAGTGGTTTGCAAACCCTAAAATGCTACATAAATTCTAGGTATTATTGTTGTTGTTATTATTAATTATTGTAGGTTAATTATACCATGTAAATAGTCCGGTCTAGTGGAAACAGTAATAGATTTGGAGTCACAAGACCTGGATTTGAAAGCTAGCATTGCTACTTGGAACATCAGTGTATCCTTGGGTATGTCAGTGAATCATTCAATCAACATTTATTAAGTGGCTACTATGTGCTCAGTATACACAGGTAGGTACAAAGTACTTGTTACAAGTACAAACAATGAAATAATCCTTATTCACAAAGAGATTACATTCTAAGAGGGGATATAACATAAAAATGTATACAGTAAATTAGTTCCAAACGAGGATGTTTGTGAGAGAAGGCACTAGCTGTTGGGGGATCAAAAAAGGCTTCATGTAGAAGAAGGTGGTATTTGAGCTGAGCCTCAAAGGATGAATCATTTAATCTCTGTGGACCTAAGTATCTTCATCTATGAGGTGGTCAGATTTGGACCGAGTGATCCCTAAGGCCCGTTCTGGCGTTAACGTTAGATCTCTGTGTCAAATTATGTTTACATGATATTATCTCTGGCGTAGCTTTAGCCCAGGCATTAGTGTCCTCATTTAACAGTTGAACCATAGTTCAAATCTCAGTTCTGTTACTTCCTGTGTGAATTTGAGTATATCAGTTACCTTCTGCGGGCCTCATTTTCTTCATTTGTAAAATGAAGGCGTTTAGAGTAGAAGACCTTGAAGGTTCCATGCAGCTCTGAAATCAGGGATCCTATGATCTTATAAAGGCAGACATGGTGATTTTATTCTATACTCTTACTTATTTACCTTCAAAAAAGTCATTGCTTCCTTTTATCTTGGCATCATAGTCATTTCACATTCCCCCAATGAATTCTTGTGCTAAAGAAAGAACAATGAAGATATATAGATATATACATACATACACACATATATGCATATATATGCATCCAATATAGTGACTGTATCTGACAAGTATCCTTTGTGCTAAAGAAAAAACAATGAAGCTATGTGTGTATGTTTATATACATATCTCTAATATAGTGACTCTATGCTATTATCCTACTATTTCTCCCCTCTCTCTTTTGATTTGTCTCTTGAAAATGGGGTGTTTCAGAGATTATTACTGTTGTGTCTTCATTTACTTGGGTATTTTAGTTATTTTTCTCTTCTTTTAAACAGCATCTTCTCTGGTTAATTCGAAGCTTGCTTTGTGTTCCATTTTCTGCCTAAAGGGGTCAACACATAGAGCCAAGTTTTTCCACAAAGCAGAAATCTCCTTAATGATCTTGGCAAGTCATTAGAAGAAACCCATCAGGCATAGATTATAGGATCATAGAGAGTGTGACATTGAGGGAGTGTGATTTGGGTGGTGATGTTGAAGCTCATTTTATTTACACATGTTAAGGATTCAGTTGCTTTCACTGTTGAAACTAGAGGTTTTAGACTGTGAAGTATTCTGTTGCTCTTCGTTGCACTGGTCTTTGGGCTTTCATCATGTTCACATCTGGAAAGGCTTCAGGTTTCTCTTGTCTCAAGAGACTGGTATGGCCTGCAGCTGACAACTGGCCTGGGGCTCTCACCTGACCTGAACTCTAGACCGTGGTTAAGGATAATTCAGAGATCTCAAAATAACCATTTTGGGGGAAGATATAGAGAAATATCATCTTGGGGGTGCTCTCTGTACTAGAACTTTACAGAGTATTTTAGCCGTTAAAGAAGGAGGCTGTGTACCACAATCTCTCCTATTCCAGTAGACTGAGTACTGTGCGTGGAGTCAGGAAAACCTGAGTTCAAATCCAGCCTCAGACACTTATTAGCTGTGTGACCTTAAGCAAGTCACTTCTAACTTCTCTTGCTTCAATTTCCAAAACTGTAAAATGGGGATAACAATAATACCCATCTCTCTGGGTTGTTGGAAAGATCAAATGAGTTATTATTTGTGAAATACCTAGCATGGTGCCTAGCACGTAGGTGTTTAACAAATGCCCGTTTCCTTCCTTCTTTATTCCTCAAAGAAAAAGAATAAAAATGAGAACACAAATGGGGACCAAAAAAGAATAATACTGTTAAAAATAGTAATAGCATTTATATAGAGCTTCAAATATCATTTCATTTGATTCTCACAATAACCCTGGGAGGTGGGTATTTTCCTTCTTCCCATTTTATATGTGAGAAAATGGGCTGAGAGAATTTCAAAACTTCTTGCCTAGGATTACACAGCTACTAAGTATCTGAGGTGGAATTTGAACTCAGGTCTTGTGCCACCTAGCTGCCCTATAATATTATCTAATCTCCTCTTCCTCCTCCTTCTCTTCCTCCTCTTCCTGTTCCTCTTCTTCCTTCTCTAGGACTAGAGTTTGCATCTTGCTTCTTATGTCTGCTTCCTGTGTGGTCTTGGGCTTTCTTGGCTGTCTTAGGTCTCAGCTTCCTTATCTCTAAAATAATGAGTTGGACTACATGGCCCCTGAAGTCCCTTCCAGCCCTACATCCAGAACAATTCTGTGTTCTATGGCATGCACTGCCCTTCCTCTCCCTAGAAGCTGAGGTTGTGTGTGTCCTAGGTACACAGTGTGAATGTCTGTGAATGTCTAAGAACAGGGGGTTTCGATGTAATTCTGGAGGCCAGTGCAGGGTTTTCCCCACCTCTGTTTATTGCCTAAACTCTCTTGATATTCCCCCTTAACACAAGCTGTGAATTTTCAGCAGTTTTTTTGGTCATTTTTACGGCATTGTTCTGGGAGTCCTTAGGCCTTGTACCCGGTTGCTATCTCCAGAGGCACTGAAAAACTCCCCTGCCTGTTTAAACTTGTTACTTAGCCCTCAAAGTAGACAGAATTTTACAGGGAAAGTTCATGGTAAAGTCATTAGAAGAAACCCACCGTAATAGATTATGAGGTCAGAGAAAATATAACACAGAGGGAGTGTGGTTTTATTTAGATATGTTAAAAATTCAGCTGCCCTCAGTGTTAAGCCGTAGAGGTTTTTGGCAACTAAAGGACATGACTGCCTTCCTTATAGCTTGGTTCTATTTAATAAAACCAGTCAATTTTCTTGCATAATCTTAATACATACCAGTTATCCAGTCTTCCTCCTGCATGGGCAGAAAAGTTCTCTGTGGGCAATTGAAACTAACAGTTGCCACCACAGGACACAGTAACATGAATGGAAGGGAGAGATCCTCTAATTTTCTACTCGTAATCAGAAAAGCCTGCAGCCTTTTTAATGAAGGCTGTTTTATGAAGTATTAACTGCCGGAAATCCTTAGCTGGGTCTTGGGAATTTCTTTGTAGTGTTCTGTACTTTTAATGTTTTTTTTTTCTTTTTGGAATGAGATGAAGTGCTTTTTAACTTAACCCCTAGGGTCATTACTGCTTTGGTGTTGATTTTTTTTCATTTCAAAAGACTGCTCAATTTTTCTAACAGCTTCAATTGCATCATTAAGAGTTTAACTGTATTTAAAAGTTGTATAAAAAGTCAAGTGGTTCAAGTTAGACGTTTGTCAAGAAGTCTCAGGGGATAGTCACAAGAGGGGGATAACAGATCCTCCGTTCTTCACAGAGTTTATTAAAATTCTTATTGTGCACATTTCATGTACAGTGACAGGTGGGGTAGAAGGCACGGCCCCTTCCTTCCAGAAGGTTACCAGCTACTGCTGCATGATGGGGTTTTTAATGTGTACTAGGGCATTTTATAGGTAGATGTTCTATTTTCTTATCTCTGCGTCTTACACAATTAGACAAATCCTTTCAACTCTTACTTAGTTCTTAGTTCTTCAATAAGAAAATCCAAATTCAGCAAACATTTATCAAGTACCTATTATGTGCAAAGAAGATTGTTAGGAAAGAGAATGATGTCGTATGTAGTGCCTATCATGTCTTAGACATTGTACTAAGAATTTTACAAATATCGATTCTCACAATAACCCTGCAAGGTAGTGGCTTTTATTATCATTGTTTTATAGTTGAGAAAACTGAGTGACTTGTTCAGGGTCACATGGTTAGTAAGTGCCTGAGGCTGGATTTGAACTCACGTCTTCCTGGCTTCAGGACCAGCACTGCATGCATAACGTCAGATTGTTAGGTCCTGGAGATACAAAGACATGAACAGTGGAGTATCCCCTCAGGGAATTTATGTTCTACTGAAGGCCCTTGAAGAATCTTGCTTTATGTAAGGTTGTGTCAAACACATCGGTGCCCACTTAGCAATTTGTGGAACGCTTGAAATTCTCAGAAGAATCTTGGGAATAGGAAGTGATGGACAAGGCTGTTTTTTTTACTATCTCTTTCACTCCTGCCTGAGCACCTGAGAATTGTGTAAGTTTCAAAATTACAGTTCTAGAATCTGGTACTAGTGCCATTGTTTATTTATTCTATAGTTAGTCTATGTTGATTGCACAAAATGGTGGTGATATTACTGGATATGGGAAGAACAATTCTTGGAAGAATAGCAGAAGAGATTAAAATGAAAAAAAAAGCAGCAATAATTTTTAGTTTTCAGTTTTGCCATCTCTTGGGGATGTTTTGTTCCCCCTCTTGACAAGTCTCTAAAAAGGATGCATTCTCCCTTTTCTTGAATATGGAAACTGAAATTTTGCTAAGATGTTTCATGTGACTAAGATCAAATCAAAAATGAAAAAAAAACTCTTTGGTCTTGGGCATCTGCTGCATTGAAAATGATAGCTTTGTGACAGTGGATCCTCAGTTTCCTCACTCTAATATGGGGGCCATCATGCATCCCAGGACTATTATGAGAAAATTGCTTTATAAACCCTGAAGCACTATATAAATGTGTTGTTGTTAATAATAATCACTAGTGATGATGACTGTAACTTTGACCCCAGAAATCAAGTAATTACCATTAATTCAAAGTCAATTAGTTTTATGCAATAGTGAAACTAGGGATATGTGGAATTTTACGGTTTTCTTTGGCTGGCCTGGCATCTTTAGCAAGGATAGAAATGAGAATTTTCCACTGAGATCATTAGCCATGTCTTCTGGGCATGGGTCCCAAGTTAAGCCCCAACTAGACCACCCAACAGTACTGTTTGACTTGGTGTTAGAAAGACTTGTACATATTGGTTCGAAGTGCTGTTTGGGAGTGGTGGAAATACAACCACACAGTAACATCTGTACACTTGTGCTATTTGAAATAAGCAGGTGAAAAGCAGCTATTCAGATGAAACTTCGAGGCTTTTTTGGAGAGGAAAAAGGTATTGGGTTTTTTGGTTTTGTTTTTTTTTTTTGACATTACTGACACGGTTTAGGCATTGAGGGAGGAAAGGCTGAAATATGGTGGCATCATGTTGTGAAAAATAAAAAGTAATCTTCTGAATAATAAAAAAGTGCAAGAAATAGAACAGGATCCATGAACATAGAATCAATATGTAAATAAACATTTAGGCATTCTCTACTTTGACCCCTGCTTTGTTTAAAATAGGAAAATCCTAACTTAAGGAGCCTAATGGTGATTACAGTAGTAAGAGCAATAAAAACCTTATATCACATAACATTTTATACTTTTCAAAGTAATTTCACATGCATTATCTCATTTCATATTCACAATAAGCTTTTGAGACAGGTAGGGCAGCTTCTGTTCCATTTTGTAGATGAGAAAACTGAGACTCAGAGGGATTGTGGCTTACCTAAGCTAGTTGATGACAGAGCCAGGAATAGATTGCAAGAATTCTTACTCCTAGTCAGGTGTTCTTTCTAAAGGGGGTAATTTTTTACAAAGGAAAAAAATAGATTTTTTTTTTAAAAAAAGGGTTTGTTCCATTGTTCCTTTCCAGTCTCTCTGGTTATTTAAAAACTAATTTAAAATGTTTCAATGAAGAAAAATTTTAATTAACATATAACTTTTGGGGACACATCTATTATTTTAAGGAGGTTCACATGTGTACATGTTTGATAGTGTCATATGGTGGGAAAAAAAACTCTTGAGCTTTTGCAGGCATATATAGTCTTGGCTCTGCTGCTTATCTAGCTTGGTGACTTTGGGCTAATCACTTCCTTCTCTAGGTCTCAGATTCCTCCTTTAAAACAAGAGGCTTGAAACTAGATGATCTTAAAGGTCTCATCTTAACTTTAACATTTGATGTCAATGTCAGTCTCTTGCCAGTTGTTTTGAGGTTATTTGTGTTTTTATATAGTTCTAAGGATGACTTTTTGGAGGCCAAAAATTTTGAATGGTAGTAAATGTTGTTTGTGGCATTGCTCAGGAAGCATCAGAGGTTTATTGGGGAGCCAGTGGTTATCAGAGGGTCTCTGAGACACAGAGTGGGGAATTTTAACTTGATCCAGCAGCAGTAGAGATTCAGATATCAAAGGATTTTTTACATAATGGAGTAATGTGGTCGTTAAAAGTCTTTAATTTTGGGTTGTAGAATAAAGGAGCCTGATGGAAAAAGTTACAGCAATGCAAAAAAAAAAAGGATAATTAAGCAATACAATGGTTTTGCCAATGGATATAGAAACGATAAGGGTAGACTGGAGAGATTCTGTGTAAAAATAATGTGTGTTTTGGTTGCTGAATGAATGGTGATGAGAATTGAGCACAGACAAGATGATGTATTACATTGTTGTGGGGAAGTTGGATAGCATGGAAAATAATGTGGAGAGATGGAAAAGTTTAAAATTCAAAGAATCACAGAATTTGAACTAGAACAGATCCTTTGTGTTATTTAGTCCAACTATTATCTGAACACAGTATGTTGAGTTCAGATTGTGGCAAGCCTTTCCCTTGGAGGTCACTTGCAGACTGCTAAGGATTATAGTTAGCTGGAGTGAAAAAAAGTTAGGGCTAGAGAGAAAGTTGTAGGCATTCTAACTGTCTACAGATGGTAATAGAAACCATCTGAGCAGATGAGCTCCCTAAGGGAGTGGGTGTGGTTTACTGAATTTTGAACTACAAAGTAAGTCATATTTTTTAACCATATGTTAGGATCCTGAAAAATGTGGGTAGGAGTATGTTGACATCCAGATGCAAAGCAAAACTTCTACTCCAGGCATCAGAAGGAAACTGGACGGTTCCCACCAGTATGAGGTCAGTTTCCTGAAGAAAAAAAAGAAAGAAAGAAAAGAAAACGAAGGGCAAGGTGTTCCTTGGTGTAATTAGTATATCCATTTAGCCAACAGCTGTTCCAGCTGTTCCAAAGTGATATTGGCTGTCCCATGACAACTTCGTGGGTTAAAGGTGGTGAGAGGTTCAGCTATTTCTACAGGAAATTCCGAAGACATAGATGGGTCTTATCTTCCAGGAAATTATTTTCTAAGTCAAGGAAATGACTGAACATAAGTTTTTCCCTTTTTAATTCTTCTCTCTTATTTCTTAAAACTTTTGTTTGGGGGGGGTGATAGTTGGCAATAAAAGAGGTAAAATACATTTATTTTTAGTTAAGATGGGAATTTATGTATCATTAGTTCGAAAAGATGCCTTGCAGTTAGAGGCGGATTGTGAAAGTACTCTTACATCTGAAGTGAAAGGTTAGTTGGTCTTTTCCTACACTGAAGTTTAGTCCAAGGCTTTATTCATTTTTGTTCTACATCAGGGAAAATGCTGGGTAGATGACCACACAATAGAAATTTAAATGGCTGCAGGTTAAGTGGGAAAATAGTGGAGTGGTCTTTGCTTCTGATCTGGAACTTAAGGAAGATGGTAAGTAGCTGTACAATTAAACCATTATCTATATCAAATAGTCTTTTCTGCCTGCTAGAAATGGAACTGGAGTTGAGTCTTAACAAATGCAAACCAGAAATGGAACAGCCTTCCAAAAGGTGAACAGCAGAAGCTCTACAAATGAATCACTGTTACTTGTACAAATGCCCTTGCTTTTGTGGGGCAGGGACGCAGTTGCAACGAGGTACTCTCTTCACTCTGAGGAGTCTCATTCCTTTTCTGACCCTCAGAGCTCCAAAGCTGCATGAAAGAAGGTCCCTTACCCTGGTTCCACCCGCTCAACCTGTCATGAACTAGTTTCTGCCAGCACTCCTGGCTCGGTCCTATTTACAGGCTTGACCTAACCACCTGATCTTCACATACACTTTATTTTGTAACTTTCAGTTAGTGATGTATCACTAACAGCTATCTTGGTTGGCATTTTAGTCCCCTGCTGGACTTTAAGCTCCTTGTTGTCAGGAACCTGTGGGAGGCAGTGTGCCAGTAGTACTCAGTGTCAGACATGGCAACAGGAAGATCCCAGATGGAATCCTACCTTTAATATTCAGTAGTTTTGTGAGCCTGGGCAAGTCATTTAACCTTTCTGTGCTTCAGTTTCCTCATTAGGAAAGTGAGGATAACAGTAACTATAGTGCGTATTATAATCCTGGTTGTTTTAAGACTTGATTGAAATAATGAATTTAGAGTGCTTTGAAAATACTAAAGTGTTGTATAAATGTCATTTAAATTGTTTCTCCCCGGTAGATAGTACAGTGCTCTTCTGTAGCATATAAAGGTGTGTTGAATAAGACTGTTCCCAAATCTGGTTCAAGAGCCCAGTGTGATATACAATGATGGGACCTGGTGGTGAATTCTGAGAAGACATGGAAGTTTGCACCTCTTTGGCAAATGCAAGACAAGAAGAGAACTGGGATTAATGATTTACTGTCTTTTAAAATCTACTGCTTATGACCTTGACTAAACTGTGATGGAAATAAGTAGGAGACTGGCTTGGCATTGAACTAGAAGGATAATATGACATTCAAATAACTCTGTGTTGAGAGGTTAATCCTTTCCCTGAGCCTGCCATTGACATTCATATACATCCCATGCACTCTGTTTGTTCACTGTGTTCATTTAACAAAGAAGTCACAGACTCGAGGTCAAGGAGGTGGACTTGACGTACTGTCTCCACTTTTCCTGGGATAATGAATTCAGCGCTTGAAAGAATCCTGTCTATATAATACCCAGAAGTATGCTTTTCCTTCGCATTATTTCTTAAGCCCCCCTTTTTTTTTTAAAGATCGTTGTTCCCTTTTAGGGTCTTTGGAAGGCAAAACTGATCTAGGGCTCCCAGGATTTAGTTATATCGTTATATTAGTTATAACTGGGCCCCTTGAACTGTTTGGTAAAGTTTATTTATCTTTTCTCAAAATAAAGTTTTTAAATTTATAAAATAAAATATATAGGATTACAAAGGATACCACTTATATTTAAATTGTCATTTTTCCCCCATTGAAATTCTAAAAGCCCCCGAAATCCATGTATAGACTTCACAGGGTCAGTGTACCCTTGGGTTGATGGGTTTGCATTAGGTCCTCCTCTGCTAGAATGACTTTTCTTTAGAGATGGCATGGGTTTTTCCTTGCTGAAATTTCATCATCTTACCTTCGTGAAATAGAACCAGTTTCGGGGTAATTTTTGCATTCCCTAAGTCATAAACAAAAAGGGAGCTACATTTTTTTTAAGCTGTCCTCAGGCTTTGAAGGATACAATAAAAGGCATAGAACTTGTTGATGCCATAGCTAGTGCTGTCACAAAGAGGTATTGTGATGTGGGTTTGGAATGAGAGGCCTTGCTTGTGAATCATGACTCTGCTCTATGCTACTTTGTGTGTGACCTCTAGCAAATCACTCGACCTCATTGGGTCTGTTTCCACATAGATAAAATGAAGGTGTTGGATATAAAAAGGTGATTTCCAAGGTCCCATCCCACATTAGATCTATGGTCCTAAATAAATCTCTCTTGGACAAGGAAGACAAACCAGGATCAGATTGGTCTGGATCAGGGGTAGGGAACCTAGAGGGCCACATGTGGCCTTGAGACCTCAGGTTCCTCACCTCTGCACTGGACTGGACTTCTTCCCATGTCCAGTATCCTTATTGTACTACCTATAATGTCATAGAATCTTACCCCTGGAGAGAATTTAGACATCTTCTAGTCTAACTTGCTCAAATAAGGACCTGAGGACCAGAGAGGTCCGTGTGACCTGTTAATTAATAATTAATCTGTTAATAGTCTATGATCTATTGAGTTACAGGGATGGGGGTAGAAGATAAGTAGGATATGAGATGAAGTTAAAGGGACAGGAGGAACTTCAGTGGAAAGATTGCTAGTCTTAAAGCTTGGCAGCTCCTCTAACATCTAACGTCTGACTGGCCCACTGAGAGGGTCACACTCGTAGTGTGAATAAGAGGATGGATTTGAACCCAGGTTTTCTGGACTCCATTGCAAGCCTTCTGCTGCTGCATCAATCTGTATTTGGCACTGTTACTATTATGATTACAAGTTAAAGGTGGAAACAACAGAAGAGCAAGCAAAGGGGTTCAGAGGCTCATCAAGAGCAAATTGAAGGGTAGAAAGAAAAGGTGATTAATCATGAGGTGAAAGGTAGAGGACACAAGAGGTACGTAGGTAGCAAAGATTGCATAAGGCGGCTAGGTGGAGCAGTGGATGGAGCACTGGGTGTAGAGTCTGGAAGACTCATCTTCTTGAGTTCACATCTGGCCTCAGATACTTCTTAGCTGTGTGGCCCTGGGCAAGTCACTTAACCCTGCTTGCCTCAGTTTCCTCATCTGTAAAATGAGCCAAAGAAGGAAATGGAGTATCTCTGCCAAGAAAACCCCAAATGGGGTCATGGAGAGTAGGACACGATTAAAATGACTGCACAGGGATTAAGTGTGGTGAGTGAAGTACATTGGTCCATAGGGGTGTTAAGGCAGAGTGTATGAAAAATAAGGGGCATGGGAGGAGGTAGAAAAAGAATGATGTCAAGATATATTATGGCAAGAGGAAATGTAAGCTATAGTGAAGATAAATGGGTAGTGTCTGGGCCAAAGGGACCAGAAAATAGGAATCAAGGGAAAAAAATGAAACTTGACAGTAGTTTAGTATCTGTTATAATGATTTCCACCTTTACTTTTCTAGAGTACTAATATTCTGTATGATGGGAATAACTTGAGAACATTTTGACACTACTGATAATTCTCTTTAAAAACTAGTCGTGAAATTACATAGGTACAAAAATATTTTATCATTTATGGTAATTTTTTAGCATGAAAATAAGCTCAATTTCCTCAATCTCAATTTTTCTTTTTCTCTCAAGGAATAGTTTCTGCCAGCAGTCTTGGCTCTGCCCTACTGATATATCCCACTCCCTACCTTTCCCCTCTCTGTGAGGATTTATGTGATCCATTAATATATTGATTCAGGGATTCAGATAGTTGGAAGAGACCTTTGAGATTGTCTAGTCTAACACCTTCATTAAACAGATGAGGAGACTGAGGCCTGGAAAAGTGGTTTTCCCAAGGTCACATAGCTGATCAATAATAGATATGGGATCTGAACCTAGAAAGCCTTACTCTTCTACTCGGCTGTTATCTCTGGTATACCAAAACATTTTCTGTCACTGAGTTAGTTTAGAAAGTACTGGTTTGAATGTACATGAATATGTGCACATGTATATATATGTGTACATATGCACATGCATATATTTGTATGTGTGTGTATGTTTATAATTAGTGCCTTGTGATAATTGAGATGAAAATTATGGAATTTTACAAGTAAAATTGTCCAAATGAACATTCCCATAAAAATGACAGCAGGGGTACAGTCATCCATCCCACCCAGGATTTATGTGACTAATGGAATAAAAGAACAATTGCTTTTCAAACAATTGCTCCTAAAATGGCCTGGAAAGTGTGTATGTATGAACAGGAACAAGACAAATCAACCTCTGGCCTCAAAAGGGTGAATTTTCTCACATGACATTTCCAGTTTAACACTGAACGAGGAGAACTTGTAAGTCCAGTTTGCTTGCATGGAGGAACAAGGGGCTGAGTCTGCCAGTAAATCATGGCTGTGAAGTTGAAGGTGCCATTGCCTAGAGTGGTAAGGACTTTCAAAAGAAAGGAAATGAAGAATTTAATAAAATTAGGATGAGAGGACAGTGTAAAGTTTTCAAATAGTGAAAAGGGAACAAATTGCTGTTTTTGTTTTGAAGTATACCTTGGCCCAGGGGAATTTGTGTAGGCTTCTTGTGCTCTCAAAGAGAGGTGAAACCAAAAAGATATGAAGTATTTTCCCAGTTAATTTTTTTTCAATTAGCAAGCATTTATTTTCTCTCATTCTCTACCTCTCCATCCCATTGAAAGAAAGAAAAAGAGGGAAAAAGCCCCTTGTAACAAAAATTGTGATAAAACAAAGGAAATTCTCATATGGCCATGTCTAAAAATATATTTCTTATTCTGCATCTTGAGTCAATCACCTCTCTGTCAGAAGTGAGATAGCATAGCATTAATCCTTTCCTATTTATTTTCTGCAAGAGTTTATGAACTCTTCTCTTTAAAAAACTCATCTGTTGGGTAAGGATCATGGCTTAAGTTTCTCATGAACTTTTTTAAATAGGTTTTTAATAATTTCCCTATTAAGACTGTAAGCTCCCTAAGACCTAGAATTGTTTTTTTTTTTTTTTGCATCTATAGGACTTAGCACAGTGTATTGTATACGTTCAGTCATTTTTCAGTTGTGTCTGACTCTTCATGACTCCATTTTGGGGTTTTCTTGGCAAAGATACTAGAGTGGTTTGACGTTTTCTTCTCCAGCTCATTTGACAGATGAGGAAACTCAGTCAAACAGAGTTAAGTGACTTGCCCAAGGTCACACAACTAGGAAGTGGCTGAGCCCATATTTGAACTCAGATCTTTCTGACTCCAGGCCCAGCACGCTATCCACTGACCACCTACTTGTCGTAGCTCTCCTTGTATACAGCAGATACTTAATGAACATTTGTCAAATTGAATTATTATTTCCACCAAAGCACCTCTTTTTACTGTCAGATGTGCAAGAGTTGACTGTCTGTTAAAAGGCATTTATGTAAATACAAGCATTATGAACACAAAGTTAATGATGGTATGTATATGCTTTTCTCTGACAGTCTTTTCCTGAAATAGGAAATGGATAAAAACAGAGAATGACCCCTATAAAAAGGATTTTTCTTTAAATCAGATCTTTTTCAGTAGAAATAAATGAATCTGTCTTTTAGGTTTCCAAAATAAACATGTGGGGCATTCCCCTGAGTGTAGAATGAAGAGATTCTGTACAAATAGAAATAAGACAAATAGGAGGGTCCCATATTTGTGCTTAGATTTGTTTAAAAACAAAAACCTTAGCTAATTTCCCTCAATTCTCTGGATAATCAAAGTATTCTATTATGTTGTTGTGCCTGAAGGTAGTAGATGGTCTCAGTTTCTGTCAAATGAGGCAGCTGGAGTAATTGATAACTAAAGTCCTTTTCTAGCTCCATGCTTTTCCACTTCTGTTATAGATATACAGTGTTTATGTGTGTTAGAAGTAAATAATAATATGAACCCATATATATGTATATATATATATATATGTAAAAGCTCACATACTATCCTCACTTTAAAAATGGCATGGCCTATGGTCAGAGTTAGTAAGTACCCCCAGCTAGGATTTGCCAGAACTCAAGTCTCTTACCTTTTCAGGTTATTCTTTCTGCTACCTTATGATGCCTTTTTTTAGTGAATGTTTGAGGGGGTGTGGGTATTTTTCTTTCCTCCAAGCAGCAAATTACTTGGCAGGAATGTGTTTTTCCATTCAGATGGTAATTTAATTAGGGGAAGCCATCTGTTAGGTGTCATTGTGGTCTGGGTTCTGCTAACAATGTACTAGATCCCCTTCTGGGGGATCTCAAAGGGCATAGCAAGATCAGTCAGGCATAGCCAGACTAAGCTAGGATGAACTACGAGGAATCACAGAGTTCATAGCTGCATCATGCGACAGGACTCATCAGCTGGGGAGCGGCATGGGTCAGGGACCAGGCATCAGGCAGAACCAGACTGACTGGCCATGGTGACCTTTTTGCCTTCTCTACTTCCTTGTAGTTTACAGACCAGGCTGAGGTAGATGCCTGCAGACTGAAACTGTACCTTCTTCTCAGTCCAGGGAAGGCATCTGGATAAGGGGTAATCTAGAGAAATAAAATTTAAACTTTGCTTTTAAAAAAGCTATTAAAGAGCTACCTTTTTTGAAGTAGACTTCATAAAAATTTTAGAATCTGAAATCTTACTGTAATTTGTGCCTCATCTTATCATAAACCAAATTTTCCTATCATGTTTTTGTTGGACCTGGGTAATTTTTTAAATTGAGAAAGTAGAAGAGACCCATAGCAAATGACATACGTATTCGCTTGACCTAAGCCTTAGAGGCCTAGGATTCTTTTGTTTTTGGTTTGTGTTTTTTTTTCCTAGGATTCTTTTAAGCCATGGAAAAAATTTTTTTTTTCTGTTGTGGATGCCCTGTGCAAAAGGAAAAAAACAAAAGATAGGCAGATGGCTAAGTAAACAGCAAGTCCCCATTATTAAAAATCCAACATGTTTAGCTCATTTGCTTTAAAAAATTCAAATCAATGGACTTTAAATGTTTTTGAGTAAATGTGACAAATGTTAATCGTCTCTACTTAGATTCTGTGTTATGATTAGTTAAGAAGGGAAGAGAAGATAGCCGCTAGCAGGCAGTAGACTGGGAGTTAGGAAGAGCTGAGTTCATATTTAGCTTAAGATATTTCCTAGTTGTATGATCCTGGGCAAGTCACTTATTTTAAACTAGTTTAGCCTTCTTCTATCAATGACTGGGATATCTCAGTCAATCAGTAAACATTTATTAAGTGCCTACTATCTGCAATCTAATAGACATTTAGTAAATGATTACTATGTGTAAGGCATGATGCGATGCTGGGAATATAAAAGCAACGAAATGAAATAAAATATAGTCCTTACCCTCAAGGACTTTTCCATTCTACCAAGGACCTGGAAACAGAGAAGTACAAGATGATTTCATAATAGTGTAGAGCTCTCAAACTAGGAATATCCGGAATGGGGTCCTGCAGGAGGTGGTTGCTGAGTTGAGTCATGAAGTAAACTCAGCATTGTGTATTTTTTTAAAGCTAATCATTCCAAGAGGCTGAGGTGAAGAGGAAGGACATTCTAGGCACAGGCACCTATGCAGAGAAGGGCATGGAGGTGGGAAATGTATACCTGAGTTTAGGGGAATACCAAATAGGGATAATTTATCTGGAACACAAAGTAGATGTAGGTGGAATAAACAAAAATAAATCTTGAAAGATAAGCTGGTCTCAGATTGTGAAGGACTTAAATGTCAAACTGAGAAGTTTGTATTTTATCCTAGAGACAATAGAAAATTCTAGATAAAAAGAGTCATGTGACTACATCTGTGTCTTAAATGGAAAATTAGAAGCAGTCAGTAGAGACTCTGAAAGGACCAGATAAAGGAAACAGCAATATGGCAGCCATCATAGGGGTGAGACTGACTAAGGGAGCTGTAAGATAACATATATAAAGTGCTTCACAAACTTTAAAGGACTACACAAGTGCTAGCTAGCCAGTAGTATTTGCAGGCCAGGTCTGACTCAGGCCAGTCTGGTAGTAAAGGTTCAAGATTGGTAAGAAATGAGATACCCTTAGACCATCTAACAGTTGGAGGTTTACTTAGTCATAGCAGGGGAAAGCTGTTAGAGCAGGGAAGAAATATTCGGCAAGAATTCAGCATTGATGACGTTAAATATAGCTTCCCTTTCCTCAATGTTGCTCACAATGGCCCATAGGTTAGAAACCTGAAGGAGCGGTGGTGATTCCTTCTATCCTGGCTTGTTTGTTTGTTGGCTACTAGGAATTTAAGTCGATGGCCCAAACTTTAGTCTTCTTGAGCTAGTTAAGTCCAGAAGAGGGTTTCAATATCTTTTGAAGAAAAATTAGCCCAACCTAGCCTGTGACCTTTCCATTCTTATCTCCATATTCCATACATTTTCTCTGGCCATCTGCCATGCATTAGATACTCTCCTCATCTCTGCTTCCTGGCTTCCTTCAAGTCCAAGCTAAATTTCCAACTTGCATAAGAAACCTTTTCCACTCCACCTTAATGCCAGTGCATCCCCCTGATATTTATCCTATGTATACATCTATATAGATATATGTATGTATGTATGTATACACACACATACATATATCTTATCTGTATGTAGTTGTTTGCCATCCCTTCCATTAGGATGTGAGCTTCTTGAGGGTAAGGACTGTGTTTTTATGTTTCTTTGTTATCCCTGTTATGTGCTTGGCACATTATAGTGACTGTGTAGAGTAGGGTATTAGGATGTTGTTTCTATAGCAGAAGAGCTATACAGTTGAGGGGAGGCAAAAAATGGTCTTTGAATCTCCACCATTTGGGAATCCTGGAACTGAGAGAGAGTAGGGAAGTTAGACGGATATCAAGCAGGGAAGAGGGGAGAAGTTGGGATTGTGGATGGAAAAAGTTGGCACACCTGTTTCTGCCATGCTGGATCTTGCATGCTGGCTGAACATAACAGTCCAGGAGAGTCCAGGACCAGAGTCCAGTCAAACCAGGATGATGTGGAAGGATTCACAGCCAGGAGTTGTTAGTAAGGAAGGTGGGGCAGGATTGTGTATTCTTGTATAGTTAGCTTAGCTAGCTAGATGTAAATGATCAGATGGTCCAGAGGCAATAACAGCAACACCAACTGACACTTTTCAAAGTAGGTTTTAAAAGTGTTTTATATGCATTGTCTCATTTAATTCTCAACTCTGTAAAGTAGGTACTAGGGAAGAGGGGGAAGGGAACAGTATTTATTAAAAGCTTTCTGTATTCCAGACCCCGTGCTAAATACTTTATTGATACTATCTCATTTGATCCTTGTGATGACCTTGTGCTATTATTATCCCCATTTTACATTTTTGGAAACCAAGGCAGATTGTGGATGAGTGACTT
>CM053624.1:125918178-125967559 GCA_028646595.1 Phalanger gymnotis
AGAAGAAACAAACCATTTCTGTGGTGCAGATGCTCAAATCTACAAGTAAGAATAAAACCCAGAAAGGTGTCAAGTAAAGGCCTGGTAATGGACTTTATATGATCCAAAGCCATAGTCTAGCTAACCTAAAGAGACTAATCACCATGTTCTCTGCATGGGGTTCAATTTTTCAGCCACAGAATTCTCAAGGACTGTCTAAGTTTTAGAAGGGCCATGATCTGAGTTAACGGGAAACAGAACTCACACAAAATTTCTGTCCTCTAAAGTATGGGAGTATTGTATTGATTATCTGTATCCCACAAACCAGGAATAGTGCAGTGAATAGAGATCTTGTCTCAAAGCCAAGAAACCTTGGGTTCATGTTCCAAATGCACATTGGCATTAAATTCTTAATGTTCTGAGCCAATGGTGTCAAACTCAAATAGATACAGATCCCTGCAAGCCACATATTGACTTAGAAAGCCACAAATTAACATTATTTGTGTTGTAGTGTATTTTACGTATTTTGGTTTTTTTGATCTGGTTCATGCCTTACTATATGGGCTGCATGTCACTTAAGTTTGACATGTCTGAACTAGGCAGCTCTCTCAGACTTCAAGTTGCAGAGATAATGCTGACTGTCAGCAATAGTTTCTTTACCTCTTATACCTGAAATCACAGGTCCAGTCCCTAATGTCATCACTCACAACACCTAATAGTGCTGGTAAATAATAAGTGCTCACTCAGCACATATTACCAATTAACTGATGAACATAAGTGCTGAATAATTAGGAAGCAGGAAGGAATAAAATGACCTAGGAAGTTAGAGTGCTTATTAAACTCAGGTACTGACCTAGATTCAGAGTTCTGGACTTAAAAAAAAATATTTATTAATAATCTGTTCTTACTCAGAATATGGAATGCCAGGTAAGGCACAGTTCTACCACCTGAAGACCATTCCTACCCAGGCCACAAAAGGGAATCCCTTTGGTATAAAGTTCTTGATGTAATTATACTCCTCACCTCAATTAGGGCTCCCTTCTCCCCATCATCTGAGTGTTTTGCATTATCCAACTCATCATGCATTTCTGAAAGCTGGTCCTGGAGATCTCGGATCTCTGTCTGGTGCTGCTCCCGTTCCATCTTCACCTGAAACAACCTTATCAGGGAAAGGAAAACACTGTCAGGGAATTTCACCAAAGTGCTTTTGTATATTTCCAGAGCCTTGATCATATGACATAAAACATTCTTAAAGACTGAAAGCAACCTTGTGTTCTCCTTTGCTGCACTAAGTAAGAACACTTTGAGTTTCTTGGAAAGTCATCAAACCTTGACCAACTGAATTCTAGGGAATAGGAGCAGCAGTCTATTCTATCAAGAAAGAAACAGCCAAGCAAAGGATAAGTCTTACATTTTTTTCCCCCAAAGAAGAAATAACCTGAATTCTGACCTTTATTCAAGGGATGGGATTGAGAAAGTGGTAGAAGAGAATGAATTACCTTTATAGGAATACCCATTTTTCAAATGGGACCCTCCCTCCTAGGTACATGACTACATTCCACAGTTCCCTTCCTTTTCCCCCTTTTTCTCATTTTTTGATATCTTCGAGACTCACAGTAGGCTTCTCTTCATCTTTTCCTCAAGGAAACCTTTTTTCTAACCAACCCTATGTAAACTTTGTGAAGACACAGAGACCACATCTACTAAAATTATAGGATCAAAGTATTTAGAGCAGGAGGGGTATTTTGCATATTCTCTAGCCCAGCTTCCTTATTTGACAGATAAGGAAACAGAGGCTGAGAGGTTAAATGGCATATCCTATAGTCACACAGGTAATAGACAGAAGAGCTAGGATAAAAATCAAGGCCTTCTGGTCCTTCCTACTACACTTCATGCTCCCCCTTGATGTACATATTGAATAATGTTGACTAAAAGGCCATGTCACATACTTAACTGATACTGAAGAAACCTTTACTAATGATAATGGTTCCATTCCCTAGGATTCTCAATAGCCCCTCAATATGTACCACTTCCTTCTATAAAATTTTTCATTTGAATACATTCTAAAAATACCAGATATTAATATATTGTTACAATAATAAAATGATACTTGAATTTATAAAAACATGGTACTTTTTTTAAGCTCACACCACAAAGAATAAAAACTAGTTATTGTTATAGATATTAGACATGCCCATCTTAGAAAATATTATCCTTTTCAGGCTTTGGGAATTGAAATATAAGTTATTTTGCTCATAAAAACAACATACTTTAAAAAAAATACAAAACTAACATCTTTTAGTCATCCATCAGCCAGGCACTCTTCACATGCTTGGTCTTAGGCTCTATAATATGAATCTTTAGATACTTCTCAGAGCTAGCTGGAATGCATTTGGTATGTGGTCTGAACCTTAACCAGATAGATGAAATCTGCTTCAAGGTGTGAGAACAATTAGATCCTCTCAGCTGTACAGCTGCCTGTTTCTAGACTCATCACTGTACAATGAGAGTTAAAAAAAAAAAGAAGAAGAAGGCTTAGAAACTTTAGATACAGGCTTAGGTACAGCTTTGCCTATACATCGCCAGAAAAACTCAAGCAGTAGAGCAGGCTGGAGAGCTTACTCCTCTAGATTTTTCCGGAGCTCAATTTCACTGTCATCCAGACGTTTCTGCAGTGTTGAAGTCTCCTTCTCCTTCTCCTCATGTTGGCTTTGAAGCTCCTCAAGGTTGGCTTTCATTCGGTCTCGCTCTTCTTTGATGTTTTGTTGATTCTAACGTGAAAGAAATGTTAGTTTTTGAAGTACGCGCAGGCATGCAACTCCTCATACCATCTAACAAAAAGCCTGCTTCAAAGACTACCTTTCCCTACATACTTCTTTCCCAACTATATAGGTACCTACATAATTGAGGTAGATGCCTATAAAGGAATATAAAATAATTAATAGGGAATAGGAACTGGAACTATGACTTCATTGTGTAGAGAACTTCATAGGTGAGGAAATTCCTGCTGACACTGGGGGGCATCTTCTCCACAATTTATAGTCTTAGAAAATTACCCAGAACCCTGAGAACTTAAGTGGCCTGCCCAGGATCACACAGTATATCTAAGGCTTGATCTCAACCTAGATCTTTCTGGTTCCAAGGCTCATTTTCTATCCACTAAGCCATGCTATCTCTTTAAATACTACTACTAAACAGTTAATAAGCAAAGCAAAATGGGCAAGCCATCCTCACTACACTTGAGAGGTTGGGGAAGGAAACAAAAAAAAAATTATTTCCCATTAACCTTTACTCTCTTGTTATTTAGTTTTTTACCTTTAATTTTTGGAAGAGCCCTGGCATTTCAATGGTCTGGAGAATTCCAAAAAATGAAACTCATCCTATAAAAGCAGACTGGTATCAGCTCTATAGCTTGTAATCTTAGAATTAACTGGAATACTGTGAAGTCAAATGACTTGCCCAATATCTCACAATCAGAATAAGTCAAAATGAGATTTGAACTCAGGTCTTCCTGACTCCAGGGATGATTTTCTGGCTACCACACAATCTGCCTCACAATGTTCTGTCCTCCATTACTGAACTGAAATATTTTCTGTACTATTAGCTTATCGTGCCCTTTCTGTATAATTTCAGCTTTGAATCTTTCATTTTTGTTTTCATACTTCCAATTCAGGTGGTAAATGCCATTTGTGCATACGTGAAAGTCAAAGCCTCAGAAACGGTAGTTAGGGACAAGTTAGTAGACTATTTTTTTTCCTGACCAATTCAATTCTTCCTTCATAATGGCATCTCAGAGGGCTTATTCTTTATCCAAGACTGACCCAGAAGAGAAAATACAACATCATAAACCCTGGTGTAGTCAACATTCTGAAAACTCCTTTGTTGAAGTTAATTTGGGTTAATTGGCTGTGAAAAGCTATGCGGTAACTATGATTTCATGCCAAGCAACATAGTTATGACCTTTGAAACCAACCATGTTGGGGAGGTTGGGGAAAACTGTGACATTATCTGTGTAGGGGCACTTCTGGAGTAGAAACTAGCATCAATGAATTCTGGAAATTTATCCTCAACTAACAGGCTTGGGAAGTTGTATGGGGCTGGGGGCGGGGGACTAAGAGATTAAGTGCCTTGCCCATGGTCACATAGCTAGTATGTCAGAGGCACGACTTATACTCTATCCACTACACCATACTGCCTCTTAGGTCTTGTTACCCTCATTCTATAGTTGAAGAAACTTCAGAAACAGTATGTAATTTGCCTGCATTTACAAAGCTACTAAGTTGTCTCAGAGAAGATTCAAACCCAGGTCTTCCTAATTTCTAATACTGCTTCTAAATTAAAAGGTTAAGTAATATATTTCAGCACATATCATACATCTTCCAGATAAACATTAATAAAAGCCATACCCTAATTTCTAGATTGAGTTGTTTCTGAAGTTCTGAAACCTCCCTGTTCAGTTTGTTTCTCTGCTCCAGTAGCTCTCTGACTTCAGCTGAAGAATCGGAAACCTAAATATGCAGAGAGATGTCAATTTCATGTCCAGGGTACTTTTTCATCTTCTATCCTGGCCCCTGCCTCTATCCCGCCTTGTGACCCAACCCCAACATAAAGTAGCTCAACCATTGTTCTAGGAGAACACAGCACAAACCCATCTTGTAAAATGTACTTTCTTCTCTGAGGACTCTTTCCCCCCACAAAGCTAGATCACCCAGACCACCCGGATACTAGAAAGACATGACTGAAGATAAGACTCACAGAAAATGTCATCACTGGCCAGTCCAACTCTGAATTACAACACAGCTTTCTCCATATTTTTTTACCTCTAAAAATAGTACCATGGATATCACTCAAAAGTAATTGGCCATAATCTCAAGGTGGTTAGTGAACTACTCCTATGCACTGGGGGATGGTGTGGGGAACCCAAGAGGAGCCATGGAGGCAGAGAAGATAGTAGTAACTGCAGGCCAAAAGGGAAGATAATTCAATGTCTTCTCCATTTTCTGAATCCAAGTAGGCCAGTGTGTTGTGTGTGTTTCGTTTGGAATGAGGTACTTCATGAGCTAGGCCCAGGAATGCGAAAATTGATACCAAAACAGGGTTCTTAATAATCTCAGAAGAATCTGAACCACTTATTTTAATAACTCAAACTAAGCAAGAAAACTGGCTTATGCTTCCCTCACCAATCAATTTCAAGCAGGGAAACATTGCTTTATTTCTTGAGTATTTGCTGTTTTGTAAGGTGGTCTTAGGCCCTGTCATAGGAGGAAAAATGATCCCAGGTTCAGAATAGTCTGAAGGCTGGGGGTTCGGGCACAAGCTAAATGGTCACCAATTCTATTGATATAATCATTTGTTAAGCATTTAGTGCAGGAGAATATGAAGAGAGAATAAATAAGAAATAGCTCCTGACCTCAAAGAACTTACATTTAATTGGGAGGATATTTCTAATTCCTTTCAATCCCTAGGATCCAGGGCTCCAGAAAGACTTTCAACTGTGTCTTTCTGGGTTTGGAAACAAGGCCTGTGTTTTAATTGGTGTAGGGAACTTCCTCTGATCTCAGCTGCTGTTCAATTTATAATCTTAAGAGTTTCCTCTGTCACTAAACCTTTGAGTGGCCTTCCTAGTGTCACTGAAGCATTATGTGGGCCTGGTATAACTTGAACCCAGGTTGTCCCAAGTCACATCACATCCAACTCTCTCTCTCTACATTATCAAAAGGTCTCTACATATCTTCTCCTTTCGTTCAATGAATGCATACTCTGTAGGAGATAAAGTAGCAGCCCTTCTTCCTTCTGCACAGAATTTTCCCCACCTCCCTTCTCCTGCTGCCTCTCCCTCAAACTTGGCTCTTCATTATCACTCCTGATTTCAATGTAAACAATCTTAGGGTATGTACTAAGTGCATAGCAATGTGCATACTTTTGGAGATACAAGACACCCAAAGCATAATTCTTGCCCTCAGAAAACTCACAATCTCACTGGAGAGACAAGACAAACACATCAGAACTAAGAGCTATTATGGGACAAAGTCAAATTCCCAAAAAAAGTAGTGTGTGAGTGCTATAAGAGTTTAGATAAGGAAGAAATCAGTGTAGGCTAATGCAGACTAAGAAAAGATTCATGGTGTATGTCAACTCTGAGTTGGGCATTGAAGGCCCGACTGGGTTGTTGGACATTGGACACTGACAAGTAGAAAGGACACGGGGATGGGTTTCTTATGTATTGGGAACGTGGCACTATGAAAAAGCCTAAGCAAAGACACAGAGGCCAGTCTCATTTGCTTGATGGAAGAGTGAAAGAAGAAAACTAAAAGACTTATCTCATCTCCTGGTTGAGACTGGCCAGACTAGAGACCAGGCATGTTGCTGAAGAAGAATGAATAGATAAGGAGGGACTGATTAGGAATGGTCTTGAAAAAATTCAAGAACTATTTGGATTTAATCCTTGAGAGGAGGAATATTTTGTTGGAAGGAAATGATTTGATGGAAGCAATATTTTAAAATGAGGCAGTGTGGTACTGTTGATAAGAATACCAGTTCTGAAGTCAGAGGTGGTTGTTGTTCAGTTGTTTACAGTCATGTCCAACTCTGAGTGACACCTTGGCAAAGATACTGGAATGGTTTGCCATTTCCTTCTCCAGCTCATTTTACAGATGAAGAAAATTGAAGCAAACAAGGCTAAGTGACTTGCCCAGAGTCACACAGTCAGTGTCTGAGGCCAGATCCGAACTCAAGAAGAGGAGTCTTCCTGACTCCAGGTTCAGCTCTCTATCTAATTCACAGCCTAGGTGCAAATTTTGCCTCTGACATCACTACTTATGGAAATCATACTCACCTTACCTCAGTTTTCTGACCTGTAAAAGTAAAGGTTGGATTCAATTGGCTTCTGAGGCCTCTTTCAGCTCTAGGTCTACAAACCTATGATCTGGCAGACTGGAATACAGGGTGAAGAGACCAGGGTAAAAAAATCAGTAAGGATATGATAGCCGTAACCCTGGCATATGGCAATCAGGTCCTGGCAGCGGTAAAATTTAATTTGGTGCTTTTTCCTGTCCAACTCCTTCATCCCAGTCTCCTTCTACCAAAGACAAATGGAAAGAGCTTTGCTTAGTTTCCCTCAACCTGATCAAATTGGCATGGGGAGGTAGGGTTGATTTCATTTGGTTTGGGGTTGCTTGACAGGGCAAAAAAATAACCCTCAGAACAGATTATATTGTTCACCTACCTGCCTATTCTCTTCTTTTGTCCTGGCCTGCTTGAATTCCGACACACCCCACCATCTTTCACCCAAGTGAAGACTTCTAAATACCCCATACCCTTCTGTTACTTCTATTAAGCACCTTAACAACAGTTTGCAAAATGAAAGTCTGGTCTCCCCAGATACTGTGTAATTATATGCACAACCTAATTAATCCTTACCCTCCCCAAGAGAGAATTCAAATAGAGGCAGTGGGGGGAAGGTGCCAAGCCCAGGAGGAGAGCTAAATGAGCTATCCCCACCTCTCAGGACAAATGCCAATTCATCCTGTCCATAGTCAATTTCTTCTTCCCAGCAGTGACGGCCAAAACACTGACTACCATTCCAACCCTCTCACAGCATTATCTCCACAATTATTCAGTGACCTGAGGACACAGGCCCTACAGCTTTTTTTCAGCTTTGCTATGTCATGCCAATGTAAACAAACAAACAAAGCTTGACTCACACTCCTCCCCAAATCACATGATTATTGAGACTAACAGTCTGGTTGCAGCCTGAGTAATCAAAATGTATTTGGATGTTAGGTATGTTCATGTTTGCGCTAACACTGGGGAAAGAAATAAAACCTGGAAATCTATATATGAGCTCCAACTGGGTTGAGTTTGGTGGGAGGAGGGCAATGTTGTTACAGATCTTTAGGTTTTTAAAGGGAATTAAGTTTAGAAAGCAACTTGGGGGGGCAAAGGATTCTCTCTCAGATATTAGTAGGGGGAACTCTGAGTCAGGAAAGAGAATCTAGACCAGAAAAATTCTGTGTAGTGAGAGAAGCTTAGGGGACAGGTTTTGAATGTACCACAAGAAAAATCCAAAGGAAAGATTACTTTCCCAAGGGTGGTAAAAATGTCAAATGGCAGTGAGAAAAAGGGAGTCCTGCCTGAGGGCTGTCCCGGCTGGGTCTCATCATGAGTTCTCCTCAGCTGCAATCTCTTAAATGCTCTCTTCTCTTTTGTCCCACTTCCAAAGAGCCAAAGAGCACACATTAAATTCTCTTATTTCAGGTAACTTACAAACCTTAAACTCTACCAAAAAGAAAAATTTTGAGTAGTTCCTTGGAGTACATGGGCTCAGAGCTATGAAACTAAAAGGGCCTTCAGAAGCCAACTGATCCAATTCCCTCATTTCATAAGGAAGCTAAAGCTGAGGGAGGGAGGGTGACTTAACTAAGTTCACTTGGAGATAATAAGCATGATGCAGTGGGATTTGAACCCTGGTCTTCTGACTCCAGCACCAAAGCTCATTCTACTGTTTCAGGCTGACTCAAAAACAGAATGTGACCTATTTTTGTCTTTTAACCCTAAAAAGCCTGACATGAACTTAAGGATCTCCAAGAGTTCCCAGGGCTAAGTATAGGCCAATTCATGTGCTTTTTTTCTGTATTCATTAAGCACTGTTATCACCATCGATTTCTCTCTTAAATCTCAGGTTTACTACTCGGGAAGTTTCAAGCCTTCTTGAAAAATAAGTTTATCAGTAATTTGGTTGAAGATAGATAAATACATACATACATACATATATGCATACATATATACATACATACATAAAGATAGAGATTGATGCCACAAAGCAGGAAAGGATACAAATATTCCAGATGACAGAATCAGAACCCAAAAAGATTTCCAATAGGCCTAACAATGAGCCAGATATAAGAAGATGAAATGTAATAGGAATAAACAAAATAGGAAGACTGTTAATTCCATGAGGGCACAGACTGTACCTTATTTGAATTGTTTACCTCCCCCAGCATCTAGCACGGTTTCTACCCACAGTATGGATAAAGTTTCTGTTTTAAAATGAATGTAAAATCCTATGAATGAGGTTTTTAAAAATTAAATATACAGGTTAAAAATGGAGATGTTTACTATATCCTATAGAAACAAAAACCTTTTTAGAGGTATCATGAACTCCAAGTTCTAGTCAATCAATCTATCAACAAACATTTATTAAGTGCCTACTACTACTTACTTCTATCTCAGCTCCCCCACCTTCTACCTTACCCCAATTGGATATCTACCCCCACAGTGTGATATGGCAGCCAGTCTAACACAGTCAGGCTACAAGAATGTGGCAACACACATTAAGAGGAACATTGACAACCTTGGGCTCTATTGACAAATTGGGGTGTATCTAAGGGAAAGTCAGTGGTAAAGGGTTTCAAAATCATGACAAATGAGGAACTGTTGAAAGAAATGGGGCTGCTCAGTTTGCAGATGAGAAGACTTAGAATAATTATCTTAAAATATGTCAAGGACTCTTAGAAAAAGGATTAAATTCTTGAAGCTACACAGAAAGATTGAAACCAGTGAGTGAAAATTATAGGGATTTAGGTTTAGTTTCAATACAAAGAAGACTTTTCTAACAGAACTGTTCAATAATGGAATGGACTTCCTCATGAGATAGTGATTTCTTTGTCCCTCCAAATATTCGAGAAAAAGCCAAACAAAAATTTTTTCTTGGATATGCAGTGATAGGAAATTAATAGATCAGGTGGGAGAACTGGGCAAACAATCTCAAAAGATCCTTATTCTGCATGAACCAATACATAATATGAAGTATAATAAATAATATAAAGAATAATATGAAGAGAAGTATACTTTTTCATCTCTCCAACTAATATTCTATATTTGATGTAAAAAATCCCAATTTACTCGATTGTTTCCTTGTGCACTTCCAGCTGCTCTAGATTTTAAAGTCTGAATCTTCTCAAAGACCAGGTTTACTTTTCTCTTAGTGGCATCATCATTATCAGTGCTCCTGAAAAATAGAGAAAGCATAAATAAATCTTGTGATATACCACCAATTAATTTCTGATGGAGATAAATCTGTGCCTTAGGAGAATAAGGGTTGGTGAGTTCAAATCTGGCTGCAGACACTCACTAGCTGTGTGGCCCTGGACAAGTCCCTTAACCCTGTTTGCCTCAGTTTCCTCATCTGTAAAATGAGCTGGAGAAAGAAATGGCAAAACCACTCCAATATCTTTGCCAAGAAAACTTCAAATGGGACCATGAAGAGTTGGACACAACTGAAAAACAACTGAACAGGAGAATAAGGGCCTTTTAGGAATTCCCAGGGTTCCATACTCAATAAGGCTGATTTCAACTGTTCAACTGTATAGTAGCTAAGTAATAGGGAATTGCCTGAGGCCCATAGTGACTTGCCCAGGGTTGCAAAGCCTATAAATAATAGAGATAGGATTTGAACCCATCTCTTCCAGACCCCAAGTCCAGCATTCTTATTCACTAGATCTTGCTCTATGAGAGCTGGTACTACACTTAATAGGAAATGTAAGACAATCCAGTGCAGTATGGCTATAAGGCAGTCTTTTGTCAAATGCTACAAGAAGCTGTAGATTTTGCTAAGTTTATTGATATAGGTATGGTCTTTCAAAGTGTCTGAACTGTCAGAGCATTTGTTTTTAATTTGTTGGGTCTGTTACAGCTCAATTTGGGAGATGTGCCCATTTTTAATTAGGCAGGAGCTGTACCCAAAGTTGAAGAATTATCTTTAGTGAAAACTTGGCATTTTGGCCTTCAGTTCAAAGGGTTCATACGGTCTTCCCAACAGGAAAGTTCATTCACACTTGGAGTTTTCTATTGGCTCTGACTCAGTGTTTTGGAGAACAAACAATTAGTACATGGCACTGAGAGACAACAGTGGAAGGTTTGGATTTGAATCCCAATTCTGCTAATGACAACCCATGGGACCATTCTTCAGGCAAGCTGTTTATAGCTTCGGGCCTTCAATAAACCAACAAGCACTTATTAAGCACCTACTAGATACCAGGAGCTGTGCTGTGCCAAGTGCTGAGGAGATAAAAACAAATTTTCCTCATTTGCAGAATGACAGAATTTTACTAGATGACCTCTAAGGTACCTTCAAACTCTAGATCCTATAGTTTAAGCTATACAGAATAGCTTTTTAGCAAACCTGATAAGGAATGAGAGAAGGAAAGAACTAATAAATATCTTGCCTAGAATTACATAGCTAAAATTGCTAACTAGAGCCTGAAACCTGGTAACTGATATTTAACTTTTGAGTCAAGAAAATGATGACGCTAATTTCAATTTTACACAGAATAGCTGACTAGTAAACAAGCTTATAAATTACACATTTGCATTTGAAATAATTCTACTTTTTTAATTAAAAAAATATTAATTTTAGGGAAAGTTAGCATCTCCTATTGAAATTTTAAATATTGTTATAAAAACTTCAGCCTTTTAATTACATTCCTCTTATACAATATCCATCATATGGCATCTACATGGCTGAAGGGCATGAAAATACAGTCCAAAGCATTCTGACAAGAACCAAGCTAACAATACATATTAAAAATCACATGGCTTACGACATTCAAATAAATGAAGTCACTTACCCTTCTTTGAGGTAATTGTAAAGGATCTGCTTAGCCGTCTCTTCATTTGTTTGTTGAGCAAGCTCTTGCTGGCCTTTTAACAGATCAGGTGTGGCCTAAAACATAACATTGGTCATTACGTGATCATAGGTAAGTCTGCAGAAAGAAAGTGCATCGTGGATGAGTGCCTCAAGACTGCAATTTCTTATTAAGCGTCATGAAGGACCTTCATCGTGACCACTACCATTCTCCCTCATGCGCTCCCTACCTCCCAAACTGAGGCTATTACTCCATATTCTTTTGTTTTCTCTATTGTAATAACTGAGGTCATAAATGCTCTTCCTAAACTTACTCTTTCTTAGGTAAGGAGAATTTGCCTCAATCTTAAAGAGGTAAAGATCTCATGGTGTCATTTCCCCCAGCACCAGTTCTTCAGATTCTTAGCCTTATTAAAATATAGCCAATCTCCAAAATTTTAATGTAGTGTTAGATTCTGATCTCCAAGAACAGGCTGGCAAAGAGAAGTCTGAATGGGGTCAACAAAATTGAAATGACAAAAATCAAAAACAATCTGAATGAAAGGAAAATACATTTGTTCGCCAAATATTGCATTGCTTACTTAGACAATGGAAGTGGGCCTCAGGTACCCGGACAAAGTTAAGTTTGGGGGGAAATAAAAGTAAGTACAACTTTATAAAGGACAATAAACATGGAAATCATAAGATAAAAGTCTGAAAACACAAATGACTTTCAAAAAGGACTCATAACTTAACAAGTAAAAGAGCTATTATGAAAAGCCTCAACATGCCTAATCTTTAAGAATGACATCAAAGAGAACAATGATGCCCCCCAGAGCCTCTGTTGGAAATGGAATATTGAAGTAGTTCATCTATGAGTCTAACCAAGTGTGGTATTTCCTGTTGCTATGTTCCTGTGTGAAAATTCCTCTTTACAAAGCATTGTACCTAAAGGTATATTACCTCACCACACATGGATAATTGTGGGACAGCATTTCCCAAAGAAATTAGACTTATTATTAACAATTACTAGACTGTAAGCTCCATGAGGGCAAAGTCCACGTGCTTATCTCGAAAAATGTCTAGTGTTGACACACTTACTAGCTGTGTAACCTTGGGCAAGTCATTTAGCCCCAGTTGCCCTGCCTTCCCCCTCCAAAAAAAAAGTGTCTAGTGCAATGTTCTCCATACAGAAGGCATTTAGATAAATTTCATTGTTTTTTTAAATTGAATTGAAATTTCAGTGTTATTAGAGGTAGTATTAATTTATTAATATAAAATAAAATAATTTTTATATCGCTTTGCAGCTGACAAAACATTTTCCTCACTATAATCCAGTGAAAAGGTTTAGTACTACCCCTATTTTACATATAACAAAACCAAATGTCAGAGAAGTTAAGTGACTTTCCTAAGGTCACAGAGAGAATAGCTGACCTGAGACTCAAACACAGGTTTACTGACTCCAAATCCAATACCCTTTTCACTACAACATTTGTGTTCCAGAATAAAGAACCACTGGTGATAAAACCCTCTCTAGTAGTGTAGATCTACAAGTACAGACTGCTTCATGAAATGTCAGATTCTAGGGTACTTTCTGGACAACTACATGGTACAACAGAGACAATGTTAGTGTCAGGAAGAGAGTTCAAATTTTGTTTCTGACACTAGCTTTGGGACCTTGGGCAAGTCACTTAATCTCTCTCAGGCTCAATTTCTTCATCTATAAAGTAAGAAGTTGAACTTCATGGTTTCTAAGGTCCCTTTCAGCTAAAAATCTATGATCCTAAGAAATGTGATGGTTTTATCACCTAAGTTTGCTTTAACTATTTTTCTTTGCTGCAAGGGAGGGCTAAATGTGTGTATGGGCGGGGGCAGTAATACTGGTAGAGAAATTATATTAAAAGTCATCAAATTCCTTAAAGGCTAAAAAAAAAAAAACATTGATACTGATAAAAGCACAAATCAAGGTTACTTCTGGAACTCCAGATGAGATCAAACTCTAACCCTTAAAAGAGAGGAGGCAATTATAGAGCCCAAAATAAGAAGAGTAGAAAAAATAATCAGCAAAAATTTTTAAAGACTTTTATCTACCTGTCATTGTCTCAGAGTATCTGAAAGTTTCTATTTTTTTAACCTTCATAAAGGTATCTTTGGTTCTTTGCCTTCAACCTCAGGAAATTATAGATATCCCCTGAGTAGAAGAATGCATTTGCCCTTTAGGTTTATTACGCTATTGAACTTTCTTCATCTCTTACATGAAAGGCTTCCAGTAGATGACCTGCAGTGCCCCTTCCCCTTTAACATGCTCCAAGTTACCCAGAAGGAACTTTGGATTTACATATTTTCCTACTGTCTCTCTAAGTTCCTTTAACAAGTACTTTCCAATTACCCCACAGTTTTTTTTTTTTTAAATCAAATCTAACTTCTTACATTTCATGGAGGCAACTAGATGACACAGTGTATAGACTATGAGAGTCAGTAAGATCAGAATTCAAAGTCAGCCTCAGACACTTACTGGCTGTATGATGCTGAGCAAGTAACTTAACCTCCCCTGAGCCTCAAAAATGGAGATAACACTAGTGCCTGCTTCACAAGGTTGCTGTAACAATGACATATTTGTAAAGTGCTTTGCAAACCTCAAAGTACTATATAAATATTATTATTAGTGTGTGCTATCTAAAACTAAAAAAAAAAACCCTGTCATGTCTTACAGTCTTTTCAAATACTGGGAAAGCTTTAGGGTAGAAAATGTCATTTTTTCCCCTCAGCATTTATCTGCCTCACCAAAAATCAGGCTTCTAGTCCCATATTGAATAACATAATGGACATCCTTGTTTCACACTGGATCTTATTGGACATGCATCTAGCTTATCTCTGTTACATATAATGCTTGCTGATGGTTTTAGCTAGATGCTACTTATCATTTTAAGAAAGATTTCATTTGTTCCTGTGCTCTCTAGTGTTTTTTTAACAGGAATGGGTGTTGCATTTTGTCAAAAGCTTTTTCTGCATCTATTGAAATAATCATATGGTTTCTGTTGGTTTTATTGTCTATATGATCAATTATGTTGATAGTTTTCCTAATATTGAACCAGCCCTGCACTCCTGGAATAAATTCTACCTGGTCATAGTGTATTTATTCTTGTGATAAGTTACTGTAATCTTTTTGCTAATTTTTTTTAAATTTTTGCATCTATATTCATTAGGGAAATTGGTCTATATTTTTTTACTCTGTTTTGACTCTTCCCACTTTAGGTATCAGTACCATATTTGTATCATAAAAAGAATTTGGTAGGACTCCTTCTTTGCCTATTTTCCCAAATAGTCTATGTAGTATTGGAATTAATTGTTCTTTAAATGTTTGATAGAATTTGCTTATAAATACATCTGGCCCTAGAGGTTTTTTCCTAGGGATTCATTGATGGCTTGTTCAATTTCTTTTTCTGAGGTGAGGTTATTTAAGTATTTTACTTCCTCTTCTGTTAATCTGGGCAATTTATATTTTTGTAACTATTCATCCTTTTCACTAAGACTGTCAAATTTGTGGGCATACAGTTGGGCAAAACAACTCCTAATTATTGTTTTAATTTCTTCTTTATTGGTGATGAATTCACTCTTTTCATTTTTGATGCTAGGAATTTGGTTTGCTTCTTTTTTTAATCAAATTAACTCAAGGTTTATCTATTTTATTGTTTTTCTTTTCATAAAACCAGCTCTTTTTTATTTATTAGTTCAATAGTTTTCTTAGTTTCAATTTTATTCATCTATCCTTTGGTTTTCAGTATTTCTAATTTGGTATTTAATTGAGGATTTTTAATTTGTTCTTTTTCTAGCTTTTTCAGTTGCATGACCAATTCGTTGATCTCCTCTTTCTCTATTTTATTGATGTAAGCATTTAGAGGTATAAAACTTCCCCTAAGAACTGCTTTTGCTGCATCCCATAAGTTTTGGTAGGATGTCTCATTATCATCATTTTCTTGGATAGAGTTATTGATTGTTTCTATAATTTGTTGTTTGGTCCACTCATTCTTTAGGATTACATTATTTAGTTTCCAGTTGATTTTTAGTCTATCTTTCCATGGCCTTTTATTGCATGTAATTTTTATTGTATCATGATCTGAGAAGGATGTATTTAATATTTCTGCCTTTCTACATTGGATTGTGAGGTTTTTGTGCCCTGGTACATGGTCAATTTTTGTGTAGGTGCCATGTACCACTGAGCAAAAGGTATATTCCTTTCTATCCCCATTCAATTTTCTCCAGAGTTCTACCATATCTAACTTTTCTAAAATTCTATTCGCCTCCTTAATTTCTTCCTGTAACTCCCCTAACTCGAAGCTATGCCACTTGGTGCATATATGTTTAGTAATGATATTGCTTCATTGTCTATGGTGCCTTTTAGCAGGATATAGTTTCCTTCTATATCTCTTTTAATTAGATCTAGTTTTGCTTTGCTTTGTCTGAGATCAGGATTGCTACCCCTGCTTTTTTTGCTTCAGCTGAAGCATAATATATTGTACTCTAGCATTTTACCTTTACCTTGTGTATATCCTCCTGTTTCAAATATGTTTCTTGTAAAAAAAAAAAAAACAGACTTCTTGGAAAGGGTTCTGGCACTGTTGCCAATGAGACTGATTATAAGACTGAAGATTTACACTTCAATCTGTCTGAAAAATCCCAACTTCTAGAGCTTTCCACCCTTCAGTTTCCTGAACCACAGCATTTACTTTATTAGTCTTAAATTCTAAGAGTAATCTAAATGCTGAGTACCTGAATAAAAGGTAAAGAAATTCAAATGAAAATACCACAAAATTGAGGGTTTGGAGGTGTAACAGTTTGTTACTTTGAGGGAAGGCTTTTTTTTGCCAAGGAAACATAAACATCATTGGCACAGAATAGAAGCAGCAACAAAACATTTACCCCCGGGACAAAAACAGACTTCTGGGATCTTAAAAAAACTAAGTGGCAATGTATACTCTATGAGCATTGGGGGACTCTCTGGTCGAAGAAGCCCACAGAGTAGCATAATTGATAGCTTCCCTTCCTGAAGTCCCAAAGGAACCTCTGAAAGTGTTCAAGAACTAACCACTTAATATGCACACCCTTACACATAATTGTCATTCTTTAATTTCTTCTCTTACTTAAGGAAATACTTATTTTCTTACCATATTAAACAGATTCCTACAATCCAAACAACCTGACTGATTCATGAGCATCTCCTGTATCAAGATTTGGCTGAACTCAGTGGTGATTAGGGAGAAGGGAAGACAAATACAGACAAGTGGATAGTGCACCCATCACTTCTGCCCTATCCCTTCCCCATTACGGATTAAATCTCCATAAGGTTACATACCTTTGTGTACTTTCCATCTGAAAAATCTTGATTGCTCTACATTGTCACAAAAATAGGTAACAGAAAAAACAACCATTACGTGTATGTGTGCATATGTACATGCATATTTGTATGTATATGTATGTAAATATGTATGTGTAGATATAAATACACACTCTTTAAATGAAACTGGGAAACCACCTCAATTGGTTTGCTCATATGTACCTACATACATACAATCCTAAAAAAAAAAATCACTGATGTGGAATTAATGACTGACATATATGGAGATGTTTACTATGGTTTGGACTACTGTAATACAATTACAGTATAATTAATTAATAAATATGTATATAAGGTTACAACTAATAAGGCAGATTTTAATTTTTTCCCCAGAAGATGTTAGTTGTCTATCCTCCATTAGAATTCCCCAAGAACACGAAGGTAACTCTGACTTCTCAAAGATTATTACAGAAGAGAGTAAACTCTGACAGTTCTGACCAAGCCAGGAAAGCTTTGGACACAGGTCTGATTAGGATCTGTACTGCCTGTCATCTGAAAGACTAGTTAAATTCAGAGAAACTTATCTTCAGAGTAACTTCAGGATAATGAATTTTTAGCCATGGAAACTGTCAAAGACTAGTTACCACCTCAGAGAAGGTTCACAACCTGCATCCATGAACATCAACAAAATCACAAGATCTTGAAATAACTTAGGCATTATTTATCACTAATCTACAAACAAACAAAAGCCTAGAGGTTCAGTGACTTGCCCAAGGTCATACAGATAGTGAGTAGAGGAGGTGGGATGTGAACCCAAGTCTTTTGACTCACTGCTCTTTGCTCTGTCCTGTACTATCATTGAAGCCATTTTGGAAAAAGCCATTTGTCACATGGGAATTACCTGAGTATTTGTAGCAGAGGAGACTGTCTTGATGGAAATTTTCTTTGTTCCTGAATCAGGTGATGTAGCTGCAGGCTGATTCTGTAACAACACTGTGGCAGTTGCTGTTTTTGTTTCCTCCTCCTTTTTATTCTGGACTGAGAGTGTTGGGGGTCTCATCATCCCACTGTCTCTGTTAACTTTATTTTCATGACTTTTGCTTGCATTATTGAACTGCAAAGGCCTAGGCTGTCCATCAGGAGCATCCTGACTTGATTCTTGTAATTTCCCAGATGTCTGCCCTACCACAGTATGTTTCCCACCAGAAAGCAGGCGGCGATCTCGAGACAGGGGCTTCTGCTGCCAAACTTGAGATGGTCTCAGGAGATGTTCATTTGATTTACCCAAGTTTCGACTAAACTCATCTAAGTACTCAGAGTCTCCCTGTAGACCAAAAGGAAAGGCACTATCTACACTTCTAGACCTCTTGCGATCATCTGGATGAATTCTATTCCGTTTCCCAGACCTCCCTCTTCTCTGAGAGCCAACTTTCTGATCAAATTTTTCAATTAATTGATCGACACCTGGAATGGATCCTGTGTCAATATCCCGGCCTGTCCCTGGCATGAAGGGGATATATCTTCTATTTTCGTGACGATTCACATTGTCAGCATGGATGGCATAATCTTGGTCATCCAGTAAAAATTTGTACAAAGAGTTGGCTGAAGTGGGGGTTGCTGAGGAGGAGGAAGACCTTCGTGACCTGTTACCATCCAACACTGGCCCAGCAGAATCTTGTCGGCGAAAGGGGAGAACATCAGGCCTATTTTTTTTGCTTTCCGGATGAGTATCAGGGTTAATGGCAGCAAGGGATTTCTCACTGAGAGTTGGAGATTCAGCTGGCAGCCCCTCATTGGCACAGCTCTGAACATTCAGACACACTGATGCCTGCTTCTTGGGATCATCTATCACAATTGAGCTGCACAAACGGATGGCTGTCACATTGCATTTTGACATATCTCCTGAAGGCATGCTAGCTGGCTGAGAAGTAGCAAGTTTAGAAAAGCAAGTTCGAGAATGTTTATCATTTCTAGTTTCATCTGTAGGTATTTTGGTCCAATTGCGTTCAGGAGATCTGTGAGTCTCTAAATTCAGCTCATTCTTTTCAGGATTATAAGGCTGCAAAAGTTCAGGGTGTCTCTGAAAGTTCAACATATTGGAAGATTTTAGTGAACTCCCTTTGTGGTCAAGAAGTCCATTCTTAACTTCATATAGACTGGCTGGCTTTAGATTTCTAAATGCACTGGGCTGAGCGTACGGGTTTTCTGGGAATCGTATTTCTTCACTGGCTTTCTCTTCCAGTCTGGGATCAGTGGTGGAATGTGAAGGCAGGTCATTGACTGCTGGAGATGTAAATGATGGCCCATTTTCTGCAAAAGGAACGCCTGCCAAACATCTCTCTGTATTATTCAGTACAATGTATGGGTGGCCATCAATTCCTTGTACTCTAATACTGACACCATAAGATCCTGTCTTGGCATTCTGAGAAAGCCTTGATTTTTTGGTCTCATCACTTTCAAGCCTGAGATGTACTCCATATTCCTGCTGCACATGCTTATATTCTCCAAAATACAGCTCCATGATGTTTAAGCTATTTAAAAAGAAGGGGATGGGGGAAATATTAGTCTTTAAATAAGGCAAGACTTCACCCTTTAAACAAGATCATTTAAAAATGAAATGCACTTTATATCATCAAAGACAGTTTCCAGGATCAAAAAACAAACAAAAGTTTCCTAACCACCCTATAGAAGACTTCTCAACCCTCATTAATATTTGTTTTTGAATGAATGCCCATGCTATGACCACTGCATCTATCTCTCTGGGTGTGACCATGACCAAAGTAACACCCTAACCCCTCCCTGGTAGTCTGCTTTTGTCACCCTACAGCAACTACCAACAGCATTTGGGAAGGCCCTTTTGACACCTGTCTACTTGATACCTCCACCCAGATATCCCACTGATACTTCAAACTCCATACATGTAAAACAAAACTCATCTCTTCCCCCTCCCTCCATGCCCTTCTTTCTAACTTCCTACTTTCTGCTGATGGCACTACTTTTCCAAGACTCATGATTCAATTATTCTTGAGTCTCCATCCTTAAGTTGACAGATTCTACCTAAGGAATATCAAGCATCATCATCTCCCCTTTTCCTTTTAACTTCCCGCTGACACCTTAGTTCAGCTCATCAATACTCTTCTCCTAGACTATTATAATAGCCTCCTACCCAGTCTTCCTGTCTCTGATCTCTTCTTCTTCCCATTGTTTCCTTCAGATCACTGCCATAGTAAAGATCATGTCATAGAGGTCTGTTAAAACCCTTCAGCGGTTACCCACTGCTTCTAAATAAAATGCAAACTACTCGCTTAGCCCAGAAATTGGGGCCCTCAACAACTTGGTTCAAATTTCTAATCATTATATCATACAACTCTTCACAAGATTTGTGTACCACTAAAAGTGAACTACTTGTTTCCTGATCTAGTCCTGCACTTTCTCACCTCTATGACTTTGTATATGATTCTGACCTTCACTAAGCTCTTATATAGGGGAAATTTTTTTTTTTCTTAAATTTGCTCTGAAAACACAGGGAGTTAGAAAAGAGACATATACAAAAGGGAAAATGTATAATCCTCAAGTGATGCCCCCTAGATTTCCATAGATAACATTTACGTAAAATTTAAAGGTTTCTTTGCCAAGTGCATTATATGTGCTGTTATCTCTTCCACGTCATGACTTTCCCCATCAAGGTTTGAGTATATTGCGGGTAGGCATAAGAACTTAAGTGGGAATTTTGGTGGAATTTTGCAAAAGCCAGAAATGACACATGAAGACCGGTAGATGACACAGAAAAATTTTAGAAACTCAGAAATGGATAAAATATATGTATAGTATTACATAATATCAACATATTTTACTTATTATTATTAATTACTAACTATTATATCTATTTATTATTTATTGTTAATTACTTATTATTATTAATAATTCAGACTTTCTCTCTGATATGGAGGGCCAAAAATTTTTACATGGAGCTTCCAGATCACAGGGGTACTTTACCCCTAAAGTCTAAGATGTGGAAGAGATAATTGTATTATTTCATTTGATCCTCACAATAACCCTGATAAGGTAGGTGCTACTATTGTCCCCATTTTACAGAAGAGAAACCCGGGGCTGGAGGTGCTACCTGTTCCATGAAATCTTTCCTGATCATCCATGATCAGACAATTATCTGTCCATTCTCTAATTTCACACATAATTTTGTTGGACTCTCCATGTGGTCAATTGTATTAGAACTGTTACAATAGTTATGTGTGTTTATATTTATTACAGTCATAGCAAGCATATAAGAAATTTTAGTCTTGAATTTCATTAACTGCCCAGTATCTTGAATGAAAGAACTCTAGTCATTGTTTTCCCAGAGTCAGCTCTTAGAAAAGTAGCAAAATCATCTTCAAAGATTCATTATTAGGGAGCAGCTACATGGTGCTGCGATCAGGGCACTGGCCCTGGAGTCAGGAGGACTGAGTTCAAATCAGGCCTCAGACACCTGACACACTTACTAGCTGTATGACCTTGGGGAAGTTACTTAACCCCAACTGCCCTGCCTTTCCTCACCCAAAAAAAAAAAAAATTCACAAGTTCATTCATGAGAAAACTAGTACCACTGATATAGATTAGCCTGACTTCAGGAACATATGTGACCAAAAAGACATCTCATCTTATTTAGGTAAGTCTCGAGAAACAAAAACATAGCCTATCACCAAGACCAAGCTTAATGGTAGGAGCTGGTACTACTGCACTCAACAAATATTAAGGGACTACTATGAACAAGGAACTGAGCTGGGAGCTGGGAATACAAAGACAAAATTGAAACAGTCGTGCCTTTAAGGAACTTGCATTCTCCTGAATGTGATATGCACAAAAAAGCAAGTACAAGGTGGTCTGAGGAAGGAGAAACCACTAACAATGAGGGGGATGGGGATGGAGGTGGGGGTAGAGTGAGGCATAGGAAGGCAGAAAGACATTGGCATAGGAAGGATGCCCATACTGAGCCTTGGAGAAAGCTAAGGCTCCCAAGAGGCTATGGGGAACAAGCCTTGCATTCCTGGAGTGAAGGATAACCCATGCAAATACACACAAGGGGTGATGGAATTTCCACTTTGGGGAACAACTTAACTGAAATATAAAATTTGTTGTGGGGAAAATGTTAAATTAGACTAGAAAGACAAACTGGAGCACACGTGAGAGGGACTTTTTGTCATTTTACCACAGAGGTAACAGCAGTGAGTCGCTAAAGGTTTTGAGAAAGGCAATGATATAACCCTACCTGTTCCTTAAGAAAATCTATTGGGAACCTCCCTGTCAATGAATGTGCAACCCCAAGGAAAGTAAGGTTTTTACTAGGTAAAACTCAATTACAAACTCAAATTCTGACTATCCTTTATGATAGGACTATAAACAGCACATTCATTAATAAAATCTGCTGAAAGCTATTCTCTAATTTCAGAGAGTAACCCAAGTTAAAACCCTAACACATCACGCTCCATGTCTACACCTTCACTCAGAGATGGCGCCCAACTGGTGCCTTCCGTAATTATGCGGTAAAAGCTGATAATTTGCCAGGGTGTCACATCGACATCTGGCCAATAAACACTGTGTTTCCTATTGGAAAAGATGGTTAAAATACAGTAATTGCTTTACTTAGCGAGATCAGCAAATGTGCTAATGAATGCGGACAAAAACAACTCTGTTGGAAGAACCGTTAACATACGCCAGACAGAAACATACCCTTTCTGGAGGGTGTTACATACTTACAACTGAGTAAACAGATTATTCACATTTTTCTGGCTCCCTTTTCATTTCTGAACTAGTCTAAATCCTGAAGAGCACTTTGAAAAATGATAAGGATACCCATCAGACATCCCAAAGACCAAGAAGCATCACGTGGATTTAAAATGACCATACTAATTTAAGCCCTTTACGAAACAAAATGCTATGGCAACAGGCACAAGACTAGGGGCAAACTCCCTGCCTAACCAATGATTTCATTAAAAAACTATTTTAAAAGAACAGCAATGACAAGTCACATGAACATAGAACTTTCAAGGGTTATGGAAGCACTTCTCTCCCAAGCCACTTGTGAGGTTGGTAATACAAAGTTATTCCTATTTTACAGACGGGAAACCAGATTACATGACGTTTTTTGTCAATGACCATGCAAATTAGTAAGTACATAAGGTAGGACTATAAATCAAGTCACTTACCTCACTCCAAGCCTCAAACTCTATTCACTAAACTAAAGACGTACAGACAGTCTGCCTCACAAGCAGGGATCTCCAAACCCAGTCAGATCTAGGCCTCGGTTTAATTTCAGCCAAGCCTGGCAGCAAGTAAGGAAAAATGAGCTGCAAACCAGAAAATAATTTCTCCCCCAGGTTGGATACTGTGGCAATCTCTTTCAGAGCCAGGGACTTGATAAGGCCAGTGAAACCTGATTAAACCTAAAGAGATTCTTTCTTTTCTTGCCTTTTTAGGGGGGTGGGGCACGGGGTGTGGGAGAAGGGGGGTTGGATTGTTGCATTATTATCAAGACACCTATAAACTGACTACACACACACACACACACACACACACACACACACACACACTCTGAATTTCATTTGGAAAGTTGTTTATTTTTTCCTGAAAGACCAAAAAAAAAAAGGTAAATAAATGATAAGTCTTGCTACAATGGGACTTGGCACTTGAAAATGCCATTAATAGGATTTAGAATTAGAAGTGATTTTAGAGAGTATCTCATATAGGGGGTATTTACCTAGGGTCCATGAATTTTTAAAAAATATTTTGATACATGTATTTCAATATAATTTGCTTCCTTTGTAATCCTATATAGTCTATGCATTTAAAAGCATTGTTCTGAGAGAGGGTGCATGACAAACAAAAAGGATAAGAACTCCTGATTCCTTCCAATTGTCTATTACAAATGAGCAAACTAGAATTCAAAAAGTTCAATCCATTTGCCCAACATCACAATAGCAATAAATGTCTAAGCTGTTAGAAATAAATAAATAATTAAAAAAATTTTAAAAGAAGAGCTAAAGAGAGTCATTTGAAAAATAAAATAAATGTCAAAGCCAGAATTTGAACCCAAGTCTTCTGAGTCTCTGGTCCAGTATTCTGTCCATCAAATTAGGCTAAACTAAGCAATAGCCAGCTTTTCGATGGCTTTTTGAATTACACAAGTGTAAACCATTAGCATAGCTAAATTTTGAAGCTTGAAAATAAAAGCAGAAAAGGCTAGTCTACAACATAACAGAGGTGGAAGCCCTGGACGCCCAATCGGATATTTAAAACAGAGTTGTGGAGGAAAAGCCATTTTTTCCAACAAATGTACTCAATTCAGAAACCCACAAATGCACCCATCTCCCATTCATATGTACCACTCTCATGCTGTTTGACTCTGCTTGTCTCTCTAAAGTCCTTAAAGAACCATAATATGAAACTAATATTTGTATCACTACTTACCAAATTTAGCTATAAAAATCATCTGACCTAAATTTTTTAAAATGGTGAATTAACTATTTCTTCTATTTCTCTAAAAAGGAAATAATCAGATTTAGTTGGAAAACGTTTAAAAATAAGATACTCCTATACTGTTCCTAGACTTCAAAAAAATTTCTAAAATCTATATAGCAGGCAGAAACCTATCAGATCATTGCACTAACAGATCACAATAATTCCTCTATGCAGAGGTCTAAAAGTAGTCCAATACTGTCCCTTAAATGTAAAAACAGAATATATTTCTAGCCCCTCGAATGGATTATCATTGGAGAAAGATTCAATGCCTTCCTTGCTTATGGCCTATTTCCTCCATTTTTCCCCCAAGAGGACAGTAGATATGTTCCTGTCCTCCTAACTTGAAGGAATATCTGCTTGACATTGTAGAGGAGAAGAAATGCAGAAGGCACAAGAACTTTCTTTGTTTTACAATGCTATTGCCACCTTCTTCCATTCAAGATTTTATCTGTTGCTCATAAGCAAAATATTTGGCATAAACAAAAATTGCTCTATTCCTTAAAATGCAGCAGCTTGTCTCTTCACTTGTAACAAAATTAAAAATACTTAAAGGTAAATTCCTTGAATAAATCTGTCAGATGAATAAAGGATAAGAACTAGACCTGTGGTTTAGTTGGTATAAGGAACCTCCCTTCTACCAATGCAGACTGGTGCCTCCTCTGCAACTTACTATAGTCTTAGCAAGTTTGCCTCAAGCACTGAGAATTTAAGTGACTTGGTATGTCTCAGGGTTGGGGCATGAACTGAAATCGTCCTGATTCAAAGTCAGTTCTTCATCTACTCCGTCATGCTGTCTCTCATTATCTAAATAAAGCATGCTTTAAAATATGAATATCCGCGATGAAAACTTTGAAATGAGCAAACAAATTATACTTAGTTCATTTATTTTCTTATAATTAAAAAAGACTTTAGATTTCTGCTTATTTCCCACATTTCCCTCTCCTGTCCTAGACTCCTCTGTGACCACAGATACAATTCAATGTTTAGCATTCCCTTCTATGCCCTAAGAGAACCTAGTTTGCCTCCCCTTACCATATCCCTGCTCTCTCCCATTAAAAGTGGCAGGAAGAACCCAGATTCCTAAAGATCTGACTTCTTCTATAGGCCCACCCAGCGGAGGACTGGCCTAAGCCAGTTAGAGTGCTTTGGTACAATCGAGTTCCATCAACATCCTCTTCCATACACTAGCTGGTTTCCGAATGTATACATTTCATGTTAGCACTCCCATCAATTTTTCTTAAAGCTTTAATCTAGATTAAAATGCAAATAACCTTGAGAGGCATCATACTTTTAAGCTAGTAGTCACTCATACCTGGGTGAATGAATAAAGACTCCGAGTTGATGGGTAATGGAAGTAGATAGACAACAGGATATTGTAGAGGCGAAGGTCTAAGGGAGAGGAAACTAGATGAGAGGATTGTAAGAAGCCTAATAAGAAATTTTAAAAGCTAATGGTAATAATTGGTACTAGTGACCCATTCTAGGAAGCCAGGAGATCACTGAAACTGCTAGAGCTTATGCTCTACTGGCATTCAACCATTTATTAAATGACTATATGCAAAGCACTGGTTTAGAGCTAGAAGGGACATGTGAAGCAATCTAACCCAACCTTTTCATTTTACAGATGAGGAATATGATAAAAGAAACAGAAAGGTTAAAGTGCCAAAAGTCACAGAGATCATTTGTAACACATTATCTTCAAAGCTTTGCCTAGAGCCCACTCTGATTCTGAATGTCACCTGGCTTTTGACCATATTTGAGACTTAGATTGAGGATTCAAAAGAAGAGTATATTTTGGGGAGAGAAAAGTGGGTGGCAGGAAACTATTGTGACTGTGAGACTGTTTATTAGTGTACTTGAGTTAAGTGATAGTGAGGACTGTGTGACAGAGTGTAGGAAAGAGAAAATGTGTGCCTGGGAGTCAATGTATCTAAATTTATGGCACAGATAGGAAAGGGAAAAATGAAGGGTGATAGGGAGTCTAAGAGTCTGGATCTCTGTGGCAAGGACAAAAGGCAGAAATTTTTATAGGTGCATTTGTGATCAGAAAAAAAACCAATGTAGGTGATAAAATTGGACTGAAATATTTAGGAGGCAGTGAATAAAAACAAAGTATTCAATTAAAAAAGAATTAACCACCAATATACTCTTCTAAAATAACTCATTAATCTAGTTAACCCTGAGAGCTCTCTAAGAATTCAAAGGCTGCCTTAATACAGTGGCTTACACAGAGTAGCAGCTCGATAAATATTTGGACAAACAGGCATGGGTGAGGCAATTTTTACTATCCAGTAGAAAGCAAGTGTTCGTAATAATTACAATAGATAACATTTATATAGTTCTTTAAAGTCTGTACTTTCCATATATTATCTCATTTGATCACCTGATCCGGCTCTCCTCCAGGGCAATAAAGCCCAAGAAAGGAATGATCAAACAAGAACAGCAATCCGTACAAAATAACCATGGACTCCCAATCCCTTTAATTTGTCAAAATCTGCCCCTGTGACATAGTGCCATCAATCCCGAGTACTGCCTTTCAAAATCAGTGCTCCATTCTCAGATTTTCAATCACCTCCAGAACTGGAAGACAGAGGCACACACACCTTCACTTGATCACAATGTAAGCCCTATCTGGCATCAGCACTACCATACAAGGCAGCCTCAAGGGAGGAAACTTTTGCAAGGTGCTTTTGTTGGCCCCTAAACCACAGGAGAAGCTCAGATATCCTATCACTGCTCCCAGGCTTGCTTTATCTTCAGCTTTTGTTTTCACAGTAGGAAAAGTCTCCCGGAATACTTTTTCTCCCACCCCTCCACAGGACTAAGTCCTATCTTTCCATTCAAGGTCTAGCTCATATGTCATCTCCACCTCCAAGAAGCCCTCCCAGTTCTGCCAGTCCTTCCTGCTCTCTCCTCCCTATGTCAGAATGTCTGCTGCACTCCCAATCAGTACCACACAAATCGACTGCTTAATTGTTCTTCAGTAATAACAGCTGGCAAAGTGCTTTTTTACAGCATTTATCTCGTTTGAGCCTCACAAAACTCTGGAAGTAAGTGCTGTTATTAGGCCCATTTTAGAGATGAGGAATCTGGGGCTGAGAGAGTCCAGGATTAAATTCTGAAATAGTATTTAAACTTGGGTCTTCTGGACTAAAAACCCAACACTCAATCCACTGAGTCACCTACCTGCCCCTAGCTTAGCCCCTTAGTGCTAAGTTTTGGGTAGTTAGCTCTACCCAGTTAGAGGAAGGGGAATAAGTCTAGAAATTTTACTTCCCAGAGGGTGCCTAGCACATTGCAAATCACACAACGGGCTCTCAACAAACACTATTTATTATTAGAAATCTATCAGTATTTCTGCCTTGTAGCTATGCCATGTTCTGCATAAAAAAAAGATCTGTCTCTGAGCCATATTTTTGGAGTCCAGAAAGTAAAAAATATCATGTCTTCATTTCCCATCTGCATGGCCTGACTGGCTAAAATGACAAAAAGAGGCCAGGACAAAGAAAAGACTTTCTGAAAGGGAATAGAAATGAATCTTTGGCTTTTGACACTCCCTAGCTTGGAATTTCAGTAATGTCCAGGCTCTCATTCCCTAGACCACACTAAAAAATAAATAAATAAAGGGGTGGGGGGAGATTTTTGCAAAAGCGTGATTTCAAAGTTGAACCTTCCCTTTCGGAAAATGTCTCTCTCTTGCCTTCAACTTTGTCTCTTTCAACAAAGGCCTTCCCTGATGACCCCAAGCTATAAATGATCTCTCCTTAAATCACTCCTTCTGCTTTGATTGTCCCCTACTCCATGCAATCATATTGTGATATATTATACTTGTTTATGTTCTCCTCATAAATAGTGAGCCTCTTGGAGGCAGATATTATATCTCATTTTAATTTGCTTAGTTAAAAAATATGTTGAACTGGACCAGAAGCCTAAACAAGAACAAAAAAAATAAATAAATAAAACTCTAGACTTTTTAAGAGATAGGGAAGGGAATAGGTCTTTATATTGTTCCCACTATGAAGCCTAAACAAGAACAAAACAAAACAAAAAAAAAAAAAAACCTCTAGACTTTTTAAGAGATAGGGAAGGGAATAAGTCTTTATATTGTGCCCACCATGTGCGAGGCAGCTTTACAAACATTTCATTCTATCCTCACAACAACCCTGTAAGGTAGTTGCTCTTAAAATCCTCATTTTGCAATCAAGAAAATTGAGGCAGATGGGGGTTAAATGACTTGTCCAGGGTCACACCACTAGTAAGTATCTAAGGCTGAATTTGAACTCAAGGCCTTCCTGACTCCAGATCCAGTACCCTATCCACTAAACCACCTAGGTGCTTTGGAACAGGCATCAGACAGAGCCAACCCAAAGAACTATAAAGCAGAAGACAAGAGGGAAAAAGATCCAATCATCCAAACCCCCCCCCCCCCAGTACTGATGATTCCCCAACTCACAAAAGGTTGTGTGATAAAAATTTAAACTCACACTCACATGGAAGACTAGGATTCAGTGACTACATTGTAATTGGTGAAGGGCATTCCCTGGCAAGCTTATAAAGAAAGTCATTGAAACATTGTGTTTTTGCAACTTTTTTTTTAAAAGTAGAAAACAAGGAATCACATTTTTCTTTTAAGTAACATAAAATGTACTTCAGACTTAATTGCTCATGTATCAGGCATTTAATAAATACCTGTTAAATGAATGAAGACTAAGTGTAACGGACAGAGTTCTGAACTTGGCCTCAAGGAGATCTGGGTTCAAATCCTAATCCTGATGCTCATTGTGTGACAAGTTGCAACTTCTCTGGTCCTAAGTTTCCTCACTTCTAAATTCAGGATGGTATTAACACTACCCATCCTACAAGGTTGTTAAAATGTTCAAACGAGATAATGTATGTGACATGTTTTGCAAACTATTAAACATTATATAATAATATATGTTATATATATTATTATTACTATTATTATGTATAATATATAGTTGTTATCTGGACCTGTGATTTCATCATTGTCCAAGAAATACTCCTGGTTTTGAGGGCACCCCCATTTTTCCTATCAAAGAGGGAAAGCTGGGAATCATCCATAGCTCTTCTCCATCTCATATGCTCCCCTCCCCCATTATCCAATCTGTAGGCCAATTTTATCTATTCCACCTCCAAACTATGTCTCCAACCCAAGGAATTCTCACCACGGACAATCACAGTAATTCACACCCTCATCACCTCCTTCACTTCTGATGGTATTGCTCCCCTACTTCAAAAGATTCAGTAGCCCTTTATTGTCTTTAGAGTAAAACATAAACTCCTCTGGTATTTAAAGTCCTATGGCTCCAGCCTATCTTTCCAAGCGCGATTACATATTACTCACCCTTCACATACTCCACTTCAGACAGTATAAGGCATGCTATCTCTTCCACCCGCCCCCCCCCCATGCTTGCAATGTTCTTTCCTCAGCTCTGCCTTTTGGATCACCTAAACATTTCCAGATTCCCCTAGCCATTATTGCTCCTTTTCCTCTCAAAAAAAAGAAATTACTTTGTATTTACTTGTCTGTGTATATATTGTCCCATGTAAAAAAGCTTGTAGACTATAAGCCTCTTGGGAGCAAAGAAAAATGAAAATTTTTTCATTTCTGTATCATCGAGCTTAGTGCTGGTGGGCACCAAGATGTTTCCTAAATACTTGTTGAATTGAATAAAGAAAGTTCGTCTCCTTGTAGAACTCCTAGTGTCGAACCCTTTCCTCCAATGGCAAAAATTGGCAACTCACACAGAGTCAGTCAAGAGGTGCATGAAACACTGAGAGTCATTTACTTTGACCCGGGTTAGCCAGCCAATGCATCAGAGCCAAAACTTGAACCCAGAACTTCCTGACTTCAGCCCTCTCTATCTACTACTCCACACTGCTGCATATCATTATTATTAGAACACATAAAAAGCACTTCTCAACCCATTATAACTCTAGCTATGAAACAAAACTGAATAATAAGAAAACTGGCTGAGAAATTTTTAATGTACCTTGAATACTCATATTAAAAGAAAAAGATTTAACTAGAGCACAATAAGGAAATGAAGATTTCAAGCAGATTTTGAAAGGTAATACTTTCAAGGGCCTTAGCAGTTGATGACAATGGTTCTTTATTGTCTCTAATTTTATAACTTAAGGTTTTCCTTCCAGAGGCATGTACGAAAATTTTTGTACTACTAATGGGGTCTTAGAAATAGTTAGGAGACACATTAAAATGTAAGGAGAGAAGGCCATGACTTCTACATTAATACAGAGTTGGTAGTGAATTGTGAGGTACTAAACTCTTCATGCCTTTTGACCTAGCAGTCTCAATGCCAGGCATATAGCCCAAGGAGGTCAACAGCAGAAAAAAAGAAAGACACTACATACTATAATATATTCATAATAGCACTCTTTTTCTTAATTAACTAAAATTTTTTTCAATTATCAATCATTTTCCCCTCCCATCTCTACCTTCCCCAACTGGGGAGCTTAAAAAAAAAACCCTTGTAGCAAGAAGACAAGAAAAATAAAACTCCCATATTGGCCATGTCCAAAACTGTGTTTCATTCTGCATATTTAAACCAATGCCTCTTTCTTAGGAAGTAGATAGCATTCTTCATCACTAGTCCTCTGGAGTCATGGAGGATTATTGCATTGATCAGAGTTCTTAAGGCTTTCAAAAGTGATCATTTTTTTTTTTCAATGCTGTTATTGTTAAGGTAAAAATTGTTCTCCTGGTTCTGCTCATTTTACTCTCTTCATCAGTACATAGAAGTACTCTTTGGATCTCTGAACATCCCTCTCATCTCTTCTCATGGCACAATAACATTTAATTGCATTCATGTACCAGAATTTATTCAACCATTTCTCAAGTAATGGACACTCCCCCCCCCCATTTCTTTGACACTGCAAAAAGAGCTGCATAACAGTGCACTTTAGGATAGCAAAAAATAAAACAAAACAAAACCCTTGAAAAAAGCAAACATTTAGTAACCAGGATATGGATGAACAAATTGGGGTAGCTGAGGAATTTGAAGTTCACAGCATCATAGAACTGTTATACTTTCATGGACATCTAATCCAACCACAGGCAAAAGATTCCTTACTATATCTTTAACCATCCATCCTGCTGGTGGATTCCAACTGTTCTTTCACTTTACAATCTTTATTTTACAGATACAAAATGAAGCACTTGTTTCCACTCTACCATGGAACATCTATCTGGAAAAAAAAAACCTGAAATTAGTTTTTTCTCTAGATGAGTCCTCATCTCCTTATAGAAAAAAACAGCAACAAAGCAGAATAAACAGAGGCAGAACCCAGTAAGAAGAACCAAAAGAATATACACAATAATTTAATGGAAAACAACACTAAAAGACATTCAAACTTGGATCAATAAAATGATCCATCTTGACTCTAAAGGACTAAAGACAAAACATATCTTTCTCCTCTTGGTAGAAAGACAGTGGGACTACCAGTACAGAATGAGATGTTTACAGTCAGTCAACTAGCATTTATTAAGTGCATACTATGAGCCACTCAGAGGAATAATCAATATATTGGCTTCTTTTTTCTTCAATAACTATTATTTCTTTGTACAAGACAGGATTCTGTACTGGAGAGGTGATGTATCTGAAATTGGCAATTTTTTTTAAAAATAAAAGATATCAATAAAGGTTTGTTGTTGTAGTTTTTTAAAGAATCATTCCCTGGAGTTTTTCCCACCAATCTCACCTCCTGGCGGTCGGATCATCTGGCATTTTAAAAGTTTGTTGCAATCTACAGACTTCAATCTTCCTCTCCGCTACACTGCTTCTATTCCAGAAAGATCAAAGTACCAGTAATAAAACACTGAGAACTAAGGAATCCTCAGACTGCTGCAGGTTAAATTCAATTCAACATCTACTCAGCATCTCCTATTGCGTTAAATCATAGGGATACTCTCAAGGAGCTTCCTTCCTACAAAGCCAAGGGGGATACAACATTTACAATTTCAAAAGGTGAAGTTGGGGCAGCTAGGTGGTGCAGTGAATAGAGCACTGCCCCTGGAGTCAGGAGGACCTGAATTCAAATGTGAGTCAGGAGGATCTGAATTCAAATGTGACTGCAGACACTTGACACTTACTAGCTCTGAGACCTTGGGCAAGTCACTTAGCCCTGATTGCCTTGTCTTCCCACTCCAAAAAGAAAAAAAAAAGGTGAAGCTGAGTTGAGCTTAAGAGGAAACTCGGAGATTCTGGGGTAAAGCAAAAGGAGAAAGGGGGAGTTAAAGATAAATCTGAAGTTAGGAATAGGAACCTAGAGTGTTGGTGCCATCAACAGAATGACTTAACAGGCTGACATAAATTTGGACTGGGGAAGATCTGAGGAAGTAGAGGAAGTTCAGTTATTATCACATTGAATTTTATTTTAATAAAATGTGGTCAATTGTTTCTAATTATTTGCCATCCTGCTAAAATTATACCCTATATCAAATAAGCACATCTCTGTAGATGTTCCCATAACACATGTGTGGATCACTGCGCACACACACACACACACACACACACACACACACATCTTCAGATTGTTTCCTCACCCAACCTACCCCCCTATGACAACTGCGGTCTAGTACTGAACAAATTCAGTATGGCTACCTTTTGTGGCTTAATACAACTTCACTCCCTAGTACTGTAATCTTAATATCTAATAAGTAATTTCCGGAAGGTGTTAACGACCAAAATATTTCACCTTCCCATGGAGCACTATACATTTTAAAGAAAAACTAGCTAACTCAAAAATACCTCCGACATTTTCTCTCCCTGCTGTGACCATTTTTCTGAAGGAAGGAACAGCTTCCTTAATATGCACAGTATCTTTGGAGATCCATTAGATCTTTTGCTGTACTCCCTTGCCTCAGGCAGGAAAAACCCTATTCTAGCCTGCTAAAGCATCTAATATACCTCTAGCAGATGCAAGATATCCCAAAATATGAAATAGTGAATAAAAGTACAGCTGGAGTGCATCTTACCTGCTTGTTGCAACTACTTAAGCACTAGTCTAAAGACTGGCTTAGGACTAATAAAAATTAAATCATCAACTTATTCCCAGGACAAAATTAATAATAAGGAAAAGAACAGAGATGCAATTTGCTACCCCCAGCTCTGGGAATACTCTGGAAGTAATGTTGCACAGATCGTAACCCAAGGCCATAAGAACAGCTCCCCATCTTTGTGTGGCAAATAACAAATTTGCCACACAAACCCAAGATACAACAGGACTCTCCCATGCATACTTCTTCCTTTTCTCCCACCTTCGCCCCCTCAACTAATTATAATCCTCAAAGGTGCCAAAGTATAGATTTGGGATCAGATACAACAAATAACATGCATCTCCCTACCCTAAAATTCCCAGAGAAGCCAAAAAATTACTGCATTGTCACCAGCTCGTGTGACAAATAGACCTTATTCTATGTAAAGGAAAAATGGAGAAGTCATTTTTCGTGCAAATTAATCTCATAAGCTTGCATGGAGAAGCTGGCACTACAGGGCCCAGGTGGTTATTGTTCAACTTGATCTACACACCCAAAGCAAGAAACAGTCTTCCTACTCATGCCAGGAAGACAAATCAGCAGTGCTTGCATCTTTTGGTCATCAATCATTGAAGATTTGTCAGGCTGTAAAATATCCTTCAACAAACCTCCCTAGGATGTGTAAGTTTTGTGTACAGACTATCTTTCATTTTTCTGTGTGCTGGCAAAATTACCACATAACCATCCATTTTAGAGAACGTTTGCAATTAAAATGGTGAGGGACAGAGACACGAAACTAAGTCACCTCTCCATCTTAGAAAGTAACATGTGTACGCAACATTGCATATGAGGTTATTTTTTTTCCAAAGGATTGATCAGGTTCTGCTGATTTTTGCTTCTCTTCTTAAAAAAAAAAAAATCTTTGTTAAGGGAGGGAGGGAGGATACAGGGTTTAATCTAGTCATAAAACAAAAGGCATTAAAAAAAATCTATTTCTTGAAAAAAAAAAAGTAACACCCATAGCCTAATTAATACATGTTCCCCTCTACTAATTCTCTCTCTCTCTCTCATTTCTGAACAAAGTTAATAACGCTATTAATTCTTTTAGTTTATATTTGATTAGTCTTTTTGAACTAATAGTCATAGCTCAAAAATTACTCATAGACTGAAAGTTTCTATCTGTATAATTTCAAGTAACAAGATATTCTTCAAAATAAAACCTACTTTACTGAAAGTTCACTACAAGAAAAATTGGGAATTGAGTGTGATAAAGAATAAAAATTTTTTTTACTAAGGGCCATTCTAAATCCACTCTCATGCCATGTAGAATATCTCATCACTGTATTCTTCTAGTTAGTTCCTGTAAATGTATTGTTTAAGAAGCATTTGCCATACACAATTAAGTCAGCAATTTCATGACCTTTTGTTGGCTCTCTCTTGATAAACTAAGCTTAAGTCTGAAACTTTTAAACCTAGGCTAATTTTCCAATACATAAATTCATTTTCCTAACTGGATCTTTAAATTCTTTCTGTACTATATAAAAACCTTAGTTCAGTTTTATGTCATTCCTCTCAATTCAGTTCAATGTTAAGTGACTCCTATATAGCAAGACACTTTTTTGTGGGCAAGGCACCAAGGTATATGGCAGGCAAGCACTGTGCTAGAAAATGGGAAAACAAAGTAAAACAAAGGAAAAAATTATCTAGTCAGCCTCTGAGAGATTTACAATCTATGGGAAAAATAGTAACAACTCCAAAGTGCCTACCTAACTGTAGGGAAGTTAATAAAATTATTATCAGTCCCACTTTACAGATGAGGAAACTGGGGTTTAGAAGGGTAAAATGACTTGTCACACAGTGACAACTATTAATCTGCTGAGCCCCAGATGGTCTGATTCAAAATTGAGCTTACCACCTCACATTTATCACTGAATTCTACAAGTACGTATGAATCCATCTAGCAAGGTGGCCTACACTAGTGGCCAGCTGTTCCTTTACCCCACTATCCCCAATACTGAGGAATGTGATAGATTAGAGCAGGGATGGGGAACCTGCAGCCTCAAGGTCACATGTGACCATCTAGGTCTTTGAGTATGGCCTTTTGACTGAGTCCAAGTTTTATAGAACAGATCATTTTATTAAGGGGATTTGTTCTGTAAAGTTTGGATTCAGTCAAAGGGCCACACTTGAGGACCTAGAGGGCCACAGGTTCCCCACCCCTGGATTAGATAGGTTAAAAAAAAGATGGAGAGATGGCTAGAGAGATGATAGATGGCAGATAGATAGATAAGCTTTAATAGCTTACAACTGAACTAAAACCTTTGGACAAACACGTACAGACACAATAATCTCCACAACATTTTCCTTCTGTCTTTATTTTCAACAGCAGCAATCCTGAACTTCTGAAAGCTTGATAAGAGCAGGTAAAGAGGCATGAACTGAATTTAATTAAAACACCAGCTTTGGCTTAACTGATATAAAAGTATTTTTTTAAAACACACACACACATATGATTTAAGCTAACAGGCCTGTTAAGATCTATTAAGGACCAATCTGCTGTTGTCATTGTTGTCCTTCAGTTGTTTCAGTAGTGTCTAACTCTTAATGAGTCCACTTGGGGTTTTCCTGGCAAATACTGGAGTGGTTTGCCATTTCCTTCTCCATCTTGTTTTTCAGGTGAGGAAACTAAGGCAAACAGAGTTAAGTGACTTGCCCAGGGTCACACAGCTAGTAAATATCTGAGGCCAGATTTGAACTCAGGAAGATGGGTCTTCCCGACTCCAGGCCCAGTACTCTAGCCACTGTACCATCTAGCTGCCCCAAGGACCAGTATACTCAGTTTACAAATAAGGAAACTGAGACCCAGGAATGTTAAGTAATTTGCCCAAAGCCACACAGGTTGCAAGCCTCACATCTTCTTTTTTGTACCTCACCACACTCCCTACAATCCAGATGAGGAAGCTGTTAGCCATCTACCTCCACACCCACTACCTAGATCACAGCTGCTTGGTTTCCAACACTACTACTGAAAACATCTGAGACTGGTTCCACTTTTTCCCACTCCAAAATCACTTCTCTGGCTCTACTGACACAATATTTCGTTTCCTCTGGTCCAAACACAGGAAGGTATAGCATTTCCAATTTGTTTTTCTTCACCTGAACCAACTATTGAAGTTGGGTCCTTACTCTCCTCCCTCTTCCTATTGTAATTGTCCACTTCAACACTGTAGCTGTTCTATAATTGCTTTCCATTGATACCGAATGCTGAATCTACCCTCACTTCCTGCCACGTAAAATATTAACCTCTCGACATTGAGCCTGTGTTGAATCTGAACACATGAGGACTTCAATGCCACTGTTCAGCTAACACATCAGAAGTTAAAACAATGGCAAGAAAAAGGACTATTTCTGAGTTCTTTTATAGGGGTCTTCATAATAATTTCTGCTTATAAAAGGTATTCAAATCAGCTCAAATTATTTTATTTTCCAGCTTGCCATCTGTCCTGCCACAGCTGCCCTGCTTCTCCTTATCTGAACTATTATCCTCTGTATCAAACCTCTTGAATCCATGCCACTAGTCCCAAGGGAAGTTAAACTCACATATTAGGGCTGAACCATCCTTCTTGGAGACTGAGTAAAGCAGAAATTTACCTACCTCTGTCCTAGATCATGCTTCACATGCCATCTGCCTTGGTACCTTACTTGTCCCATAACTGCCATCCCAATTTCCATCTTTTGCTCTCAGCACAGAAATTAAGTGAGTACCACCAGCGTCTCTGGAAAAGGTTTGTCAAGTGATTCGCCTTTCTTATGACCCTTCAGACCAAAATTCCCTTCTATTGCCACCAGGCCTGCGTATGTTGTCTCTCCTTATTAGAATATAAGATCCCAGGAACAGAGACTGTCTTACTTTTGTATTTGTACCCCTAGCACTTGCCATAGCATCTGGCACATAGTGAGAACTTAACAAATACTTTTGCTTTCATTCATTTCCTGAACTCTTTCCGTGTAGTAAGAGTCCTTAGTGGTCCTATGACAACACCAGAGCAAAAGCACATTCTTCAGAGATCCAAAGGTGACAGAAAGTTCCCCAGGGGGGAATCTTCTGTACATTCCTCATCCTGCCTCCTAAGGAGGAGGCTGTGGAGCTGATCCTGAGTGAGTCCAGAGACCCTAAGAGAACTCTCTGGGACATTTAGCTACTTCCAACAATCAATCAATTAACCTTTATTAAGCTCCTACTATATGCCAGGCACTGGGTTAAGTGCTGGGGATACAAAAAGAGACAAAAGATAGTCCCTGCTCTGAAGTAGCTAACAGTCTAAAAGGGTAAATAATATGCAAAAAACTATGTAACACAAATCACAGATGGGATAGACACACCAGTTCCCCTGTATTTGGAGAGACAAGTAAGTATCTCCAGATCCCAGTGCTAGGCACAAGCCATTCCCTGTCTTCCTCAAAGATATTCCCTCCCTGCCTCAAATATCAGCTCAGATAGTACCTCTTTACACATATCCATCCCCTTCTTTCTGTTATTAGACCTCATTCTCCTTCAACAAATTCCTTTATATTTATATGTGTGTAAGTGTTTTAAACCACTTCCCCACACACACACACACTTTGAGGGAAGGGGACATTATGCTTTGATTTGATTTTTTTTTTTTAGTTCTGTAATTCCCAACATCTAACCCCATTCCATGTAGGCAGTATGTATGTAACACATTTTCTGGATTGAATTGAATTGTTCAGTGCCAATCCTGAAATGTATATAGGTCCCTTCCTCCTAATCAAGTAAGGGTTTGATTGAATTCCTCTTGCCTATTACTCTTTTCAAATGAGGGTAAGAAAGCAGGAGAAGGTCATTTCTGTCAGGTCAGGTGTCAAAACATGATCATGAAAAAGCCTTAAACAGTAGGAAAGGCCAAAAAAATAACTGAAAAGAGGAAAAGGAAGAAACCAGAGAAGGACAATGAAAGGAAATCCCTTCCTAATACTTAATTGGTTAAAAGAAAATAAAACCAAAGTCTTCTATAAGGTTAGGTTCCATAGACTTCCCTCGCAGTCCCAGGTTGCTTTATCCACAGCAATAACAATTGACTTCCATGTATTATGTGAACAGATATGCATAGCAAGGAGAGTAATATGTGATAAACTGCCTAGAGAATCTAAAAGCACTTATCTTGGCACCTTGAGGGGAAAAACAACAGCCCAGGGAACAGCAAAATAAGAAAAAAAACCTTTCCACACCCCCCCCCCAAGAATGTTTAATTCTGGGTTGGGGGAAGGTTTGTAGGGAAAAGAAAAAGTCATGTTTGCTTTAAATTACAAGATTTCAACTTTTAAAAAAAGAAAATCTCTAAAATCCCTTCCAACTCGAATAGTCTGTGAAGTTAGGATTTGAATTTCTAAGTCATTCCTGTTTTCCTTCAAGGCTGTTTTGGCCCAATGTGCTCTAATTAGGCATGTTATGGACAAGCCCAGGCAAAAGGTCATGCCTCACAGATTCAAAAGCCCCATAACAAGCAAGGAGCTGCTGCTTCCCACCCCAAAATGTGGCTAAAATAAAAACCACCACATATAAGCAAGAGAAGCTAAAATCTTGGGAATCAGTAAATAAGATGACATCCTACATCCCACTCCAAATGTTTGGTCTTGCTTTTTCTTTGTGTATATAATACCTCCAAGGACACCAACTCAGCTGAGAAGTGAGAAGACAGTTCAGAATAAAGCTGTGCTATCTTATAACCCAAACCTATCGAGCATTAGCCAGCAATAGGGATAGAGCCCTGGCCTTGAAGTCAGGAAAGAACTGGGTTCAAATCTTGACTCTACCACAAGCTGCCTGTGGGTCTTTGGATGAGTCACTAATCCTCTCCAAATCCCAGTTTCTTTCTTCTCTTAAACAGTACTAATAATATCTATCAACCAGGGTTATTGTGAGGATTAAAATGAGATGGTCAATCAACTAGTGTATATTAAGCACAGTACTATGTGTCAGGCTCTGTGCTAACTGCTGAGAATACAAAGAAAGGAAAAAAAAAACACCACCAGTCCCTGCTGAGTCCCTGTTCACAGTCTTATATGGGAGACAATATGACAACAAATATATAAAATAAGATATAGACAAGATAGATTGGACATGCTCTTAGAGGGAAGTCACTAAAATTAAGGACTGAGGAAGGCAGCACTTGGGATGATATTTGAAGGAAGCCAAGGAAGCTAGACATGAGGGGGGGAGCATATTCTAGGCATGGGGAGAGACAATGAAAATGTTTGGAGTGGGGACTGTTTGCAAGGAACAGCAAGAAGGCCAGAGTCACTGGATCAAAGGGTACGTGGAGGGGAGCAATTTGCAAAAAGATTGGAAAGGTAGGAAGGGGGCATGTTATGAAGGAGCCGAATGCCCGACAGAGGATTTTATATTTGCTCCCCAGAGGTGATAGGGAGCCTCTGGGGTTTACTGAATGGGGGTGGGGAGAGGTGACACATGGTCAGACCTCATTTTAGGAAGATCAATTTAACAGCTGAGTGGAGGATGGAGTAGAGCGAGAAGAGACCTGAGATGCGGAGACAAGCCAGCGAACTATTAGCAATAGCCAAGCTAATGGCAGCCAATACCAAAGTGGTAGAAGTGTCAGAGGAGAGAAGATCCCATAAAAGAGATACTACCGAACTGGAAACAACAGGATTAAGCCAGAGATTGCATATGGTGGGCGAGTTAAGAGTTAAGAATGACACCTTTATGTTATCTCGGAAAACTAAGATAGAAGGTGGTATGCTCAACAGGCATCTTCTTCACTCACAGGAAAGAGGAGGAAGCGCTGGATGGAAAAGCTAAAGGTGCAGTTTTGGACATGTTGAGGTGTAAGACGTCGATAGAACATCCAGTTCAATGTCTAAAAGGCAGGAGATGCAAAACTGCAGGTCAAGAAGAGAGGTCAGGGCTGGACAAGAATCATCTGCATAGATAGGGGACTTGAAACTAGAGGAGCTGATGAGATCACCAAAGTAACCTCCCCCCAACTGTTAACTACAGGATGGCAAGATCCAACAAAGGACAGATAGAAGTGGTCAGATAAGCAGGAGAATCAAGAATGTACCAGTCAAGAAAACTCGGAGAGAAGAGATTAGCAAGGAGAAGGTGACCAACAGTGACAAAGACTACACTAAATCCACAGAAAGTTACTATTTTTTTTATCTTGACCTGTTGACCAGCTTGGGGAACTCCCAAGCGTATAAATTCCCTCCACTGATGCAGATCAGCTAATTTCTTACTCTTAGAGAATAGCCATGTGGCATGGAGAAATTGGCCTCTGGTCACAATTCCTAAGCATCAGAGAGGGGTCAGCAACTCAAGGCTTTCTGACTCTGGGAGCAGGTTCTCCATCCACTAGTCTCTCATTACTATGCTCCACACCATAAGTCTTTTCTTCTAATTTGGCTCACAGCGTGCAGCATCTCTAATCATGGCTGAAGAGACAGAGAAAAAGAAATATCATTCCCCGATTTCCAGACTCCTTATAAAAGCCACCCAAGCATCCATACAGATGATAGGTATGGCCAAAGCAATCACATCTGGGCCATCAGTAATGTTCTATCTAACATGACACTTCTAGTTTGCTGGGAACAGCCAAACTAGATAGAACTGCTGATTTCCTTCACTTGATGCATCTCCCTTGTCAGATCCCAGACGGAGGAGAAAAAACCCTCTCACCAAAAAGTCACCAGGGGCAGCTTGAAAATATCTTTCAGGGCCCGGTGCATGATTAGCTTAACCTCACAGCTACAGTGACCCTTGCTCAGAAAGCAGTACAAATAGAGAGGGGTGTCAATGTGATCTAAGAGGTGATAATTTATGACCTGCAGAGAGCTTCCCCCATAAGAAAAAGAGTAGAAACATGCTTGAAAATTGAAAAAGGTGTGTGATTTGGGTGAGGATGGGGGAAGGGGAAAGAGAACTAAAGAATCACAAGGGGATATGGATAGTGAGGCAGCTGGTGTAATGGAAAAAGGACTAGATTTGAAGTCTGGGTTCAAGTCAGGAATCTGCCTGTGTGACCCTTAGCAATTCTCTTAATCTGTCTGGGTCTCAAATCTCTAGCAATCAAACAAATGAAGTTGATATGGGGTCTCAAACCACAGTTTAAGAAGCACTGAAAGGGTCTCGAGTGGAAAAAGTTTAAAAAGCCCTGGATATAGATGATCGAGAAGGTCTGTTCTAGCTCTGACACTCTATGATTCTATGTTCCAGAAATAAAAACCAAGACTTTTTCACTTTGGTGTGCTAATTGAATATTAAAACATTATTCCTTAAGTTTGATACCTAACCTAAAGATCCTTACATACTACCAGGCCAAAACAAAATAACACTGGTAATCGATATACAGCATTTTAAAGCACACAAAGTGATACCTGGGGGAAGGGGAAGCACTGACGGTGCAAATGTCCTATCCCCCAGTCCCTGAAAGAATAAAGAATAAATCAGAAATGCTCATCTAACCCTGTATTCCCTACTTCTCAAAACGATCAGCCTAAGAATCCACAAATAACACCTCCAGAAGTAACTCTTTTTTTCAGATGCAAAATGTTAGACTGTTCTGGACAAAGGGCAGCTACACGTTAGATTAAAGCAGCAGAAGCAAAGAAAGGCAAGTTTTCACTGAAGGAGATTGAAGGCAAGAAAGGAAGCATTGAAAAATGAGAGAAAAGATGGAATCAGGGATAGAGCTGAAGGCAAGGAGAAATAACATGAACTTAATTTAATTTGGTGTAAGGGAAAATATTGACGGTCATTACATATTCAACTAAGAAGAAACTGTATTTATGTAAGGTTTCCAGGGATTCCTTTATTCACAATCAATTTTAAAGCCTATCTTAGAGCCTGGAGATCATTTAGTCCAACCACTATATTTTACATAGGAGGAAACTGAGACCAGGCCAAAGTCACAATTTCATTTACACCACACTGCTTCGTTCAAGACATCTGTATTGGTTGTCTACTATGTACAGGAAATGTTAAGATGAAGGAAATCTGTTCCCTGAGGAGCTTCTCATTAGGGATAGAAAAAAGAAGGGGGAAAATGGCAAGTATCTCTAGTACAAGGCAAACTGTGGTAAATGCTCTAGGAAATGCACAAAGTGGGGGTCTAGATGTGTTTTTTAAAAGGTGGCTCTGAAGGTCAACATGGAAAATGATCAAAGAAAGAATCACAATTATACTTACTGAGCAAATGCTGGATGTGTCTGTTACCATGGTAGGCAATTTGCAAAAACAAATCTTAAAAGATACAATTCTCTTGATCCCTAACAACTATTGTTAGAGTGGCAACAACTGTGAAGTCTGGAATTCTATATATCATCTAATTTCCCAATATATTTCTCCCCATGTCCCAGAGAGCCATCCTTTATAACAAAGATCCCAAAATGCAAGAGAGAAGGAACCAGTTCAGCAAAACCAACTGGCTCATCAACCCAGTTCGCCTTATATGTCTCTTGTCCCTAACTTCTTCAAAGCAGGGAGAGAAGTGCAGTTTCATATTTATCTCTTCTTTTGGACCAAGTTTGGTCATTATAATTTCACAGCATTTGCAGTCAATTTTTGCACAGAATTTGCAGTGAAATCTAGTTTTGATTTTTATCTTTTCCATTTACATTGTTATATCCATGTACAGCTGGGAGCAGCCAGGTGGTACAGTGGATAGAGGGTCAGGCCTGGAGTCAGAAAGATTCATCTTCATGAGTCCAAATATGGCCTCAGACACTAGTTGTGTGACTCTGGGCAAGTCACTTAACTATTTGCCTCAGTTTCCTCATCTGTAAAATAAGCTGCAGAAGGAAATGGTAAACCACTCCAGTATCTTTGCCAAGAAAACCCCAAATGGGGTCACAGAGTCAGACACACAAAAATGACTAAACAACAACAAAGTCATACGTGGATTTCTTAGTTTTGTTTACTTCATCTCACATCCATTTACATCTCCTTCTTTGCTTAGCTGTTTTTCTCATATTCACCATTTCTTACAGTGTACTATATTCATGTACCCCAGCTTGGTTAGCTATTCCCCAATCAATGGGCACCTATTTTGCTTCCAATTCTTTGTTACCAGAAAAAGTGAAAATACCATGGTACACATGGGACATTGAATCATACTGTTCCTACTCCCCAGGGTCTAATTAACTAAATCTCCTTCTATAACTTACTTACTCTGTGAACATTTGGTTTCCCTTTGGATCCTACTGTAATTTCAATCAAGGAATATCTGGTCCTTCCTGGAGCAGGCAGAAAAGAATCTCTTACCTACTAAAAATTAATCTCTTCCAGCTCTACACTGTAATAACGACATGATTATCAAAAGACATCACACTCATGCACAGATAGGTAAAGTGGATGGAATCATTCTGGGGCAGGAAGAAAATGAAACTAGGGAAAGTGAAAGTTCCTATCACTATCTTTTCAGTGTGACTAGTTTGTCCAAAACAGTGACTTGGGATTCAAATCTTATTTAATGAATTGTTCTCTTTACCTAAGAAGTATGGAAATTTTTATTACTTTAACACATCTAGATTAACATGGAACCACCCATAAGGCTGTGAAGGTGCCATGGTTTCACTATAGCATTAATAAAAAGCTATCTTAAAAGCAGTTTTGCCAAATTCTATTCCAAGTCCCACTGATGGCTCATAATCAGTCTCCTACAGGCATTTTGGCCAATATCCATATCAGTTGTATTTAAGTAGAACACTGAGTTTGGAAAACACTAAATAGTAACTTTATTAACTTTATTGGGTAACGAGGCATCATTATTCTAATTTACCCATATGATTGAAAACTGACTGCAGCAAAGGTCTCTGTTTAACTTCTTGCTTACTCTACAGCTGTCAGATCAGACTCTAGTGCACCTATAGAAAGCATGTGCCCTGAATCAAACAAGGCTACACAGTATTTTCACTGTGGAGTCACAAGGTAGATGTTAGGGCTAGTTGACAGCTCCGTGTTGGACAAGCCCTCCTCTTACTGGAAGAGGATTCTAAGAATTCCCTGATCATATAATCCTGAGATAGTCTGCGTCCAGTGTAAACGCCTGAGTGGGAGGCCAGATTGGGACTCAATCATCTTTCAGAAAGGCCTTAACAGTCAGAACTTTAACTAGAATTTCCTACTCCTGAGGCAAATTCACTAAGGGAGAGGGAGAAAGGGAGGGACAACTTATAGTCTTAAAACAGTTACCCAGAACACAGAGAGAGTCTTGCCCAGGATCACATGGCCAGGATGTGTCCCTGTCACGACTTGAAGCCAGGCAGGTGTTGCTGAATTCAAGGCCAGCTCTCTCTAGTACACTGGGTTACCTCACAACATGAAGGAATGAATAGTGAAGAAAGAAAAGCCAAAAGAGCAATATAGTGAATGAATACAATCTAAATAAAGGCAATGAGAGATAAGCTCCAGTCAAATACAATAGACTCTATGAGCATCACTCTAAAAAGGTTGAGGGACACTACTCTTCTTTCTGGTAACAAATGATAAACTACCTATTTCTATGAACGTATTTGGGAAGAGGATTTGTTGGGAAATGCCTCGTGTTGAAACAAAATTTACCATACGTTTGTTCTAAACAAAAAGAGGTAATTACTGGTTGATCTGACATTGTCTTCTTCCCCCTGTTTTAACACTAAGAGGACCAAGCATGTCAATTGGCACATTCTTTAAAAAAATTATAACTTACTATAATTTTTTTCTATCTGTACAGATACACTACAAATAAAAATAATTACAAGCAGATGTTATTGCTCTACTTTGAAATAAACATTTTTGTCCTACAACTTCTATTTTCTTTTGACTTAGAGATTTTTAAAAATGACCATCTCAATTGACGTAGTTTGGTCCTTCAAGGTATTCTTAAATTCCAGTCTTTCCAGAACTAAAATTGAAATATGGCAGAAGTATGACGTCAAGAACACTGCTTCTCTTGGTTGTGGAATTTAGGAATGTGTCCTGATAAAACTTATCTGTTGAACTGGGAGGAGCATCTCTGAGGGTCACACACTTTAGGTCTATGATTACTGAACATTTCTTCTTGGAAATTCCTATGTAATGGATTCTGTAATTTCAAAGAGGAAAATAGCAAGTGCTTACTAGGAAAAAGAGATTAAATTAAATCCTCTGGTGAACTGCTGATGAGGGTAGCCATATATCAAAGATATTTCTATAATTATCCCAGCTTATGAATTTGCAGGTGCACAGGTTTCCTTTATTGGTATCAGGATACTGAGAAAAGTAACTCCATGACTATGAGAGAGGCCGTATGATGTGGTGGATAGAGCACTAAATCTGGAATTAGGAATATCTGGGTTTGAATCCTGCCTCAGACATTTACTAGCTGTATGATCCTGGGCAAGTGACTCACACCCTCACAGTTTCTCCATTTGCAAAAAAAAGGAGTTGGATTTAATGACCTCAGAGGTCCTTTCCAGCTCTAAAACTATGATCCTATCTATTATCTGACCTCCAGATAAAGAAGCATGTCCAAGGGCATGCTTCACCATTAGTTGTTTATGCAAAATGAATATCTGGGATAGCCTTTCCTTTCTGATGAGCCTATTTTTCATGGGACTTGAGCCAGATCACAGAATTTTTTCCCAGGTCACTTGAACACTTCTCCAACTCACTACCCTCATCTTAACCTCTTTTGAAGATGAAAGTTGAAACAATAAATATTTTCTGACATTTCCTGGCACTTAGCATTGGATCTGATGCCCCTTCTATAAGAAAACTTGAACTTGGAAAAAATTAATATTAAGAAAAGAATTTTGCTTTTTGAACTTGAAAAGGCCAATCAGTTGATCTCTGATGAGCTTTGGGGTCTACTTTGCACATACTTCTTTAAAGATAGTTGGGAGGGAGGGGGAGAAATTCAAAGAGAGTTGCAATACATATAAGAAAGCAGAAAAAAAAAAGATCTTTTTCTTCCATCATTATTAGGTCTAAAATCTTACTTCTTACCTTGACAACTTATATCAGGTTATAAAAATTCTTATTTTCAGGTGAGCTCTCAGACCATGGGCCACATTTTTATAAAGTTAAAATCTGGCAATCATAGGAAAACCTTTCTTTTAAAAAGAAAACCATTTCACCCTGCACTCCAGAAGAAGGCCTAAGTGGCAACACTTTTTGCTCCCATTAAGTTAACTACTCCACTGTTTAATTACTCTGTCCCCATCAAATAATTAGAAACAAAAATAAAATATGACCACGGACAAGCAATCTTCCAAATGACCTATAAAATAGCCTATAATTAGGAGGGACTTCGACTTAAGAAGGGAAAGAATTCCAGATTCTGTTCCCATCCCATAACCAATTCAGAATACAACTCTGGTAAATAATTGAGCAAGCAAATTAATGATAAGTTAGATTTACGTAGTACCTTTCATCTGACCTTGATCATCATCATCTGGTGCCTTTAACATGCATCATTAAACATACTTTGTAAATGAGGAAACTAAGGTCCAGGTAGGTTGTGCCACTTCCCGGAGGCCAGTCAGTGGTAATAACAGTAATAGCCCAAATTTACATGGATCTTTAAAAGCATTTTCCTCATAACACCTTTGGCAGGTAGGCAGAAGAGATGCTACTATGATCTCTCTATAGATGAAGAAATTCAAGTTCTCCATGTTCCCACTCTAGACAAGAGCCTGATACTTCTGCATCCTCCCTCTTTCTTCTATATCTTAAGAGAACATTGTCACTACCTCCCTATAGAAACTGCAATGATTATAAAAATAAGTTCATACGATAACAAAATCTCATTGTTGGAAGGGTTCTAAGAGGTCATTTCATGCATCCCACTCCTGAACACAAATCCTTTCAGACATCACCAAGAAATGGTTAACCAGCCTTAGCTTGAAGACCTACAGAAATCACTACCTCTGGAGGCAGCCCATTAGAAATGGTTAGTAAAAGTTCTTTCCAACAAAAAACATCCTAAACATAGACTGGAGGGAGCAATGCTCACATGGCTTTTCTCTAGTAGCTACCCTCGAACAAAGGTTTCACAGGGCCTCCCCCCTCATCTTCTTCAGTGCAGTGAAGCAAAAATTGGTTTCATCTGGAGAAAAGGAAAGGAAGTTATCGGAGAAAAGGACAAAGTAGCTTTCATCTTGGCTAACTAACCTTCTTCTCTGGGTCATCCCAGGTCTTTACCCTCCAGGAAAATAGAGCTAGCCACCTCCCTAGTCTCACCCACAGTACTTACCAGAGCCCCACCTTTGACCTCCTTTAAAAGAAATGAGATTAAAAGTTTGCAAAAGAAATAGCAAAACATTATACAGACATTCAAGGGGCAATTCAGGTAAACAGAGTATTTGAATTTGGGAGCAGATTCTAGTTTGGCCAAAGTTTACGATGACTAAATCATGAGAAAAACAGAGAACAGACAAAACCAAGATTAATTGGGTAATCTAATACTAGTAGGAGAAGCGAAAGTGTCCTAAACAATGGGAATAAAATAGAAGATCAGGTCAAGATGGTAGAGAAGCAGCATAATATATGTGAATGGGCACTAGATTTGGAATCAGAAGACCTGGGTTTGAATCCCAGCACGCGCGCGCGCACACACACACGCCAAATGACACTTCAAACTTTCTAACTCTCAACTTTTCCATCTGTAAAATGAAAATAGAGTTGTGAGAAAAGCACTTTGTAAATTAGGATTATTCATAATAACTGCTATTGATATCATATTTTAAGTTTACATGGTCCTTTACGTAGATTTCACAAGGCCCTTTATATACATGGGCAGGCCTGGAGTCAGGAAGACTCTTCTCTTCCCCAGTTCAAATCTGGCCTCAAATACTTATGGCAGTGCGACTCTGGGTAAGCCACTTCACTCTGTTTGCCTCAATTTCCTCATCTGTAAAATGAACTGGAGAAGGAAATGGCAAACTACTCCAGTATATTTGCCAAGAAAACCCCAAACTGGGTCACAAAGAATCAGAAATGACTGAAAAACAACTGAACAGCAACATTACATATATTACATATATCTTATTTAAACCTACCTGAGGTAGGTACTAGAAGTATTTGTATCCCTATTTTATAAGGAAAAAATTCAGAGAGGTTAAGTGACTTGCCTATGATGACATAGCTAATAAACACGGAAAGTAAGATTTGAACCAAGTATTCTTAACATTCCATAAGGTTCCTGTCAGCCCAAAGATCAAGGTGGTAACAAAATTGATATGAATGTTGGAGGGGGGAAAAAGGAGCAAAAGAAAGCTTGTTCTATCTGGGAAAACAACATGCACACTTGTCAATAAGTATACAAAGGAAATGCATGGTAATTTCAGATTCAGGGGAAGGAACTAGCAGCTGGGGAAATCAAGAAAAGTCTCATCCTGGAAAGGTGGCGCTCCAGTCAAGTTTTGGAGAGAACTAAGAAACATTCCAGGCAAGGAAGATAACACAACTTGTACAAAGGCAGAAATAAGAGATGGGATCTCCTGCAATGCAGGAATCAAGCTAGTCTGACTGGAATGCATAAAGGAGAGTAATATATATTGTCTGGAAGGATAGACTGAAGCCTCTAAGTATGAAACTGAGGAGTTGATATTTGCTCTAGGAGTTAATAGAGACCCACTAGAGTATACTGGGGAGGTAAGTCACATACATGCTCAAGCCTGCCCTTCAGGAAAATCACTGTTACAGAATTTTTCTCATCCAAGTTCACAGACCACTACCCTCCCCCAACCCCATCCTCACCACCCTCCCAAAAAAACCCTAGCCACAGAAGAACCCTGATCTAGTCCAATCCCTTCATTTTACAGATGTCAGCACTGAAACCCAGGCATTTTAAGGGACTTGTCCAATATCAGACAAATAACCATAACTGAATCTGAACCCAAGCCCTCTGACTCC
>CM053624.1:125968059-125983959 GCA_028646595.1 Phalanger gymnotis
TTTTTTTTTTTTTCATGCAACTAGAAAATAAGATGCACAGGCAATGGGGCGTAGAGATTTATCTTGCCCTACAAGAAAGCAAGGGAAAGGGGGAGGGGAGGAGAATGGGGGGACGGAGGGGAGGGCAGACTGGGGAACAGGGCAACCAGAGTGTATGCCATCTTGGAGTGGGCAGGGGTGGAAATGGGGAGAAAATCTGTAATTCAAACGCATGTGAAAATCAATGCTGAAAACTAAACATATTAAAAATAAATTAAAATTAAAGCTTAGCTCAAAAATTTTGTCCTATATGGGTCCTTTCTGATCCTTCCCCAACCCCATTTCTAATATCACCTTGTTTCTACTTGGTATATATTTTGTATCTCCTTACAATATATGTATACATGTAGTTTCCCCAGATAGAACAGAAACTCCTTGAAGAGGCAGTCTTCCTTTTGGTCTTTGTATTACTAACCTACTCCCCCGCATCTGTCCACCCCAATTCCCCACCCCTCACTTGCATCCCCACCCACCCCCACTTCATGAGACTCTCAGCTGAAGAATGACAGAAAGGAACTAACTGCAACTGAAGATTTTGCTGCATAAAGATGACTTCTTTGTAAAACTTTTCACAAGAGTCCCCATAAAAAAAGAGCTTTGGCATTTTCAGTAAGCCCATTTAAAAGACCATTACTGTGATTTTCCACAGTAATTTGGCTACAGATTATTTCTGTTGGGTTTGTTTGATTTATTGAAACTGCATCCTTTGCTTCAAGCAAACTTTTAAAAAAATTTTAACCCACAATGCCTATAAATCCATTAAGAAACTGCTCTGCTTTTATCCCTTAGGATACAGCTAACCTAAGGGGGGAAAAATGTGATTTGTGCTGGGGCCTTAAGGCTGAACGAGTTAGGATTTTCCAAATTCATCAGAGGGAAGGGAGAGGCACTAAAATGCTACTTTCCTGGAAAATATTCCTGCTTCCAGTTCCCTGAAGTTTATCTGGGAAACATTAGCAAGAATGGGAGTATCCGGTATCTTAAGGGCCTTCAGAACACACAGTGAGAAGGGGCCATTCCTAAGGGCCTAAAATCAACACTTTAGATTGCTCTTGGAAGTAGATGAGTGGTGGTCAGATCACAGAGCATGCATACATGGTGTTCATAGGCTTAGCACACACACCTCTGCTTTTAATTGAAGTCAATAAACCCTTACTAAGCGCTCCTCTAAGAACAAGGCAATATGCTAAGCTCCAAAAGAACAAAAAAGCCTCCACTAAGTGCTTACTACAGGCTAGGCACTGTGATAAGAGCTGAGGACATAAATACAAAAAGTGAGGCAATCCCTGTTCTCGAGAAGCTTCCATTTTTAATAGAAGACGACATGTGAAGGAGGGGAGAGTTTTGGTCTGGAGAGTCCCAGGGATGGTAAGTTGGTATATAGGATAGTCAGTTAAGATGATCTTTCAAGAAGCAAAGATACTATGGATTTGATGATTTGAGTAGTGCCCAGAGTAAGCAGTAGAAATCCAGGGAAGGGAAGGGGACAAATAGCAAGCACGTGGCAAGATGGCCTAGGTAGATGGCTAGACTGGTTGGGGCTAAAACATGAACTGCTATCTGGGGCTCAGCTAGTAGATATAGTAGTCTAACTGGGCTATTTTCTACTCATTAAGTTACCAACGAACTAAGCTGGACCCTGACTTCAAAGATGAGAAGATAAACATTCCCAGGAACTGAAGGCATAGATTCTGGAAGTTCAAGTCTTAGGTTTTGGTACAGTTTGGAGAAGAGGGAAAAAGTCCCTGCCTACAAGGAATTTTAACTCCTCCTAGAGGAAACCACATGTATATAGATAAGCAAATATAGACAAAATTGAGTCAAAAGACCTAGAGAGCCTTGAAGGGAGCTGGGGGATTCCAAGAAGTAGGCATGAGGAGGGAGACCACGGCAGGCATGTATGGCATCTATAAGTACACTTGCTTGGCTGGGCCAAGAGGGTTTTCTGTACCTTGTGGGATTTCCAGTAGATTCCCACAACTTTATTTATAGGAGTCGACCAGAAGATTCAGAAGCCTTGGAACAATAAGGAGTACTGGACTTGAAAGAGGAAATTGTTATGTCCCTAATACTAATTAGAAAGGGAAAGATGACCCTGACCTTCCTCCCAAGAGTCTCCTGGAGGAACTGGAGGAGGAAAGAGCAGGTCCAGGAGCTTGCAAATTTCCCCAGCAAAGGGGAAAGAAGAATGTCTCCTCAGATGACGAGCTGAAAATTGCACTGGCCCTGTTCTCAGTATATTTCTTCCTTCCCAACATTACCTTCACCTTATTTAGACTGAACATCTGCCAGCTTGCCTTCATCTCCACCAGATGTGGCCTTTCAGGGATAGCATGTTTCTGTAACTATTTCCAGGAGAGGCTCACACTCCCAAACCACTGGGGTTTACCATGGCATCCACTTTTTCCCACAAAAAAAGATGTGTATTTTTTTCATTCTTTGTCTTCCCCCTCCAAGCCTGTAAAGAAGAGTTCATTTTAAATCTGTGCTGTATGAAATGGAAACTATTCCAAAATGAGCCTTCAGGTATTTAAAGTAAGAAAGTTACTCCACTACTCACATAATAAATATAATTCTGAGTCCTCTTGAAAGCACTATTGGAGAGATGGGGCTGGTTTTAAACTCACTTCTAGGAGATGTACTTGCATTAACCACAATAGTACTAACTTAGCACAGTACTGCCTCAAAGGCATTCAGGAAACCTAGGGGTAGCATTTGAGATTAAACAGCTACTGAACAGGTCCAAAGCCAGGGGCAGGCTGTTCTAGCCAAGACAACCTCTGTGGATGACCTGAAGAAAGCGAACCCTGGCAGGAGTTGCCACAAACCAATGCTGGCTTAATAGTAGGTTAAAGATGACTCTCCATTCATCAGCAGTCTTCAAAAGAGGGCTGACGATTTGCTGGTTGACTGCTCTGACATCCCAACCACCACCTCCAGCTCCAGAAAAGACTAGGAAAGTGCTCAGTCACCAAATAGCTTACTAATTTACTTTTAAAATCTCTCTCTCTGAGTGACTGGGAGTCCTGCTAATCCTGATCAGACAATGAGAAATTCCAATGATACCATGGGGGTACCTAAAGGAAAGGTCCAAGCTTTAGTATATTGCAGTACACAGCATGAAGCCAATGTTTCAATAACGTATGTGATTGGCCTACTTGCTGTTCCCCAAAGACAACAACCCATCCATGAACTGCCTCTCTGCCTGGAATCTGCCCCCACCCCAGGCCTAGAATGAGATTCCCTCTCATCTTCAACTCTTGGAATCTCCAACTTCCTTTAAGACTTAGTTCAATCTAGTGTGTGTGTGTGTGTGTGTGTGTGTGTGTGTGTATAAATATATATGTATATGTGTATGTGTGTATATATATGCCTATACATGTGTATGTACATTGATAGACTATTCTCACTTTATGTAAATTCCCAATACTCAAATTTGACTTATATACACACATATATTCCACACATAGTGTGTGTGTATAAATATATATATATTCATTGTTATATGTGATGACTCATAAGGCATTCCTTCTCCACCTTGCTAGTACTTTTCCTCACACATACCCCTTACAAAATCATTTTATATTTATTTTGTATTTACTTAAGTGTATCTGTTGTGCCCTATCCCCCGCCCTTCTAGTAGAATGTAAACTGCTCGAAGACGGGAACTTTTTCTTACTGAATTCAACTGAATAAATCACATTTTTAGTAATTTGAGATTTACAAATCACTTTCCCTACAACAACAGACTACTTGTTATACTGAGGATTCTCTTTGTGTATGAGATAGACCACCTAGCCACTGAGGTCCCTTCCCCAATTCTTAAATTCTGTGATTCTATGCTTCTGTAACCATGGAGGACAGGTAATATAAGTATTCTTATTTCTACCATATAGATAGATGGATGGATAATGAACAAACTTACAATGAAATAAATCACTGAGAAAAGAATTAATACATGAAACAACACTGGGAAGACCAGCAGACCCTGTCCCAGTAGGGTGGAGAAATTAATCTGAGGCAGTAATGGAAACATCAGGACCTGTTATGTGCACAGAGAAGAGTACAGGCCCAGTGGGAGGCTCTGACTCACCCACTTGCCAGTGGAAAAAGGAGACAAGGAGATACCATTAGGGCAACAGGAGAACTAAGAACTAATGTAAGCTCAGTCTCTGCCAAGGACAGAGGAAGGAATAAATGGATGAACTATCATTAAAAGGATACTCAGGAAAGGGTAAGTAAATGCCCAATAGTTTAAAAAAATGCTCAAGGAATCAGAATGTTAGAACTGAAGAGGACTTAGATATCACTTGGCCCAATCCTCACATTACAGAGAATTCACTCATGATCTTGGAAAGTAGGAAAGAAACTCCCTGAGACTAGTCTAGATCAACATATGAAGAGTGGCATGGAGACCTACATACAGGAGGTGAAGACTGAGGCTAGATGTTCAGGAAGAGCCAATTTCCTAATCTACCGAGGAAAGGAAGGAGAGGGTGAAATATTAAAGAATGCAGGCTATGTAAGTCATGAGCAAGTCACTTTAGCTCCCAGATGCTCAGTTTCCCTATGTGTGAAATGGGATCAAGAGTATTTGTTCAGCTTGCTTCAAGGGGATGACTTATAAGGAAAGCACTTATAAATCTTAAAGCACCGTACAAATGTGAGCTATTATTAGGGTAAGTCAAAGGGGTAACAAACACTTAAATAGGCATATTTCAAAAGAGTTTAACCTTCTAGGATAATTAAAGTCAATTGCTGGATTAAGTTGGCAAGTAGTTTTCAGAACAAACAATAAAACCATTTTCTCCCACTACCACCCTATAACACCCAGGTAGAGAGAGGACTTTTATCCCAAAAGCTGAATTCTGCCCGAGGGAAATTTTTCTAAAAACACAAGCGTCTTCTCTGGGCACTCCACCTCCCCCATCATTAAAATCAATAAGCTTAATTGTGTGCATAATCCCTGTAAGACTCAAGTTCCTACCTCTTACATGGGTGGCCCTCACAGGTGCTTTTGACAGTGTAACTTTAGGGAGGGGGAAGGTTGACGAGAAGTTGTTCATGGTCCCTAGGTTACAAGTTGTGCAAATTCTTTGGAGATGATATGATCCCTTCGAATTCCCTTCAGACATTTCTGGTGCTAAAGTCCTATTATCATTAAAATCCTCTGTTTGACCTTTCCTACCTTTCTAGTCTTCTTCCAACTTGCCTCTCCCGTGTTTCTCCCAATCCGGTGACGCTGGCCTCCTTGTTGTTGCTTGAATATAACACTTCCATCTCCTGACTCTGGGCATTTTCCCTCTGCTTCCCCATGCCTGGAACTCTCCCCCTCCTTATCTCCTAGCTTCTCTGGCTTCCTTCAAGTCATAGCTAAAGCCTCATCTTTTGCAAAAAGTCTTTCCCAGTCTTCCTTAATCCAATTATAGTTTGTATATAACTGTTGGCATGTTGCATCCTGTTTACACGGTGAGCTCCTTGGGGCTGTTTTTTGTTTTCTTCTGGTTTTGCCTTTGCATCCCCAGCATTTAGTACAGGTACTTAATAAATACTCATTGATTGAGCTAGTTGGAAATGTGGGACAGTTTCTCTAGTATGCCTTTCAGCAACTAAGGTAAGGCCTCACCAGATAATAATAATTGATATTTACTTATCACTTTAAAGTTTGCAAAGGACTTGATATAAACTATCTCATTTGACCCTTACCACAACCCTGTCAGGTAGACACTACAGGTATTATTATTGCTGTCTTACTAATAAGGGAAACAGGACCTTAAAAAAATTATGTGACTTGCCCATTGCCATACAACTAATAAGGGCTTCCTGATTCTAAGGCCAGCATTCTGTCCACCATACCACATTGTTTCCAACAATCAGGGCCTGGTATGTGCTCTTCTGGGGTAAGGACCATAAGAGAAGCAGCAGTATAGGTCATGTTTGGCCCATGCACGAGACTGAGTTTTATAAATGCTTCCTTTTCCCTCTTCTTTCCAAGGGCCTCAATGCTTTGTGCCTAAATAGAAGGTCAGCCAGTCCCCCGTTCACCATGACTCCCAAGGGTACATGCAATAAGAACAAAAAGGACTTACTATACTTTCTTTGAATATATGTATATACACACCCATATATACACCACAAACATCTCAAACTAGATTAAAATTTATTTTAATCAGATTTTGTTTAAATTCCTTTGCAATTAAAACAATACAAAGACTATATAATAATGCTTTAACTGATGCAGTAAAATGGACCATTAGTTCAGGGTTGTTGTCTCAGATTTTCCACTTATGATTCTTCGACGATGAGTCAAATCACTTAAAAACCTGAAATTTTGGCACTGGAAAAGAACCTTGGAGCTCATCTAATCCAGCAGTTCTCCAAGTGTGATCTGGGACCCCGTGGATGTCCCTGGCACCCTTCCTTTTAGGTGGTCCTCAAAGTCAAAACTATTCTTACAATAATACTGCATGTTTTAATGCTTAACACAGTAAATAACAACAGATAACCCGCATGAACAAAAGTTCGTTGGAAGCATCCTCAATAATTTAGGAGTACTATGATGGAAAATGCTATCCACATCCAGAGAAAGAACTATGGAGTCTGAATGAAGATTGAAGCATACTATTTTCTCTTTTTGTTTGTTTTGTTTCTTCTTTCTTGTGGTTTTTTCCTTTGGTTCTAATTTTTCTTTACAAGATGACTGATGTGCAAATATGTTTACTATGACCGTACATGTATAACCTATGTCAGATTGCATGCCATCTTGAGAAAGGGGAACAAAGGGAGAGGGAAAAAATTTAGAACTCAAAATCATATAGAAGCGAATGTTGAAAACTAGAAGCAAATAAATAGATAAAATTTTAAAAATATAGATTTTTACAAAAAAAAAATTTCACCAAAGAGGTCTCAAGACCAAAAAGTTTGATAACTGCTAATCTAATCATGTCAATCTGCCTATGAAAAAAAATGAATCCTAGACTCAGAGATTTGGCCAAGAGGATATCTTAGCAGAGCCTGGAGTAGATCCCAGGTTTGTCCAGACTTTTAATCCAGTGTCCACTCCAAAAAAAATTAACTCCTTAAAGCAAGGCAATGCACAGTAGGAGAAAAAAGATTCTTTTATAATTCCCTATGAAACTATGGAAAAACTATTCAGTTCCTTTCCACAGCACAGACAAGGAGTGGCTTGCTTAGAACTGACTGGTGTCCAAACATGGGATCCATCCAACCTACATCACACTGGATGTTTTATGATGTTTTACAACATTTCCTCCCATTCTCATTGTGAACACTGAAAGCTTTTCATTTTGTTCCAAAGGAAATGATCTTATCCCAGCTCAATGATCTTATTACTGTTTAAGTGAAACAGGTATCAAGCACATATTCCAAAGGGCTAGACACTAGATCCTAAGTTTTATAAAAGTTAAAATACAATAATGGAACATTTATGATCTAAAGTATATACATAGTCTTATTAATAAGGAATAATTCTTAACAGTTTCTCATTTTTTTTTAACCTGTAAAGTGGAAGGCTTACGTAGTAGTTCCACAGAATGTGGAACTTTTCTTTTGTTTTTAGCCTATCAATTAACCTCCACACTCAAAGTTTATGTTTCCATCTCCATAGATTTAGTCAAGACTGTATAACCTCTGTGTGTGTGTGTGTGTGTGTGTGTGTGTATCTTGAACACCTCTGACAGTCAGATGAAGCCTATGAGCCCCTTTCTCAAATTGTTTTCAAATATATAGAAGGAAAACTTCCAGGAGCCAAGATGGCAAAGTAAGCAGTCAATCACTATAACACTCCCATATTTACCTCCAAAGAACCATAAAAAAGCACCCCAAAACAAATTCTGGAATAATAGAACCAGCAAAAAGACAGAGCGAAACAATCTTTTAGCCCAAGAAACTCTGAAGTTCAACAAGAAAGGTCAGCCTCACTCAGGTAAAAGGGGAATGGAGTCCAGGACAGGAAGCATCCCAGCAAGTCAACCATGGCTAGATCCTGAGCACTGGTAGATTCTGAGCCCCAGCTGGTTGAAAGGAGAGGACAAACAGGAGGAAAAACAGGAGGGAAGGAAGTACAGTTAGTAATCATAACTGTGAATGTAAATGGGATGAATTCTCCCATAAAATGGAAGTGGATAACAGAGTGAATCAAAAACCAGAATCCTATCATATGTTATTTACAAGAAATACACTTGAAGCAGAGAGACACACACAGAGTAAAGGTAAGGGGTTGGAGTAAAATCTATCATGCTTCAGCTGAAGTAAAAAAAGCAGGGGTAGCAATCCTAATCTCAGACAAAGCTAAAGCAAAAATAAACCTAATTAAAAGAGATAAGGAAGGAAATTACATGTTGCTAAAAGGTACCATAGACAATGAAGTAGTATCAGTAGTAAATATACATGCGCCACATGGTATAACATCTAAATTCTTAAAGGAGAAATTAAGTAAGTTACAAGTTCATGACCAAACAAGAGAAAGCATTACAAAATGTGAAATAGATAGTTTGATTATTTTAATTAAAAAGCTTTCACAGAAACAAAACCAATGCAATCAAGATTAGAAAGAAAGCAGAAAGCTGGGAAATGATCTTTATGGCAAGTATCTCTGATAAAGGCCTCATTTCTCAAACATACAGAGAACGGAATTAAATTTATAATAATACAGACTATTCCCCAATTGATAAATGGTCAAAGGATATGAACAGGCAGTTTTCAGATGAAGAAATCAAAGCTATCTATAGGCATAGGACGAATAACTCTAAATCACTTCTGAATAGAGAAATGCAAACTCTGAGATACCACTTCACACCTATCAGATTGGCTAATATGGCAAAAAAGGAAAATGATAAATACTGGAGACGATGTGGAAAATTGGGACACCGATGCACTATTGGTTGTGAACTGACCCAACCATTCTGGAGAGCAATTTGGAACTATGTCCAAAGGGCAACCAAACTCTGCATACCCTTTGATCTAGCAATACCATTATACTAGGTCTGTATCCCAAAGAAATAATTTTTTTAAAAAAGGGAAAAGGACCTATATGTGCAAAAATATTTATAGCTGCCCTTTTTACAGCAGCAAAATATTAGAAATTGAGGAGATGCTCCATCAATTGGGGAACAGCTGAACAAGTTGTGATAGATGAATATAATGGAATACTGTTGTGCAATAAGGAAATGATGAACAGATTTTTAAAAAAAACCTGGAAAGACTTAAAGAAACTGATGCAAAGTGAAATGAGCAGAACCAAGGAAAACACTGTACACAGTATCAGCAACATTATGTGATGATCAACTATGAATGACTTGGCTCTTCTCAACAATACAATGACCTAAGACAAGTACAAAGGACTCATGAAGGAACATGTTATCTATCCATATCCAGATAAAGAATTGATGGACTCAACGTAGATTGAAGCACACTCTTTTCCGTTTATTCTTTTTCATTTTTTTCCTTTTGATCAGTTTCTTCTTTCACAACGGTGACTAATATGGAAATAAGTTTTACATGATAGCATATATCTAACCTATATCAAAATTACCTACCATTTTTGAAAGTGGGGAGGGAGGAGAGGGAAAAAAATTTGGAAACTCAAAAGTCTTATAAAAATGAATGCCAAAAATTGTCTTAACATGTTATTGGGGGAAAAATAAGATACTATTTAAATATATGGAGGGACAGAGGGAGAGGAAGGGAAAAGCAGAGAAGAGAGAGGAAGAGGGAAAAAGAGGGGGAGAGAAATATAGTCACGGACCTCAAGGAGCTAACAATCAGATAAGGGAAGATAACACAAAAAGAAGCTGAAAAAGGAGGGGAGGGGAAACATTATAGAGTAGGTAGCTAGAGAATATGCTATTCCACTCGCTAGAAAACATCTGATCTGGGGTTCTCAATAAAGGAAGGCTGTGGGAGGAGTTTTTTGCTCCAATCAGGGTTGAAAGGCAATTGAGGAAATTTATCCTGGGTAAGGAATCATGTTCCATGAGAGTTGAAATCAAGCACAGTTGCTGACAGAAAATAGGAAGATTTCCCCTATGGTAATTTATGCTTATCCTGTTGTGGAAGGATGTGCTATAATGAAAGCAATTTTCTTATGTGTCACTGAAATGGGAAAGATATTTCATTTAAAAATTCTTAAAAGCATGCCTTTACACATAATCTAAAGAGAGATGGATATGACTTCCTTGTGGAACTCATCACTAGAAAGAACTTTTCCAGATTGGGTCGATTAATGTCAATAAAGGAGGAAGTCATGTGATATAGTAGAAGAAGCACTAGTCTTGAAGTTAGAAAACCTAGATAGACTCAAATCTAAAATCTGGATCCCAGTTCTGCCACTTACTAGTTGTGTGACTGGGCAAGTGACTTAAATTTTCTATTAAAGACTATTCTATTATTATATTAAAGACTTTCTATTAAAAAAAATGAGAGGGAACTAGTTGGTGCAGTGAATAGAGCAGTGGCCCTGTAATCAGGAGGGCCTGAGTTCAAATCTGGCCTCAGACACTTGACACACTTACTAGCTGTGTGACCTTGGGCAAGTCACTTAACCCCAATTGCCTGGCCCTCCCTGCTCCAAAAAAAAAAAAAGACAGTAGTATAATAGAAAGACCAGTAGATATGGAGTCCAGACCTGTGTTCAAATTATGACTTAACCCTTTAGTACCTAACTTTGTAGCTGTGGGCAAATTATTTCATTTTTCTGCACTTCCATTTCCTCTACAATAAAGTGGGACTAGATCTCTGAAGTCCCTTCCTGTCCTACATCTATTGTTCCTCTTCCAAGAGGCCTTTCCCTCCCCTCTTCAGAGACTTTGTAGATTATGGATAATGCTTTTTTCTTTATTATAAGAAGGGGTTAAGAGTGAGGAGGAACAACAGGATAAGTAAATGGCAGTAGTATAAAAGCCAAAAAGTAACAATAAAACATTAAAATAATAAGAATAAACAAGGGAAAAGAGGTTGTAGTTAGTGACCTCTACTGTCCCTTCCAATTCTCAATCTATAATCCTATGATAATTCTAAGTGTCACATTCCTCATCTATAAAATGGAGATGATAATGCTTGTACAACATACCTCACAGGGCCATGGTACAGAAATCACTTTTGAAACACTAAAGTGCTACATAAACTTGAGCCCCATTACTATCACTCCCAAAAGGTTGTGATTCCTTTTTACCAGGCCAGTTTAAAAAAATCACCTAAGTACAACTCTTTCCCTCCCTTCCCCCATTTCTCACTTTGTTTTGATTTCACATTCTTAAATCAGCCAGAGCCCATCGACTAGTCTTTATCCATCAACTAAGACTTATCTATACTCTTTAGATTCCTCCTGATCAATAACCTGCCACTCGTCCTTTCATTTCAGTGCAAAGGCTATTTTTCTAGAAATGTCCTCATTCCAAGCCCTAGAAAGTTTTCCCCTCTTATCACCTCCCCCACCACAGGCATGGAAGTTTTCTCTTTGCCACTCCTTACATCATCCCTGCCCACTTGAGTGGGAGTGCCAGACAACTCTTCCCCTGGGCTTGGAGGATCAAATCAGTTTTATAAACTGAAACCCAGGGAAGCACTGTACTTCTCCTCAATTCAATGAAAAACATTTCTTAAGTGCTGAGTGCAAAGAATGCAAAAGTGAAAAAGGAAGATTTCAGAACTTTAAGAATTTACAATCTACTGGGGATGGGAAAGGAATACACATACACACACATACAATTCTAGGTAGAAGCATAGAATTTAGTAAGAATGTTAAGAGATGTGGCCAAATTCACTTCTTTTACAGATGAGGAAACTGAGGACTAGAATAGTGACGACAAGGAATGAATACAAAGGCATTTAAGGACTCACAAAGTGCTAAACCCTAGGCTAAGAGCTGGGGACACAATAGGGAAGATACTGCCTAGGTTGGCAAAAGAGTTTGCCTTCAAAAGGAGGAGCTAAAAAATACATCAGTGCTGGAGAGTGAGAGTCGGGGTGTATTTTTGTTTGGAAAGTTACAGGAATGGTGAGTGGAGCCATAGGAGAATTTGATATACCTTTTCCAGTAGCAGTGGTATTACTGATTTGATTTTTGGCTAAGTCCTTCAGAGTTTGGTTTCTGGTCTGGGTTAAAGAAGTAGAAGGTGGCAGAACAGAATTAGACCTAAGGCCACAACTTCAAAAGCATTGCTTTTCCCATTACACCACACACATGCTCACGCACATGCACACATACCCGGGGTTAGCCAACCTCCTAACAATAAACTTCTCCAACCTCACTTAACTAGATTGGTCCTTGAACAATAGATTTTTTTTTCTAAATCTTGTGCCAGCCTTAAATATGAAGCCATTCCAGCCTGACAGATTATCACAATGAATATGCTGGGGGCAAAAGAAAGATCCAGACAAGGGTATAAGAATTCCTTATAGAGGTAGAGTGGGAAGGGGGTCTGAATGAAGCCCACAGGCAATTTAACAAAGGTAGCAGGGAGCTGAGCCTTGAAGGAAGATCTGGAATGTTGACACCTTGGTATTTGCTTTCTTTCACTAGCTGAGACTATGGGATCATAGATTCAGGGCTAGAAGAATCAGAACCACATAATTTGAGAGTTGGAAGAGCCTCAATGATACCAAGTTCAACCTATACAAAAAAGGAATTCCCACTAAAGTGCAGGATGGGCATCCAGAAGACCTCCAAGGAGGAAGACTCTACCACCTCTGGGTTCTTAGAAGACTTTAAGGGTCACCTAGTCTAGTGGCATCAAATTCGAATAGAAAAGAGAGTCACTAAACCAGACATAAGGATCTCTGAGGGCCCAAAACTACACAATTTTTATATTTATTTAGTATATCAACACATTAAAATGAGAAAAGAACAACATTTTAATCCAGTTCAGGCCACACGTGGTTGGTGGACTGCTTGTCTGATACCTCTGACCTACTCCAATTTCCTCATTTTACAGAGGAGAGCAAAAAGGCCCAAAGATCATACAGGTAAGTAAGGGAGCTGGAATTTGTACCCAGGACCTCTGACACTTCAATCCAGTGCTCTTACCACTGATTTCCTCTTTAATGGGACAATCAGCTGGTGATTATACAAAAAGGCTTTATGGCAGAAAAGTAAAGTTTGGCTAGTATTTTTAATCAGGAGGTTTTTCCCTTGGCAGCCCCATTACAGAACAAGGTTCACCTGGTTCCTTTGCAAAAGTAAACACTGTAATGACAGAGTTGTAATTCAATGCCCACAAAGGCAAGTACAGCCCTTTGTCCACGGATTCTAAAATGTCTACTTAGAAGCACTACCAGCATGCATTCTCCAGCATGCAACATTTACAATTTCTTCTGGTCTCTGTACGCCAGTTACACCTGTGACTCTCTTCCCATAACAGAGATTTGCTTATTATGCCAGAGGGAAAGACTATTTGCCTACTGTTCTTCTAATGAAGAACCTTCAAGCCAAACCTTGACATTTACTGGCCATGGATCAATTACAGCCCCTCGATGAGAAGCAGAACAAGCCAGCAAAAGCCAAATTAACATGGAGTAGCAACCATTATAAGATAGTGCTTTTCTGAAATCAAAATGAGTTATAATGCAACCTTTTTAAGTCCTTGTCAAGTCATCTCCATACCAAATCAAGATGGCAGAATATATGATAAAAAAAATGGATCAATGGACACTTAAGAAAATACGAGCTATAGGTGGTAGGGATAAAAGCAACATGATTCCTGTACAGTAAAATGTTGCTTGACTAATCTATTAGAGTTCCCAAAATTCAAGACAATCTTCAATTCTACAAATATTTATTAAACACCTACTCCATGTAAAGACACGTTGCTAGAAACTAGGAAAGATGCAAAGCTTTGACAAGACACTGTTAATATCCTCATAGAATTTATTATCTAGTGGGGAGCTATGATACATACACCGGGTTAAAATCTCAGCTCCTTCAAATACTAGCAAGGCTCTTAAACTCTGTGGCCTCAGTTTCCTTATCTGTGAAATGAGAGGGTTGAACTAAATGACCTCTAAGGTCTCTTCCAGCACTCAATTTATGAGCCTAAAATATACATAATATAAAATAATGGTCAGAAAATATATGAGAGAGATATCCCCAAAAGTGCTAAATGAGAGTGATGAGGTTCTCTTAAAAGAGAACAGGTCATTACTGACCTAGATCAGGGCTTCGGGAAACCTTGCCCTAGACTACCAAAGTCTGTGTAAACTAGAGGGCAAAGTGCCTATGATTAATCCCAAATTGGCCTAAATCCCAGAGGGCTCTCAAAAGGCTGACTTGCTTCTACAGATGACTGGACTAGCAGCTCATGAGCCCAGACTTCCTTCCTTTCCCTCTCCTCTTCCTCTCCTCTTTAGGAACATTATCATCCTGAAAGAATATCTAAAAAAGGACTCAAGTACTAATGTTAGGTATATGATTAAAGCCCATCCTAAAGCCTGTCAGGTCGGATGAGATGCTTGCTTCATTTCTCATTGGTTAAATCCTTGAATTGGATTCAACATTTCTGTCGTAATCATTAAAACAAAAAAGGCTTAATTGATTATTTTGGTTCTCTAAATGTTATTGCCTTCCTAAAAGAGTAAGGAACTAAAAGGCAAGCTTTGACAATGACCTACTCGGGTTCATTAATCTTGTTTTGAATATGACCTAGAAGTAAGAGTCCAGAATCTCTGGCCTCCAAATACAAAATTTTATCTCCCCAAAGGAGATGTCCAGACTTCAGATGGAATTTCTAGTTGATTTACCCTGAGCCCATTGCTTTACATTTGCCCTAAATGCTGCTCTTCTGCTCACCCAAGTTTCAAGACACTTTCCTCCTTCAGCTTGTGTTTGACATTTCACTACCTAGAATAGTTTAATTTTGTATGCCCTCAATGTCCTTCCTCTCCCAGGTCACTTATGAAAATTATCTAGTCCTGGAACGAATCTGTGGGCTAGGAGAGCACTTGGCGTGCAGAGCTGCTCCAGACTGGACCAAAGCAGAAGCGGCTGGCTAGGAAACCCACGAGGGAGACAGGCTAGGAGAAAGCTGGGTGCCTGAAACCAGCGGAGATCCCCAGGCCTCCCAACACAGGACGGCACTCTGTGGAAGCAACGAGAGGCAGCACAAGGCCACCGACAAGTGGGATACCAGCTCCTGAGGTTTGCAGCCCAAAGGTTTCAAATGGCTTCTTGAACTTCCTGGAGATATATAACGGCCAGGTAAACGGCTCTAATCTCTCCCCTCCCCACCTAAAGAATTCCTTGAAGGTGTGTCAGTAAGGCAAAATGGGCTCCTTAGCACTTCAGGAGTTTGGCTTTTGTTTACTTTGAGTGAAAGTACTTTCAGCTGTTAAGTGCTAAGCCCCAGGCCCAAAGCCCTATCAGGTGTGAAACCTGTGTGGGTATAGATTAATGACTTAAGAGGGGCCAACTCGGTCTCTGGTCCTTGAGGCAGGGCTTGAGAAGGCCAGAGGCTCGCCTGTGAGGAAAAGCCAGCCAAGAGACAACTACAGCGGAAGCGGAAGCCGAAGCAGGAACCTGCGGAAGCAGAGCTAACCCGTGTGTAGACCCAGGAGTGCGAGCAAGGGCTTGAGGCCAGTAAATATGATTTGGCTAAATACTATCTTGTTTTTCTGTGGCCTCCTGGTTACTCTTGGGAGGTGGGCTTCCTGGGCCTGGAGTCTTTTTGTCAAGATGTCGGAATGGGGAGGCTGGTTCTCAGATCTGCTGCGGTGGGGCCTAAATAAATGTTTTGTTGTTTTCTACTTAGAGAATCTCTCATATCTTGCGATTTCTAACCATTCAAACATATACATGATTATATTTGAGATTATAAATTCGGCCTTCCTACTACAGAAGGAAAAAAAAAA
>CM053624.1:125984459-126004751 GCA_028646595.1 Phalanger gymnotis
TGCTGCGGTGGGGCCTAAATAAATTTCTTGTTGTTTTCTCCTTAGAGAATCTCTCATACCTTGCGATTTCGGACCATTCAAACATATACATGATTATATTTGAGATCATAAATTCGGCCTTCCTACTACAGCCACCTAGCTGCCCCTAAAATATAAATTCTTTAGCCCATAATTCAAGGTCCTACAGCCACTTACTTTATTAACTAACTCATCCTACTTCAAGATTTCCAACTTTGTCTTCCTTTCTTCCCCAATACTGCCATTTCTTCCACTACAAACAAAGCAACTTCCTCTGTATTCCCTGCTCCTTTTCTATCTTCTTACTTGAGAGCATGGACCATCTTTTACCTTTCTTTGCATCCTCAGTGCTTAGCACAGTGCCTGGCACTTAGTAGGGTCTTTAAAAAATGTTTATGATTCACTGATCTAATGCTAGATTTGGTGTCAGAGGCCATGGAACACATCCTCCTGCTACTTACTACCTGTATAATCCTGAGCAGTTTACTTAGCTCTCTGGAAGAGACTTTAGAGATCAAGTGAATGTGTAAAATGAGGGGGTGATCAAGAGTCACTTGATCTCTAAGGTCTCTTCTGCATCTTTCTCTATGATATTATTAAGCTGGTAGCAGAGTGGTTAGGGCACTGAGCTTGGAGTCAGGGAGACCTGAGACTAAGCTGACCCCAGATTAAATCCAACCTCAGATACTTTGTAGCTGTGTGATTCTGGGCAAGTCACTTAACCTCCATTTGCCTCACCTTCCCTAATTACAAAATGGGGTTAATAATAGCACCTACCTCACAAGGATCAAATGGGATACTTGTAAAAAGCACTTAGCACAGTGCCTGGCACACAGTAGGTGTTATATAAAAAGGCTTATTCCCTTCTCTCCTAGTATGACTCAAGTTTTATCTACTTCTACTTACTTTGCTTATCTACAGTGAAAGTGCTACAAAAATTCCCTGAAAAGCAATCAAGAGTAAAAACAATTAATCCTTAAACAATCGTACCTGGTTCATCCAAAACTAACTGTTAATCCCTACTTTACTTATTAGTGATTGGAGTCATTCTCAGTGATAACAGTAGTTATCGATACTTTATGTCTACTTTGCCACTGATGACCTATGTAATCTTGGTTGAGTTCTTTAATCTATTCCTTTTGAATGTGCAATGGGATATAAAATCAGATTGGCTTTGTTATTAATTATTTCAGACTCCAGTGAGGTGAGTTCAGTATGTGGATGGAAATACCCAGGAAAATACTGGGATTGGTGGTAGTGGTAGTTTAGGTGGGTGGTAGACCTGCATAAGGTAGTGTATTACTTACTTGGTCTTAATACATGTATCTGGCAGGTGTAGTACTAGTATCAATAGGTGGAAACTACAAAGAGGCAGATTTATGTTTAATGTAAGAAAAAAAAATTTCCTCACAACTAAAGTGATACCAAAGCTTTTGAAGGTAGTGGCATTTCCCATAAGTTTCATCGAGGATTCTTTCAACAAAGGTTAGAAGATTCTCATTCAGGTTTCCAGCCTTGGGATTCTGGGAATGAAAGATGACCTCAAAAGTCCCTTAAAACTTCGAGATTCTGCAACCTTTAAAGTCTGTGCATAGGTTAGTTATGTCAAGAAGTTTTCCCTTAAAAAGAAACTAAGCACTATTGTGGTTCTATCATTTTTCTGGGAATTTTTCTAGGGAAGAATCAATGACTATCACTATACCCCTTTAACATGATACTCTCTCCATCTCAGTCAGCTCTTTCCATCACTGGGTCACTGTGCATACGCATGGAAATAAAACTAGATGTCCCTGATAGGAACAAATATATAATTATACCTCAAAGCACACAAATAAAATATTATCATTACGTCCAGAGTATAAAATACGGTTGTGTAAATAGTATCTGCTCATTAATTGATCTTTATAGCCCAGGATGCTATGACTCCCACATCTCTATTTCCATACCTGACCTCTTTCTTGCACTCCAGAACTACACTTCCAACACTGTTGGATATTTCCACTTTCATGTCCCACTTTCAAGTAAAACTAAATATGTCTAAACCAAGCTCTTCAGTTTGAAACACTGGGGTCACCTTGGGTTCTTTCTTCTCTCTCACATCCAATCAGTCACTAAGTCATGCTGATTTATCCTTTGAAATAACTCACTCATCCAAGACATAGCTCATCCATTCCATCCTTTTCATTCCCACTCAAACCACCTCATCATCTTCTGGACTTCTAGGAAGCAACAACCTCCTAACTTATTTAGAATCAGAGGAATCTTAGGAAGGAACTCAGAGGTCATCTATTCAGACGACCCCTACTGAAATTGTGAACCCTGTTCACAATATCCTCAACAAGTGGACATCTACCATAGTAACTCCCAACTTGGTCTCCCTGCCTCCCTTTTATAGCGGAGATTCCTTTTCAGAATGGATAAAACTAGAGATGGCAGCTGAAGTTTCTCCTAATCTATTTTGCACACATCTGCCAAGGTGATTTCCCCTAAAACATAGATCTGACCCTCGTCATTCTCCTACTCAACAAATGTCAGTGGTTCCCTATTGCTGGTGATCAAATACAAACTCCTCTGTTTGTCATTGAGAGCCCTTTACAATCTGCTAGCAACATATCTTGCTAGTCTTACATATATTATTCCTCTGTGTGTACTCTTTAGTCCAGTCAAACTGCCTTTCTTGTTGTCCCTCACACAGCTTGCCATTCCTGGCCTTCCACTTAGGTCTTCCTGAATTTAAGTCTACACTGCAGATACATACTAACTGTGTGAATCTGGGCAAGTTATTCAGCCTCTTTGTGTCTCAGTTTCCTCATCAGTAAAATAGGGATTATAATAATACTTACCCCATAAATAAGATTGTTTCGTAGATAAATGAGCTAACAGGTAAAGCACTTTGTAGGCCTTAAAATACTATATACCACTACCACCACCACTACTACAACAAAGGACTTTACGCAGTTGTGCTGGCTGCCTCCCATGCCTGGAATTCACTCCTTCCTCTTATCTATCTACCTCTTAGAATCTCTAATTTCTTTCAAAGTTAAACTCTGCTTAAGCACCAAGAGAAACCTTTTCTGATCCTCCTCATTACTCTAGCCACCCTCACCAAAATCACCTTGTATTTATTTTGGGAGAGTTACTTAGCTAACATTTTGTACTTATATTTTATACCTGGAGGCACTTAGGGGGCTCAGCGGATAGAGCACTAGGCCTGGAGTCAGGAAGACCCAAGTTCAAATCTCACCTCAGACACTTACTAGTTGTGTGACTGTGGGCAAGCCACTTAACCTTTTTTCCCCTTAATCCACTGGAGAAGGAAATGGCAAACCATTTCAATATCTTTGCCAAGAAAACCTCACGGACAAGAATGGGGTCAGGAAGAGCTGTACCTGACTTAACTAAATAACAACATTGTTGTTGTACCTACCAATGCCTATGAGGCTGTTCCTCCCAGAGGTCAAGGACTGCTTCATTTTTGTCTTTCTATCCCCACTAAGTAGGTAGCGCAGAGTCTAGTACACAACGGGTGCTTAATAAATGCTCTTTGGTTGCTTCAGCTTCTGCTTGAAAACTCCACAGACCAAGAACTTCTCCATCCCTCCAACTTCTTTGTCAACTTTATGAGGGTAGGGAAGAGGCCCCTAGGACTCTTTCTATCTACCACAAAACTGAGCGCATATCAAAAGCTTGATAAATATATGTTGATTGGATTTGAAAACGGAAAAAAGACGGTCTGGTCCTTAAGTTTGTGGTTGGGAAGAAAAAATGTATACAAAGGGGCAGAAATGTCAAACAGCACCAGCACTACTGGTTTTGTTATTCAGTCGTTTTTCAGTCTCGTCCAGTTCTCCGAGACATAAATTAAATACAGAGACCCAGAGGATCAGTGAGGCGTCTTTAATCAGAGTCAGAGCTCTGGAGAGTTGGAAGGGATCTCCTCAGACGCCCTCTAGTCCGGTCCATACACGAAAGGAATCCCCAATACCTCTCACGAGTGGTCATTTGGGAATGCTTCCAAGAAACCGTGACTTTTGAACGAGGTCTTCAAGATGATTGGTAGGGATTGGCAGAGAAGGTGGGAAAGACATCCCACTCTAGGGAAGAGCAACGGGAATTCTATGGGGGGGAGGGGTAAGTGATAGAATGAACCCCTGTTCAGGGCCAGGGACTGGGTGGAGGGTGAAAAGGTGGGAGGAGATTAGCGTGTGCTTAGGGTGGGATGGGGGATGGCTCCTGGCAAAGCCCCTGAGGCCCTTTCCAGAGGGGTGGGGAAAGTATTAGGGGAAGGGGCCGGACGCTCCAACTTTCCAGCCCGGATGAAAACGTCAACCCGTGTCTAGACTGCCTGCCCTAGTGCTGCTCTGGGGCAGGGGCCGCCAGTCCCTGGCCGGCTCGCTCCGCTCCGCCCCGCCCCGCCCCGCCTGTACCTCCTCCTTCCGAGAGGGGCGGGGCCCCTCTCTGCCCTGCCCCCACTACCCCAACGGTGCGGGGATCCTGCTCTGGATCCCGACAAGCCTGGCTGCTGGAGCAGGAGCAGGAGCAGGAGCAGGAGAAGGATTAGGAGTCGAGCCGAGGAGGGTCCACAGGCAGCCAGGGGCGGGAGGCCAGACGGTGAGTGAAGTTGGTGCCGGGGCTGCAGCTGGCGGTGGGCTGTGTGCGCGCTTTAGACTCGAGGGGGAACGCGTGGCTGGAAGTGGAGTTGCGGGACTCGTCGGGGGACAGTTGGGGGTCGCTCGGGAAGGGTTTCGCTCCCCCGCCAGGTGAGCTTCCCCACACTCCCTCCCCACTCTGAGCCTGGAGCGCCTGGAAGCCGGAGGAACGTGAGGGGCAGAGTGAGACTGGCCAGGGTTTCTGGGACCGCGCCCTCACCTCCCCTTTTGGATCGGGCTCCCGTGTGAGCTCGAAGATCCCACCTCTGCTTCCTGGGCCCGACGTGACCAGACAGGGCTGGACTCGGGGTTGGAGAAAGGGTGTCCGGGTCTCGGACTCATTCCCCATATGGGTACAACTGCTGGTGAGCGAGCCCTCTTCCCTTCCTGAGGTGGGTGGGGAAGGGTCTCCAGGGTCCCTGGAAGTGCACGCATGTGGCAGGAGCCTCCTTTCCTAGTTTCTAAACCTCCTGACGGGGAAGAAGGTATCCTCAACCCCAGCCTCCTCTTACACCCAACCTAGATACTCCTCATCCGTGATTGCTGTGGACCTGGAGGCTCACTGAGGGAAGGAACTTCAGTCCTGGTGTTATCTATCTTTCTCTTTCTTCCCTCTCTGGCGTTTCTGATCCCGATCCTCGAGGTAGTGTTCTGCCCAAGCCAGGTTTTGAAACGAAAGACTTTTAAATCCTACTCTGTACTAGTTTGCTGGGAGGGTTCCTATCTCATTTTTGCCCTATTCCTGGATTTCCTAGGAATCTTTCCAGGTTACATCAAGTATTGTGACTATAAAGTTATAGTTGGGTGTTAAAATTTTTTAAACTAATCACATCAAAACTTTTACAACCAAACAAATGGTTGTGTTGTCCTTCAGAGTAGTCTCCTTAGAAAGTATATAGCTTATTCCATCCACTCTGCCATTGTTCAAAACATTTTTGGAGCTCCTTTTTTGAAACTGCCTTCATAGACAGTTTCTGGGCCACACAAGAAAATCGGTCACATTACTTTATTAGCCACACCTCATAAACTGTGGTTTTGGTTAATGTCATGACTTTCCCATAAAAATTGTCTCCTTGCTGGAAGGACTTCTTTGTTAGTGGGACCAAGTTGAAAACTGTTGATGGCATCCTTCCTTTTTAGGTACCTTTCCTCTCCCTCCCTCCCTCCACTTCTGTGTAGTAAATATCTCTGTACTTTTTTATGGAGGCAGGTGGCTGAAGTGGGATTAGAACACTTCACCCTCAATAGAAACAAGATTATAATATATGATTGTCCCATTTCTCTGGAAACCAGGGTGACATGAATTTGACATTCAACTTAAAGGATTTCAGATTCAAGGGAAGGAATGAGACCATTTTATGGATTCTTCAGGTCTTTGAAGCTCCCTGCAGAAATGCTTTGCATCGATTCTAGGGTCTTACAGTTATCCTCCAAAGTGGGGACTAATGAGATCTTTAAGGTTTTGGAGAATACTCTTGTGTCACCATGGCCTGCATGAATGTGCTTAACTTATTCTGGGTAGGCTAATGGCCTCTTTTGTATTGAATACAATATATTTTTTTCCTTTTCCTTTTTTAAAATAAAGGATAGCACCATTTACGGACATTAGCTAGAAGCCGGGGATAGAATTTGATAGGACCAAGCCTATATGATTAACTCATAAAGATGTAGAGGGCCTATAGAAAAATTAGATTTTTAAAGCTAATTTAACAAAAGCGTCTTTACAAAATGATTTTTTTTTTAGTGTCCTTGTTTCTAGGGCTGAGGTTAATTTTCTGTTTTCTTTTCCTGTGCAGTTGTTTACTGTTAGATGCCAGCCGTGGGCTAATCTCTACACAGAATGGGGGGGAGGGATTGAGAAGGGGGAGGGAGATATTTTAAAAATTAATAGGACTCTATATTTGCATTTTATTAGCAATTGGATGATAGACTTTATTCAAGAGAATGTCCTCCAGAAATGAATGTTCATGCTTATTTCTACTTAGTTTACAGAATCTGTATTAATGGCAGGATGAAATTAATTTTCTTTAAAAATTTTGTAAGTTGTGGTACTCTTGGTTTCTTTCCCCCTCCCTGTCACTGCCTTCCTTCTCACCTACCTCATCCCCCTACCTCTATAGCCTGCCCTATAGCTAGAAAAGAGTCTTTATGGGAGTTCACTTAATTGTCTTGGCTGTTTGGAAAGCAGAGTAAGACAATGTGACTTTTGACCAAAATACTTAACCTTTAGGGAACAAAACCATGGAGAGTATTTTCTTGCAGTTTGTTTTTTTTTCGAGTTTGACAACAGAAACAAATCATGTTACCCTCTTGGTTGAAACCCTGAAATAGACTTCTCCATTTAAAGGTTAAGAGACTATCAATTGAAAATACTCTATTCATAGGAATTATAGGATTTTAGAGGTGGGAGAGCTCTTAGAGATGATTTAGTTTGTAAAATGAGATTGATAGTATTGCATTACCTGGTCAATACTTAAAGTGCTATATAAATGGAAGTAATTATCTAGTTTAGGAGTTCTTAACTTTGTTTATAACTAGCATTTATGTAGTACTTTAAGGTATTTTACAAAGCTCTTTACAAATACAATCTCATTTGATCCTCACAATACTGGAAGTTAGGTGCTATTATTATCCCCATTTTACAAATGAAGAAACTGAGGCAGACAGAGGTTAAGTGATTTAGGTCCTACAGTTGGTGGTAGGTGTCTGAGTTCAGATTTTAAATCAGATCTTTCTGATTCAGTGCTCTAGTCATTGAACCTCCCCCCACTCCCGCCCTGAAGCTGCCTTTATTTTGTGACTTGGATCCCTTTGGCATCTTGGGGAAATTATGGACCCCTTCTCAGAGTAATGCGTAAAATAAAATCTGGAGGATTATGAAGAAAACCAATTGATGAGTTTTTTTAAAGCACATTCACAGGTTAAGAACAACTGATCTTGTTCAGCACCTTCATTTTATAGATTGAGAGCCGGAGTCACAAAGAGGGAAAGTGACTTTCCTCAGATTACAGAGGGCAGTGATTTGCCTGAAGTCAACGGAAGTGGTAGGAGAGCCAGAATCTGAAGCCCTTTGGATTCCGAGCACAGCATTATCTTTCCTGTATGATCTTTCCTCTTCTAGTCTGAGCGTTGCATTCTAAGGTTGACAGTTATATTGTAGATTTTGCAAAACATTTTGGCAAAAGGGCGGTTGAAAATGATGTATAAGTTTGACCTCCACTCAAGTCCTTCTCTGGTGCCTCGCTGTGGTATGGAAATGGCCCTTTGTTCTTGAAGGCAGTGCCAGCAGAAGAGTACCTCTGGCAAATCATTCCAACCTGGAAAGACTTCAAGTACAAGCAAATGATGGACAGCATGTCTCTTATCCTAGATCTAGCATTGCTAAATTCTGTCTCATCAAGGTGGAGAAGGATGTTTTGGCTACAGCAACTTTCAAAGACCATTTGTTCAGTCTATAGAGATCGCTCTTAGAGGGGGCAAGTACCCCACATAGATGAAGGTACAGGTCCCTGAAAGAATGAAATTAAGTTTTGAGTGTATGGAAACCTGACAGAAATGCAGAAACATTAGTTTTATGGTACTAATGTACCATAGTATTAACGTATTACTACTAGTACATAGTGCTAGTATACTATTAGAATGAAGAGGTAAATGGGCAGGAAATTTAGATTTAGATGAAAAATTAGATTAATTTAGGTTAGAAAGATTTAGAGCTGGAAGGGACCTCAGACACCATCTTAGTCCAGCCTACTTCATTTTCCTGATGAGCGAGGAAAGAAAGAAGGCACTTGTCCAGGGTCATACAGGTAGTATGTAGCAGAGTTTGAATTCAGGCTGGAAAACCTGTATCCTTTTCTTTTCCATCAACGGGTCAGTCAGATAGTTGACAAGTAATCAAAGTTTGCTATGTGCCTGATGTTGTGCTAAGTATTGAAAATACAAAGAATTGAAAAAACGTGGTCCCTGCCAGATTCTCTCTCTCCTGAGGAGGCTATCCCATCAGATGATGTAGTCTTTTTAGAAAGAAGCTCTTACTTCTGAAAGGAATAGACCCATCTTCCTATGGAAGAATAGAGTTGAGTTTTATTTTTATTTTTGAGTTTTACTTTTTCTCTCACCTTCCTTGTCTGATCCTAATGCTAATGACCTGTGGAATGGTCCAAAAATTGACAGCAGCTTAAGGATTGTAATAAGAGCTGATGTTTATGTAGATTTTAGAAGTACTTTATGTACATCATCTCATGTGATCCTCACCTAGAGTCTTGGGAAACTGTTAATAGAAAGATTGTCCTCCCCATTTTACAGGTAAAGTAAAGTAAAGGAAAGGCAAAGGATCACCAGCAAATTGGATTTGCAGAGAATTTATTTGAACCATTCTATGAAGCTTTACTGGCATCTAGCAATGATATTCTGTCCAGACAACTGTCTATCTAATGAAAACCCTGGAAATGGAATGGTAGAAAATGAGAAGCTTGTTGACAGCAGTAGCATTAGGGCCCTAAGTGTGATTGGAATAGTTAATGAATCTACAGAGTTTGATTTAAATAGTACTGAAGAGATGTTCTTTGTTCCCCTATTATTCCCCCCACCCCGCCCCTCCCTCTTCTCCCACCTTTCCTCTCTGAAGTTTGAAATTCCTTTTGAGACAAAGTTTCTTTTTCAACCTTGAGATAGGAATATAGTATAAATACCCCAAGAGATATAACTCATTGTCCTAAGTTCACCCTGGGTTGCAGTTGACTGATGCCATATCTTTTCTCCCCACCTCTCATCCAAAGCAGAAGTGTGAATGGGAGAGATCATGGCTGCTAGGAGAGGAAAGGGGAAAGAAAGGGGCAATTAAGTCGTTGAGGACAAACTGTGGCTCAGTTTACCAAAAACATTTTTTTTTAATTAAACATCTATTTTGTGTAAGACATTATGCAAAGGTTGTTAACTAGTCAATCAAAATAATTTATCAGGTGGCAAACACTGTGGATACAAGGGTAAAAAGGAAACAGAATCTGTCCTGCAGGAGCTTACAATTACCACTCATAAATACATGACACCCAAAAGTTTAGTGCATTTTTTTTTAGCTTTGATAGCTTAACTAGCTTAAAACTGCAAGACTTTTGGTACTCTCCACATATAAACACATACGTATATCTGTGCATACACATGTATGTGTTCATGTATGTATATATACACAAATATATATACGTGTGTGTGTATGTGTATACGTATACGCAATATAAAAAGTCATTTTAGGGAGAAGACACTTGCAACTGAAGTGGATCAGGAGGCATGATTGAACTGAGCCTTAAAGGAAATGTTAAGGTTCGTGTATGAATCAAATGTTGAAAAGGCATTTCTTTAGTGCATTGAAATTTAGAATATTGTTTCATTCTGGTTTGTCATGACAGAAGAGCCAGGAGTAGGGTATATCTAGCAGAGGTTTTGAAGCACATGATTTAGTCTTTGTATTTTACTTTAGCCAGAAACGAATCTTGGATGGGTATATACCACAATATTTCCCTGTTAAGAACGAAAACCAGTCTTCTCTGTTAGTCAGCTAACATTATTTCAAATGGGAAGACGAGATGGAGATAGATAAGGTGCCATGTTGAAACACTCTGGCACACATGTGAAATGATGAAGGGTTATATGTTGGAGCACATTCTTGAGAAAAATTTTTGTGTATAGTTGGTGTTGTTTTTTTTTGTGTGTTGTTGTTGGTGGTGGTGGTGGGGGGGGGTTGCCCTTCTCCTTTTTGGAAAGGAAGAGAATACAGAGATTCTTGACCTTTTTTATACCATGGCCTTCTTTGGCAGTCTGATGAAACTTATTTTATAGGTTTCATATTTTCATGTAGGTTTAAAGATTTCATATAACCAATTATATTGAAGTAGTTAATAAAAATATTCTGGAAAACAAGTGCATGGACCCTCAGTCAAGAACTCGTCCAATAGATGAACCACTAAGCTGAGTATGGTGCTGCTCAGACCCAGTATCTTTGCCAAAAAAACTCCATTGACAGCTTTGGCATGTTATAGGCCACAAGGTCATGAAAAATTGGACATGGTTGAACAACTGAACAACAATTACCTCAAGCTTTTAAGAATGGCAGCTAATAAAGTTAGAAGCCTATGTTTACTTCAGCTCTGTAATAGAAGATAAATTTGGAACTTCAAACTAGGTTGCAGAAAAGCATTTGCTACTTTAATAGAACATAATTTAACATTTGACCCTAAGAAATACTGATGTAGGAGATTTTCAGGGACTTAGGGGCATAGTAGTCATGGAGTCACTAGTGTTTGGGATTAGAGCACGGTACATTTGCTATGAACTTGTACCATATCTGCCAACACAGCTGGCAGCCTTCCTGTTTACAGGGAGGGGTTTATTCTTTGTGGGCAAGTAAGGGATTTCTGCTAGTCCCATGGAGAATGAATAATGTGGTTAGTTTTCCACTACAACTCTAAGATGGGGTTTCTTAAAATAGGGTTTATGAACTTTCTTCAAGATAGTTGGTTTCTTGTGAACTTCCATGTATTTTATTTTATGCATTTAAACATTCTGAGAAGGGGCCCAAATGCTTCATCAGACTAACAAGGGAGTCCATGGCACAAATAAGGTCAAGAACCTCTGTTCTGTTTTTAAATTTTTAATTAATTAAATTTAAAATTTTAAAAAGTTCTATCAATATGTTTTGTTTGTACATTTGTATACATTTACAGATTAGTCCCACTTCATGGAAGGTTTTTTGTAACAAAGTAAAACAGTTACGTAAAGCTAACAATGTAATGACCTAGTCTGAAAGTATAGCGTTTCACATCTCTAGTCCTACCCCTGACCTCTCTATTAAAAAAACAAACAAACAAAAAACTAACAGAACACTAGTTTTTCTCCCATCTCCCACTCTGGGGGAAAAAAAGAAAAACAAATATCCATACTAAATAGCAAATATCCATACTAAAGCAAAATAAATTCCCTCTGTGGTTGTAAACAAGTATACACATATAGATGTAGGTACATATTACACATATGTATTAGTCTCTGTCTCTCATTCATTCTGTTATTGTATAAAATGTTCTAGTTCTGCTCATTTTGTGTTTCATTAGTTTATAAAAATCTTTCCATTCTTTTTGAAATCATCTACATGTAGTTATCCCTTCCACACTGTGGGGATTAGAGGCACATCACCCTCACTGTTTGGAAAATAGGTGTAAAATTTTTTGGCCCTTCTTTCAAAGCAGAGAAGTCTGAATTATTATGATATAAAAGATAAGATATGTTGATATTATACAATACTATACATATATTTTATGCATTTCTGAGTTTCTCAGCTTTTTCTGCCCATCGTCTGCTGGCCTTTGAATGTCGTCTGCTACTTCTGCAAAACTCCCGTCCAGATTCCCATTTAATTTCTTCTGGGATGTATCAAAACCACAATGGGGAAAGTTGTGCTATGGAAGGGATGACTGTCTTTCCTTTTTTCTTAGAGCACAGAAGTACTCCATCACATTCATATACTGCAACTTAATCAGCCATTCCTCAGTTGTTGGACCCTCGCTTAGTTTCTGGTTAGTTTCACCAGAATGCCATGAAAGGGGTCCATGGAACAAAAAAGGTGAAGAAGCTCTGTTCTAAGGAACTTTATTGATGTCATGTTTTCTTTTATTGACCATCTATTTTGTGTAAGAGGCATTTTTACATTTCAAAATTATGAGGAAATGTTAGTAGATATCATGAACTATGAAGAGAGGCTGCATGGGCCAGAGGGATGGTGATTTTAGAGTCAGAAAGAGTCCTGGATTCAAGTGTAGCTTTAGTTCATGTGACTCTGGGCAAGCAAGTCATTTATCCTTTCAGTGGCCCAGGTATAAGTTACAGATTTTTCTGATCTTCCGTATTGGAAGGACTTTCCAGTGATTGAGATTATGAGATTACAACTTCCCACATGGTTAACTATCCACATCTTCTGTGTATACTTTCCTTTGACTTCCTAGACCCTGCATACTCCGACTTCTGTTTTTACATCTCTGATGACTACTTCCTTGTCTTCTTTTCTACCCCTTTTTCACCTTCTTATTTCCCGGTATTATGTTCCAAGATTTTGTCTTTGGTTCTCTTTTATCTCTTCTCTACATTCCCTTACTTGACAGTCTCATTCCTCAGCTATCCCTATGCAGATGATTTAAAAATTTTTATCCGTTTCAAGTCTAATCCCCTCCATTTACAGGTGAAGAAACTGAGGCACAGATAGAGTAAGTGGCTTGCCCACTTAAACTTAAGACTTCTGTTTGATATTTCTTATGGAACATCTCCACCTAGATGCCCATCACTTCAAACTCAGTATATCCAAATTGAATTGTTTTTCCAGGAATCTGTGCCCCTTCTGACTTTCTTAGTTGTCAGCGGCACCTACATTCACCAAATTCAAAACTAATTGAATGTAAGTTCCTTTGTGATTGGGTCTTTGTCATTTTAAAAATCTTCATAGCCTTCACAGAGTAGCTTTCATAAAATTGGTTGCTTAATAAATATTGAGTTGAATTTTTGATTTTCTGTTTTCCTAATCTGCCCTCCTGTCCTCTCCCCCTGTGGGAGGATGGAAAGCACTTTGGAGGCCATCTAGTTCAGCTCCCTCATTTTACAGATGAAGAAACTTGAGAACCAGAGACTTTTACCTGACTTGCTGAAGGTCACAGAGCCAGCAAACAAGTAACAGAACTTGTCTCATTCATTGTCTTCACGGATTGTCTCATTCCTTTCTTCACTAAGTAAATATGTATTAGGTGCCTCCTAAGTATTAGGTACTGGGAGAGATGCAAATTTCATATTGTAACCCTTCCCTTCAATAATTTATGATGCTTTGTTGTTTAACTTCCATGGTTTCTCTAATGTACCCCCTCTCTCCTTGCTTCCCCTGTCACCCCAAATCATTTATGAAACTATTGTTAACTTCCAGTTTTTCCAATATTCCTTTCTTCTCCCTCCCTGCACTCTTGCTGCCACCATCTTAGTCCAAGTCCCAATCGCCATCTACTAGACCACTATATTTGTCTCTTACGCTCTACTGGTCTTCTGACCTCCACTTTTTTCCCTCTGAGTTTTGTTCTTTATGATGCTGTTACGTAAAAAGCCTTCAGTGGCTCCTTAAGATCTGCAGAATAAATCTCAGACTTCTTTTCCTGGCACTGGAGGTCCGATTCCCCCCCACCCCCAACTGGCAATTAGGAAAGGCTTCACAGTCATCTTTCATTTATTTTCCTCTTTTGGTGGCCAGGGAAAGCTTTCAGGATCAGCAGTCTCCTGTTTGGGTCTGTGCATAATATATTTATTATTTAGAGAGTATCTGTATGCATAAACTTGCAAATGGCTTCATAACCAAAGGAGTCTCTTTATTCTCTATATTTATTATGTTATAATGTGCCTTTGTTACAAATGGAGCTAGGAGAAGGCATTTTCTTCGAATTTGAGATTCACCTGCAGAGTTCAGGTGTACAGCACTTTATTTCCTCTGGGTTTGAATTCATCCACAGGATGTTTTAACATTAAATTGCTTGCCTTGTATCAAATTTAGCTGTTCAGTACTACAAATTTCCCTATTCACACCTCCGCCTCTCTAGAGTGCTTGGTTGAGTGGGTCAAAAACACATTAGCTGTGTAGGAATTTAATGGGGGAAAGTCCAATCTGAAAAGTTAAAAGACAGGAAGAAACTGTTTCAAAAATGAACCCAGATCCCTACCTATTTAGAGTGGGTTCTTCTTTCTTGTTTTCATTTTAGATGAAGTACAAATTCCACAGGCTAGCATTGATAAGAAAGCTCCCCCAGTCTGGCTGCACGCTACCTCTTTATTTAAGCATTACTCAGCTTACTCCTCCTTCTTTATGGCCCAAGGCAAGGGAAGTCAATTATCTCTCTGGGCCTCAGTTTCTTCATTAGTAAATTAAAGGGGTTAAATACTTTCCAGCTCTGACCTGTGATTAATTCACTGAAGTACTAGTCGTACCTTTAGGTGTTCTTTGGGCCATGTGTGCACTCTCTTATACTCTGCCTAACTCTTTCTTTTTCAAAGTCAAGTTTAGATGCCACTTCCTCCATGAAGCCTTCTGAAAATGATACTGAATACTGAAAATGATCTTTCCTTTGCTCATGTTTTCCTATGACATTTTGTCTGGATTTTTCTTTTGCTTTTTTATTTTCATTCTTTATAGCTTCCTACTCGCTGGTATACATGGACACTCAGTGTCCTATGGGCAGCTAGAGAGTCCAGTGAATACAACACTGGACCTGTATTCTGGAAGACCTGAGTTCACATCTAGCCTCAAATACTTAGTAAACTGTGTAACACAGACTTAACTCAGACTTCTCTTCTGTAAAATGCAAAAGAATATTAATAGCACCTGTGTCTCAGAGTTGTTGTGAGTTAAAGCTCTGTAAAAATGCTGTTATTAATACTGTTACTGTTTTATTCCCTCCTGCATCCCTCCTGCCCTTAGCTTGTAAGGTCCTTGAGGGCAGGGCCCATGTTGCTTTGTTTTTGTATTCTCAGGGTATGGAACAGTGACTTGCACAGAACAAAAGCTTAATGAACTTTTAAAATTTAATACTGTCATAATACTTGGAATACTTACCTCAAAGGTCTATTATGAAGATAGAGCAGTTTAGGGGACCATAGATTTAGAACTGAAAGGATCTCGGCCATTACTTAGTCCAGCCACTTGTCATTTTTTTTTTTTTACGGATAAGGAAACTGAGGCTTCAAGGAGGTTAAGTGATTCAGGGTCACATAGGTAGTGTCAGATCTGTCTGACCACAGAGCCAGTGCTTTCTGTACTCTTCTAGGATGTGCTTAATGTAGGTAATATAGGTGTTACTTTGTAATCGTAAAGTACTCTATAAAGCCAGTTATTATTATGGCTAGACTCTGTTGTACTGAACTCTACTATGATGCCCTCAGGAGTTTTTGAGGGGTGTGTTGTGTGTGTGTGTGTGTGTGTGTGTGTGTGTGTGGGCGTGTGGGCGGGCGTGTGGGCGGGCGTGCGTGCACACTTTTGGCCTCCATTAAATTACTCTAAATGACTGTTTTAGTGATTAGATAAGATCTGTTTGTAATTAGTAAGGTCATTTACATACAAATAAGTAAGGTGTAAAAATCATTAAAACTTGTTAATCTCTTATGGACTTGAACTTAACCCATTTCATTGTTATTTGTTCCATTAGACCAAGAAAATGTGGTTGCTGAGGAAATGCTTTTCTTTACAGATAATGAAAACTTATTTCCTCCTCGGACTAAGCATCACAAAATCCAAAATCAGGACCTCCTACTGAGTGAGATTTCACTGTGGTTTGGTTTTGTGGATTTGGCATTTTCTGCCTTGTACCACTCTCTCCCCCATGAATAATGCTAAAATACTAATTTACCAAAACACAGTTGAATGGGGCCTTCCACCAGGATTTGTCTGCCTTTAGCTTTTAGAAAAAGAAGCAGATTCAAATCAGCAATTTATTAATTATTTTTTAAAAATACATCCACTCTCTGGAATGGTTATACATTCCTGATGATGTCGTACACCATACACATCTCCTATGTGGTCCTGCCACAACTGGTGTTCACAAAATGAGTATCTAAGCCCATTGATCCAAATGGCTCTGGAGGAGAAAGTGAGGCTGGTGACCTTGCACAGCCCTCTCTCACTCAAATCAAAGTCAACTGTAAGTCATGTCATTTCTTTGATGTCATGGTCCTCTTCAAAAACAAAGGACAAACACACATATAAGCTAGTTTTAAAAGAAAAATTAAGTTGTGATTAGTTCACTCTACTTTGGCAAGAAATTGTGGAATCATAGAGGATGTTCTGAAAGTCAGTACAGTTTTAAACTAAGCTTGACAATATTTCAGAAACATTCTCACTGAGGGTTGAACCTTATTGATAAGCAGGCATCTGACCTCTTATTAGTTGGAAAGCATGTTTCCTAAGTGCAAATAAATACACTATTCTAGTGAAACATGGTTTCTTCACTGTCCAGTTTTATCCGTCCTTTCTCCCTGCCCTCACCCCTCCTTGCCTTAGTACGTTAAGACTTTTGGGATAATCTGTATAAATGTGAATTTATTATTGGTAAAATATCAGACATACAGTAGAATACCAAAAAAAATTTCATTGGTGTGAAAGCACTTGGTGTAAGTTTTTCTTATTCTATTGAAAACTGAAAATGGAATTAATATGTCTAGTAGGTAGAGCAGAAGTGGGGAACCTGCATCCTCAAGGCCACATGTGGCCCTCTAGGTCCTCAAGTGTGTCCCTTTGACTGAATCCAAACTTCACAGAACAAATCCCCTTAATTAGAGGATTTGTTCTGTAAAACTTGAACTCAGTCAAAAGGCTTTACCTGAGGACCTAGAAGGCCACATGTGGCCTCGAGGCTGCAGGTTTCCCACCCCTGGGATAGAGTGTTGTACTTGGAGTCCAATTGTGGTTCAAATTCTATCTCAGGCACTTAAAATACTAGTTGTGTGACCATGGGATAGTCACTTAACTTTTCTAAGCCTTAGTTTCCTCATATGTAAAATGAGGGGGCCAGATTGTAAAGCACTATACACATGGAAGGTATTATAGAATCATAGAATCTTAGAGCTGGAAGACACCTTACAGATCACCTAGCTCAATCCCTACCCAAAAGCTTGAATCCTCTGCGCAACCTTCTTGGTTAGTGGTTTGTTTGGTGATACTTGAGATGGGAGACTTCTGTTTACCAAGGCAGCACATTCTATATTGAATAGGCTCCTTCTTCAACTCCCTACAACTTCCACCTAGTACTAGATCTACTATCTAGGGTCAAAGAGATTAAGTATTTAAGAAATATTTAAGAAAACATCTGTCACTTCCCTTCTCAACCTCTTCAGGTACCTTCTTTGTTAGTCTAAATATCCCTAGTCCTTTAACCCAAGGCTTCTTAACATGGACTCTATGAACTTTTAAAATTAATGTTTTCATAACTTTTTTAATATAATTGGTTTCCTTTGTAATCTTATGTATTTTATTTTATGCTTTTAAAAACATTATTCTAAGGAGTTGGTAGGGCTCATTAGACTTCCAAAGGGATCCATGACTTTCAAAAGCTTCAGAATCTCTGCTTTAACCACATTTTATAAATCAAGGTTGGGGGTCTATTAACCATCTTGGTCAACCTCTGTTGGCTGTGGCTGCAGTAGCAAGTGTCCCTCCTAAAATTCATTGCCCAGAACTGGCCACAGTTCTGTTATTTGTTTGTAGGCTTTTTCTGCTGTAGCTTGACCATTGGTTTCTCTTTTTTTGTCAGGACCCTTTTGATTTCCCCAAGTCAGCCTTGTTTGTAAGCAGTACGATTTATTTTTCTTCATGGATTTCAGGACTTTTTCGAGGAGTATTCTTTTTCCACCCTCTCATTCAGTGTTTCTAATGACCCTTGAAATGAACATTGAAATTAACTTTGCATGCCAGGGTTATTGGGGCTGGTTTGGGAATACGTCTTATTAGGTATTTGGTCACCGCTGAAGAATTCTCAGCAGGAACACCAGCAATGGCCTTAAGTTGTACTTTTAATTTTCTGGTGACAGAATGGTTGGGTTAAAAAACAAGTCACTAGAAAACACCCACCATGACCTGTTTGTAACTTGGTTTAAAAGCTTCCCTCATTTAAGCCATTAAAAATCCCTGTTATAGAAGTTTCAGGGGACACTTTGGCATTGAATGGAAATGTGAACTTCTAAATGAAGATCTATGGAATGAATGATCCTTAACCTGTGCCTTTAATTATATGCTTTGCTTTATATTTTCATTTGAAGGACTCTGCCAACAACTGTAGCATTTCATTGGCTTCAGATTGCTTTGTTCTCCAGGCGGAATTGGGTTGGTGAGAGAAAAAAGGAGATTATAAGACCTTGATGCTAATGGGAAGTAATTTGCAATGAGATTTCAGGTGATGATTCTCTTAATTCAGTTAGGGTCAAAGTGAAGCTTCTTGATATTATGGTCAGTTCATTTTCATGCCAAATCAAGATGATGGTAGGTAATCAAAGGGTAGGATCTCTCAACACTTAAATAAGTATAATTTATGAGGGGCAGGCAGCATGCTTTCTGTAAAGGGAAAATATTCTGGACTAATTTTCTAGAATAACCCTTGGAGGAGTATAAAGATGGACGAGTCAGTGGATAGAATTTATTTACTTTCTTGCAGAAGAAAACATTTTTTAAAAAATTGAGTCACTATAGAATTCCATGCAATTAGGCACAGCAGTATAATGTATTCCATAAAATTCAGTTTCAACAAACATTCCTTAAATATCTGCTATGTCTAAGGCATTCTGTTAGATGTTGGTGATATAAGGACCAAGAAGTAAACAGCCCTTGTTCTTATGGAGCCCATTCTGTGGCTGGTCGGGGGAGGAATGGAAAAAGCAATGGATCAGAAGTCAGAGGACCTGGGATTAAATTCTGCTTCTGCTAATTTCCTGCTTGGGAGACCTGGGGCATTGTGGTACAGTGAATAGAACATTGTCCCTGGATTAAGAGGACCTGGATTCAGATATCACCTTTAACGTGTGGACTACCTGTGTAATCTTGAACAAATTCCTTTGCCTCGCTCAGTGTCTTTCCTCAATTATAAAAATGAGAGGTTAGATTAGATGGCCTCTATGGTCCCTTCCATTTGGGGGTCTGTCTATACGTCACAGCTTCTTTTGGCCAGTTTCTACATCTGTAAATTGGGGAGGGGGGGACAGATGTCTCATTTTTCTAAGTTTGAGGACTTAATTTCTAAGGTTCCTTTCACTTTAAGTATTATATTGTTTGAGATGAAAATATGACTTAAAAACAAGAAACAAAGGATGGGGACAAAGGGAGTACTTCTGGATGTAGAAGTGGGAAGAATATATGGAATCCTCTAGGATTTAAAGTGCTTAGGACCAGTTGGGTTTTTTTTTAATAGGACTAGATAATTTCCTTTTTTTTTTTAAGTTTAATCTGCATTATTAGCACTCTCTTTTCTTTTCCCATTTGTCTTCTTTTTTTTTTAATTTTTAGTTTGCAACACACAGTTCTACATAATTTTGAGTTCCAGATTTTCTTCCCTACCTCCCTGCCTCCCTCCCCAAGACAGCATATAACTTCCATGTATAACTTGGCATTGAATTAATTTACACACTAGTCAAGTTGTGGAGAAGAATTATGACCAATGGAATGAATCATGAGAAAGAAGAAACAAAACAAAAAAAAAAACAACAAAACACAACCCAACAACAAATACAAAAGAGAGAAAAAAAAGGGGGGGAGAAAAAGGTGAGCATGAAATGTGCCTCGATGTGCATTCATATTTCATAGTTCTTTCTCTGGATGTAGACAGCACTCTCCATCATGAGTTCTTTGGAGCTGTCTCTGCATATTGTGTTGCTGAGAAGAGCAAAGTGTGTCAGGGTTAGTCATCACAGAATCCATATATCTGTGGTTGTGTATGATGTTCTCCTGGCTCTGCTCCGCTCACTCAGCAGTATGTCGTGTAGGTTCTTCCAGGTTGTTATGAAGTCCGTATCATCCCCATTTCTTATAGCACAATAGTATTCCATTATTTTCATATATCACAGCTTGTTCAGCCATTCT
>CM053624.1:126005251-126053882 GCA_028646595.1 Phalanger gymnotis
AGGTGACAGATGGGAAGGCAGACTGGGGAACAGGGCAACCAGAATATATGCCATCTAGGAGTGGGGTGGAGGGTAGAAATGGGGAGAAAATTTGTAATTCAAACTCCTGTGAAAATCAATGCTGAAAACTAAATATATTAAATAAAATTTATAAAAAATAAAAAAGATGGAAAAAAAAGAAAATAACCAAAGAAGGTAGATACATTAATCAAGAAATTTTTACTCTAGGTGAAATAGATTTATTCTGGAAAAAGATGCCTTTGACAACTTAGACATTTCTAGGGAAGAATAAGCTCAACCTAGATTTAAAGTGTCCAAGAATTGCTGACATTTTTATTGGGATGTAGGGCAGCTAGGTGGCACAGTGGATAAAGTGGGGCCTGGAATCAGGAAGACTCATCTTCCTGAGTTCAAATCTGGCTACAGGCACTTACTAACTGTGTGACCCTGGACAAGTCACTTAACCCTGTTTGCCTCAGTTTCCTCATCTGTAAAATGAGCTGCAGAAGGAAATAGCAAACCACTCCAGTATCTTTGCCAAGAAAACCCCAAATGGGGTCACTAAGAGTTGGACAACAGTAACAATGCAGAAAGGGATTGTAAATTAAAACAAATGCTCATTTATCATTCTCAGAATCCTCATGGAGAAGCTACAACCGTCTATTACTTCCATTTCTTTGGAAGTCAAATAAGAAAGTGTGAGTGACAAAAGCTGTTTCCAGAGACTGGTTTTCAGGTTATTTTAGACTAGCCCTTGAATAATGTTTCAAGGGCAACAATGTTACATTTAAAGCATTACTGGTTTTAGATAATGCCCCAGACCTTCCAACTACACTTGGTTCATTGAATGAGATTGTGAGCATGCAAATTCACCAATTCTTTACCTCATACTTAACTGGAAAAAAATTGCCAAGCTACCCCTCTTCTCCACTCTTCCACATCTCACATCACCCAGATGCCTTCTGCCACTGTCTTCTTCTTTACCTCTTTCTCACATGAAGAAGTAAGTGGTCCTTCTCCTTACCTTGCATGCAAAAATGGCTCCATTCATCTCATCTTCTCCTTCAAATTTACCCCCTCTATCATCCCTTACCTCTGACTTATCTTCTACCTGTCCCTATCTACTGTTTCTCTATTTCCCACAAAGACATCATGTACCGAGTATCCCATAAATATCTTAAACTCACCAAAACTAGACTTATTTTCTTTCCCCCAGAAACTCCCAACTCTTCCAACCTTCCCTGCCACTGGGTGCTGTCATCTTCCTAGTCACTGTAATATCAATTAAGTTGGGACTTTTTTTTTTTTTACTGTTTTAGAATGATAAATTAATTTAGTCTCTTTGAGCCTTACTAGATGCAAAGCCCCAGGCCCAAACCCCTATCTACTAGGTGCTAAGCCTATGTGGGCGTGAAGCCCTCAGGGTCCTGCTAAGACCAGAGCCAATACTAGGAGCCTAAGTTCTGGTCGCTCAGATGACTTTTGATGATGGCTAAAGAGTGTATAAAAAGAGAGGACAGAGCTATTTGCTTGGGGCTCTCATTCCTGGAGGAGTGGCCTGTGACTCTGAGCCAGCCATTGTTATGAGCTCCCTGGCTTCTGAACTCAGATGTTGATGGTTTCTTGGTAAATATGAATTGTATTTGGTCTGTTTATAATGTATCTTTGTAATTTGTTTGTATTTCCTCTAAAGTTCAGAGTGCTGTCTTCTTCCCCTGAACTAAATGAGTATATATATATATATATATATATATATATATATAACTATATACATATATAGTTATATATATATACACACATATATATGCATATATATATGTATATATATATATACTCATATAGTATATATATGTTGGATTATATATATATGTATATATATATACTCATATAATATATATATATGTTGGATTAAAGTAAGATTGTTAACCCCTTAACATTACTTTCCTTAGTAAAGCAGATGAAAAAACCTGTGCTGGCAGTGTTCTTGTTGTTGGACTTGTATTGGCCTTTCACCCCCACAATAGCTACTAGCCAAATTGTTGCAACAGTTACTCCGACTTGCATTCTAGGTATCATCCTTGATTCTTCACTCTCACCTCCCAAATGCAAAAATGTTTCCAAGTCCTGTTGATTTTATCTTTGTAATATCTCTCACATATGGACCCTTCCCTCCTCTAAACCTGCCACCACACTGGTGCAGGCCCCCATCACCTCATATCTGGACTGTTGCAAGAATCTTCTGAGTGGTTGTCCTACTTCAAATCTCTCCCTTCTCTGACCCATCTAGTCAGCTATCAAATTAGTCTTCCTAAAGTGCAGATCTGACCATGTCACAAGTCTACCGCCCTCTTTTGATCAGCTCCAGTGGCTCTCTGTCACCTCCAGGATCCTCTGATTTACATTCAAAGGCTTTTACAACCTGGTTTCTTCCTACTTTTCCAATCTTACACCTTATTCCCCTTCATGTACTCCTCAGTCTAGTGACATCAGCCCACTTTTCTGTTCCTGGAACAAGACACTATCTCCCAACTCCAGCCATTTTCACTGTGTGGTGATGTTCTCCCTTCTGGCTCCCCTAGCTTTCTTCAAGTCTCAACTAAAGTGTCAGCTTCTGCAAGAAGCCTTTCCAGTCCTCCTTAATAAGTGCATTCCCTCTGAGATTACCTCCAATTTATTTTGTATATATCTTGATTGCATATAATTGTTTTCATGTTGTCTCTACTATTAGACAGGGAATTCCTTGAGAGCAGGGACTCTCTTTTGCCTTTCTTTCTATTTCCACTGTATAACGCAGTGCCTGGCACATAGTAGGTTGACACACAGTGCCTGGCACATAATAGGCTTCATAACTATTCATTGACTGACAATTATATATTTTTCATGTAATTATAACTTTGAATAGTGACAATTCTAATAATATGGGATTTATTCTTCTCACTAATCAGGACCTAGCTGTATGTATTTTTAAATACTGTGATTATTTGAGTTTAGATCAAGCTAGATTGAGGATAAGAAAAGTAAATAATTATTTTAATATGACTTATGATTTTTACTGGTGTATGGAACTTGAAGTGAAAAAACTTTTCACCAACATAGGTCAGCAACTACTCTGCACCTTACAGCTTTAGAGAATTGTCTTTGGTGCTGAGAGATTAAGCAACGCTGTCCGGTCTCATATAACCATTATGCCTCAGAGTTAAGGCTTAAACCCAGGTCTTCCCCACTTTGAGGCTGGCTCTTTAACTGCTATGACTCTCAAGAGGAAATAGTAGTAATATAAACAAAGCTAATAATTCTCAGGTCTTCAAGAGAATGCTGCATTTGGGATCAGAAGACTGTGTTCTAAATCTAGGATTCCTCATTTTATATATGAGGAAACTGAAGGTCAGAGAAATAAGATGACTTGACCGTGGTTGCATACTAGTGCAACTGGCAGAACTGAGATTCAAACCAAAGTTTTCTGGGTCCAGAACCAAAGTTCTTTCTGTCACACTGTACTGGCTCTCAGCTTGGGAACCTAAGAACAGAAATCTTTGCTCATCCAAAGTAAGATATTCTTGAATGGCTAAGCTTTCAATGTCTAACACAATGCTTTGTGTAGCAATGCTCCAAAATCACTCTTCTGGAGCAAATCTGGCTATATCTCCCTCTCAGTGTTTTAGAGGTACCCCTGAGGGTTTGAGTTGTTTTTCTCTAACATGCCAATGTTTTTCTCCCAGGGTTAGCTGTCAATAATTAGCATCCCAGTTCCATTTAATCAATTAACATCAATTTGCTTTTACAAGAAGATATAACAGGAACAGAAATGAAGAAATTCTGCCCCACACCCCATACCTGGAGGCATCCTCTCCCGTATACCACCTAAATCTCTAGGCACAATGAGCTCATACTTAACACAATTTCTATATAGCATTTACATCACCAAATTCACAAATGCAGAATGGCTGATAGATGGATGAGCCTGTATCTCTGCTACTACTGAACTTGACTGGCCAAGTCACTCAGGGATTTGCTCCTGTCTGTGTTGTGGTAAACTCCAGCATGGACTCCAGCTCAAGATTTCTTGTGGCTCAATTTCCTGATAATTCAAAGCTCACCAGGTCATAACCATCTCCAGTCTCCTTTACCTTAAAGCAGAAAAAAAGAGACACAACAGAGACACAGGCAACAGCAAGGCTATGTACTGTCAGCTTCATGTTGTCTTCAGGTAAGGGAGGGCCTGATGTTCCCTACCTAGAGGCGCCCCCAGCTGCTCATCCTCCTTCTTTAGTATCAGCCAATCTGGAAATAGCCAGAACTAAGAGATTTCTCCTAGCTGGCTAGTGCCTTTTGAATGTACCCCAATTTCAGCTCCACAATCAAACATGCTTCTCTTCACCAAGTGGTTAGAGCATCAGAGGTACATAATGTCTACATATGATCCAAGATGGGGACTGCATCAGCCAGGCACACTGGGAATGTTGAAAAGAACTAGACTTGTTGTCCAGTCTTCTCCCCTTACATTTTTACCTAATAAGTACTTAATGTTTATTGCATTGAATTGGCCTGGCAATGGACTCTTTTATTTTTTTTTTTTGCACTGAATATGGTGACTTTATTGTTGGTATACAACATGAGACTCAATGCTTCTTCCCCCAGTATAGGGTTACTTTAGGACAAGGACTATGAATGGAGCATAGGATCCCTAGCAGAAAGAAATGGGTCACGGAGGTGGGCTCCCCAGTAGTGGAAATCCTCTTCTGGCTTGGAATGAAGACCCATGGCTTTCTATTTTACTTCTTGGAGGCCATGTAAACCATGAGGTTTACTATATGGTTGCTATAACCATGCTCATTGTCATGACAGGAAATAAGATTGAGAAAATGATCCCTGAGGTCAATACCAGAGCCAGCACCAAAGCTAGAAAAGTGGTTGCTATTGTTAAAGTCATAGAATACAACCTGGTCATCTGTGTAGCCCAAGATGCCCTTAAAGGGTCTCTTTGGTGCTTGCTTCATCATTTCCTTGATATCATCGTATTTGACAGGTTTCTCTAGGTAGCAGGTCAGATCCACAATAGATACGATAAGAGTAGGAACACAGAAGAGCTTCCTATTCAGCTTAGGTATGATCTTGCCTAAAATCTTAGCAGTACTAGTGCAAGCAGGGGTGGTCAGTGCATCATCCATCGAGTCACAACTTGTCAGAGGGGCAATCTACCATCTTCTGGTCATGAGTTCTTCCATAAAGCCAAAGCTGTCATGAAAGACATTAGCTAGAGGAGCTAAGTAGTCGGTAGTATAGGAGTCATTACTGGCAATCTTAAGGATATTATTGTATTTCTTTTAGTTTATTCTCATCGCAAACAAAGAAGCATCAGTAAAAGGGACAGAGATAATGACATGCTTAGTTCCACCTTTCAAGTGAGGCCTGGCCTCTTTTTTTTTTATCATTTTAAAAATGTTTTTATTCTGAAGTCTTCTGTTTCTTATATCATCACAGTTATCCCCACCATCCTTCCTCCTCCCTCTCCCAGACAGACATGCCATATAAAAATTAGTATTTATTTGTTTTAACATTCATTAAAAAAAATTTCATTCCAAATTCTCTTCCTTCTTCAAGTCTATCTCTAAGAAGGCAAGAAATATGATACCCATTATATATATGAAGTTATGTAAAACATATTTCCATATTAGCCATGTTGCAAAAAGAAAGGAAGGAAAACAAGTGAGGAGAAGTATGTTTCAATTTTCACTCAGTTCATCAATACTCTCTCTGGAGGTGAATAGCATTTTTCATCACGAATCCTTTGGAATTGTCTTGGATCATCCTATTGATCAGAATAGTGAAATCTTTCACAGTTGATCATCGTTACAATACTGCTGCTATTGTGTACAATGTTCTCTTGATTCTGTTCACTTCACTTTCCATCAGTTCATTCAAATCTTCCCAGGTTTTTCTGAAACCATCCTGCTCATCATTTCTTATAGCATAATAGTTTTCCATCACAGCCATACACCACAATTTGTTCAGCCATTCCTCACGCATCCCCTCAATTTCCAATTCTTTGCCACCACAAAAACAGGCTGCTATAAAATTTTTTGTACATATAGATCCTTTTTCCTTTTCTTTGATCTCTTTGAGATACAAACTGAGTAATGGTATTGGTGGATCAAAAGGTATGCATAGTTTTATAGCCCTTTGGGCACAGTTTCAAATTGTTCTCCAAAATGATTGGACTATTAATTTTCCACATGCTCTCTAGCATTTGTCTTTTTCCTTTTATGTCATGGTAGCCAATCTAATAGGTGTGAGATAGTACCTCAGAGTTGTTTTGATTTGCATTTCTCTAATTATTAGTGATAATCTTTACATGGCTATTGATAGCTTTGATTTCATATTCCGAAAACTGCCTGTTCATATCCTTTGATGACTTCACAATTGGGGAGTAGCTCTTATTTTTAAAAATTTGGCTCATTTCCCTATATGTTTGATAAGTGAGGCCAGCCCCAGACTTCTCCACAGTGATAAAAATATCAGTGGACTCTATTACCTACTCAGCTCCAGCATGTCCCCATTTAATGTTGGTGGGATCACATTCCTAGAAGATAGTAATGGCTTTTCTATTGATCATCAGCTTTCCATTCTCATTGTTGATAGCACCCTTGAACTTGCCTTAGGCAGAAGCATATTGAAACATATAAACCATTTACTTGAGGTCATTGAAGAGGTCACTTGTGGTCACAATGTCCACTCTGCCTGAAGTGAATGCAGCCCTGGTCAACAGGAGTCCAATTCTGTCGAATCCATTGACTTTGACTTTCACCATATTGTCCCAGGAATGCGACTGCTGCAGCAGATCCTGACACTGAGCTTGAGAGAAGAGTTGAGAGCTTATGGGTTCTTTAAGCGATGTCCAAGAACAAATCTTGCTAGGGTGGGAGAGGCCCATTCGCTGGTTGGCCACAGGATGATGAATGCTTTGGTCGTAATCACACTCAGAGAGTATCTACTAAGTTAATGAAACAGTATGGTATAGTAGATATAGGGATAGACTCGGAGTTAGGAAGAACTGTGTTCAGATCTCACTTCTGACACTTATGAGACAATCATGAACAAGTCACTTAATTTCTCTGAGCCTCAGTTTCCTCATCCATAAAAAAGAAATATTACCCATAGTAACTACCTCATAGTGCTGTCATGAGGTTTAAATGAAATGAATTCATTCAATAATTAATCAATTCAGTGTTGTCAAGAGGTTCAAATGAGATAATGTATATAAAACACTTAGAAAACTATATAGCACTATGTAAATGTTAGACATTAGTACCCACCTTGGCAACATCAAATTCTTGAAGTACAGAAGGAAGTGAGTCTATGATTAGAATTATCTTCCAGGCCACCCAAATGCATCAAAACTGCTGCTAATTTAATAATAATCCTTCTATTAAATATTAACCTTTAAATAGACCTGGCTCTATTTAAATAATTGCACAAAAGAATGAAAACTTCCAAATTAATTAGCAGCAATATTAGCAACGTATCCTGACATAAAGAAAACTTAGATCAGATTCTAAGCTCTACACAAAACCTTTGATATAAATCTGACTTTGATGCTGAATTCATGTTTACATCACAGTCCCAAAAAACGACAATTCTTTGAATTGAATACTTTTTACCCTCAGCTATCTTAATGATCAGTTTCTGTAGTGATTCAGATCTGCTGAGCAATAGTTTCAATTTGAAGGGTAAAAATTCCACAGCAAACGTTTTTAGATCTTACGTTAACATTGTCATCTGATTGTTTTCCAAGTGCATTTCCAAGGGAATTCTCTTTCAAGAATGTATTCTTCTTAGGTATATGTAGTGCCTCACATTGTATACAGAAAGAAAATTTCTAGATTAAGAGTTAGAAGACATGTATTCAAACTCTAGTTCTGCGACTTACTAGTCAAGTCACTCAACTTCCTTCAGCCTCAGTTTCCTCATCTGTAAAATGAGGGACTTAAACCAGGCCCTCCATTTGCAAGTCTAAGAGACTAAGGACTCTTCATCCATAAGTGTGTATATAGTCTATGAGTAAAAGTAGGTGACTTTTGAGACACATGAAGTCCGTTTATTATAGATTATTAAAGTCCATACTAATAAAAAAGAAAACTTATTGGGTCTTGAAGAGATTTTATTCCTATTGGGTTGAATTTATTTTACTGTAACTTAATAAATTAATTACTTTAATTATTTTAAGCTCAATTATCACCTTTAGAAAACCTTCGCTGAGCTTCCTAATTTTTCCTTTTCCCCATCACTATGTATTTATTTTGTTTATATTCTATATTTATCTATGAATATAGTATATTCCCCATAGTAGGATATAGATTCTTTGAGGGCAGAGACAGGTCTATTTCTTGCTTTTTGTATCCCTCAGCACATAGCACAGTCCCTGGCACATAGTGGATACCTAATTTATTATACAAAAGAGTACTTCAATGACACCAGCTATGAGACCATAGAATAGGTCTGTCAACTCTTAGTCCACTAGCCAAGTGGTTCATGATTTCCTAGAATGTAGAAGGGATGTTAGAACTTGATTCCCAGCCAATTAAAACTTTTCTGGTGAATGAGTTTCTAGTGATTTCAGTTTGTAAGTAAAGCACACTCTCTGGGACAACTATCCCAAATCCCACACAAGCTGATGAGTCAGTTTTCCAGAAATTGCTACTATAAGTCTAGGGCATACTCTTGAAAGGTAGGAGCAATATCTTTTCATGTGCTATAGCTCATGAAGCACTGTGCTCCCCATCGTAATCATCAGTTAATATCACTTAGTCATCTATCTTTAATTTACTTTTAGAAAGGAGTATTTATTAAGGTAGTACAGTAAATCAGGTGGTATAAAACATCCCATCATCATCATCATCATCATCATCATCATCATCATCATCATCATCAATAGATAACATTTATATTGCACTTTAAGGTTTACAAAGTGCTATACAACTATAATTTCCTTTTATCCTCACAACAACCCTGGCTGGTAGGTGCTATTAATATCCCAATTTCAGGGTGATACAGTGAGTCTGAAAAGACTCTGGATGCAGAGAAAAGTGGGCTCAGACTTAGAGAGCATGTGTGGAAAAGGGATAACTCATAGATGCAGGTAGTGCTTTTGTTAGAATACTCAAGATATTTGTTCCCCTTAAAGATGATATAGCTTTCCGCTTATTTCTTGGTAGAGCCTTAAATCTGTATCCAGTGTGTCCTTGGTTCTCAATGTAGACAGTGCTCTCAGTTAATCTAGGGACATTACTAGGATAACAGTAGGAAGATGGAAAGTCCTCTGCACCCCCAAAGTTCATGAGACCATTTGTACCCCAACATCTTTTTTTTTTCTGAAGAGAAGCCTGGGAGAGAGAAGGAAGGGAGGAAGGGAATAAGCATTTATATAATAGCTACTAGGAGCCAGACATTGTGCTACATGCTTCAAAAATGTGATCTTATTTGATCTTCACAGCAACCCTGCAAGGTAGATGCTATTATTACTTCAATTTACAGTTGAGAAAACCAAGGCAACCCAGAGGTGGGTTCAGTGTCAAACCTCTTAATGTCTTAATGGGGTGGGGGTGGGGGGCTAGTGATATTCTTCAATGTAATGCTGGCTTTTGTATGCAACAGAGAATGAGTGAAGGATTACAATCATCTTAACACACTCACTACTAGCTATTGGTTTTGTTGTAATATTCAACTATAGTTGTGTTTCAAAAAGTTAATAAAATCAGAAATATAAAAAAAGAGATTAAGTGACTTATCCAGGGTCATAAAGCTACTAAGTGTCCTCGAGTCAAGTGTGGGGTGGAGGGTGTATACAGAGGGAAGAAATGGAGTTCGAATCCTTGGGCTCTTCTCTTCTCCCAGTGGAATGCAAACAATAAAACAATATCTGCCTCGAAGGAGCTTAAGTTTTTATCTGGGGGAGTGGTGGGGCAACAGAACAACATAAGCTGGGGTGTGCTGGTAAATATTTAACAATCAGCTTGGGGTAGGGGAGAAGAGAATTTAGCAAAAGACATACTTTGAAGCTTAATTTGCATTGTTAACATTTTCTCCATCACTTTCCTAAGTCTAGGCAATCAACTAAACAATAAATCAGCATTTGTGGATTTCTAGGTCTAGAATGTTCATACCGAAAATTTAATAAGTCTTGAGAGTCCAACCTGCATCCAGCAAGCCCCTGGAATAAATATATACCGAATATGTAGTATAGTTAAGGAAAGATGATGCTTGCATTTGGGAGGATCAGAAAAGGCTTCATGTAGAAGGTGGTTTCATGATATGAAGGAAAAAGAGGAATTCCATGAGACAGAAGCGAGGAGGAGGCGCATTCTGAGTATAGGAGATAGCCAGTGCAAAGGAATAGAGACGGGAGATGGAATACTGAGTGTGAAGAACAGAGAGAAGACCAGTTCAGCTGGTGAAAAGAGTGCAGGGAGGGGAAAAATGTATAATGAGGCTTGAAGGATACGTTGGGGAGGGGAGAGTTTTTAAAGAGCTTTGAAAATTTTAAAAGTTTTTATTTGCTTCTAGAGGCAATAGGGAGCCATGCAGGTTAATTAATAGTGGAGTGGCATGGTCAGATCTATGCTCAAGGAAAATCATTTTCTTGGCTGGCTGGAGGATAGATAGATTATTGTAGTACAGACTTGAAGCAGGATGACCAATTAGGTGGCTTTTGCAATAGTGTGGGGAGAACTGACAAGAGTCTAAATTAAGATGGCGACTGTGAATAGAAAGAGGTGCTGAATACAAGAGATTTCATGGTGGTAGAAATGGCAAGATTTGGCAACAGATTGGATATATGAGGTGAGAGTGAGAAATCAAGGCTGTGAAGCTCAATGTGTCTAGAGCTGAACAGAAAAAGCATTTCCATTCGTATAGTGCATTTCATTCTTAAATGGCTTACTTCTTTGTACTTAGAGATGTAAAAAGACAAATATGTGTAGCAGTGAAAAAACAATTCAGACATTCTGAATTTTAGCTTGACAATAATTATTTTAATGGACACAAGGTTCCACAACACTTCAAGGAGGTAAATGACTGATGTACAGTATGATCAAAACAGTTAAGTATGTACACTGAGTGTATTAAAAAGGAATAGTGTGATTTTGCAACTTGAAATTGGCCAGAATATTCTCTGATAAGAAAATTGTTGTGATTTCATGTCATCTTAGCTTAATGGTGTGGCTGTTCAAAGAAAGTCTTGAACTTTTTGCGGAGGTGGGGGTGGGATGGGGTACAAGAAACTGAAAATAGGAATGCCTCATTTTTAGTGGACTTGAAAGGGAGATGCAAATTGATACCTTGTTTTTGAACTTATTAAAACAGAAATATGCCAAAAAGGCGCATGGTATTTTTTAAAAAAATTGTTTACAGAAAGAAAACTCTCAGTGTGCGCTATATTTGAAAACACTAACAGCTGGAATTAATGAATACTGTACTAGTTTCTTTTTGTTGTTTTTAAATTTTTTATTAATATTTTCAATTAATGAGAATTTTTTTTCTCTCCCTTTCCTCCTCCCCCTCCCCCATGAGGGGGAAAATAAAAACAAAACTTTTGTAACAAATATGCATAATCAAACAAAAGAAATTCCCAAATTGCCCATGTTCAAAAATGTATGTCTTATTCTACATCTTGAGTCTATCACCTCTCCATTTGGAAGAAGAGTAAGTTAAGCATTGTATTAATCAGAGTTAATCTTTCAAATTTTCTCATTTTTACAATGTTGCTACTGTATACACTGTACTCCTGGTTCTATTTACTCTTTATCTTTATCTTCTCAAGTTTTCTCTAAAACTATCAGATGGTACAGTAGCACCTCAGAGGGAAATAAATATTGCTATTTTGGGTTTTTTTTGTTTGTTTGTTTTTGGCAGGACAATTGGGGTTAAGTGGCTTGCCCAAGATCCCACAGCTAGTACATGTGTCAAGTGTCTGAAGCTGGATTTGACCTCAGGTCCTCCTGACTCCAGGGCCAGTGCTCTACTCACTGCACCACCTAGCTGCCCCTAAATGTATGTATGTATGTACGTGTATGTAACAAATTGTAATTCTGACAGTTCGTTTATGCAGATTGGGTTCAAACTTGAGAGCTTCCCTCTAAAATCTCTCATTGGTAAGGTCCTTACCCAGTACTCCCATGAGAACATCAAAACTTAAACCACCACTCTGAGGTACCACATCACACCTTTCAGACTGACTAACATGACAAAACCGGAAAATGATAAATATTGGAGATGATGTGGGAAAATTGGAACACTAATGCATTGTTGGTGGAGTTGTGAACTGATCCAGCCATTCTGGAGAGCAACTTGGAACTGAGCCCCAAAGGACTATAAAACTGTGCATACCCTTTGACCTAGCAATACCACTTCTAGGTCTGTATCCCAGAGATATCATAAAAATGGGAAAAGGATCCATATGTACAAAAACATTTATAGCAGCTTTTTGTGGTGGCCAAGTTGAGGATACACCCATCAATTGGGGAGTGGCTAAACAAGTTGTGGTATATGAATATAATGGAATACTATTGTGCCATAAGAAATTATGAGCAGGTAGACTTCAGAAAAACCTGGAAAGACTTACATGAACTGATGCTGAATGAAATGAGCAGAACCAGGAGAACATTGTACACAGTAACAGCAACATCGTACGATTTTTGACTTGGATAGACTGAGCTCTTCTTAGCAATGCAATGATCTAAGACAACTCCAAAAGACTCATGATGGAAAATGCTATCCACATCCAGAAAAAGAACTATGGAGTCTGGATGCAGACTATTTGTGCTCTCTCTCTCTCTCTCTCCTCTCTCATCATGGTTCTTCCCATTGGTTCTAATTCTTCTTTACAACATGACTAATGTGAAAATAATTTGAAAAAGAAACTTAAGCTCCCTCTCACCTAAGGTTTCCCCAGGGGACAGAAATAATCTTATTTCTAGATCACCATCACAAAAGGTAAAAGGCCATCAGCTACTATGCATACTTGTGCTTATTCAGCAGTTTTCTGTCCTGTCTTGACTCTTCCTCACCCCATTTGGGGTTTTCTTGGCAAAGATACTGGAGTGGTTTGCCGTTTCCTTCTCCAGCTCATTTTATGAGGCAAACTGAGGCAAATAGAGTTAAATGACTTACCCAGGGTCACGCAGCTTGTACGTGTCTGGGACTGTATTTGAAATCAAGAAGATAAGTCTTCCTAACTCTAGGACCAGCACTTTATCTGCTGTATGATCTAGCTGTCCCCACTATGCAAAGACTTATGCTAATATCTCTTTTAAGGCTTTTCCCTCTTACCTCCAACATATATACATAAAGTTTTGTGTATATTTGGGAATGACAGAATTTGTCTCATTTTATCCCTACTCAGGGTTTCCTCTGGGAACTTCAGATTTTTGTTTGTGTCTAGATCTTCAAAACAGAAGGAAAAGGTCCCTCAATTTCCTTGCAAGCACTTGGGCTAACAAAACATCAGATATAAGACAAGCTTTATTTGCTTTTCAATATCCTAGGCAGTGGTTCTCAAAGTGTTTTGTTTCAAATTTATATTATATAATTACAATGATAAAATAACATGTTATTCTACCTATAAACCTAAGTATGAATATTTTATGGGAGCTATTATGTAGGAATTAAAAGAAGCAATCCAGCAACTCTTCATATTAAATTTTATATGTTTACTATTTTCTACAAGACTTCATATTTTAAAATTTTACAAATTGTTTTTGAACACAATATTTTACAAATGTTGTTGAATACAATATAAATAACATCTTTATTGAAATAAGTTACAACTTGGAAGATATTTAATATAACAATAATCAAGAAACTTAATTTTGATGTTGGATTTTTTTATTTGAATAAATATTTGCAAGTTTTGGTTCAACACCAAATAAACATCGTCAACTCTGGTTGTGCATCAAGTTTATTTCTACATTTTGATTTAAAACATAAATAAAGTAAAAATGCTCACTCAGCTAGAAAATGGGAGGAAAAATTTACAAACTCTTTTGCTAAGAGATGCAAATTCATTTTTTTTTCTTTTTAGTCATCAAACCAATTGATGAAAAATGAATAGCTGCTATGATAGAAAATATTTACTTTTCTACTGGTTAATGACAAAAGCTATATTAAATGACAAATGTGCTTAATGTTCAAGGACATATACATTGCTTTGTTTTTAACAATGTTCATTTATAAATGAACCTTTGTAAGAATCTTTTTGTACATGACTTTCTTCTTTTCTACCACTGGCCCAATGGCTACATCCTCACAGAAATTCTACTGAATGACTGATCTATGCTGCCAGCCAGTTCATTTGAAAATCCACCAAAAAGAAGGGTAGTAACATAAGTGGGAGAAAAGTTGTAAAAGTGCCTTAATAGTACAATGAGAGGCTATATAAGGTTTGTTTCTGCAGAACATTTGTGATGGTCTACGACAGTTTCAAAATTTCTTGTAATGACATGCCATCAGAATTTTTAACTGAAATCCCTTGGACTATTGTTGGTAACCCCTAAGAAGTACATGAACCTCTAAACAGCAATTGCTATTCAGAGGCAATAAATGACAGAGAAAGCACTAATCTTCATTGGTCGGGGGAGTTTCCTTATCCAGGTGTTCCCTCTACCAATGAAATGACAGATTTATTCTCTATCCTCATCTATCTCTATAATAAATTACTGTGGATTAAACAACCTGTATGCTTTACTTATTGCTATTTAAAGTGATAATAGGTCCTCACAATAACAGAAAGTATAATCCTATTACATTTGCATGGTTCTCAGTGTTCTATTAGGTTGTGATTAGTTAGCCCTGATGATCACAGAATCTCAGCATAGGGAGGGACCTCTAGTTAAACCCACAGCTGAACAAGTCTGCCTTATACACCATACCCCAAAAGTCTCTATTTGAAGGGTATCAGTGAGGGGGAAACCATTACCTGTTAGGCAGCCCATTCCAACTTTAAATAGTGCTAATTGTTTCCCTTACCTGAAGCCTAAATATGCCTCTTTACAAGTTTCTCTTTCTTCTAGTTTTGCCATTCCTGGCCAAGAAGAACAAGTCCATAAATAACTCAGAATAAAGTATTCTGAGTGCAGATTCTAAGTAAACACCTTGGATCCATTTAGCTCTTAATTTGTAAATAGCTTAGTTATAATTAATATTTCCAAATGACCAAATGCCAAGCAAACTTAATTTAGTTCAGTGTCTTGTGCACTTTTTTATTTGTGAAATTCACATTTTTAAAGCTTGGTTGTGTACCCAGTAGTAAAGCTTGAGTTATAACCATTGATTATACTTCGTTTACTTTTTATCAAGCCACCAAATCTCCTCGGAGGAGATGATGGAGACATGGGGTCTTAGAGCTGAAAGGAATCTAGTCCAGCTCCCCTATTTCACAGAAAACTAAGGCCCAGACAAATTAAGTGGTAACCTTCCAGGAGACAGACTATAATCCCTGTTGCTAGGTTTCACCTTGTCAAAGTAATACCATTTCATTATCTGCCCCTACCTTTCATTTGGCAATAAGCTATGTATTATTTTTCTAAAAAGGAAATTACATAAGAAAATGTCAATGTTTTATGTAAAGAAATACCAATGTTTTAAGTTTTAAAATAGCCTTCCCTCTCTCCAAATGGGGCAAATTGATAGACTGGTTGTAAAATGAAGAATCTTAATAAATTCAAGTTCGCAAAAAAAAGATGAGCCTCAAGTCAACATTTCACCAGTAACAAGTAATGGGTAGATATAGATAAAATATTGGGAACCGATAGTTATAAAAGAACTCGAGGGTAAGAATGCAGCATTGTTGGATAAAATGTATAATCAGTCATAATATTTGCTGTAAATGAAAAATGTTGAATTTGGAAGAGGTGCCCTTAGGAATCACATGACATTCTGACACTTGATGACTGGGATGCCAACAGCTCCCACCAGGTGGCAGTAGTATCTTGGTTATCATAGCATCTATTGGTTAGTCATTATATGTAAGATATAGCCTTTTATCTCCAAGGTTCTCATAAAAGAATGTGTTTTTTTTTTTCAATGAGGGTGCAAGTATTTTATTAAAATAATAAATAGTTAGCTAGGCACAAAATATGAGTGAGAGAGTGTCTTGTAATAGAGTGGAAAAAGCGTTATGCTAGAAGCTGAAAATATCACAGATTCTTAGATTTGGAAGGTTCCTCAGAAGCCATTGAGTTGCATACTTACCCCTACAATAATCCTTCCTACAACATATCTGACAAGTGGTCATCCAGGCTTTACCTGAAAACTGCAGATGAATGGGAACTCACTACCTCCCAGAGACAGCTTTTTCTACTTTTGAATAGCTTTATTATTGTTTTTCATCACATTAAGCCATAAACTCATTCTCTGACATTTCTAGCCTTTGCTGATTCTGCTCTCTGGGGCCAAGCAGAACAATTCTAATCCTTCCTTATGACAGCTAAATTGTCACCAAGAAGTCTTTTTTTTCTCCTCCAGGTTAAATATCCCTAGTTTCTTTCACCAGTTTTCACATGCCTTAAGTTAAAGATGCTTTAACTACTCTGGTGACCCTCCTCTGAACGTTCTCCAGCTAATCAATGCTTTTCTTAAAATGTGGTAACAAGATACTCCAGTTCACTGCCCATTACCAGAGCACATGGGGCATGAGACTATCACTTCCCTAGCCCTGGATGCTCAGTGTCTCTTACTGAAGCCTAAACTTGCACTAATTTTCTAGTCATCCATATCATATTATTGACTCATATGAAGATAGAAGTCCATTAAAACTCCCAGATATTTTTCTTTTTGGTTTGTTGTTTTTTGTTTTGTTTTTTTTTTTGTTTTCTGGCAGGGCAATTGGGGTTAAGTGACTTGCCCAAGGTCACACAACATTTTTCAAATGTACTGCTATCTAACCATGCCTCCCCCATCTCGTACTTGATTTTTTGCACTCAAGGGTGAGACATTACATTTATTCTCTTCAAATTTCCTTATATTAGGCTGAGTCCAAGTCCCAATTATGTCAATTATTATTCATGTATTCTCAAATTAGTCCCAGCCTCTTTAATCCTCTGTTTCTACAGAGTTGCAATATGAGGGGTATGGGCTACATTGGTCATTTCAAACTCAAACAGATACAGGGCCACTAAACCATACATAAGGATCCTTGTGGGCTGCATATTGACTTATAAAACCACATATTAACATTATCTATGTTCTATTGTGGTTTTTAAATTTTGTTAAATATTTCCTATATGTTATATATATTTAGTGACTTACCTAGGGTTATACAACTCACAAGTGTCTGAGGCTGGGTTTGAACTCAGGTCCATCTGATTCTAAGGCCTGTGCTCTATCCGCTGAGCCACCTAGATTACCCTCAATTATATTTTAATCAGGTTCTGCTAGTATGGGGGCTTTGTGCCCATGTTTGATATCTTTTGACTAGACAATCTCTTTGTTGAGAGCTTGCTATGATACACAATTCCCTCCATTTACAATTAATATCAGGACAAAATACTAACTGCAACAAAACAAAAGATGTATTAACGAGGTAGAAAATAAGTATAATTTCTTACTAACTTCATCTACAATCTTTTATTGCTATTTGGTTATTTTTAAATTGACATTCATCTACAGAGTTTCCCAAAGATAGAAAAATATCTCTGGCCTAGCCCAGGCCATGTCCTGTGGGCAACATCAACTTAAGTGTGAGAAAATTTTTAATCACCTTACCTACTCTACTTCATCAAAAGTAGGCATTACGAAACTCACTCTTCTGATAGCAACCTAAGAGAAGATGTTGATGGAACTCTAAAAGTTTTTAGGACACCCCGCAGTGGAGTTGATGGTGGTATAGTGGAAAGTGTTTCAAAGGTTCTAAGGGTTCAAGTATCAACTCTGCTTCTTGCTTCCTACGAGATTTCATCCTTCTGAGCCTCAGTTTCTTCACCTGTAAGATAAGAAGCTTAGACTAGATAATCTTGAAGATGTTTATACATTCTAAATTACATAATTGCATGACTTGTTTTTCTATTTATTCTTTTGTTGTGGTCAGAACAGGGAGGCCCTGCAAAGCATGGAATGGAAACAGAGATTTCTTTAACCTCCTCTCTCCTAGAACCTTACCCTTTTAAAGGGGACGCTGTTACCTCTGTGCCTAAGTTACTGGCCCAGTGCTGTTAGGAGTCTCCTAATTTTACCATTTCTGTGTTCTTAGTACTCCTTTTCATTCAGTGTAAGATCTTAGAAAACAAGGAGTGAAGCTGAATATAGCTTTGTATTTCCTAAAATGCCTAGTCATTCCCCACCCCACCCCCACCCCCATTCTATATTCCATTCAAACTGACCTACACATTGTTCCATGAATGTGGCACTCCATCTCCATGGCACTCCATCTCCCTGCCTCTGTGACCTGACGTCGTGGGTCCCCTGTTTCTGGAACACATCCCTCCTCACAGCTGCCATGAGGAATCCCTGGCTTCCTTCAAGGCCCAGCTGATTGACATCTCTTAAGGGCAGCCTTTTTCTATTTCCTCCTTGTTATTAATGCTCCTTTGAGCCTACTCCCAGTAAAATGTAAACTCCTTGAGGACAGACTATTTTTTTCCATTTTTCTTTATACCCACAGTGCCTTATCACAATGACCTAATAAATGATCATTGTTTTGGATTGAATTAGTACATAATAAGATCTCAGTAAATATTTATTGAAATAATTCCTATTGTGTATCTTGTTTACTGAAGCAGGAACACTTAACATTAACGGGTTTGTTTTCCATTGAAGTCAAAGTAAGGCTTTGCTTTCTTTTCATTTTTCTTTTCTATTAAATAATTCAACAAACACTTTTAAGCACTATGATAGGCTTGAGGGACTTGCAAAGTTTGGATAAGGCATTAAAAATATAATAATGATGATAACAGCTTACATATTTTGCTGTAAGTTTTACAAATCTTAACCCTTCCCTTGCAACACCCCAACCCCCTCACCCCCACCCCAAACCGGCCTCAAAAGTAACTGACAAGCAACCAGACAATATATCCAAAACATTTCACATTTGTAGTCAACCACCTCTCCATCAACCAACCAACAAGCATTTATTAAGCACCTATTACATGCCAGGGCTTATATAAGGTGTTGGAGATACAATGACAAAAAAGAAATAGACTGTTCTCAAGAAGCCCTCATTCTATAAGAGGACACAACATATACACATACAAGTATTTATAAAACATAAAGAAGGAGGAAGGCACATTTCCTTGTCTCTTCTCTGGGGCTGATACAATACTGAGTTTCATTTTATTGTTCTTTTTTTGTTCTTTTATTGTTCTTTTTGTTTACATTATTATTCATGTACATTATCTTTCTCTCTCCATATATATGTGTATACACACATACATATAAAGGTTTCTTAGTTCTTCCTAAGTCATGTTGCATCATTCTGTACAAGTCTTCCCATGTTTTTCTAAATTTCCTATAATCATGATTTCTTATGACACTATAATATTCCATTACCTTCACATACTACAGTTTGTTTAGCTATTCCACAGTTGATTAGCACTCAGTTTGCAAAAACAAGGTCTTCTGACTTTAATTCCAGTGCTTTTCCCCACATTTATTATGAAAATTTGAACAAGTACACAGTCATGATTTCCTCCCATTCTCTGCCTTTACCTAGCTCTCCTCTTTATGGCAATTTCAAAGCACAGCTCACACTTAGTTAAGAAAAATGCTCAGAGATTCTATTTTCTCATTTAGAAAGTGTTACTTTAGGAGGACCTCTCATTCAAGATCAAATTCAACATTTCATTTGAAAGTTTTGAAGATTGCAGAAGCACGTCTCCAACTTGCTGTTGGTGATTTGAACAAAGTTTATCCAAGTTGGGACTTAATCAGTCCACAAGGTAAACTCCTGGCCACCCTGATCTTATCCAAAGCCAGAACAATTGCCAGACATTTCTTCGGGATAGAAGACACATGTCTTTTCCTTGACAATAATTCTATTCTGAGGTATTTTCAGGTTGTTTTATGTTCTCACAATCTTGTAACGAAATTTCCCTCAGTGCAGTATCAGACACACCCGTTGCTGTTCTGAAGGGTCTGAAAAGTCAGGGACTTTCAAAACTGGTAGAAACAAAAGGCAAAGGTTGTTTCAAAAGCATGTTGACTCCAGTGTTCAGATAGCCTTATTGGTTTTTGCTTTCTGTGTTGAGCCAGACAATAGACCAGTTATGGTCCCCAAATGAGGAACAAGAGACCACTGATTCCACAAATAGTCACCTTGTTTCTCGGCTACACTCAACTTCCAAAAAAGGTAAATAGTTTAAGCAAAGTAAAATACCTTAAATAAACTTAGACTACCCTAAATAAAATAAGGTCTATTTTATCATTCTTGCAAGGATATCATGTACCCATTTCCTGTCTCTTATCCTAAACACTTAGTAGTCTCTAGAAGTCCAAATTAGCATTTGCTAAGTTTCACTACAAGTCCTGTTTTATGAATTACTTAGCACCAATGTGAGTTGTTCTATATGTTCAGGTATACTCTGGCTAAATATAGTGATGTAATTTTTGTAGGCTATAGCAAACATTGCTAGCCTGCTTAATAACTTATTAACCAACCTTTGGAAAAAGCCCTCCACCATCTGGTTCCAACCTACTTTTACAGGTTTATTGCACATTACTCCCATTTACATATTCTACGTTCCAGTCAAACTGGATGACTTGGGTTCCTATAGAGGACAATCTGTCTCTAATTGTCCATTCCTTTGCATAGTCTGTCCCCCATGTTTGGAGCACTTTCTATCTTCACCTTCATCTATTAAAATCCCTCACTTCTTTCAAGGTTCAGCTCAAGCACTAACATCTATAGGAAAACCTTCCTGCTCTCCTTGATTGTTAAGGTCCTCACCACCACTTCTACCACTAACATCACTACCACCACCACCACCACCATGTTGTATATATTTAATATTTATTTATTTATGTATATGTAGTTTTCTCTAATGTCACACTCCTACCATGGTAGAATGAAAAGCTCTTGAAGGCAGGGACTGTTTTTGTCATTGTGTACCCTGAACAACACATGGAGCCTGGCTTATTATACAGTAGGCACTTAATAAGTGCTTCTGGAGTGAATGAACCTTTGCAATCTAAACAGTAACAGAGATTGTTCTGTTCTTTGTATTTATATCACCAGTGCCCAACACTATCTAGCACATAGCAGGTGCTTAATAAAAAATAGGAATACAAACTGGAACCATGATTTAATTGGTATAGTAAACTCTCTTCATGAAGGTTAGCACCAGCACCTTTTCTGTAACTTACAGTCCTATTGAGTTGCCTAAAGTACTGAAGGGTTAAATGACTGACAGTATAAGTCAGAGGCAGGACCCGAACCCAGGTCTTGCTGGCTTTGAATCTGTCTCTCTACCCACTGCAATATGCTGCCTCTCAGCATAAATTTAGTAAATGCTAATTAATTGATTGATTGATACTGCTACATTGGTTTGAATATTCTGGCTCTAAGAACCTGGAAGAGCTATTGATGGTCATTAATTTTTAAAAGTCTGTCCTGGAATTACTCCAGCACACTCAACACTTGCTCTTTCCTTAGATCTGGGACTTGTTCCCTAGTGCTTATTTTATTTTTATTTATCCTTCAAATGAGATTCTTTTAAAAGAAAAAAATGCATATGCAGGTAAACATCAAGAATTAGCTCCAATGACAGGCTCTGCTCAGGTTTATATAAGCCAAATTTAAAGAAGAAAAGTGCAGCCTAGATTTGGAATAATACAGTATATTAAATTCATATTCTCCATCTGGTGTTCCAAATGCTTTTTTGGCGTGGATTCTTCATTCAAGGCTATTTGCCAAAAGCCTTTACATAAATCAGTAGTCGATATGATCATAGTAATTCCCACCTGATCTCACAATGAATCAATTCTTGGCATAAGCTATGCATCAATTTTAGTTCTAGAACACAGTCTGCCACAATCCACAAGAATCTAATTATACCAGCCAGTTTGAGAAGCAGGTTGATCCTATAGCCTCACCAAAGGTCTGATAACTCTTAATTTTAATGTCTCTTTCATCTCTTTCCTGACACTTGACACTTTTGTCACGGACTCTGTAAAATAGTAATCAAATTGCATTATTGTCCCCACTGTTTATAGTGTAAGGAACCCAATCAGTGGTACCTGGTAGTCTTTGAAGGAGATCTGTAAAGTCACTTAGCACATATGTAATTCTTTCTCTGCCTGAGAAAAATTCTCAGACTACCTTATTTGGCCCATGCTGCATTCTTTAAATGGAGGAGGAGACCATAGAAATAAATAATAGATTTAGATGTGGAAGGGTCCCTTTAAAGTCCATCTACTTTGATCCCTCATTTTACATGTTATAGGGAAGCGCTTCTTAAACCGTGGGTTGTGACCCCATACGAGGTCACAAAAAAATTTGGCAACAGTAAAAGGTTTCTGAACATTCAATGACCAAAAATTAATTAAAAATCAAGCTTGTAATGAATCCGAGGTGTTTCTGGCAGAGCTTGTCTATGTTGCAACATGCAACTTCACTGCAGCCTTAGCATGCACACTTTGCACTGCATGTGCCCTCAGGCCACACAACACCAAACCAGCTAATACTGCTGAAATTCGAAAAGGGGTAAGGAGTGGGAAAAGTTTAAGAAGCCCTGTCATAGGAGACTGGCCAATGGGGTCTCAGTCTTTGGAGGAGTTATAGTAACCTCTACACAGCTGGCTCCTCACCTGACTCTGTTGTGGCCTCCAGTAATACTACTTCCCATGATTCTTCCCAACCTTTTAAAACTCCCAAGACTGTGACCTGGTCTATTCCATCTCTAATACTTTTTCACCTAAGATCAGCAAAGAGTTATGGCAACTCGTGGGTTATCTCTTGTTCCACAAAGATGCTTATAGCAATTTCCCTTCCTCCTCACTTGAAAGCTACCAGGGAGAAAGTAAATTTTCATCAGTGACTTTTGTATGCATACTTATTTCCATCTCAGTAACCAAGTAAAAGGTTTTCCATCAGATTGAGGAAACTGAGGCCCAGAGAAATTAAGTGATTTACCCAAAGTCACACAGGTAATAAGTTACAGAGGCAGGATTGGAGCACAAGTCCTCTGATCCCATATCCAGTGCTTTTTCCATTATACCACATAACACAGTCACTTTTAAGTCTTAAGTTTCTCAAGACCCACAACAATTCACCTCTTCTTTGGTATTGTATCAGTAATTAAGGTGGGACTTCCTTTTACTGTTTTCTCTTTTAGCACTTATTCAATCAAGTGCCCTTGTCTGCCCTTTGTTTCTTTGATTGGATCAGGAGTCTTTGATGACTCCTTGCCTCAAGCAAAAGCCTGGTTTGCATAGGTTTGAGTCACATGTTTGTGACGCCAGAGGCTTTTAGGTCACATGAGTTTGAGGCAGATGTTGTGATGCTCTTTGACCCTGAACAGAATATATAAACTCAGAGGTTAGCATTTTCCCTTGGGGCTCTCACTCATGGGAGAGTGTTAATGTGGAGACTCTGGGTGGCCCTTGTTAAGTTCCCCCTGGCTTTGAAGAAACCCAAATGTTTTGTTTGGGGTTCTCACTCACTGGAACAGTGGTGTATCACTTGAAGAGACTCTGGGCAGCTGTCATCAAGATCCCCTGGCTTGTAAATGCAGATGTTGATGCTTTCCTGGTAACTATGAATTGAGATTTGAATCAGACAAGGTCTATCTGTTGACATTTGCAATTTGTTCACATTTGCTCTGAAGTTCAGGTTACTGGCTTTTCCTTCTGAAAAGTTTATATATGTATGTTGGATTAAAGTGAGATTGTTAACCTCTTAAAGTTACTTTCTTTAGTAAAGCAGATCAAAAGAACCTGTGTTAGCGGCCTTCTGTGTGCTGGTTGTTGTTGGTTTTACATAGCCACAGTAGCAGCTAGCAGATTGTTGTTACAGGCATCAAAGAAAAGCAGTTAAGCAAAACGAGCAATATAATGTGTTATATCTAACAGTGCAGACAACACTCAGCCCTCATAGTCTCCTAACTCTTTTTATTTCTTTTACAAGTGATAACTTTAATTTATTAATGTAGTAACAAGTGTAGCAAAGCTTGCTTACCGAATGTATGTTCAGAAACATTATATATAAGCAGCTTTAAACAATGAAGAAATAAATGCCACCCATAGAGTCAAGCCTTATTATAATGGATTCTCATAGCTTTGAAACATTCATATAACCTTATAAATAGAAAAATAAGTTTTCACCATCACAGAACTCATCTAGCCATAAATTAAATAAATAAGTGCTACCCCCACCCCCTGAAAATTCAGTTCCAGTCCCAACTAAACTTAAGAGAAAGGCATATTACAATTGCACACACTTATTCAGTAAACAGAAAACCCAAATATAGAAATGCTATTGATTTCATGGGATGTGGGTAAGGAGAGGACAGAACAATTTCTGACTGCCAGACAGATTTGTCAAATTCTATCTCTTTAGGCATTTCTTGAACCTACAATTGCCTTTCCTGAAAACACCACTTCCTTTCAAATCCATTTAGTAATTACATCTAAAAGAAACCAAGCCAGTTCAATTTATTATATATTTGAATGAATAATCAGTCATTATTTCTTAGAGTTCAGGTGAGGTCCAAAATGTCGCTGTTTGGTAAGAAACAACTTCTTTATCCATAAACATGCAGTTGGAAGTTACTGGTCTTTTTCAATGTACTGGCACTCCTCATTTGATTGTCCTTCACTTTATTGTGCTTTGAAGATATTCTGTTTTTTTGTGGCAACCTGCATAGAGCAAATCTATTGGTGCTATTTTTTCAACAGCCTGTGCTCACGTCATGTCTCTGTCACATTTTGGTAATTATCACACTATTTCAAATTTTTTCATTATTATTTTGTCTGTTATGGTGATCTGTGATCAGTGATCTTTGATGTCACTTTTATAATTGTTTTGGAGTACTTGGAGCCCACACCCATATAAGACAGCAAACCTAATAAATGTTGCGTGTGCTCTGACTGTTCCATCAGTCAGAGTTCTCCCATTTCTCTCCTTCTTGGGCCTTCCTTCCTATTCCTGAGACACAACAATACTGAAATTAGACCAATTAATGACTCTACAATGACCTCTAAGTGTTCAAGTGAAAGGAAGAATCAATCAATGTGGCAATCTTCATTTTTGTCTTATTTTAAGAAATGGCCACAGCCACCTCGACCTTCAGGAACCACCACCCTGATCAATCAGTAGCCATCGATATTGAGGAAAGACCCTCCACCAGCAAAAAGATTACAACTCTTTAAAGGCTCAGATGAGGGTTAGCATTTTTAGCAATAAAGTATTTTTAGTTAAGATATGTAGTTTGTTTTTGTTTTTTAGAAATAATACTATTGTACAATTAATAGACTACAGTATAATATAAACTTAACTTTTCTGTGCACTGGGAAGCAAATTCATGTGATTCACTTTAGTTCAATATTTGCTTTTTTGAGGTGATCCGTATCTAAACCCACAATATTTCTGAGGTATGCCTGTTTGCAGCAGATCAAAGTACATATATTGCAACGCATTCAACAGTCACATAAAGTAGATGTACCGCACATCCTGTTTTAGAGCTTGAGATGCTGTTCATAAGGTAAGAACACATGATCTGCAATTGTAGTGACCTATAACATTCATTCAAATTTATATTCCTTTTCATACTGAACCTTATCAAAAATGTTGAAATAGAGCAGAATAAACTCAGGTTCAAAGAATACTTGTGGTTTTAAAAACATATTAATTAAAAATTGATCATGGATATTACTCTTACAATTTTCTGTGATTGAAAAAAAATGGCTTCTGACAAACCTCCAAAGCAATTTTTTTTTTGCTTGCCTGGCCCCTTCTTCCTTAGCTCCTGAAAAGTTCCTTTTCAGCCTTCTAATTTTATTTGTACTTTCCTGACAAACCTTTTTAAAAATCTCTTATTGATGAAACATACATGTATTGAGAATCTTCGGTGTTAAAGCTATCTGTGTTAAAATCATCTTTAGGTTGTATAAGAAAATGTTATGGACAGTAAATTACAGATAAGTTGTTGGAAATACAGCTTTTGTTTCCAATTTCTGGTATTTGAGTAGCAGAATCAATACCACCTTGATCAGCTCTTCCCCATCCATTGGTTCCTGAGGCAAGTGACTGAGATCACTGGGTGGAGGGGTTCAGGTCCTTTCTGCCCAGACCATCCTTCATAGCAGTTGAGGGGTGAGGTAAGGAGGGAGGCTGACTCTCAGACAGAAAAGGACAGAAAGATTACACTCACTACTCCTGGAGGGTTGGAGTGGTGGTGGTGGTGACTGAAGTGGCACTGGACCAGCTGCTGCAGCAGCTGTGTGAGGTGTGGGGGAAATGTGTATATGAAGGACAACAACCAAGGGAGATCTAAGCATGGAATATTGTCCAGCCTCCAAACCTGCTACTTCCAGCTTCTCCTCCGGTGTTCCTCACCTCTTTGCTTAGGGCAGGTATTTATTCTCTGAAAAATTGGTTTTCAGTTACTTAATTCGGCTTCCCTTTTGTGATCTTTTACTAGTCATAATGTTCTGCTGGTTCCACTTACTTTTTCTGCATCAATTCATGGGAAATCTTCCCATGTTTCTTAGAACTCCTCCTGTTCTTTATTTCTTGCTTCCATGCTGCATTCTTCTATTCAATGGACCAGCATTTTTTTTTTTTTCATTTCAGAGTCAGGATTTGAACCTAGGTCTTTTGTCTCTAATGCAAGACTCTTTCTACATATCAGGGTTTTTGTTTTTTTTTTTCTAATTTTCTTTTTTAGCTGAATAGAAGATTAATTTATCCAGTTTAAGAAGTTCTTTAAGCTTCATTTTTTGGTCTCTTTATCCCCAGTGACTAGCACAATGCTTTGCATATAGTAGATATTTTATAATAATAATAATAATGTTTGACATTTATATAACATTACCAGCATATATAGTCCATTCAAATTTTCCCTTAGCCATAAATAACACTGAGGTTTTATATTCTATAGGTTAACCTTCCCAAGGCTCTTGGATCAAATTTAAGGGGCCTCTCCCTTTCGCCCCAAACATAAATTCAAATGGTGAGAACCTAGGCCACAGAGGACTTCTCTATATGCAAATAATAACTGTAATAATTTACTATCCCAGTCATTAGAACAATTCATTATGTAAGCTTTTGTCCTTCCTTTCTAAGTTGCATTAAATCATCCTACTAACCCATTTCCTTGTGGGTTGAAAAGCAATATCACAGATATATTTATTCTTACTCTATTTCCACAGGAAATACAATATTTCTGAAAGGAAATTTGTATAGTTATCTATCAGGATAATTGCAGGAAATTCAAGATGGAAAAATACATTCACTATTGGTCACTTCTGGTGCATTCATTCCACAGTTCAACAGATATTTATTATGTGCTTGCTTTGGGCAGAATGCAGTACCAGGGACTAGGGGAATACAGAGTTTAGATAAAGACCAATCTCCGTCCTTGTGGAATTTATAGTCTTCCCCCTAGGGAAGATTATTTGGTTGAAACCTAGCCATGAGGATTCAGAGCCAGAACAAAAAGCTCAGAGGTGTTCTGGGATAGGCAAACCAGTCTAGAGGAAGCAGCAAAGCACCTTGAGGGAGAGACATGAAGTATACACCAAGAGACAGGCAGGTGGTACAGTGGATAGAGAGACAGGTATGGAGTCAGGAAGACTTGAATTCCAATCTAGTTGCATTTACTAGCTGTGTGACCTCAGGCAAGTCATTTACCCTCTGTTTTTTCAGTTTCCATATCTGTAAAATGGGGATGATAGTGACACCTCCCTCCCAGGGCTATTTTGAGAATCAAATGAAATAATTATAAAATAGTTGACACAGAGCCTGGCACATAGTAAGTCACACACACAGGCGCACACACACACACACACACACACACACACTTTTGAGTTGAATCTCCAAAAACACCTTATCCACCATCTCCCTACATATTCTGATGTAAATAGCCCAGGACCCAGAACCTAAGAAGTCAGGAATAGCAGTGCCCCACAGAATGCCAACCAGTCTCTAGTCCAGATCTTGCAACCACCAGTGAGAGGAGCAATCCCTGTGAAAAAGGTGCCCACTTTCCTCATCACCACTAATATCAACCAATGAACTATCGCCAATCTCAAGAGCTATGGGAGAGACAGTACCCTCTCAGTTCATTTTCCCCTCAAAGCCATCATTCCTTGAAGCAATCCCTTTGGAGAGAGATCATGTCATTTGCTTCTTTATTTGCTGTAGTTTCTACCTCCTCAAAAACCACAGCTACTAACGACCTGGAAAAGAAAGTTCTTTTTACCAGGGTCCTTGACACTATCAAATGGTTCAGCATTTAAAAAAAAATGGATGTGATTTTGTCAGTAGAAATGACATTAAAGAAAATGCATTGTCATCTGTTTTGCCATGGGACCATGAGACCTTTTTTCCATCAGACTTGCTGCTGAACCCCCTTATGTATTTTGTCTCTTCCTTCAGGATGTGATTTCTTTGAGAGTAGGGATTGTTTCTGCTTTTCTATTTTTATTCCCAGTGCACAGCACAGTGCCTTGTAAGTAGGAAGCACTTAATAATTTTTTTTCCCATTCATTCATTAATTCATTCTCCTTTTTGTAATGACTCCAGAAGTTCAAGACAAGGTCATTTCTGGCCTAGAAGGGCTCATGGAGACTGGGACTTGGGTTGCCTTATAGATTCTAGGTTAGGGGTACTCTGTGGTGAATCATTGTTTTCTTTCTATTCCCTGTCGAATTTCCCCAAGGTCTTGGGGCAAGTTTTGACTTTTCCCATTTTCCAGCTCCTTAGGTTATAAGTGCATCCTATAACTTCACTCTGACTCACACATGAATCCAAGGATGTTTCTATATAAGTAAGCATGGCATTACTTGTCTTCTGTTTTCAAAGATGAGTAGACACAGTAGCTACAATTGGAAGCTAAAGAAGTCAACGTGGGACCATTATGCCCATTACGCTGCATACAGGGATGTTTACCCTTTGGCTGGTAGTTGTAACTCTTTGAATAGGTTGATTCTAAGCCTTGCCTCCCCCAAATCACCTTTAACTCATAAAATTTCAGACCAGATTGACTCTCTTGCCACAGTGTTTTCTCAGCTGTCTGAAGTGAAGACGCACATCATGATGTCATTGAATTATATTAATATGTGGATTATACTTACCTGTATATATGTCATATACCTAGACAGCTAGTGTGCTGGACCTGTAGTCAGGAAAACCTGAATTTAAGTCTTACCTCAGACACTCACCAGTTGTGTGGCCCTGAGAAAGTCATGTAATGTTTATTTGTCTCAGTTTACTCATTTGCAAAATGGCGGTCATAAGAGCACCTTCCTCCCAGGGTTGTTGTGAGGATAAAATGAAATAATGGTTGTAAAGTGTTTGCACAGTGCCTGGCACATAGTAAGAACCATATGAATGTTAACTATTATGATGATGATGACTATTATACTTATCCTATATGTATCATATGCCTAGACAGGTTATATAGTGGATGGAGTGGATACAGTGCTGGCCTTTGACTCAGCAAGCAAGATCTGAATTCAAATCCTGCCCCAGACACATACTAGTTGTGTGGCCCTGGGCCAGACACTTAACCCCTCAGTTTCCTCATCTGTAAGATAAGGATAACAATAGCACCAACCTCATATGATTGTTATGAAGACCAAGTAAAACGATATAGGTAAAATATTACATAAATGTTGGCTGTTATTTTATTCTCTATAAACACTTCAAGGCCTTAGGCTATCGTTTTTTCGACTTTGTATCTCCAGAATCTAGTATAGCATTGTACACAGGAGACAATAAAAGTTTATTGAATTAAATTCAATTAAAAGCCTGCTTTTATCTTCCTCATACCCGCCTAAGTTCATTCTATAGTAATATCTCAGTTTTGAGGATGTTTGGAGAATGAGAAAGATTACACATACCATCACTCTTCATAAAATAATTTTTTAAAAAAAATTAGAGGGAAAAACAAGACTGCAAAAGCAAAGCATGAGACCCAGCTAAGCCAGATTATATCAAGAGCATTTGTGGAGGAAACCGAAAGGACAAAAAAATAGATTAAATGGATTTGACTTGCTGGCATTCCCATAATGGTCCATTTTCCTCCTCACCAATGCTAATGAAACTGCTACATTGAAATTCTCATGCTTCAACAGCATGGTATCGAGCACTGGACCAAGAATGAGGAAGACCTGGGTTCAAATCCTGTCACAGATGCTTACTAGCTGGTTGTTTAACCTTTCTATGCTTTAGTTTCCTCAAATAATGAGGGTTTGGACTTGATGGCTTCTAAGTTTTCTTCCATGTCTAAATCCTTTCTGCTACAAGCCTATATTACCCAGTCTACAAAATGAGGAAGTCAAAATGGCAATTAAGAAAATGGAAAGTCAGGAAGGAGGAAAATAGGAAGTCAGAAAGGGAGAGATTGAACTGCATCAACTTGCAAATGGAAGGAATCTATTCTAGAAGGGATATGATTGTAGAGATTTTCAGGGATTGACTTTCAAGGACTCTGTCAAATGGGTGAAGAAGCTAAGTGAATGAATGGAGAGAAAATGGATGATACTATTATCAAAACAAAGAGATAAAAAGACAATAGTAACTACTACCTATATGCCTACCTTCTCATCTCTGAAATATTTAGATCAGAACAAGCTGAGCTAACCAGTGTTACTTTATAACAAAGTCATGGGTATGCTTACGTCAGCCATTCTTCACATGGGTCCAGCCCTGGGGAATCAGGATTGATGTTTAACTTGACAATTCAGTCTAATGTAACAAGTATTTATTAAGTGCTGCTTGTGTACAAAGTACCATGCTAGGTCCTGGAGATGGGGAAATTAACCAAGGCATGCACGGTCCCTGCCCTCAGGAAGTTTACAATGCAAATTGCAAAAAAAAAAAAAAAATTAACCGGTCAGACTAGGGTATAAGGAAGGGAGTACGGAGAGGGATGGTGGGAAATAAGTTATAGTGCTTCGTTCAGAGTCGATAAAAATTTGCGTTTGTTCCTTTAGCTATACCACAGAAAGCAAGGCAACCTTTCCTATCCACGTATAAGAATAGCTAGCATTTACATATGGCTTTAAGGTTTATACGGCACTTTATAAACATTATTGCATTTGATCTTCAGAATGACCTTGGGAAGCAGGTGCTATAATTATTCCCATTTTACATATGAAGAAACCGAGGCAGACAGAGGCCAAAGGACATGCCCAGGGTCACACAGCTGGTAAGTGTCTTAGGTTTTCGTGACAAAAAGTCCAGCACTTGCTCCACTGCACCGCTTTAACCGGCTCTTACTCGCTGTCATAAGTTCGTAGGCATACGGTGTTAGAGCTTCAAGGTCCTTTAGAAATCATCTAACCTAACTTTCTTATTTCACACATGAGGAAGCTGAGGGCCAGAGAGGTTGTCACTTGTCCAAGGTCACAGAATTAATTGGCAGAAAAGCAAGAACCAGAGCCTAGGTCTCCTGATTCCCAGCTCCAAAAACAATTGGGGTTTTAATAATCTTATCTCTGCCACTTTCTTCCTATGCTCCTTCTCCCCTCTCCAAACCCCAATGACAACAAAATTTCCACCAAAGGAAAAAAAAAAAAGGAAGATATTACTTATTTCCCAAGCTGAGGAGGATGTTGATTAGAGATAACATTGTCTTGTGGTCCCTCTTTTGCTATGGTAGATGAGACATTCAGGTTCATTTGACTTTTTTTTTTTTTGGTAATGGGTTTGTGTCAGGACAACTATCTCAGCAAAGTCGTCTTTTCCTATTCTCTTTTTTATCACCGTAGCCATTTGCACTCTGTGATAGGCCTCTGGAATAAGGTTTATGGAAGTCTGGACATTGATAAACTGGGGAGCATTCAGAGGAAGTCAACAAGGATGATGGAGATCCTTGAAATATTGCCGTATGAAGACTAGTTGAAGAAGATGAGATATTTAACCCGGGGAGATTTAGGGGCAGTATGCTAATCATCTTCAATTATTTGAATGGATGTCACATAGAAGAGTTTCTTTTTGGCCTCAAGTTAGAATTAGGAGCCACAGGTAGAATTTATAAAGTAGCAACTTTAGTCTTTGTGTCAGGAAAAATATCCTAACAATTGTAGCTTACCAATAAATAAACATTTATCAAGTGCCCACTATGTGCATTCCAGATGGAGAAACCCAGCCACTGTGTTAGGTGCTGGCCAGGGTGAGCTCAAACCAGTTCTCAAGAGCCAATTGTTGAATTTTCAGTGTCTGCATTTGCCCCTCAGAAATTGACAAACACTAGAAACCAGGTCTTGATCTACTGTTTCGTTGATGGTCTAGATTTAACAAAATGATGGAAAAAATGTTAAAAATATAGATTAAACTTTAAAGTGTGTTGTTCAAAACAAATCAGAGAAAGTATACTTAGGAGAATGTATATCAGACAATACAGATTGAAGGAGATCTCTCGTTGGGAGCAAGATATCTCAGCTCAACCAAAAGGGAGAGTCCACATCTCAGTCACTTCCACAGTTTCTAGTGTAGCAAGCTGAGAGTAAGGATGTGATCCAAATTCTACAGGTCACCTTCCTCCCACAGTTTTTCTTCCCTTTGTGACCATCAAGAGAGGCTGGGATCCTGTATGTCTTCTCTCCTGACCCTGGAAGCTGGAAGAACACAAAGAGACTGAAAGGACCAGATCTCTCTTCTTTCCCACTTTACCAACTTAGCCACTCCTCATGTAGGAGTGGGGCACTGCTATCCACCAATGAGGAGAGAATCTCATACCAATGGGCTTTGGGTTACGTATACACTGTGAGCTTCTTGAGAGAAAAGACTGTCATTTACCTATCTTTGTATCCCTAGCACTTAATAAATGTTTAGTAGCTGGCTGAATTCTGCTTTCTAATCTCATATGTAGAGCTCGGACACCCTCTCATGCTAGCCCAGGAATTTGGATTCTTATAGCTGAGTTTAACTAAACTTTAAGAAGAGGTAAATTCAGACCAAATCTCCAAATTAAAATCAAATTCCTTTGATGTTTTGGCTGGGTAAATGGGTGAAGGAGGGCCTTGGAAAACAGTACCTAGCTATTTTGGGAGAGAAGAAAACCAAGCACCTCTTTTATTTAATTTTGAAAGCTCCTGTAGAATGAAGCTTCCCACTCTCTCTGGGCTCATGCAAATTAGGCACTTTTCTTCTTTTAAAGGCATATCAACGTTGCTTTTCATTTTCTTCTTTCAGAAGATACTGTACAGTGAGTTGACTTGGATAGAGCTCATTTGGAGAGCAGAAGCAGGAATTCGCTGCAGAATAATTTTTTCCTGAGTGGAAATCCTTGCTTCAATGCTTCTGGAAATGAGGAAGCAGGGAGAGAGCTATCTTCGAACAGACCTAATAAGTCTGGTATTTGCAGTACTGGGTGGTTCAGGGTATTCTCAGGGAAGTCTGGGGCCTGATTGAAAAGGCTGAGGTCGGAAGGTATTAGGAAAGGTTAATTCAGAAAAAGAGAAAAGGTTTTAAGTGGTTTGACACTGAGGATTTGATGAAACTGAAGAGAGAGATACAAGTAAGCCAATAATAATAATAACAACCAGTAAGCTTGGAATTTGCCAGGCTTGAACAGAGTGGAAGAAATCATGAAAGACCTACTAGGTGTATGTATTTGCCACAGAGAAAAAAGAAAATTAGTACTTGTCTTGAACTGGATTAAGCATTTTTGTGTGTTGGCTTGTTTTGGGCCAACCTATGATTTCATTGATGTAGGGAGCTCCTGGTGAGGAATGCAGATGGCACCTTTTCTTAGAGAGTTATCCTGGCTAATGAGAGATGAAGTGACCTGTTTAGGGCCACTTAGAAGAACTCAAAGCCAGGTTATTGTGCGCCTGGCTTCCTAGCCACTATAGCACACTGCATCTCCCTAAAGTTTGCTTGTAGCATTCTCACACTTAAATTGTGTGATCTCTATCATCTATCTGACCTTGGGGCAAGTCGGACTCTGAACCTATCTTCTTTTTGCTAAAGCAAAGAGGGGCAGGGGAGGTCAGATGGTTTAAATGAGTCCCTTCTACCTCTAACTCTAGGTACTCAAGATTTCTTAACAAGGATGAGGAAGAAAAGGAATGAAAAATTAGATCCCCTGTGCTCTACCCTCATCAGTCCAGAGCTGTAGTATGATGTTCCACTCTAGGAGCAACATTTTAGGAAGGGCATTGAAAAACAAGCTCAGCCAAAGCAGGATAGCGAGGCTGATGAGAAGACAAAAGGCTGTACCATAAAAGGATCATTTAAAGGAACAGGAGATATTTAGCCTGAAGGAGAGGAGACTTAGGAGGAACAGGATCGCTGCTCTCATGGATCTGAAACTGCCATGTGGAAAAGGAATTAGAGTTGCCCTAAGAAGATACAACTAGGAGCAATGGGGTAGAGGAGGCAGTGGATATAATAGCTTAGGGCACTGGACTTGTAGGCAGGAAGACTAGGATACGTAGCCTGCCCATAGACATTTATTAGCTGTATGACCCTGGTCAAGTCATGCAACCTCAGTTTATCTGTGAAATGAAGAGGTTGGACTCAATGGCCTCTAAGTTGTTTTCCAGGCCTAAATCTCTGATCCTATATGTCAGAAAGTCATTTTGACTTTGGTTTAGGAAAAACAAAAAACCTTCCCAATGACTAAAGCAATCCCAAAATGGGACGAACTGCTTAGAAGCAGAGTAGATTCTCTCTGGGGGAACACAACTTCTACTGTTGAGAGACTGGTTTGTATTCAGGTGTGGTTTAGACTGGGTAATCTTTGAGGTTGATTCCAACTCTGAGATTCTATAATTTGGGGTGGTTTAGTCACTGTAATTTACCAGGAACACCCTACCCTGCAGGGCAGCAGTCTGAGCTGCTCCTCACAAGTTCTAAATGCCAAGTCAGCAAGCATTCATTAAGCAACTACTATGTGCCAGACACTGTGCTATGTACTTGGGATACAAAAAAAAAAGACCCACTCCTTTTTCTCAAGTAGCTTACAGTCTAATAGGGAAGAAAACATTCAAGCAACTATATTACAAGCAACAAGCAAGATATAGATAGGAGAAATTGGAGATAATCTTAGAGGAAAGGTACTAGTAGTAAGGTGGGATCAGGAAAGGCTTCTTGCTAAGGTCAAGAAAACAAGTCAACAAATATTTCTTAATCACTTACTATATGCCAGACACTTTGCTAAACATCAGAATACAAATACAAGCAAACACACACACACACACACACACATGCGTGCGCACACACACACACATAGTCCCTCTTCTCAAGGCACTGATCTGCGCCCTTCCTCATACTGATGGATCTGGGAGAACTTGCCTATAGAAGAAAGAGCAGAAGGGGAAGGGAGCAGAGAGTTGTCAACAGTCAACAACTCCATTCCTTCTGATGAGATAGGACCACCAAGCCTTACCATTAGCCCTGTTACTGCCTCCTTACAGGAAAGACACATATAGGACTATAAACCTGGAGCTGAAAGCAACCTTAGAGGCCATCTAATTCAGCTCTTTATTTTTAGAGATGAGGAAAAGGAGACAAAGTTAAATGACTTGCCATGGTCACATGGGCAGTAATTGTTAAAGGTAGGATTTGAAATCGGGTCCTCTGACTTTAGGAGTAGTTCTCCTTCATGTGGGGTAACCTGGCCATTATTTAACAGACAGGACTCTTCTGTCCCAAACTGTTTCACTAAGGAAGAACTCAGTTGCTGGCTGCATTTGATGGTGGCCATGCTCAGTCACTCTGGCATACCTTGCATGCCCTCTAGAAGTCAGGCACCTTTTTTGAGGAGGGCAAACAAGTTTGAGTGGAAATGCAAAGTTCAAGTTAATTAAAATCATACTAAATTACAGTAAAATCTAATTAATTCTGTGTTGGTTAATTTAAAACTGTGTGTATTTCCAAGCTGCCACTATTCCCCAACCAGCTAGATGCCTTATTATTCTTTAATAAAAAATACCGGAATTAGCTGAACTTGGTGAATTCAAAGTCCATTGGGGAGTGGGGAGGGAGGGACTGGGGAATTTCTTTTTTGGTTCTTTGCATTTCAAAGTAATGAGATTTTACTATTGCACAAGTAAAGACTGAGGTCCCCATATACAAAGCTGCCGGGGGAGAAAAGTGCTACCAAATAATAGAATTCTAAAATAATATGCTTGGTGTACCTAATATACCTACAGGTTTAAATTCTGGATCTTTCTGCAAAAAAAAATTTTCCTTGAGTTACATAAGAACCTAGCCCTAAGTGAGGTTGTGTGTATATATATGCATATATACATATATATGTATATGTATACATATATATACATGTATATATGTATATGAAAGCTGGAGGGAGGAGAGAAAGAGCTGGATTTAGACAATTATTTGAAAAAAAAATTGGTTAGCACCATTTACTTAGCAATTATTTTCCAAACACCCCCCATTGTTTGAATGAATCCAACCATGTGTCCAGGCCCTGCATGGCCCTTAACCCATATTCTGTTCCTGCAGTTGCTGGGACCAGGTGCAGATTAATTTGCTGCCGTGGTCTCCACCTCCTGTCCCCTCGACCAGCTGTGGCACTTGTTCTAACCCACAGGGGTTTCCTGCCTTGACCATGCCCCTGAGATCTGATGATTGGTCAGGAGGAGCATAATTAAGAAGTCAAAGGGCCTAGAGAGGTCACCACCGCCATCTGTTTGGTCTTGCCTGATTTCCAGCTCCTGACCCATAAAGATTCCCTGGTCTCTGAACCCTGACTTGTGATCCTTCTATGACTCATGAGCTAGGCAGGTCTCATACTTTGTCTTTTTCCAAACTGCATATGGGAGCACCCTTGGCTTTGTGTTAAAAAAAAAATCCAAGTCTATATTCAATCATTTTCATACCATATTCACTTTCATAAAAATTGCAAACTCATTAGTCTTTGATCTTATTTCTATTCAAATAATGACTTTAAAATGCCAGGTACCAAATTGTTCTGGGAAAAGGGATTTATCACTGAAAGAGTTCTTAACTTCTTCCCTCGTGTCTAGTTCTCTCTATTAATCCATGTTACTTTATGAATTGGCGTATACTCCTCATAGAGTTAAAATATGAAGTTCATTAAAACGTGCAATTGTTCAGTAATAATCCATTGACATTGATATAAGCTTTGAGTTTTGCAGAGCACCGTATAGACATTATCTCATTTGAACCTCACCCCTGTGTGGTAGGTGGTATTATTATCATCTTTATTTTACAGATGAGTAAACTGGAAGTAGGAGAAGTTAAATGATTTTGTCCATGTTTGAGGCAGGGGTCAGACTCTGTTCTTCCTGACTCCTGGGCCTCACCTTCAGTGTTTCAAGGACCAAGTCATCTCAGTAGTGTTACAGATTGGGTACTTCTTCCATCAGGGTGACACCCATCTGCACCTTAGCAGAATGAGTTCCTGAGTTACAGTGGTCCAAGTAAAGCTCAACAAACAAACAAACAAACAAAAACCCAACAACTCCCCAGCTAGTCATCAGTATTGTGGAAATGAGTATCTTGGACCTTAGCAAGGCTGGTCCTTCAAAGACAGTTTGTCGCTGGACCCAACTCAAGCTTTTTAATCTCAAAATGAATTGCCTTTTATGTTTATGTAATGCTGGCTTTGAGAACCTAGGGTCACCTTTATCACACAATGAGATATTTGAGTTGCACTTTAGTGGAGAAAATAGCCAAAGTCCATCAAAATGGATTCTATTAAAACCTCATTAAGTCTATAATTCTAACAAACAAATAAAAACATAGTTGCTATAGTGTATACAGACTTAATATATATATATTGATTTTTTTTTGTTTATGTGATACTGTTATGTGTTTTGCTATAAAGCAAATACTTAGTCCATGTTATAGTTACCAGCAATAAAACACTCTGCAGAAGGGAATATGAGGAGATTCAGAAGCAATGGTACCTGACAGTAAATAGTGATACTTTGGCCTCTAAACTGTATTTGAAGGTAATAGGAGTTATTTTTTATTTCAAGGACTGAAACAAAGGAGGATATTAGAAACATCAGATGAAAGAAAGACTCAGAGGCTGACAGGCACCAGGGTTGCTCCAGGGCGAGAGGGTGTAGCCAGGTTTTGATTGGCATTGTGAAATAGAGTACCCCAATTGATGAGATCCCAGGTCCATGAAAGTAGATTTAGCTTAGTGGAGAAATATAAGATATTGCAGATTAGCAAAGGGGTGTGAAGCATTCTTTGAAACAGTAATTAATAAAGTTTACCACCATGCTTTACATTTTCCTCCAATTAAAAAAAAACTATTCACTTAATAATAACAGCCAACATTTGTACAGCAAATTAAGGTCTGCCAAGTGATTTATATACAGGATGTCACAAACGCTTCTACAGATTAAAATCCCACTAAGAGTTTTGGGACACCCTGTAGAATCTCTCATTGGTTTCTCTCAGGTAGCTGCTATTGTCATTCCCATTTTACAGAGGAGGAAACTGAGGCAGAAAGACATTTAGGGACTTGTTCAGGATCACCTGACTAATAAGTGCTTAAGGCAGCATTTAAACTCAGGTCTTCCTTCCTGACTCCAAGAGGAACGCTCTATCCACTGAGCCATCCAGCAGTCCACATTAAAGTTCATATAGCACTTTGTTCAAAACGATCTTGTGCAATAGGTAGAAGGCCCAGACAGCCAAACTACAATACCCCGCCAACTCTTCAAAATACCTTTTGGTACTTGTCAAGAGGATAACAACACTGAGGAAATCAAAGCAAAATCCTTTCTTGAGTGTGTTTCCTTCTCCATCAAATCACTTTTTGAGCTCCACTACCTTCCTAGGCTCTTTGGGGTTACACTTAGTATGCCAGCTAGGATTTCTAGGATTGATTCAATCTCCCAGGACTGTTTGGAGAAAAGTACTTAATAATTATTATTTTTATTTTTTTTTAAATGGAACAATTACCATACCTAATCGCCAGATCGAAAGTGTATCCTCATTAAATAGATTAATAGCCAAATGGACAGAGTCACAAAAGCATGCTATACAGGATTTTGATTCAAACAGAAATAGGGAAAGTACTGTGAGTTGACAATGGGACTTCACTATTCCAAAGCCAGGCTTTTTCCTTCCTCATTGTCCCTTCCCCAATTTTAGTCCCGTTGGAAAGAAGGCATGGTGGAAGGGGAGTATGAAGGAGGGGTGGATCTTGGCAGCACCAAGAGGCAGAATTCTACCTAGCTGGTGGACATACACACAGAGCTATTCTCTTTTGTCTATTTACAGTAAAAGTTAAAAGTACAGACTGGGGAAAGAGGGGGGAGGAAAGCCAAACTGAGGTTCACTTATCCATAGTTCTTCTGTACAAGAATTACTCTTCCAAGTTCATACTCACTCATTCCCTCTTCAAACATTTCAAGTTTCTAACTTCCAAGTCATCTCCCAAGAAGAAGTAAGGAATGGATTGTCTAAATTTCAGACTTCTGGTCACCTAATCCAGATCCAAATCTCCCTCTACTGGCTGAAATAACCCCATACTATCTGATCAAACAAAGGTCGCATCTCTTCCCTCCCCTTTCCCTAACCTGGAAATGCTTAGCACCCACTGAGAGTGAATTTCATTTAAAGATTAAGGAAAGTATGCTATCACCCTGTGAAACAATAAAAGTAACGACTATTGTTGCTTATACACAACTTTTAATTTTAAAAAGCACTTTATTTACATCATCTCTTCAATGTTATGAGGTAAGTGCTACGGACATTATTCCCATTTTCCAGATAAGAAAATGAAGGCTTAGGAAGGTTCAGGGACTTGCCTAGGGGTGTACCTATTTAGTATCGGATAGATGATTTGAATGCTGGTCTTCCTGACTCTCCGTTCAGTATTTGATCCTCTATGAAACACTCACTCTTGCCATAAAGGCGTCTGACCATGAACATCAACAAAGCTTTTTTTTTTTTTCCACATGCCCTCCTACATATTTCTCAAACGTTGAAATTAGGAAGATTAGGAATGTTGAAATTAGGAATTTCAAATTTCAAATTAGGAAAAATCATAGCAGAACATTTCGAAACACAATAAATGTTTCTTACAACATTAATCATTACATACACAGTATCATTATTATGATATATTGGAAGTATATTATAAGGAGTATTAAAGTCAAGAGATCTTGCATTTGATTGCAGCTCAGAAAATTATTAGCCATATGACCTTCGGCATGGCACTTGACAAGTCTATTTTCCTCATCTGAAAAATGGAGAGGATTATGCCTGTAGTTGTGTGTGATACTTAACCACTATATGCCCCCCCCTTTTCCCGTTTATGAGGAGGTTAACCTGGGTTCCGTGGACCTCTCTCCACGGGGGTCTATGAATGTAAATGGAAAAAAATACATAATAATTTCCCCTAACCTCTAACTGAAATTTAGAATTTCAGTTAAAAACATTGTTCTGAAAAGTGGTCTATAGGCTTCACCAGCCTACCAAAGGGGTATATCACATAAAAGGTTAGAAACATTTGGACTAGGTGATTCAATTCTATAAGCATTTAAATGATATCTAAGGTTCATTCCAGCTCTAAATCTCGTGATCTTATGATTTAATCTTCCAGGACTGTTTGGAGAAAAGTACTTTAAAATCAGTATTTTTTTTTAAATGAAATAGTTACCATACATAAACACCAGATCAAAAATATATCCTCATTAAATAAATTAATAGCTAAATGGACAGAGTCATAAAAGCATGTTATACAGGATATAGAACTTGCTGTATCCATGTCGGAAAATCAGTGTTAGTTCAGGCCCTTGGCCAGGACATAGAAATGTCCTCATCATATTGAAGTTGGCTATGACAATGGCATTTGTTAGTAACGTGCTCTACCAAGTACTACCTTCAAGTCTGTTGGATGTATGAGAGTGGAGCCAATCAAACATATGGGTGTTGTCCAATGGTGCCACCTGGTGGACATCTGTCTTCTGACCAGCTGATACTATTTAGTCTCTGCTAGTAAAGTGCCTCAAGATGTCAGATTGATCTGATTTCTCTATTACTTATTCAAGTGCTGTTAGACAATCCCAAAGAGTCAAAGTAGAAACTACCAGTTAGCTCTGCTGCTATCTTTCCATTAAATAGATGACGAGGGAAAGTTTGCTTGACCCTCCCAGAGGCAGGTGTATGTGGTTCTTTCATTTGTGCTTTCCCTTTCAGCAAGCACTTATTGAGATATGAAAAATACTGAGCCAGGGCTATGGAAGATACACAGAGGAATAGGACACAGGCCCTGGCCTCAGAGAGTTTATCACTGTATACTCCAGTGATACACAAGAAACTAAATAAAAGGGGTTAAGAACAAAGTGCCAGAGGAGTTTATAGTTAATAGATTTATCCTTTGGCACCTATTAGTCAACAAGCATTTTTAAGCACGCTATGTGCCAGGTACTGTGCCAAGCACTGAGTGTACAAAGAAAGGCAAAAGCATATTCCCTACCCTCAAGGAGTTTACCTTCTAATAAGGGAGAAAATATGTACATAACTAGGTACGTACCAGATATATATAGAATATGGAAGGTAATAGGAGACAGGAAGCCACCAGCAGCTGGGGGAATTGGGAAAGGCCTCCTGCAAAAGGTAGCTGAGATAAGGGGGCAGAGGAGGACACAGAGATGAGAGATGAAGTGTCAGGATCTAGGAACAGCAAGTAAGTCAGCATAGCTGGAGAGTGGAGTGTGTTATTGTAGTTCATCCTTTTGAAGGGGACCAGTGACATCACGGGGCGATGTCTTGGCTTGCTCGTGAATTGGATTTAAGCAAGCAGAGTCAGCTTCACTCTTCCAGAGTCATTGAAATCCAGGAGCAATGACAAAAGTCAAGAAGACTGGAGATGGTCTGTGATGCAGTGGATGGCCTTGGTGTCTTTGATGAGTGACCAAGTTCTAAGCATCCTCGTGGCCATTGGAACAAATTGTTCTCATGCACCCATTTGCTAGGGAAGTCTTTCTATGCTTGGGGTACACGTCTACCTAACTCACTCATGGGGTCTATACAGGGGAGAAAAAAGTAAGAAATGAGAAAAGGTAGAAAGGAGTCTGGTGATTAAGAGCTTTAAATGCCAAAAAAGAGGAATTTGTATTTTATCTTATCAACGGAGTTCATTGAGTTGGGGGGCAGGGTGGGTCTTGGAAGCTGAATTGAGGATGGTTTGGAGTGGAGAGAGGCTTGAAGCAGAGTGAGCAGTGGGAAGGCTATTGCTATAATCTAGGAGGGAAGTGATAAAGTCTTTTACTTGCATGAGGGAAGAAAAGGGGACATATAGGATAGTTGCAATAAACGTAGAGACAAGATTTGACAATTGATAGCATACATTAAATGAATGAAAGTGAGGAGTTGATTCTGACACTGAGTTGAAAACCTGAGTGACTGGGAAAAGGATGGTACCCCGACTGTGGTGAAAGATAAATTCTATTTTGATCGTTAATATTAAAGAATCAGTCATCAGTTGATTATTTATGTTCTCTGGCCGTTTTTCATATCCCTGGTTAGCCCTAGTAACCTGGGTTAAAGTCCTGTCTTTGACATTTGTTAACTTGTGATCTTGGGCTACCAAAGACCACAACTTGGGCAACTTTAACCTTTAAGTGACCCTTGAGGGAATTTCTCACCAGCTCCTTACCAATGAAATTACAGGGTTATTTGGGGATTTTTTGTTTTGTTTTGTTTTGTTTTTCAGGCAAGTACTTTCAGAGTGTCTAATTCCAGCTGGCAGGGAAAATCCAGCTCCCACCCATCCAGTGGCAACAGCCTCTGAGCCCTCTGCTATCATAAAGGGGTTTGTACTTGGGAGAATGACTGCAAAATGCAGCTTTGTAAAGCATTTCCAGGGTGAGCTGTTCCCCCAAATTCAATGGCTAAGAGTAGAGTCAATCCTAACCATAAACAAAACAGAACTACTTGAGGGGGACAACATGGGTCCCCAAGGCTCATTATACCTCCTGGAAAAAGCTATTTGTAGAGATAACCTGCATCTTACCAAATCCTATCAAATTCACACAATTAAAGTCACCCCATCTAGGCTAGACGATAAATGCCAGGAAGGCATGGTTTGTAGAAACACTTGGAAGGAGACTTTGAAAAGGCCTTCACATCTTTTGTTCTTCAGATTAGCTAGTTATCAGCTTGGATGGCACAGAAAACATAACCAAGGGGACAGAGTTCAAGGCAGATCAGTTTTCCCTGGGGCAGGGTGGTGTCAGGGGAGCAAAAGGTCAGGAACATAAAGAGCCTTATGGAAGATAGAGTGATGCTTTTCAATGTGAGAAGTCTATTAACCTTGAAAAGTAAATAACCAAACACTAGGGGGCTACCTAGTCTAGTTGGTTAAAAGGTGCAATATTTGAGATAAAAGAAACTAATACTAAAGGGTATAACCTTGAAGTCTCCCCAAACAGAGAGATATGGCCAATGCCACACATTTCACCTTTCTCCTTTTCTCTCTTTTACTGAGAGATAATTGGAGGAGAAAAAAAGGAGAGGACAAAAAAGAAATAGAAACTAATGTATACATATATTTGTGTTTCTCTGTCTCTCTCTGTCTCTCTGTCTCTCTGTCTCTCTCTGTCTCTCTCTGTCTCTCTGTCTTTCTCTCTCTCTCTCTCTCTCTCTCTCTCTCTCTTCAGGTATAGTTCCAAAGTGCTTTAAATACAATATTTCTTCAGATCCTCACAATAGTCTAGTGAGGTATATAATGTGTTATTATTCCCGCCCTCCATTTTATAGTTGAGGAAAGAACGGTTAAGTGGCTTGACCAAAAACAAACAGCTCGTAAAAGAGGTAGAGTCAGGATTCAAAGCCAGGTGTTCTGGCTCCCTTTGCCATTCTCCCTAGATGGTTTCTCAAAGCTGGAGTAGAAAGAGGTAGGGGTGAGGAACACAGGGAGAGAAAAATAGAATAAGGGGGATTGGGAGTCACAGATTCGAGGATTTTGAACGGGGGTTGATAGTGTATCCTATGTCTCTAGAGTCAATAAAATACCAGAAACAAAAACTTAGGTGAAGACTTTTTCCTGAGGTCATCCATTAAGATAGCATGGAAGGGTAGTGAGAATAGGGTATTGTGGTCAAAGGGGAAAGGCAACCTGTGATTGATTTTGCCTGCTTTGGGGCAAGGGGGTCCGGGCTGCCAAGCCGGAGACAAACCAAAACAAGGCAAATTGCTTTGTCAATGACTATAGGTAGGATTAACTGTGTGAACATCAAATAGCATTGTAGTTATTATTGAGATTTTTCAGAGGTTTTAGAAACTAGTCAAACTTGGCTTTCTGTCCTGGAATTTTAAATAGGAGGTTTAAACAAGAGATTTCTTCTCTAACAAAAATTATCTACCAATGAAAGGTAGAAATAAGTGGGCAAACAATAGGAGATTTAGGGTGAAGAAACAGTATGGTGTAGTGGTAAAAGTATGGTTATGGAAGTCAGGAGACTTAGGTTCTAGAATTGCCTTGGGTTCTAGACCTTATTAATTCGGTGCCACTGGGCAATTGAATTAAATTCTATAATAATTTATTAAGCATCTCCTATATGCTAGTCAGGGCAGCTAGATGGCACAGTGGATAGGACATTGGACTTGAAATCAGGAAGACTCACTAGCCATGTGACCTTGGGCAAGTCACTTAACACTGTTTGCCTCAGTTTCCTCATCTGTCAAATGAGCAGGAGAAGGAAACGACAAACCACTCCAGTATCTTTGCCAAGAAAACCCTGTAATGGGGTCATGAAGAGTTGGATACGACTGAAACAACTGAAAATGTGCTAACCACTTTATTAGTTACAGGGCATATAAAGCTGGGAAGTGACTTAGTCCCTGTCTTAGAACTTATAGTCTGTGGGGGAAATCAGATCTGTACATAGATAAATAGCCTACAAGGCAGAATATCACATGGGCAAAGCAGATGTGCAAAATGCTGTAAGAAGTGTGATAAGGGGCAACATACACATCATTGAAAACATATAGCACAACTTTATAAGTATACTGACAAAAATATTTGGTGGAGGCAAAAAGGACAAAATCTGGGATTTCATTCATATGGGGTGCATCAAGGGCTGTCAGTGCAGGTCAGTAGTTTGCTTGCAACCTATAATCATGGAGAGTTGGGGTGGGGGGCCACTGAAAAAATAAGTGACTTCTCCAGTGAAGATGGCCCAGAGGTGGAACCTGAAACTAAGTCTTTCTTTCTCCAAGGCCCAGCTTCCTATCTACTACTCTAGGCTGCCTCATGATGGCAAGAGACTTCAGGGCAAATAAGTTGTCATTCTTACTTTATTAAAGTTCATATTGCTTTTTCTTAAAAAAAAATCAAAATGTTACCAGTTTAGGTTATTATGGTTTTAGCCCATATTTTGTATGTATTGTATTTGTTGAAAGTGTTATTAATTTTCTAATTAAAAACTGTTTTGGAAAACATAAAGAAATTGGGGAAAGATAGTGGATAGATAAATTTGTCATCAGCAATCCAAAGATTCAAATATTCAATATGGCCAATAGGGGAATTCTCTCACCCTACTTTATCTCACTTTTGTAATAGCTTTCTAGCAAGACTTAGATGAGCTGCAAAGACCCTAGGAATTGTCAAAAAAGATTCCACACTTTGATTGGTTAGAGTGTATCACTGCTGACTAGTGTGCTTGCTCTAATAAGGATATTCCATAAGTCTGACTTGAATGGGTAAAGCACAGTGTTTGAAAAAGCCAATCAGGCATATCCATGGCCTCCTGAAACTCCAGTCTATAAGAACTTAGGTATGCCAGTCTGAAAAAAAACCTTTCAGTCAGAAGCCACTGGCCTATGTGGTACCTGTTTTTGAAACTGACTTGATCTGAAACTGACAGTACCTTGGGAGGCAGGTCTGGTGTCTGTTCAGGAATCCCAGGTGAAGACCATCTAAGGAACTGCCAACTTAGATGCAACGGCACTTACTTTATGACAATACTCCATGACTTCAATGTGGGTGGGATTCTTGTGGTATTACTATAGAATATCCTTGTTATGACCATGTGCCTTCCATCTCGTATTGTGGGCATCTTGAGTATGATCTCCAGCCTCTTCAGGGAAAAGGAGTAGTGCCTTCCACTCAGTGAGTATCTTATACCTAGTCATATACTACACGTTCCAGTGATTTTGACCCTGTAGGTCATTGTCCAAACTCCATTTCCCATCCCCTATCACCTCATTTCTTATTCCTATATCCCTCAACATACCTGCACCAAAGTCCCAATCAAATACCACCCACCCTGCCACTGTGCCCTCTGGAATGCCTGTTCCATAGGCAAGAAACTTGCCTTCATCTAAAATCTTTTCCTCTCCCACTTCTCCTATCTTCCTGTAATCACTGAAACAGGGCTTTGCCCTGCCCCACCTTCAACAACCCTACTTCCTTGGCCACCCTCTCCAAACTGGCTGCACTTTCCCTCATTTTATTCAGTTTGCTGGTTGAGATGTGGGAGTTAGAATACAGTTCTCTCTTCCACATTGTGACTTTCCCAATTGCAGTTTTGACATATCTCAGATCTCCATATGAAAGTAAATGGGAATTTTCGGGAAGTTTTATGAAAGCTGTAGATGACACATGAAGGCCAGTAGATGAAACAAAAAAAGTTTAGAAACTCAGAAATGTACAAAATATATCTAGAGTATTATATAATATCAACATATTTTACATTTTAATACCATAATAATTCAGGCTTCTCTGGTATGAAGAAAGGACCAGAAAGTTTTACATGGATTTTCCAGATTGTAGGAGTGCCATGCCTCTCACCTCATGATGTAGAAAGGATAACTGTACTCCTTGTTCCCCATTACCACTTCCAGGTTCTCCCCTTACCTCCAGTTCTCAGTAATTTCTCTTTTAAGGTTCATACAATCTTCCACTCAATCAAAATCCTGGTAGCTGTTGCCTATGTAGCTGTAGGACACTCCTCTTCCTTTCTCAACAAGTTCAGTGCCTGGCCAACAATCTTTTTCTGTTTCCCAACTTTTGCCCTCATACTAAGGGACTTCAAGAACATATTGACAATTTACTCCCTAGATATCTTATAACCAGAGGGCAAAGTAGAAAGAATCTACCAATTACTTTCTGAAAGAAACACCCAAATGAAAACTCCCTGAAATATTATAGCCAAAATGCAGGGCTCCCAGGTCAAGGAAAAAATGCAAGTAGTCAGAAAAAAAAAATTTAAAAACCAAGGAGCCATAATCAAGATCACATGAGATTTAGCAACCACCGTGATAAAGAAGCAGAGAACTTAGAATGTGATATTTCAGAAGGCAAAAGATCTAGGCTTATAATCAAGAAGAACTTACCCCCAAAACTGAGTATAATACTATGGGGGGAAGGGAAGGGCAGAATGGACCTTTTTTAAATTTAGTGTTTTATTTTTCCACAGTTACATGTAAAAACAATTTTTAACATTCATTTTTAAAACTATGAGTTCCAAATTCTCTCCCTTTTTCCCTCCCTACCCCTCTCTCATTGAGAAGGCTAGTAATTTGATATAGGTTATGCATGTGTAGTCATGCAAAACATATCCATAATAGTCACATCGTAAAAGAAAACACAGACAAAAAAACAACTCAAGAAAAATGAAGTTAAAAAAATGCTTCGATCTATATCCAGACACCATCAATTCTTTCTCCGAGGATAGACAGTATTTTTGATCATATATCCTTCAGAGTTATGTTGGATCATTGTATTGCCGAGAATAGCTAAGTTATTCACAACTGATCATCTTACTACAATATTGCTGTTATTTTGTACATAATACATTTCACTTTGTATCAGCCCATGCAAGTCTTTCCAGGCTTTTCTGAGAGCATTCTGCTTATCATTTCTTTCTTTTTCTTTTTTTGGAGGAGAGAAGGCAAGGCAATAATTGGGGTTAAGTGACTTGCCCAAGGTCACACAGCTAATAAGCATCAAGTGTCTAAGATCAGATTTGAACTCAGGTCCTCCTGACTCTAGCACTGGTGCTCTATTTGCTGTGCCACCTAGCTGCCCCCTGCTTATCATTTCTTAAAGTACAATAGCATTCTATCAGAATCACATCCCACAACTTGTTCAGCCATTGAGCATCCCCTCAATTTCAATTTCTTTGGCCCTAGAAAAGAGCTGCTATAAATATTTTGGTACATATAGGTCTTTTTCCTTTTTGATTTTTATCTCTTTTGAGATACAGCCCTAGTAGTGGTATTGCAAAGGGTATGCATGGTTTTATAGCCCTTTGGGCATAGTTCTAAGTTGCTCTACAGAATTGTTGAATCAGTTCACAACTTTGCCAACAGTACATTTTTCCCACATTCCTTCCAACATTTGTCATTTACCTTTTCTGTCCTATTAGCCAATCTAATAGGTATGAGATAGTACCTCAGAATTGTTTTAATTTGCATTTCTCAATCAATAGTGAGTTAGAGTATTTTTTCACATGGCTATAGATAACTTTGATTACTTCATCTGAAAACTGGTCACATATCTTGATCATTTAT
>CM053624.1:126054382-126086248 GCA_028646595.1 Phalanger gymnotis
TTTTTTTTTTATCATGGCTTTCAGGTAGTCTGATAATTTTAAAATTATCTCTCCTGGAACTATTCTTCAGGTCAGTTGTTTTTCTGTTAAGATAGTTCACATTGCCTTCTATTTTTTTCATTCTTTTGTTTCTGTTTTATTGTTTCTTGATTTCTCATAAAGTCATTAGCTTCCATTTGTTCCATTCTAATTTTTAAGGAATTATTTTCCTCAGTGAGTTTTTGGACCTCCTTTTCCATTTGGCCAATTCTGATTTTTAAGACATTCTTCTTGTTGGCTTTTTGGGCCTCTTTTACCATTTGGCCTAGTCTGCTTTTTAAGGTGCTATTTTCTTCAGTATCTTTTGGTATCTCCTTTAGCAAACCGTTGACTCATTTTTTCATAATTTTCTTACATCACTCTCATTTCTCTTCCCAATTTTTCCTCTACTTCTCTTACTTGATTTTCAAAATCCTTTTTGAGCTCTTCCATGGCCTGAGACCAATTCACATTTTTCTTGGAGGCTTTGGATTTAGGAACTTTGACTTTGTTGTCTTCTTCTGAGTATGTGTTTTAATCTTTCTTTGTTCCCATAGTAAATTTCTGTAGTCAGATTTTTTTCCCATTATTTGCTCATTTTTCCAACCTATTACTTGACTTTTAACTCTTTATTAAAGTAGGGTTTTGCTTCCAGAGTGGAAAGTGCACTATTCCAAGTTTCAGGGGTTTTGTGTAGTTGTTTTCAGAGATACTTCTAGGTACCTTTAAGTTTTGAGTTCTTCCAAGGTGGTATGATCTAAGGAGAGGTGTTTACTCCTCTCCTGGCCTGTGCTCTGGTCTATGAGTGACCACAAGCAATCTTTTCTGCCCTGGAACTGTGAAGAGGGTCTTCACTCCACAGCAGCTGTAAGCTCAACTATGCTAGTGCTCCTTCTCACCCTGGGACTGCCACCCAGGACTGCAACCCAGATCCAGGTATGGGTAAAGCAACAGAGTCCTACCTCGGTGCTAGCAAAAAGACCCCTGCAATCTCCTTGTGATCATTTGTTCAACCCTCTTACCATCTGTGAGCTGAGAGCTCTGGAAGCAGCTGCTGCCACTGCCACTGCTGATTCAGTCACTCCCAAGGCCTGCACCTGGTCTGTTGGGGCTGGGGCTGTGCTGGCACAGCTTGTGCTGGATTGCACTCCATTCTCACCCAGGTACAACAGACCTTTACTGCTGACCTTATAAGTTGTCTTTGGCATCTTTGGACTAAGAGATCTGGAAACTACCAGTGCTGCCACTGATTCAGTCACTCCAAAGCCTAAGCTGGGCCCAGTCTGTGCTGGTATGGCCTGTGCTGGATTATGTTCCTTTTTCACCCTGGTGCAACAGACATTTCTTGCTGACCTTCCAAATTGTCTTGGGCTGGGAATTTGTTTCACTCTGTCTTTTTGTGGGTTCTGCTGCTCTAGAATTCATTTAGAGTCATTTTTAAAAGGTATTTAGAGGGGCTTGGGGAGAGCTCAGGTGAGCCCCTGCCTTTACTCTGCCATCTTGGCCAAAATGGACCTTTAATGAAAAGGAGGACTTCCAAGAATTCCCAAAAAGAAGACCAAACTGAGTAGAAATTTTGACGTACAAGGACAACAGAAGCATTAAAAAGTAAACACGGGTGATAAATCATAAGAGACTAAGGCTAAACAGTTACATTTTTATACTGGAAAGTAATACATATAGCCTTTCATAACTTTTTCATCACCAGAATTCATAGAGGGAGTCTAATTAGACAGAGGGCCTAGGTGAGATTGTGTTGTGTTTAGATGATCTCAAACAAAGAATGGAATGAATGGGGAAGAAGCATGAAATGGAAGAAGGGGGAATGGGAGAGGAAAAATGGAGAAAATTATCTCACACAAATGGGACACACAAAGAAGAATATATACAAGGACAGGATAATATGGGACACGAACAGATGACTCTTGAACTTCACTCTTGTCTAAACTGGTTATAGGAGGGAAGAAAACACACATATATATTTGGGTACAGAAATACAACAATCCCTCCTTTGTAACAAAAAGATAAGCAAAACCAATAGATATAGCCATCATTCTAAACCAGGGGTGGGGAACCTGTGGCCTCCAGGCCACATGTGGCCCTCTAGATGCTCAAGTGTGACTCGTTGGCTGAATCCAAACTTCATAGAACAAATCCCCTTAATAAAAGGATTTGTTCTGCAAAACTTGGACTCAGTCAAAGGGCCACACATGGTTTCAAGGTTACAGGCTCTCCACCCCTATCTATACAATAGTGATGTCTCTGACTCTACTATAGAAAGAAGGAAGATGTTTCCTCATCTTTTCTGCAGAGTCGATTAGTCTTTACAATTGCTCATCATTCAGCTTTATTTTAATGTCCTTTTCCTTTATATTATTGCAGTCATTGCATATATTTTTTTCCTGGTTCTGTTTACTTAACTCTTCATCAGTTTATATAATTCTTCCCTAGTTGCTCTGAATTCCTCATAATAGTGATTATATCTCATTATATTTGTATATTGCAGTTTATCCAGCTATTCCCCAATCAATCAGCTGATTATTAATTTTGCTATGATAAACTTAACCGAGACTTAACAAACCTAGAGAGGAGGGGGTGATCACTTTTTGTTGAAGGAATCAGGAAGACGTCATGGAAGGGGTGTAACCTTAGCTAGCCTTTGAAGGAAGAATATGATTTTAAGAGGCAGATATGTGGAGAGGGTATATTCCAGGGAGCAGGCAAATCACTTCATTTCTCTGGACCTCACTTTCCCCTTCTGTAAGATATGGAAGTTGGACAAGAAGATGTCTAAGGTCCTAATTTAGCTTCAAGATCTTGTATTTGGAAAGTCTGACCTGAAAAGAGCTATTTTCTTATGCCAAATAATTTAACTCAAACTGGTTATACAAATGGAAATCTGTGAGCGGTAAAGTACATAGCCATTGAATTTAAGGCCTAGTCTTGGAGCTGTCACCAGCACTAGATGAACAAGTATTTGTTCCAAGATGGCAACATCTGGGGGCCTTGAATTTCATACTTGTGTCTGTTGTGTCCCCATGCTTTGTTCCCAAGCTAACACCACCAGTGTCCCAGCTTCATAACACTCTGCTCTTGGAAATTGCCTTTCTCTCAACTTCTAAGAGGCTATGGCTTAGACTCTCTGGAGAATGGGTTACCTCCTCTTCCATTGTGAACATGCCTCTAACTGCGTTACCTTCTGTGTTGCTAGCGCTCATCTTCTGCTGCCTTCCCAACTGAATTCATTTCAGGTGCAGTTACTGCTAGCTATGTTCTACCTGATCTAAATAGCTGAATAATTCAATAAAGATTCAGTCAGTCCAATTCCCTAGGGGTTCTTTTTTATGGCACAGGCAAGGAAGGTCCTTTTTATTTCCAGGTCCTTTACACACCCAGTTGCCATAGAAACAAGCAACAATCAATTGGCTGGACCAAATATTTCATTCTTATGTGATCTGACCACAAAGAATGTATATTTTGGGAAGATTCCACTTAGAACAGGAAATATGCTAAAAATAAGCTTTCCCCAGCTCGTAATAAAATGTGTCAGACACATGAGGAGATCTGGAGAACTTCTGTCACCTGTGATGATTGGTGATGAGGTAGTGAGGAGCTTATTTAAAGAAGAGAAACTATATTGAATGGGGGGGGGAAGGGGAAACTAATGTACAAGTGACATAAAACATTCTCCCATTTCCACAAGATTTGTCCCTCACAGGAGTTTTGCCTGATTTTTTTTTAAAAAAAATCCTGCCTTAGGAGTTTATGGCCTTTTCCTTTTTACATTTCTTTCCTTCATTTCGTTCTTTTGTTTTTGTATCACATTCACTTCTGAATATGTCCCTCTCTGACTCCTCTACCTAAGGAGCCAGTCCCTATAACAAAGATTAAAAGCAAAAGAGGAAGAAAAAAAGCATTTTGGCCGAATTAGGCAACATCATCTTCATTTGACAGCATATTCAATATTCTATACCTATAGGCCCCCATCTCTGCAAGGAAAGGAGGGTGATGCATTTTCTCAATTTTTCTCTGCTTTAAACCTTGTAATTATAATACAAGGTGTAGTTTTCTTTTATTATTCCTTCCATCTACATTGTGGTTGTGCGTGGTTTCTCCTTCATTCTTGAAGAAGACCGTGACATCAGGAAGATGATGCTGTGAATTGCAAACGAATTGGATTTGAGGGAGGGAGGGCCGTGCAGAGTCACCAGCCTCACTTTCTCCTCTGGAGCATTGTTGCAGTCATCAGATTTGTCGTTTTCTTGGTTCTGCTTACTTGATTGCATCACCTCGTGTCTTTCTATTGTTTGAATTCCACATGTTATCATTTCTCATAGTAATGTAGGTCCATTACATTCATGTACTATCTATAATTCCTTTAGCCAATGCCCGATATTTGGGCACCTACTGTGTTTACAATTCTTTGCTCTTATGAAAAGTACTGCTGTGAATATATTGTCCTAGGCAGGACCTTTCTGTCTTTGACCTCTTTGGAATGTGTCAAACACATGAGGTCTTCAGGTCAAAAAATATGGACACTTTAGTCACTCTTTTAAACAAAATTCCAAATTTATCAGGTTCTTTACAATAATGGAAACACTGATCAAATTGAAATACTAACAACTCACATTTAGATAATATTTTAAGGTTTTCAGAGTACTTTCATCATGATAGTTCTGAAAGCAGGTAATCAAAAGTATTATTATCTTTTTATGGATCAGAAAATTGAGGATCAGATAAAAGAAATTACTTTCCCACAGTCATACAGTTAATAACATCGATGCAGGTTGCCTGACTTCAAGTTCGGTGTTCTTCCCACCGTACTACATTGCCTTAACAAAGATTCATATTGACTCTCAACAATGAACCAGAAAACTCACATTTTTAAGCTAAATTTCCATTCTGATCATTTTGAGTAAGTTCCGATATTAGCAAGTATGACACAACTTCCAAATTGCTTCGAAAATTCAAATTCACCCTCAAAGGATGAAAATATCTTGGCCACAAAGACAAGATGCCCATCAGCCAAAAGTCCTTTCACAGTAGTTCCTGAGAAATATTTGGACAGGCAGACAATGGCTGATCAGAAATCTCTTTCAAAAAGGTACTTGAGAAACAGCATCTTGTTGTCATGGTTGAAGTTATGGTGACAGCAGGAGAAAAATTGGTAGGAGTAGATTCCTAGAATCACAGTAGGTTGGAGATAGAACACCGGAGGTCATCTGTTGAAACCTATATGTGATTAAGAATTCCCCCTATACTATTTCCAACCAGAGTTAATTTAATCTCCACTTGAAGACTTCTAATGAGGTGTAACTTTTTGAAATAGCCCACTCTAATTTTAGATAACTTTACCTATAAGCAAATTTTCCTTACATTTAACCCAAATTTTCACCTCTATGACTTCTTTCTGTTGCTCCTACCTCTGTCTTTTAGGACTAAGCAGAACAAGTTAGTCTTCTATATGACAGGCCTTCAAACAGTTGAAAACAACTTTTAACCTGTACCCTCCTCTTCCCCAAATACTGTCTTCTCTTCTCCAGATTATTCATCAACAGTTCTTTCAACTTACCATCTTATGGCATAGTCTTAAAGTTCTTTACATTCTGGTCCCCTCTTCCCTGAATGCTGTGCAGCTCATCTATCATCCTCCTAAAACATAATGCCCAGAACTGAATACGATACTCCAGATGTGGTTTGATCAGGGCACAGCATAGCAGGACTATCATCTCCTTATTCCTGGAAGCTATATCTCCTAATGCAGATTCACTTATTTTTGTTGCTATGTTTCATATGTATTCTAATCCACTAAAAAGGCCCAGATCTTTTTCAATCAATAAAAATATTTATTAAGTGCCTACTATGTGACAGGCACCATGCTGTGGCAGGGCATATAAAAGAAGACAAAAAGATAGTCCTTGCCCTTAAGGAGGTCACAATCTAATGGACAATTGTCTGGCCACATCTTTCATAGTGTCCTTCCTTGCGAAGCTGATTTTCTAAACCAAAGTGTAGGTCTTGACATTTATCTTTATTGAATGTCAACTATTAGCTTTGATCTATCATCCAAGCTACAAAGGTCTTTTAGCTATTTATAACCTCTCTGCCCCCACCCCTGTTTTATGTCTTTTGTAGATTTGATAAGCATTCCATCTATGCCTTTGTCTTTGAAAAAGTCTCTGGAAAAAAAGTTGAATAGCACAAGGCCTAGAGTCGGGAATTCCACCAGAGAACTCCATCTAAGTTGGCAGTATGCTATTAACAACTGTTCACTGAATCCAGCCATTCAGTAAGCTCTGACTCTACATAGCTATGCTATACTCTAGTTCCTATCTCTCTATTTTGTCCATGATAGCAAGGACTCCAGGCTTCAATGTAGGCTCTGGAAAAAGACTGAGCAGGAGTGAAGTCAACAAGACTGAATTAAGGCATCAGGCAGATCCAGCCACTACTAGGCTGGCAGAAAGGACGGGGCACAGAGAGTTGGCTTATTATGCAGTCAAGATTAGAGCAGAATGTTTATGTGGCTGAAATGGACAGTTTGAGCTGCTCATTGGACCTACTGTGAGCTCTTATATGTCCTAGGTCAGTAAGCCCTACTTGTTTTATAGGAATGTGAATATGAAACTGTAGAAGATCTATCACTATAGTAGTTATTAAAAAAGAAAGAAAGAAACCATGGCACAGTTGCTGAAGGAAATTTCCCAAAGAGGCATCCCCAAAATGGTGTAAGATATGGCAGCATCATTAGAAGATGTATAGAGTCTCCCAAGGGGACTACTTTGAAGGGGATAAGACCCATCTGGATGTCTATGATCTGCCATGCTAATTAAAAAATCAGTCATATTACTTAGTATTCACATCTCCTATGTGAGGTACCTGTCTCCAAGACTTGGAGTATACAAAGGAGACATTCTCTATATTACTCCCGTTCTTCAGTAGGCCACTCCTAGCCCTGGGTTCAAATCTTACCTTTGATACTAGCTATGTGATCATAGTTGGTGTTCAGTCGTTTTCAGTCATGTCTGACTCTCCATGACCTTTTGGGGTTTCCTTGGCACAGATACTGGAATGGTTTTGCCATTTCCTTCTTTGGCTCATTTTACAGATGAGGAAACCAGGGCAAACAGGGGTCAATGACTTGCCCAGGGTCACACAGCTAAGAAGTATCTGAGGCCAGATTTGAACTCAGGAAGATGAGTCTTCCCGACTCCAGGCCGAGCTCTCTATCCACTGTGCCACCTAGCTGTCCAATATGATCACAGGCAAGTGAGTAAACCTCTCTGGGAGCTTTGCTATTTCATCTGCGTGATGGGGAAAATAAGATCCATAGCACCCAACTCACACTAGAATTTTAAAAACTGTAAAACACTAAAAATGCTATACAAATGTTGATTGTTTGTTAGGAAAGGTAATTTTTCTCCCTTGCTTAAAAACCGGCACGGTCTCTCCCTTGCCTACGGAACAGAATCTAAATACTTCAGCCTTGGCTTCAGAGCCATCCACCCTATTTTCCTTATTTCTCAACCTTCCCAACATTATCCTTTATACACCTGCCCAATTGATTACTTGCCATTCTGTGAATGGACCTGCTTCTCATATGATTCCATGCTCTAGCTCTGGCTGCTGTCTCTTCCTGGAATGCCCTTCCCCTATGTGTCTGCCTGCCAAAACTCTGAGCATCCTTCAAGGCCAGATCAAATGCCACTCCTCTGTCAGTCCTGTCCTGAACCTACAAATGGATGTGATCTTTTCCTGCATTAACCCGATATCGTTTGTACTTCACCCACAGCCACTTCTTTCTGCCTCACACTGTAGTTATTTCCGTATCTCTTTTAACCCTCTTCTCAGATCATAAGCTTCTGAAAGACAGGGATCATCTTTTCCATACCTTTCTGTTTCCTATAGTTATCAGCATAGTGTCCCAGACACCATATACACTAACTAAATATTCTTCCAATTGAATTTCAAGGGGATCATTTTTATCATAGGTTCACAGTACCTTCTTAGGAAAACTTGCTGCTTTCACTAATAAACACTTTTTTTAATTTGGCAAATCCTATTGTATGTCTTCCCTAAAGCCAGCCCCAGAGCAAATCTAACCTAAAGAAAACAAACATGGAAATCTCTCCTAAGACTTTATGAGTTTTAGTTTTGATTTTCCAGTATGCCAGAATTTTAGGATATTTGCTAGAGAAAAAAGGAGACAGAACCTGCTGGGGAGGCTGACATGGGGAAAAGATAAGGGTGGAAACCTGACCCATGAAGGGCACTGTGGTATAGTGGAAAGGATGCTTAATTTGGGGCCACTTGGAAGTACAAGTTTTAGCTTGGATGCTTCTTAGCAATGTGTGATCTTGGGCATATGAGCTACCCTCTCTGAAAGTTTGCTTCAGAGTCATAGAAGCTTGGAGTTGGAAGTGACCTTGGAAGCCACCCAGTCCAACCTGTACCTGAGTAAGAACGCTATATAGCAAGTCTCTGCTTGAAACTTCCCCATCTTTAAAATGGGTTTAATATATATTACATAACTTATAGGGGTTATTCTAAGGTTATTCTAAGCCTTAAAAGAGCTATGTGGATGTAAGTTATTTTTATTCCAGAGGATGATAAGACAGACAAATCATCAATACAGTCTAGGGATCAGAATCTGAAGACAGAGTTAACCAGCTGCTGTGAGCTCTTAGGTGTTATCGGTCAAGCAGTCTGCTCCTTTCACAGGGATGTGAATATGAAATTGTAGAAGATTTATTTCTATTGCAAATATTCAGACAAATGAACAGCACAGGTGCTGAAGGAAATTTCCAAAGAGTCATTCCAAAAATGGTGTAAGTAATAGCAGCATCACTAGAAAATGTACGGAATCTCCCAAGAGGACTACTTTCAAGGAGATAAGACTAGAGCAGGACACCAAGTCCAGGATCCACAGTTGATGTCAAAAATTGAAGAAGAAATCAAATGGTACAAGATGGGCTGTAGAGAGACAATATAGAGAAGCAAGTATTCTGGGGGTTTTTAAAACTTAAATGTAATTATATTCTTAATTTATGGAATAAAACAAGCATTTCTATAGCATAGTACAATAAAAAAGACAATTGTACATGAAACTACAAAAGTACTACGCACAACTGGATATTCCTTTCAAATATAAAACAAAATTATCTTGTAAATGTTTTTCTTCCCTCCCCCCCACCATAGAGACGGTTACCATTAGACGCGAATAGGCATATATATGCCTATACATGCTTCTATTTATCAATTCTTTCTCTGGATGCAGATAGTGCATTTCTTCATATGTCCTTTACAGTTAATTTGGATACTTAGACAAAATAACTTATTCACTCAAAGTCAATCTTTTTTTTGTTTGTTTTGTTTTTGGCAGGGCAATTGGGGATTAAGTGACTTGCCCAAGGTCACACAGCTAGTATGTGTCAAGTGTCTGAGGTCAGATTTGAACTCAGGTCCTCCTGACTCCAGGGCCAGTGCTGTACTCACTGTGCCACCTAGCTGCCCCTCAAAGTCAATCTTAAAACAATATTGCTGTTACTGTTCTCTTAGTTCTGCTCATTTCACTCTTCATTATTGCATGCAAGTCTTTTCATGTTTCTCTAAAATCATTGAGCTCATCGTCATCTCATATCGCAGTAGTGTTCCGTCACAATCACATACCACAACGTGATCAGCCATTCCCCAGTTGATGGGCATCCCTTCAATTTCCGGTTCTTCGCCACCGCAAAGAGAGCTGCTGTAAACGTTTTAGAATGTAGTGGTTCTTTCCCTTTTTCCCTAATCATCTTTGGAAATAGACCAAGTAGTGGTATTACCAGGATGTATTTTATTTTAAAATACATTTTTACTGATATCTTTTTACTAATACATTTCTCATCATATCCTTCCTCCCTCTGTTGCAGAGAGTCATATCTTCCAATAGAACTTTTTTTTTCCTTTTTGACAGGGGAAGGCAGGGCAATTGGGGTTAAGTGACTCTGATAGAGCTTTTAAAGAAGAGAGAAGGTGAAAAATGTTTCACAAAACCAACCAGCATATCAAACTATTCTGTTGTATGAAGTATTCCACACCAGAAATTCCCTACTTCTATAAAGGATTAGGCCGATGGTGTCTTCACACATCTCTCGGGGTACACCTTGATCATTATTATTTGGCAGCCTGTGTGGCATCCCTGTTGTTCTTTTCATTTATTTTGTGTATCAGTATTGTAATCATTGTGTCTTACTTCACTTCGCATCATTTTATTCTCATCCTTCTCTGGACTCATCACATCATTTCTAACAGCACAGTCCCAATTCCATTATATTCATGCACCACAGTTTATTCAGCCATTCCCCAATCAATAGGCATCTACTTTGTCTCTAGTTCTTTGCTACCACAGAAAGTGTTTCTATAAAATACTTTGTTGCCTATTTTTTAGACAAGATAGAGCACACCTATGTCCCTAAGTATCCCTGTTTTTGAAGGAACCTCTGACCAGTGGCCCCATCCTCTAGGTAGGATTAGCCTGATGGGAAGAACAAAGGGTAAGAACCAAGGGGCCTGACCAGGAGGTAAGCACAAGGACCCAGACATAGCCTAACAATAGCATGTGCCATTCGTGTGTGCACACATATGGGAATACCATGAAAGATAAGAATAATGGGCATTTGCTTCAGCACAGAAAAGCTTCAGTGACTCTCTCGTGATTATACAGTCAGGCACATTATTTATAGAGTGCTTTAAAGTTGACATAGTACTTCATGTACATTATATCATTTTAGCTTCATGACAGTTACCTTGTCACCGTAACCTTGTGAGTTGGGTGCTGCCCAGATTATTCTTGCTATTTTTTAAATTTTTAATTGTATCTTTTGTTTTTATACCACCTATCCCTTTCCCCTTCCCACCCCAAAGAGCTATCCCTCAACAAAAAATCAGCAAGGAGAGGAAAAAAAAGGTTCAATAAAACTAACCAATTCTGACATTGTATAAAGCATTCCATACCCACATACCCTCCTCAAAGAAAGGAGGGAGGTATGTACTCATAATTCTTCAGTACAAAACTTGGTCATTATGATTTCCTAGCATTCAGTTTTGATCAATTTCTTTGGTTGCTGTTCTTTTCATTGGCATTGTTATATTACATGTATATTATCCCCATTCTACAAATGGGGAAATTGAGGCTCAGAGAAATTAAGCAACTTAATGATGGTCACATAGCCAATTAGCCTGAGAGGAAAGAGTTGAACCCAAGTCTTGTGATTCTAAGCCTGATTTTTCTAGCTACCCCACCTTGTCTCTCACATATTTAAAACAAAGCAAAATAAAACTTTATAGTTCCAGATGTCGCTCATGAGGTGACTTGGAGGACTGTAGCTTTTGCTTCATTTGTCAGTCATTTCAGGAAATTCTGGCCAGGCATGCTTGTCACTCATCTCCTCCTACCTTCTGGAAAACATTTAAGCAGAATAAAAGTGAAGAGTCAGCATTCCAGGGCTATCTATGTTTCCCCTCCAGTCTCAGCCGTCTGGTCCCTAGGAAGAAGCATTGAAGGTGAGAAGGCATGCGGTGGCTCAGGAAAGTCTTCTCAGAGAGGTTGCCAAGAGTGTGACTCTCATAGACATTCAGTTATTTATCAGCGGAGAAGATATGGATAATCACCTTTTTCATAACATTTATGCTTCAGAGTGAGGACTCTGGGTGTCTGGTTTGTTTGGCTTTGAAAATGGGCAAAAGCCACTAACCGTGTTTGTTTCTAAAACCAGCCTGGAAAAATTTCAGAGGTGAATTTGTTTTTGCAAGCGCATTTCTGCCAAATACAGATACTATCTTCTGGGAAAATGATTGGTACTGTCTAACAAATGAAAAGAAACACGAAGTGCTGTGTATTTTTAGTTGCAAGGCCACTGCTAGGTAGGATAAGGGCTTATTGTTCTGTAACTAGATTCTGTTCACCCACCCACCCAGCCTCAAACCATGATGGGCAAGGCAAGTTAACAGCCTGACTCAGGCTGAATGTAGCTGGAAGGCTGCTAAATGGTATTGGAATTCCAGTGAGTCTTTCTATCGTGAGTCTCACCCTAGGCCCTGAACTTCTCACTCAATGATGAGATGAATGCAGGTGGCCCAATGGTGCATAATGGATGTGTGCCTGAAATGCTATAATGGAAATTGAATTTTAGTAAGTCAAATAACATTTTATTTAAAAATTTTTTGAAACAACATTTTAAATGTTAGATATCAATAAAAGAAGCATTTATTAAGACCTTACCGTGTGCTAGGCCTAGAGACAACTATGTGATGCAGTGAATAGGGTGCCGGGCTTGGAGTCAGGAAAACCTGAGTTCGGATTTGGTTTCAGACACATACGAGCTGTGTGAACCTGGGCAAGTCACTCAACCCTGTTTGCCTCAGTATCCTCATCTGTAAAATGAGTTGGAAAAGGAAATAATAAACCCTTCTGGTATCTTTGCTAAGAAAACCCCAAATGGAGTCATGAAGAATCAGACACAACTGAACATCAACAACACATGGCAGGCACTGTGCCAAGTGCTGGGGATATGAGGAAAGGCAAAAAGAGTCCTTAACCTCAAAGAGCTTATATTGTAACAGGGCAAGACAACACGTATGCTAATAAGTATATACAAGACATTTACAGAGTAGATGGAGGGTAACTTGAGGCAGCTAAGTGGATCAATAGACCACTGGGCCTGGGGTCAGTGAGACCTTAGTTGAAATCTGGCCTCCAGACCAAGCTTGTGACTAGTTTTGTGACCTTAGGTAAGTCACTTCACTTAACTTCTGTTTGCCTTAGTATCTTCATCTGTGAAATGGGGGTGATAATAGCACCTATCCCCCAAGGTTGTGAGAATCAAGAGAGAGAATACTTGTAAAGTGCTTCGCACAGTGCTTGGCACACAGTAAGTACTGTATAAATGTGAACTCTCTCTCTCCAGCCCAAGGCCATGACTAGCTGTGTGATCCTGGGCAAGTCACTTCACCTCTGTTTGCCTTAGTTTCCTCATCTGTAAAACAGGGATAACAGTAGCACCTACTTCCCAGGCTTGTGAGGGTCAAATGAGATATCTGAAAGTACTTATCACAGTGCTTGGCACGTAGTAGGCATTTAACAAATACTTGTTCCCTTCTTTCCCTTACTCATTGTGGGAACAGAATGCAATTTTCATAGATTTTTCTTCATTTTCCTGTTCCTGAAATAAGTACATAGTTTTTGTGAGGTTTTAATAAAATGAAACAATAAAACAAAACTCTCCCATGTCCCATGTCAATGTCCTTTGACCTCTGTAAGGGCTCATGGGATCATCAGATTGATTCTTGACCTCTGACATAAGCATTCCCAAAAGATCACAGCAGCATCTCAGGAGGGATGCAAGTATTGTTGACCTTAGGATCGTCTTTGAATGTGTAGTTTAATGGCTGTCAGGGTAGATCTGGAGTCAGGAAAACATGGATACAAAACCTGCTTCCTGTGAATATGTCTCTTATCCAGTGCTTGACACAATGCCTGGCATTTAGCAGGCACTTAATAAATGTTAATGGACCAACATATGCTGTGTAACCATAAGCCAATTACTTAGACTTTCTGAATCTTAGTTTTCTCATCTATAAAGTGGAGATAGTAATTCCTGTAGTGCTTACCTTATAGGGTTCATAGGATCGCAGATTTATTCTTTATATTCTTAAAATATGAAAAGGCAGCATGGTGTAGTAGACAGATAGCTTGGAGCCAGAAAAGCCTGGGTTCGAGTCCCATTCTGACACATACTGGCTGTATGACCTTGGTCAAGTCACTTCTCATTCTCAAAGACTGTAAGTTGCAGAGAAGGTTTTAATACACATTAGAAGAAATTCTTCCCTGGGAGTTCTCCGTATCATTCAGATCACAAGTTCAGCCTCTGTCCCTCCTCCTTGGTAGAATTCCTCAAATATGAAAAATGCAACAAAATTAATTTGGAAACACATGCCAAATGATATAGAATGAAGAAAGCACAATCAAAACAACATAAACATTAATTAAATGGAAAGTAATTAAAATAATAATACCAAAATAACTTCCCTTGACTTAAGTTTTCCTCATCTATAAAATAATGGGGTTAGATCAGACACCCTCCAAAATCTACTCCAGCTCTAAATCTATGATTCGTATGGTATGAGCATATAGATGGAAAAGAGAACCAAGGGCAAATACGATGAAGCAAAAAATTAATTTGTTAAATTAAAATATGTACATGTGACTTATTTTATAAATGTGTACATAGTTTAGAGTTCATGGTTTTATGAATTATTTTAATCTTTTTGTTAATGTAATTATCCCTTTTTATTAATTTTTTTATTAAGTTTATAATAACATTAATTATTGTCAAGGGGAAAAGACTCCTCCTGGTCACCTTTACCACTTTGCTTTGTTGCCCTTACTTCCTTAATATAGCATCTATCTGACCCCCCACCCCCAACTTCTTGTTATTCACCTTCATAGGTTCCCAAAGCGGGTGATACTGCCCCCCAGGGGGCACTGGAACAATCCAGGGAGGCAGTAGTAGCCTTGGGTACAACTGGGGGGCATTGAATAAAGATAAGGGGGCAGTGGAAGCATAAGGAAAGAAGAAAATTTTGAAAAACCTTTCTTACATGTTCATCTGTTGTGTAACAGAGTTAAAGTCATAGTGATTAAATTAGTTTCCAAATACACACAAAATGCAAGTTGTAACTAATCAGTGGTCAAGTCTGCCAACAGGTCTTAACAAGCAAGTGTTGGCAGGCAAGTATGTCATCTGAAGGAATTGGCAGAAATATGTGCATGTAATGACTCATTTACGATACAACACTATACGATTACATGACACAATATTGTGTCATCAAAATTCCAATGCAGGAAAAAAAAATTACAAATTTACAATAAATTATTAAACTTAATATGTGTCATTTAAAAATATTTTACATTTTTTTGAAATGACACAAATTTCAAAAAACCATTAAAAGATTAAAGAAACTTCCCGGGGGGGCACTGAGTAATTTTTTTTTTAAAGAGGGCAGTAGACCAAATAAGGTCTAGATTCTAGACCTTAAAAAAAAAAAGGAAAAGTGGTACAAAGCTGCCTACTGGAACTTTAGATACACAAACTTTAGATACTACAAAAGTAGGTGGGAATTCACCTACTTTTTAGAGGAAAACCATACTCAGGCTATCCTGGGCATTTCATTATAGGAATTAGAGTGGGGTAAGAGCTCTGGATTTGAGAGCAGGAGAGAGCTCTGGAGAAAGGGATGAAGAAATGAGATGAGGTTGGGGCTGTGTTCATTGTTATTGAAATGTGTCTGCTAGGTTTGGGGTAGTGGTACATGGAGGGAGGGAAAGGGGAATGGTATTGGCAGTTTTGTGCCCCCTCCCCCTTTTCCTTGTCTTGTAGTAGACTCCTCTTCTACCAGCCATAGTGTAAAGTTAAAAATACATTTCAGGTTCTGCCTTAGGCTACATACAGCAGGCTAGAAGAAGAGGCAAAAAGGGAAATCCCAGTTAGCAGAGCTCCCATGGCTTCTGGATCCCCTGCTAGGGCAATGATTCCTAGATTGTCTTTTATATGTAAAGCCTTGGGTGTTCTCCAAAGTTCTAGCCTGAGCCCTCTTCCCTCCTCTCTCCAAACTCCGTCACTTGGTGACCTTATCAACTCCTATGAGTTCAATGATCATCTCTGCACAGGTGACTCTCAGATCCCTATAACCAGTCTCGGTCTCTTCCTTGATCATCAGTCCTACATTACCAGCTACTGGATAACCTTGAGATATGACATACTCAACGCGTCTAAAATAGAATTCATTCTCTACCCCTTCCCCAAATCCACTTGTCTTCCAAACTTCCTGCTTCTGTCCATCCCCATTCTTTCAGTTTCCCAATGCTATAACCTCATTAATATACTCCACTGCTCTCACTCTCCCTCACCCTATGTAGCCAAACATTTGTCAAATCTCACTGTTTCTTCCTCCACATCTCTCACCTTTGACCCTTTCCTCATTCACCCAGAAACCAACTTAGTTTGTGCCCTTATCACCTCCACAATGGCCTCCTAAAGGGGCTCCCTGACTGAGTTTTCTCTTCCCTCTAGTCCATCCTCCATGTAGCTGCCAAAGTGATTGCCCTTGAGCACAAATCTGGCCAAATTTCTCCTCTACTCAAATAATTCTAGTGGCTCTCTCCCTGTAATATAATCCTTTATGTAGCTTTGAAAGCTCTTTTCATCCTGGTCCTCACCAAGCTTTCTAGCTTCATTAAATATTAGTTCCCCTCCTGTTCTTTATGATCTAACTAAGCAAGCCTTGTCTTTGTTCCTCACACACAGCTCCCCACCTCCCATCTCTGTGCCTTTGTGGGGGCTATTCCTGATGACTGGAATGTACTCCGTCCTCACCTCGGCCCTCAAGGGTCTCTTTTCCTTCAAGACACAATTCAACCACCATTTTCTTCACAACACCTTTTCTGACTCTCTCAACTGCTAGTATTCCCTCTTCATCCCTAATGAGCTTGTGTTTACCCCATTTTTTGGTTCTCTTCATATTTTCTGGTTGTACTTAACATGTATATTTGTCGTCTACCCAATTAAAATGGAAGCTCTTTAAGATTAGAAATTTTTTTCATTTATTGTATTGGTATCCTCAGTGTCTCATGCAGTAGACACTTAATAAATGCTTGGTGATTGACCAATTGTTTGGTTGATTGATTGGCCAAGAATGTAAGTCCCTTGAAGGCAGTGACTGTTTTTGCCTCTCTTTGGAGCTCCAGCACTAAGCACAGTGCTTGGCATATAGTACGGATTTAATAAATGCTTTTTGATTGATTGGGCGTAGGATGATCGATTGGTTGGTAAGAGATGGGCATAAGTAAGTCAATTAACCATATATTGGTAAGGAAGGATGAAAGCCTGAATGAGGTCTCTTGAAATGCTAGACCTAATGGAGCTTGGGGGTGGTTTTTTTCTTTTTCTGGCTTTCCCAAGTGGGAGTGGTAACTGTAAGAAGATGTGAAGGGAAATGGTGTGGAGTTTCTAGTAAGGGGAAAACAATGAAAATATTGGTTGGTTTGGGAAAGATGTCCCACGTAAGATATAGAACTGACAGAATCTGCTAAATAGAAAACCTAAGAGAGCAGACTCAGCTTCAGGGAACGGAGCAAGAAAGCTGTGCGATCATGCAGGATGAAGGTGGGTGACACGTTTCTGATCAGAGCCCAGGGGAGGCTGCTGATTTTAAGTGACTTTAGTGAAAGCAGTTTCAACTTGAAGCTGAAGGGTAGACATTGAGCTTTGATTAGAAGTGACCTTGCTTCTCAGAGGGAGTGAGAGAAGTACCTCAACCTTGGATCAGTGATGGAAATAAGGATGAGCTAGCAAGGAAGAGTAGAGTGACCCCATAGGTCAGGGCTAGAAAGAGCCAGATTGCTTGAAGGGAGTAAAATAGGGAGTGCCTGGCAGAGACTGATAAATGCTTTAAACTTTTGACAAGGGTAACTAAGTTACAACTATCTCTGTCACTGTAACTTAACCAGTTAGTATGTATATAGTCTATATACTACACTTTTTCTATACAGTGCAAGGACAAAGTTAGATTCTACATCTTTTATGATACTGCCCAGATCTCTCCATCTAAAGGAAATACTTCCACCACCCGCCCCTCACTCACCCCAGTCTCTCATGCTTCTCCATTTGACTACAGCACCCACTTTTTTCATTCTAACATCTCATTCTAGTACGTAGTTGAGCGTGAGAAGTATGTCCTTGTGCATCATTGAATCCCCAAGGCCTAGCACAATGTCTTCCGTGTAGTAGATATTGATCTGAATGAAGCATAATTAATTCAAATGTGTTTCTAGAACATGCTAATTTCAAATATCGTCACCACATTCTGGCAAGGTTGGATGAAACAACAATGGGCAATCTTCATCCAAGATATAAAGGAAATTGATACATATTTGATACATACATATATATATACATATATATATATATATATATACACACATATATGGCTAAGGGTATTCCCCAATAGTTGCGTGGTCAAAGAATGTGAGGCATTTTCTAAAGAATTGCAAACTGTCATTGGTCATATGAAAAAAATAATCCAAGTCACTAATAGTAAGACAAATACACAATAAGATAATTGTGAGAATTCACCTCATACCTATCAAAGCACCAAAGATGACAAAAGACAGAACTAGTCAGAGTTAAAAGGGCTGTAGGATGACAGTCACACAGTGTTAGTGGAGTAGGGAATTGGTCTAGCTATTCTGGAAAATTTAAGTTTGTAATTATGCAAGATAAGTCACTAAAATTTATAGACCCTTTGGCCTAGCAATTCTACTGCTGGGCACGTACCCCAAGAAGGATTCATAACAAAGTGGATGCCCATCAATTAGGAATTGGCTGGACAAATTATAGTATTAATGTGTGATGGAATATTATTGTTCCTGTAAAAATGTCAAATATGAGGGTTTCAGAAACATGTGGGAAGATTTGTATGAAATGGTGGCAGTTTAAAGTGAGCAGAACCAGGAGAGTGTTATACATAACAACTATAACTATGTAAAGAAAACACTAAAGGGCATCTGAATTCTGATTAATTCTATAAAATAACTAATCTCAGGCCTGTATAAGACATGCTGAAACACCATTCTCCCCTCTCAACAGAGAGGTGGGGGACTTTAGATGTGTAATGCCAAATACAACGATAGCAGACACCCTTGCCATGTCAGTTGATTTTAACTGTTATTCTTTGTAAGGGAGTGAAAAGGGAAAAGAGGAGACAGCATAACTGTTTCTCATTGTAAGGGAGGGAAAAGGGAAAAGAGGACACAGCATAACTGAAAAAGTCTGTGGTGTAAAACAAAAAGCATCGGCAAAATTCAATTTTTTAACAAATGTCCATTTAAGGAGGAAAAGAACTCAGATCTAAGGTGGGGATAATAAACCAGGATCTTTTGTTAAATTTTGTAGCTCTGTAATTCATGCTTGTTACTGCCATCAATGCCTTTTTTTCCCATGAATGGAAAGGGGCTGATTATGAAGTTTATTACTATGTTATATCAACAGGAATGACAATTCCTGTTTTTAAAAGAAGGAGTGAAAGAGTGAAAGCGAGATAGAGTTTTCATAGCCACAGGATAAGATAAGGTAAAGAGAAACAGAAGGATGAGTTCTAATAAATACCCACTTTCTAGCACACAGAATCATGAGAGAAACAATTCTCTTTAATTAAGAAAGGAATATGAAGCAATAAAAGAGAAAAAAAGCATAACTATTTTGTCAATGGGAAATCTTTTTCACAGAAGAATTAGGGCAATGGAAGATTTATTGCTTTGCTTGAAACTGCAGGTTTTCATCAGCTCCCTAGGTACTTAACAGACTAAGAGTTCCCTATCCAAAGATGGGAGGAGGGAGATATTTTGGTTCAGAAATAACCTTGGGATCTAGAAATTCCTGGGGAAGAGGTAAAAGGAAAAGATTTGCATGGTTAGTCATTTCTTTGAAAAACAACAGTATTTATTATAAATATTCATTTCATGACCACTAGTACATAATTATGCACTTCTGCATCTTTGTTCATGCCATTTCTCAAAGCTAAATACCAATCCCTCCCCTTCCCAACTTTGGGCTTGACTCAAGTCCAGTGCAATCTGCAAAAATTTCTCTGAGCTCTATGGTTCATAGTTATCTGTCTTCCTCATTTGGGCAAATACTTCCAAGGTAAATAGAATGGGATGAAGAGTTCATTTTTGGACATGTTGCGTTTGTGATGCCAGCACCTCTAGCTGGAGATGTCCAGTGGGCGTGGTAGGCACTCAATAGGTATTAAGTGAATTTACGTGGAATTAAATTAAATTAAACCTAGCCAAATGGCATTTTATGAAGAACTATGGGATTCAAATCCTACCTCTAATACTTATTAGCCTAATGACTTTGGGCAAGTCACTTAATGTTTCTAGGCCTCCATTTCCTTATCTGTAAGAGGAAGAGGTTGGACTAGAGGGCTTCTGATAAATCTATGATCCTTTGGACTCAATTCTTCCAATTTCAGTGCTAGGCACTATCTAATATATTCTTTTGAATAATGGCAGTAGAAGTCACCTGAACCGCAATTGAATAAAGTACAATATATCAGTAGAACTTGATTGAGGGTACTAAGTTAAAACCTGAAACTAAGATCATCTGATCTGTAAAATTCAAGCAGATCTCATATGTAATTGGACTGACTACTTGCCAAATTGCCAAGAGATAGTCACATCCCTTTATTCTCTCCTGATTGAGCTCCACTTAATAACTCCTTGAAACTTTCTCCAAACGCCTCAAAACCCAAACGCCACACCCAGCTCCCTCTCCCAGCAGATAATTTTGACTCCTACTTTGCTAAGAAAATTGAAACCATCCATGCTTTCAGGCTCCCTTGTTTCCTTTCTCCACCCCTCAAAACATCTTCCTATCATCCCCTACCCTTTCATCTTTTGTGTTAGTCTCAGATGAAAAGAGCCCTATGACATTCCTAGGCTAACCCTTTGATCCTCTTCCATCTTCTCTAGCAGCTTGCCCCTTCAATCACTACCTGTCACTCATCTTTAACCTCTCCTCAGCTACCAGACTCCTTTTCTTCTACTATGGATCTATTCAGATCTACTTCTTTAAAAGGTTTAACTTGACTCTACCATCCCCTCAAGCTGTTGGCCTGTACATTTTCTTCTTTGCATGCTCAAACTTCTAAAAATAGTCACCATTGACTGCCTCTACTTCCTCAGGATAGCTAGGTCATACAGTGGGTAGACCACTGGGGCTTGGAGTCAGGAGGACCTGAGTTCAAATCTGGCCTCATTTACTAGCACTGTGACCCTGGGCAAGTCACTTAACCTTGTTTGCCTTGATTTCCTCATCTATAAAATGATCTGGAGGAGGAAATTACAAACCACTCCAGTATCTTTGCCAAGAAAATCCCAAATGGGGTCACAAAGAATCAGACATGACTGAACAACAGTTCCTTGTACCCTATCATATCTCAGTCTCTTCCAATCTGATTTATTGTCCCACTACATTAATAAAATTCATTTTAAAAGTTTGCTAAATAATCTCAACTTTTAAATTCTGTTTTTTTTCAGTGTTCAACCTCTTTGACTTTTCTGCAGCTTTTGACATTGTCAAACACTCCCTTCCTCCTGGGTACTCTAAGCTTCCATAACTCTTTGGTTATCTTTCCTCTTACCTGTCCGACCATTCCTACAAAGTCTCCTTTGCTGGATCATCATCTACTTCCTACCCCCTAAGGGCAGATGTCTCCTTAAGGCTCTGCCCTGGGATCTCTGCTCTTCACTTGCTATATCCTCTCTCTTCTTTAGGTCATCAGATCCTATGAATTTAATTATCATCTTTATGTACATGATTACAAATATGTTTATATACATATATGTATACACACATATACATATATATGTCATAATCTGTTGTCTAAGCAGTAGGATTCTTAAAGGCATCTCAAATTCAATATATCCAAAATGAAACTCATCATATTCCCACCTAATCAGTCACTCTCTGGTTGGGTCGTATTGGCCTGTTTGCTGTTCCTTACATACACAACACTCCAATCTCATGCTTTCTTCCACACTTCACATCTTAGAATCTCTGGTTTCCTAAAGTCTCAGCTTAAGTGCCATCTTCTGTAAGAGACCTTTCCTCATTTCCATCTTCCCTTCTAAAGTTACCTTGTATCTATTTTGTATTTATTGCCTATATAATAATAAATATATAAGTAATAAATGCATCTGTATAATAATAAATATATATCCTGTCAGCTCCATTGAAATTTAAGTTCCTTGATGGCAAGAATTATTTTTATTTTTTTCTTCGTATCTCTAGCATTATGTACTGTGCTTGGCACATAGTAGGAGCTTATTTTGAGTGATTAATCCTGTATGCTAAGACTGTATTTTATCTCTACTTCCCAAAGTCGTTGTCTGCATTCATATCAGCTCAGGTGTCATCTCCTTCAAGCATTCCTTGATCTCCCACCACCACCATCCTATCTCATAGTGCTCTCTTTTCAGTTAGTCAGTCAATATTAAGCATCTATTATGTGCCAGAGACTGTGCTAAGCACTGTAGATACAAAGAAAAATAAAAGACTTTGTCTACTCTCAAGGATTTAGCTCACAGCCTAATGGGGGAAGATTTTAGATAGATAGATAGATAGATAGATAGATAGATAGATAGATAGATAGATAGATATGTATAGATATAGCTATATAACATAGACGCACAAACAAGATACATACGAGATACATTTGAAATAATCAAGAGAGGAATGGCACTTGAACTAAGGGAGATTGGGAAAGGCTTTCTGAATAAGGTGGGATTTTAGCTGAGTCTTAAAGGAAAGCCAGGAAAACCAGGAGGCAGAGATGAGAAGGGAGAGCTTCCAGTCATGGGACATAGCCAGAGAAAATGCCAAGAGTCAAGAGATGGAGTTCTTCGTGTGATGAAAAACAAGGAGGCCAGTGTCACTGAATCACAGAGTATGTATAGTACAAGAACACTGGAAAGGTGAAGGAGAGGGGAAGGAGAGGTTATGAAGGGCTTTGAATGACAGAGAATTTTATATTTTGTTCTAGAGGTGATAGGGAGCCACTGGAGTGAATGGGGTATGACATGGTCAAGAATGACACTGTATCAGTAAGGCAAGTGTCACAATGTCGATGGTGACTGTGAATATGCCTGTATAGTTCTGTATCACAGAATATGAGACTCTCCATAAAGAAGGCAGAGGAAGTAAAACATTTATTCAGACACCAGAGAATCAGATCCCCAAACCAATAACTCCAATTCAACATAGCAACAATTATATCCCAAAACTAGTAATTTTACTTCATCATAACAGTAAAGAACTTAAAACAATATCACAGCAGCCATCCTATAACCAAGCCATCCCATAACCTTCCCCTCTCCTGGGGGCTTCCCATAAACACTCACAAATCCTAGCTGCCTGCTTGCCTGTGTCCTCTTGTCCAGCAGTTCTGAGAGAGAGAGCTTAATGGCTACTCTCAGAGTATATGTATATATACTTTTTTAAGAGCCCAAGGGCTCTAAATTAGCAAAAGTGTGTGGACCTTCCTACAAACAAGCCTCTCCTAGTCAAGCTTCCCTTAACTTGCTCCACCTGAGACCTATTAATGGAATTAATGGGCAAGGAAGATCTTTAATTACATTAACACCACCCTAGGTTGAAAACCTAAGTGCTTGGTAGGATGGTAGTACCCTCAGCTGTAATAGGGAAGTTAGAAAGAAAAGAGGGTTTTTTTGGGGGGTGGGGTGGAAATAATGAGTTCAGTTTTGGATGTGTTGAGTTTAAGATGTCTCTGGCACATCCAGTTTGAGATGTCCAACAGGAAGTTGGAGATGTGAGACTAGAAGTTGACAGAGAGATTTGGGCTAGATAAGTAGATTTGAGAATTGGCAAAATAGAAATGATAATGAGTCTATGGGAGCTGATGAAAAGACCAAGTGAAATAGTATAGAGGGAGAAGAGAATAGGGCTCAGGATGGAGACTGGGGAGCACCCATGGTTAGTGGGCATGGCCTGGATGAGGATCCAGCAATGGAGACTGAGGAGTGGTCAGATAGGAAGGAGGAGAATCAAGAGAGAGTAGTATCACAAAAACTTAAAGAGAAGAGAGTGCCACAGAAAAGGTGATCTACAGTGTCAAAGGCTAAAGAGAAGTCAAGTTGAAGATTGAGAAAAGGCCAATAGATTTTGCAATTAAGAGATCATTAGTAACTTTGGAGAGAGCAATGATGAAGTTAGAAGCTAGACATTGAGAGTAAAGATGAGAGTGAAAGGAAAAGAAATAAAAATATTGATTATGGATGGCCTTCTCATGAAGTTTAGCCAGAAAAGGGAGGGAGAAATATGAGATGATAGCTAGCAGGGATGGATGGATCAAGGGAGGGTTTTTTGAAGACAGCTGGAAATATGGGTGTATTTGTAGGCAGCAGGGCAGTAGTCAGTGGGCAAAGAGAGTTTGAAGACAAATAAGAGAGTAGGGATGATAGGAAGGATAATCTGTTAGAAGAAATGAAACAAAATGGGATCCCTTGTGCATATAGAAGGGTTTGCTTTCGCAAAGAGAAGGGCCACCTCTTCACTTGAGACAGGGATGAAGGAAGAGATATTGGCAGAAGGCATCTGAGTGACATGAAATGAGGAAGAGGAGAGAAGAGGGAAGTCGTGGTAAATAGCCTCAATTTTTTTCAGTAAAATATAATTCAGCCTCAAATTACCTTTTAATGATTTTGTGTGTGTATGTATATTATATATAGTATATATGTGTATACACATAAACACATACACATAAATACACACACACCACACACATATACACACACACAAATAGATATATATTATCTCACAGTAAAATGCAAGGTCCTTGAGAGAAGGAATAGTTTCCTTTTAAGCATTGCACCCTTACTACCTGGCACAGAGAACTTGTACATAATAGGCACTTAATAAATATTTGGTTAATTGGATCTCACCTATCTAGAAAGAGAATCACCTACAGAAATACAGATATATATATATCTAGCATTTTGCAGTTCTAAAAGTACTTTTTCTACAGCAATGCTATGAGGTAGGAGGGGCAGGTAGAAGTGTATGAATTTTGCAGATGAGAAGATCGAGACTCAGAGTTTAAGTGATTTTCCCACAGTCATGCAGTATGTGTGACAGCTGGGATATAAATTATTAACTGTGAATCCTTAGCGTGTTAAGTTCATGATCATCAAGGCATACATGGTGGGCAGAGTGATGGACAAGCAGCCATTAACCAATGTCCATTTTAGACAGTAGTCAAAGTGGGGCTAGCTGCACTCCACAAATAAACAAAATCCTCTCCCTTTGAGATGTGACTTGCTTATGGGAGGATAAGAAAGCTGGATGGAAAAACAGGATGACTTAGAGCTACATCATAGTGGCATCATACCATGGGCCCCTCACCAGTTTGGACTCTCAACCTCTCACTCTGCTTCTCACCCCCCCCCCTTGTGCTTTATAAGGGAGGTATTCCTCTTGTGAAGAGCCCTCTCACTACATCCCTCTTGCTGTGCCTCTAATTGAGAGTGAGAGGGAGACCCAGAGGAAGAGAGAGAACAAGCCAATTGAAACACAATTCCCCTGTCCCCCAGGCAGCTGAACATATGGTAAAAGAATAATATGGTTAATTTGGAAACAGTCATTTCTAAAGAGAAGTCAGCCCAACAACACTAAATGATCCCTAGCCTATCAGGGTGGTTTCAATGGGATTTTTACCTGCCTCCGGATCAGCAGGCAACTTAGAATAGAAAAATTAGGAATCTGGGTTTAGGCAGTTGAGCTAGATGCCTTAATGGGTTCCTGAGGGAGGGAGGTTGTGAAACCTCCTTTCCCATTAAGAGAGGGATAAATACTGTAACTGTCTCGCTTAGATTCCTTAGGCCAACATTTCAGATACAATCAGAAAATCTATAAGCCTCTGACAATTTTTACCAGTTACTTGGCATAGCGGCTAATGGTCTGGATTAGCAGCCTGCAAAGCTAGGTTATAGCTCCAGCTCCTCCAGAAACTAATAGGAGGACGTTGGGCAATTCATTTAACCAATCAGTGCAATCAAAAATATTTATTGAGTGCCTTTGATTGTGCAAGATGCTGGGAAACTACAGTAAAACTTATTCCTGTCTTTGAGTTACAGAATTGTAATTCAAGGGAATAAGATAGATGCACATTTACAAAAACAACAAATTTAGGCTAAAATAGCATACCCTAAGTGCAAGTGAATGGTGTAGGCAGCTAGTGCTGTAGGAAGTCAGAGGAGGGAAAGAGCCCTTCTGCTTGGGGTGGTTAGGGAAGGTTTCATGGAGAATATAGGCTATAACACTGTGTGACCTTGGGCAAGTCACTTAACCCCTCTGGGCCTCATTTTTCTTATCTTTAAAATGGAGGTTAATACCTACAGTACCTATCTCACAGGTTTATTGTGAGTCTCAAATGAAATAATGAACAAAAGGTACTTTGGGAACTTTAAAATACATCATAAATATGTTATCACCATCATCATCATCATCATCATCATCATCATCATCATCATCATCATTTGACCTGGGCCTAGAGGGATAGGTAAGATTTCAATAAGCAAAGAGAGGAAGGGAGATCACATCAGGTACGATGAAGTAGATTTGGAGTTGTAGGATCTGAATTCAAACTCTAATTTACACCTGTATGAACTTGGGCAAATTACTTATGATCTTAGAGTCTCAGTTTCTTTATCTGTAGAATGAGAGGATTTGTTTATATTGGTGGTCTCCAAAATTTTGATCAGATACCTGTTTCAATTAAAAAAAAATTTAACCATGAACTCTAATATAGCTGTATTTATTTATAAAGTATTTGCATATATAACTGTACTGTTACATGTACTACTGTATTATTATGTACAAAATATATAAAAATAGGCATTTAAAAGATAAGATAAAGGTGCAATGTGATTAAATATGCTTCATCATTTTCATTTTAAATCTACCTATAATCCTTGCTGCTGAGAAGGCTAAAGCTAGCTAGCATGGATTTCTTGAGCTTGAGAGTTCTGAGCCATAGTGGGCTATATTGATTGGATATTCACACTAAATATGGCAGAAGTGTGGTAAGCCCCTAAGAAGTAGGAGACCCCAAGGTTGCCGAGGAAGGGGAGAGTCAATCCAGGTTGGAAATGGAGCAGGTTAAAGTTCCTGTGTCTGCAAGTGGTGGGACTGGGCCTAATAGCAACCACTATACCCCTGCATTTTTAGCCTGGGCAAGATGAGGAGATGTAATGTTGTAATGACAAGCAAAGTGGGACTTTTTGCTGTTTTTTCTTTTGGAGCGCTTCTCAGCGCTAAAGCAATCAAGTGCCTTTGATTGAGCCTTGCCTTTGTTTGAATCAAGAGTCTTTGACAACCTGTTTAAGTCACAAGAAAGCCTAAGTCACATGAATTTGAGTCAAATGATTGTGACGTCCTCTGTGGGCTGACCTGAAGAAGTGTATATATACTCTGAAGTTAGCATTTTGCTTTGGGGGCTCACTCATTAGAAGAATGTTCATGTGATTTGGCCAGACCAAACTCTGAGTAGCCATTAAGGAACATGCCACGCCACGCTCTCCTCCCCTTTGAAAACCCAGCTGTTGGTGCTTCTCTCTCTCTAGTAACTATGTATGTATTGCTATGATCAGACAGTTAGAAGTCTCTCTGTTGATTTATTTTCTCTGTTTGTAATTTTTATTTGTATTTGCTCTGAAGTTCAGAGTGCTGACTTTCCCCCCTGAACTAAGTGAATGATATATGGATGTTTAATTTAAGTAAGATTGTTAACCCTTAAAATTGCTTTCCTTAGAAAAGCAGATCAAAGGACCTACGTTAGCAGCTCTCCTGTGCGCTGATGTTTTTGGCCTTATACCTCCACAGTAGCTTCAAGTAATGTTGTTGTTACAAGTATGTAGTACAGTATATGTACATATGAAATCTCTGCTACTGAGAAGGCTAAGGCTAGCATGGATTTCTTGATAGAGTTTGTATAGTATGCATATGTGTGTATATATATATATATGTGTGTGTGTATGTATATATACACATGCACATATATACACATATATGTATATACATATACACATATACATATACACACATTATAAAGATATACATATATGAACTTCATGGATTTGTTATATTGTGAGAGAGGGAGAAAGAGAGAGAGAGAGAATAGGAAAAAGGGGGAGAGAAAGAAGGAGAGAGAGAGAAAGAGAGACAGAGAGAGAGAGAGAAAGAGAGAGAGAGAGAGAGAGAGAGAGAGAGAGAGAGAGAGAGAGAGATTTGCAAAGGCTGTTTCCCTCAGCTAGCCTAAGGATGTTGCTGCATGACTTGAAGGAAGATAGAATAGACATCTCTAGGCTCTTTACCACCCACCCTTCTTCAAGGGAGACTTTGGTTCTTTCAAGGAGAGGAAATAGAAAGTTGGAGCCAAATGTCTCTCAGAGAGAGAGGGTACCAGGCTAGACTCATATCTGTTGGCTCCCTCAAATATTGTTAGTTCAGGGGATGAGGTTTTTAGGCTCAAGCTAACTTATGATAATTATTTCAATGTGGGTAGTGGGGGTGGTGCTAAGCTTGATTCTTTTCCTTCTAAAAACTAGTTCAACAATAAACACACACAGAAATTATCAAAGACAACCCATTTATCCAAACTGGTGGCAAAACAAAAATCAAAGGTCTAAACAGGAGAGTACATATCACATGATACAGAGTTGGCAGCATTGGCAGCAAGACAATCTGTTCAACCAAGAAAGAAAGTTCTAGGTCTTATTCTCTTCTCAGATACCACCATCACTCTACTCTAGGCCCTCATTACCTCACACCTTGGTTATTGCAATGGCCTGCTGTGGGGCTGCCTGTTTTAAATCCTTCCCCCTTGGAGTAGATCTTCCATTCAGCCACTTAGTGATTTTCCTAAAATTCAGATCCTATTATGTCACCTCCCCTATCCAAAAAAAACTCCAGTTGCTTCCTATTGCCCTCAGGAGCAAATACAAAATGCTCTGTTTGACATTCAAAGTCCTTCATAACCTAGCCCATTCCTGAAAGTCTTCTTACTCCCTAGAACATTCTCTTCCAATCTGTGACACTGGCCTCCTGGCTGTTCCACAAACAAGACATTCCATGTGTAGGCTTCAGGCTTTTTCCTCTGGCTTTCCTCATGCCTGAAATGCTCTCCCTTCTCCACTCTGACTACTGACCTTCCTACCTTCCCAGCTAAAACCCCACCTTCTACAGGAAGCCCTCCCTAACCCCTCTTAATCCTAGGGCCTTCCTATTGTTAATTATTTCCTATTTATCCTCTATGTTGCTTGCTTTGCATACCTTTGCAAATCGTCTACTACATTAAATCGTGAGTTTCTTGAGGGCAGGGACTCTCTTTTGCTTCCTTTTGTATCTCCAGCACTTGGCACAGTGCCTGGCACGTAGTAGGTGCTGAATAAATGTTTATTGAACAATTGATTGTTATGAGCTCAGGTTAGGGACCTGACAGAGACTGCCAGCCAACTCTTCTCCTTCAGTCACCTGAAGGTAGGTTGACCTCATCCATTTTCCCTCTGAAAGCTGGAAGCCAGAAGCACACAAAGAGGTCACACCTTGAAGGGAACTTGCAGAAGACTCAAGACCTGAAGAGCTCTCCTGATCTTGCCAACTCTGCCCTTCATGCAGACATGGGCATCGATCCCCACCAATCAGGAGAGAGTCCTATTACCAAAGGCTTTGGTACTGGGGATACACATGCACCCATATGTAAAGATACATGCAATCTTAATTTAACACTTTGTGATATGGCAGTTTGGTGATCTAGTTCTAAGTTTGGGTTCTTCAATACTTTGTTTGCTATCATAGATGAAAAAGATACCTCGCAAAGATATATACATTCAAATAGAAGATGTGCATAGTTGGCCGTGCTTAACTGAATCATGATATTCACCTTTTCTATCCCATCCACCAATAATGCAAAGGTTTTTGTTGAAAATTGACTGTCAAATTTCCAGCTTCCCTGATGTCAATTTTTCTTTGAAACTAATTGAAAAATTTTTAACAAATGGATCTAAAACACACTGAAACTCTTCATTTGGGATAAAAACCAATTGCACAGTTAGAAAATTCCATTTCTAAGTTTTTAAAGTGTTCAGATGTGAGAGTCTTTATAGGTAACACATTTACATTTTCTTAAGCAACCCAGAGAGAGGACAATAAGTATCCAGAGGAGGGTGGTAAACAGTTTTAAATGTTTCTAACAAGTAAAAAAGAAAGAGGATTAAGAAAGGTCCATCATCTAAATCTGGCAATTAAGAGACCATTGTTAACTTGGAAGAGAACTGGTTAAAATGAGTTAAAATAAAGAGGAGCTGGTAACATGATTAATAGAAATGGGGAAATTTGGGAAAAGGGTGGGTTTTGGGAGAAGGATAATGTAATGAGATCTGTGGTTTTGAGATTTGTGATGCTCATAGCAAACTATCCATGTCCAATCAATTGTTCTGTATTATTCATTTCTTCCCACAAAAAGTGAAAAGTAAGGGCATCTTAGTCATTGGCCATCTGCCAGTGCCATAGTTAGGTTATCAATGAGTGGATGATGCCTGTATTGTGATAGGAGTCCAGTGGTGGAAAGAGAGCAGGGTGGGAGAATGCTGAATTACAATAGGTGAAGGGGGTGGTGGGATTGTATTCGAGAGTTGGATTTGACTCATCTTTCCACTCTCCAACTTCTTGATCATATGACCTTTGGGGTCAGGCTATAAGCCCCTTGGGATCTAGCAATAGCCCCTACTTTGGATACCATTGGGATGGAGGACCACCGAGGTCCCTTCCAGCTCTACTTCAAGGTTACTATGATCCTCTGAGCAAAATCCTAGAGGCCAGAAAAAACAAAATGCACAGGAATAAAACAGTTTGACTAGAGTAGAGACAACATAGGGGAAATGAGACTAGAAAGGTAGGTATGACCATTTGGCTGTGAAGATACATGAGGCACGTCGGACTAAAGCCAACATAGATGTGGGTGGTGTTGTCATCAACGGCCCAATGGCACTCATGCTTTTTGGACTTCCTCTAAGGATATTGTGAGTTTGTTTACACGAGGAAATAAATGGACTGGCTCGCTCTGCAGATGAAGAAAGGAGATGGACCTATTTATTCCATTGCTAACCAGTGCTTTGAAGTGAGTCTTATTTCTGCTCTTTACAAGTAACGCCAGTAATAAGTAGCAGAAGTGGGGTCTGAACCTCTGTCTTTGACCTTGAAACCTAGGACTCTATCTGTGAAATTACCCTGCTGACTTGGATAAAGACTATTTAGAAAACTTACAGCAAGTTACAGGCTTGCTCCTGGAAGCTTTGAAACTTTCAGAGAAACATTCAAGATGCTGCTGAATAGAAGATATCCTAGAGGATTTTCAAAAAGAAGATGGGGAACAGGAACCCAAACTCTTGAGTGGAGAACATCCCTTGAAATTCTTTTGAGATAAGAAACCACTGCCCTAGAGAAAGGGGGTGGGGGGAATGAGATCATCACCATGTCCTGGTCTAAAATTTTATAATGTGTGGTAGGGAAAATACAAGTACCTAGGTGGTGCAGTAGACAGAGAGCTGAGCCTGGAGTTGGAAGACACCTTCCTGAGTTCAAATCCACCTCAGACACTTACTAGCTGTGTGTCCCTAGGCAAATCACTTAAACCTGTTTGCCTTAGTGTCCTCATCTGTAAAATGAGCTGGAGAAGGAAATAGCAAACCATTTCAGTATCTCTGCCAAGAAAACCGGTATTATGAAGGCAGAATTTATGATTTCAAAGAGAATCATATACATGTCTGAACAGTTCAGAACCTCAGGATATAAGGAATTCTCTAAGTAGAAGGCAGAAGAATTAAAGCATTTATTCAGGCTCCAAAGTAACAGACCTGCTAACCAGTGTCCTCATTTTGATATTTTGATCAAAAGCTTCCAGGCCCAATAAGTCTGCCTCACAAGAGTAACCAGGAGACCACAGAAAAACATGATGGTATTAAACCAAATCACATTCATGCTTCCCCTCTCTCAGTAAGAAGATTACCCACTGGCCTCAAGTCCTTGCTCAGCACCCCTCAGTCCACACACACACACACACACACACACACACACACACACACACACACACGGGTCAGGTCGGCTCTGCTTCTGCAGCTCCTGCTTCGGCTTTGCTTTATCTTCAGCTTAGGCTGTAGCTGTCTCTGGCTCC
>CM053624.1:126086748-126112124 GCA_028646595.1 Phalanger gymnotis
TTTAGCCTCCCAAATGCCCCCAAGCGGAGACAGATTATTCAGTCATACTCATCACAAAATGGGGGAGGGACTCATGAATGAGTCACAGCCAGTCTACCAGTTAAAGATTAAGAGACAGATGTCTCATATTTTCCTATTAGACCTTAAGCTCCATGAAAGCAGTGACTGAGCCAAGTAAACTTTGCATCTCCTCCAGCTTCTGCACATAGTAGATAGACCTTTAACAAATGTTTGGGAAAACTGAACTAAGTTGATTCCTACATGTCACCAAACATAAAAACATTTGAATTAATGTTAGTGGTTGGTCATTTTATGAGAGGCAGCTATGCATATCAGAAAGAGACCTGGCCTTGAAGCTAGTAAGAAAGACCTGGGTTCAAATCCTGCCTTGGTCATTTTTTTCAAGGAAGTTCCAGACCAGCATGATTCACTCTCTGGACTTTGTCACCATGCTTCAATATTCTCTTCCTTTGATCCCTGGAGCGCTCTTCTCTCATTGGTGATTTCCTCTGGGCCCTTCATTCTCAGGACTTCACCATCAACCCCATCAAACCCAGCATTTGGCTTTTCAGCTTCCTTTAATGTGTTCTCTCCCCTTACCCACCCAATTAAGATATAAGCACCTTGAGGGCAAGACTTGATATTCTTTTTCCTGGTTTGTATCTAGAACCCTTAGCATACCTGGTACACCGTGAGCACATAATAAATGCCAGGGGACTTGTCTTGTCACTTCCTGGCTGTATGACCCTGGACAAGTCATTTAACACCTTAGGGCTCTAGGGCCTCCAGCATAGAGTCTAGAGCAGGCAGCTCCCTCAGATAACAAATTGCAGTGGAGGTATCAGCCAGCATTGGTAGAGGGAGTTTCTTGATCTGGAGGCTCCCTGTATCAGTGAAATCATAGGTCTGGTCAGTCCTTGCCCCCTGTTTAGGAGACAGGTAGAAGGCACCCTGGAAAGAGTGTGAAATCGGAAGTCCCATGAGCTAAATTTGAGTCTGGACTCTGTCACTTATTAGCTGCGTGATCCTTGGCTAGTCATTCTGGGCCTCAGTTTCCCTGTCAAATAAATTGGGTTCTAGCAAATGGCCTCTGAGGTCTCTTTTGATTCCAAACCTATGATTCATTTTCTCTTTTCCCTTTTTTAAAACGATGAACTCAGTTAATTAGGTCAGATGACACAGGAAACCCTGGATTAGCCTCCAATCATGAAATGCTGACCTTGTTCCTCCGAGAAAGAGTGAATCATTATTTTCTCCCCCAACTAATGTTGAAACATAAATAAGAGGATCCCTATAGCAACCATCGCATGTTGACTGCAGTTGAAGATTATGAAAGAATACAGCAAGCCCTTCTCCTTGTCTTCCTGGATTTAGTCTGCCTAATTTCATTATTTTTGCTTTACCTGAAGAAGACAAGCAAAATAATGGAAGGGTTAACCCTGAACAAGGCGACTCCCTATTCCCTATAGAGTTCATTCATTGGTGATCTCCACAGCAGATGCAGGCTTAACAGGGTGGGTAGGGAAGAGGAGGGGGAGGGAGGATGAAGGGAAGGAGAGGAAGAGGAAAAGGAGAAGGAGGGGGGTGGGCAGAGGCATTCAGCCAGAGATGCACCAGACCAGGGGTTTCTGTTTGGCTTATTCTCACACTCCCTTCAGAAGTAAGCGAAAACACGGGAGAAGATAGGGAAATTTCTGGGGGCATATACACCTAAGACTGACCATGAACCGTTTACCTTAGGGCCTTGCTGGGATCTTCCCCCTCCTCATCCTCTGTGATAGTTTTGTAATTAATTCACTTGGCAATGTTCTTGTAGAGCAACTATTTATAGATGCAGAGCCCTCTCTATAGCATGTGTTTTAGGCAAAATGATGAAGTTGGATCTTCTACCTCTGTTTGCTCCTCCTTTGGCCAGGCCTCCTGGCTCAGTTGTCATTTACCTCTGTGGACTAATTGTATCTGTGTGAAGCCATGAACAATGGTTTTTGTTTGTATTTAACAGTCTGCATGCATTATCGGATTTGATCCTCTCAGCAAATCCATGACATAAATGCTGTTTTTACTATTCCCATTTAGTAGCTGGGAAAACTGAGTTGCTCAGGGTCACACAGTTGAGGGTCTTCCTAACTCCAGTCTTGAGTTCTATCCACTGACCACACCAAGCTGCCTCTCAGGAGCAAGACTCATTGGAGTCTGTTAAGAGATAAGGGACAGTTGCCTGGGTACTCTAGTGGTGTAGAATTGCCAGGCATAGGCCAAGTTTTAGGAGAACTTTGTCTTGGCACCTTCAGGTTCTCTGCCTTACTTTTCACTTGTTCTCCCTCATACTTCAGAAGTTTAGTTCCCTCTTGAAGCTCCGATGTGAACCAGCCCTCCCTTGCCCAGCTTCCCACTTGTGGAGCACAAAGGCCAGCCTCCATTGTCCATTTACTGTTCTGTGTTCCAAAATTAGATAGCCCACCTCCTTTCCATTAAAACTCCAATTCCCTTACTAGGCCCTTTTATATTTTACTGGAAATGTAGCTGCTCCAAGAAACACATTGAACCTCCAGCTGTCCTTTCTAATACCTCAAAGATATTAAAATTCCTTATGGATACCCATTTGTTAAGGGTTTTGCCTTTTTAGGCGCTGGTGTTGCCTTTCATCCCAACCTCCATTAGGAGCTGGAAAATTAGCCTCCCCTGGCTAATTCTCCATTCATGGGTTATAATACAAAGAGCACCGACTTTACAATTAGAGAATAAAAATAGCGACCAGTTCATTGTTACCAGGGACTCCTCAAGCCAGCATCTTCCCTACATCTTGGAGAGTTATGTAGAGCCATGAAAGGTTTAATTGACTTGCCCAGAGTCACACAGCCAGTGTAGGTCAGAGATGAGACTTGAATCCAGGTCATCCTGCCTCTAAGGTCAGCTTTCTGTCCGCTAAGCCAGAGGCACTAGGTTGAAATCATGCCTTTAATGGTGACCTGTCTGACCTTGAGAAGTCATTTAACTTCTGTGGACCTCAGTTTCTTTACCTGTAAAAGGAATGGGTTGGATTATGTGACCTCTGTGGTGCTTTTCTGTTCATGTGTGACCCTTTGATACTTTTTTTTCCTGAAGAATGGTGAAAGGAGTACCTTCCTAGACGTTCTGGGAGCCCCTGGTTGAAAGGTTCAGCTACCCCCAGAAAATGGCAAATGAATGCACACAGGTGTCTTGGGACCTACTAGTAACCCTACTGGGGGGTAGGGGTGGCAGGGAGTTTCTTCCTTCTTAAATGGTAGGAATCTGTAAGCCACCAATTCTCCTTCCCCGATCCTCCCCCTCCCTCGCCCCTCCCCACCCCATTTCTACCTGTTCTTAGTAAAAAATGGGGACTTAAAGCTTAAGTAGTTAGGGACCCCACTTTTCCACATATTTAGGTGACCAGAAGAGCGAGTGTGGAGTCCAGAGGTAGAAATGAATTACAAAGGAGAGTAATTCTGAGCCTGGGGCTTGAAGACAGAGGAGTCTTCAGTAGGAAAAGGGCAGTTACAACCCTGAGGACCTAAAAGTGATGCCTTAAGCCTGGACCAAGCTACTTGCGTAATTTGAAACTGTTTTCTTGATTTTTTTTTCCTTCTTGGTCAAGACCTATGATTTCATTGGTGTGGGAACTCCTCTCAGCCAATACAAATGGGCAGCTGGTTTGCAATTTCAAGCGTTGCCCAGAGGCATGGAGAGGCTGTGTCATACAGCTAGTTTACATCTGAGGCAGGACTGGAACTCAGGCCTTCCTGGCTGGCTCTCTATCCACTACGCTATGCCTTTTCAATTTACCTCAATTATTTTTGAAGTCCAAACCACAGAATTCCCTCATGCTCCATTAAAGCTGAGTGTAGCCTGGTCTTTTGGGGCTAATGTCTGAAAGTACTAGTTGGCTGGTTCATCCTGGTAAAACACAGTCATTTCCTAGGATATATAAATATATTATGTCATTCACTAAGACACTAGACTTTGCAAATGCTTTCCATGGCCCTCAAACCCGGGTTGAAAGATTGGCTTTACAAATCAGAAGCTTCCAGCGAGCTTTGCAGGTGGCTCTGCACGTTACATTATACATTGAATGAGGCTGATTTCATGAACATTAGATTTTCTTGGCCATTTGTTTGCTTTTTCTGAGAAGTAAGTTTTGGGGAGGTGGCAGTTTTGGCAACCTAGCTTCTCAGTTGCCTTGGAATTCCTGCCAGGAGATACCTCTGTCTGAGTGAAGCCTTTGGAAGGCTTTCACTCCCGGCTCTCAGTGCTCTCATTTATTTGTTTCAAAGGTATTTAAAAATAGAAGTGGGAAAACCTAGGTTCTGCAAGGTTCTTTGAGCTTCTGTGGAAATGTCTAAATTAGACAGTCTGCCTTGGAGATACATGAGGAAAATGTGCCTTGGTTTGTCCTGTCTCTGTCAGTCTGTCTCAATCTCCAAACCCCCTACCTGATTCTCTCTCTCTCTCCCTCTCTCTCTCTCTTTCTCTCTCTCTCTCTCTCTCTCTCTCTCTCTCTCTCTCTCTCTCTCTCTCTCTCTCTCACAGACACAACATATACATATCCATCATATATACAGACTTATGTCGGCAGCAACATGTTAAAAAACATCCAGGTAGTTGGATCTTTTGCTATAGTGCACAACATTGTTCTGGGGGTTTTGGTCTCTATTTCTTTGGGGAAGAGCATTTTTTGATAATAGTGTGCTCGCCCACCTTTTATAAAGTCTTAATTCCTGACATTAAGGCAAGAGAGTTAGACTTGGAGTCAAAGGCATTTATCACTTCCTTATTACCTGTGTTACTCTGAGGAGGTCATTTAATTTTCTGGGTCATATTAAATAAATAATAATAGTTAGCATTTCTAGAGTACTTTGAGGTTTACAAAGCACTTTACAAATATAATCTCATTTTATCCTCATAGCAATTGTGGGGGATGGAAGCTATTAATAACATCCCCATTTTAACAGATGAGGAAACTGACGATCAGAGAGAATGTGACAATCAGAGAGAGTAGGGTCACATTGGGAGTAAGCACATGGGACAGGATTTGAACCCAGATCTTCCTGAACCAAAGTCCATCCTTCTAGTCATTCTACCACATTGGGTCTCTCGGTATGTTTGTATTTATGTACTCACTTAAGGAATTAACTTACCTACTTGCTAAATGAGTTATGATTTCTTCCAGCCATGTAGTTGAGACCAATTTCATTTATTTTGCTAAACTTTCTCTCTCCTGGAGGTTTAGGACCTGGCTATTGGAAATAACACATTAAGTGATTACTTTTTAAAATTCTTGTTATATTGACATCTTTTTTGTTTTCACATCATCTTCATTTCTTAATATATCCTTGTCCCTTCCCCTCCTTAGTGAGCTATCCCTTCTAACAAAGATTTAAAAAACCCAACCAGCACATCAATTGTGTCTGATAATGAATAAAACAGTACACATTATACACAGTCCCCTACCTCATCAAAAAGAAAGGTCATTTCCTCAACCTTTCCTGAATCAAACTTGGGCATTCCAATTACACAGTGTGCTGCTCTGTTCATTTACATTGTTATTACGGTTGTTTGTATTGTTTCTCTAGTTTTGAGAACTTCACTCTAACTATTCATATAAGCAACCCCACATTTTTTCTGAATTTGTCATATTCATTGCTTCTTGGAGCACAGTGATCCTTGACATTCAGGTTTGTCCGTGCCCCCAATTAATGGGCACCTGCATTGTTTCCAGTTCTTCCTACCACAAACAGGATTGCAAGGAATACTTTGGTGTATATGCCTCTCCACCCCCACCACACCCCCCTTTTAAATCATTGACCTCCTTGGGGTATGTGTCTGGGAGTGGGATCGCTAGATAAAGCGGTGTGGACATTTTAGTCGCTTTCTTCACCTAAATCCAAATGTTCTCCAGAAATATTAGACCAATTCACAACACCATCAACAGTATTCAGTATTCTATTTTAATTAATAAAGGCATATATACTCTATAATTTATAGGTAGAAGACTATTTCCATGTATTTTCTCCAAATAGTTAACCAATTGCTGTCCAAAGCACTGAGTCAGTTAAGAGAAAATCTAGCCTTAGAAGGCTTTATCTAGTCTCTATAACTAATGGGAGATGGGTGAGGGGAGGGGTTTCTTGGCTGCTTCTTTCCTATTGATGCTGTGGGAATTTTGCACTGATAAGGGTTTCCTTACTCCCACCCCACCCCCTTTTCTTTTTATCAGTGTAATTAGGATCTCTGGCTCTAGCCTGAAGTAACCTTTTCAAACTCTGGAGTTGTCTTCCTGGATTGCTCCAGGTAAGAGCTTTGAAAAATTCCTGTTGTTTACAATTCTAATTATGGGAAGAATTACAGTATCTCCCACTTTCACCAACTGTTTCACAAATGTGGAAAACTAATTTAAAAGAACTGTTTGGGCATGAGTGCTGGTAATTTTTTTCTTCTATCCTTTCCCATTGGCATCTGATATGTAGCACAATATATCCCCAACTCTGTTAAATTCAATAAACTTGGGACTGAAGAAGTCAAAACAACCCATGCCTTCTGAGAGATTACTTTCTTCTCAAGAGATAAAATTAATTAGCACACAAGTAATTTGAACAGGGGGAGAGGACTAATGCAAGGACTTTAGGAAAGGTTTTAGAAAAAGCAGTTGGGTATGGTCCAGAGCTGGGACTCATGAAAACCTGGGTTCAGATCCCACTGTCAGCTTTGGGACTTTGGGGCTCAGTTTCCTTATCTGTAAAATGAAAAGGTCAAACTCAATGACTGGTGATGTCTCTAAATCTGAGCTGAGCCAAGCCTTGAGCAAAGGTAAGGATTTAAGAGGAAGAGATGAGGAGAGAATGCCCTCCAGGGCCTAGGGGACAGTGGGTACAAAAGCATAAAGGTGAGAAATAGATTGACTTAATTCAGAGAACAGCTGGTTGTCTAGCGTGGCTGGAAAATTGAGTACCAAAAGGGGAGTGAGAAGAAATAAGGTTGGAGAGGCAGGTTGTATTTTATCCTAGGAACTGTATTTTCTCCTAGAAGTAATCAGAGCCTTTGAAGATTTGGGCAAAATCAGAGCACTTTTGAGAAAGAAGGTGGGTGTGGGGGGAAGGGTACTAAGGAACTTCAGCTGTCTTTTGAGTTGCAAGCCCCCTCCTGGAAACTGACTCAGGCTACAAACTTTTTTTGTTATTCTTTGAATATCCGCATTATATATTGTGAATTTGGGCAAAACTTTTTCTATGCCCTCAGCATTAATCAAATAACCATTCATGAATAGGCACCTTTGTTATCCCTAGTAGTTATGGTTTTACATCTTTTCTTTAAAGCTTAGAGGGCTCGGTAGTTCTTTGGCACTTGCCTAGTTAATGTACAATTCATTCATTCAGCAACCTTAAGAATTTACTATGTGTAGAACACTGAGTTAGATACTAGGGTTGAGAGGAGTTACAAAGATTCAAGAGAAAATGGTCCCCTGCCTTAATGGAGTAGGAGGATAAAAAACAAACACTTTTGCTGCTGTTGTTCAGTCACATCTGACTCTTCATGACCCCATTTGGGGTTTTCTTGGCCAATATACTGGAGTAGTTTTGCCATTTCCTTCTCCAGCTCATTTTACAGATGAGGAAACTGAGGCAGAGTTAAATGACCTGCTCAGGGTCACCCAGCTAGTGTCTGAAGCCAGAGTTGAACTGAGGAAGATGAGTCTTCCTGATTTCAGGCCACTCTATCCACTGCACCACCTGTTTGCCCCAAACAAGCACATAGATGATTATAATTCACAGTACTGAGTGAGAAGTGCACTAGAGGGGCATAGAGGTCTATGTGAGGTCCTGAGGCAGAAGGGTCGTTCAGTAGCAGGAGAAAAATCTTAGAGTTGAAAGAAGAGTCTTAGAACTGGGAGGAATCTTTGTGATCATGTGACCTAAACTGTTGCTTTTACAGATGAGGAAATCCTTGTAACCAACCATCCAGTATAGCTGCTAAGTTAATGCTCCTTAAAGCCCAAATCCAATTTTAAAAAAGTACAGTAGCTCCCTATTACCCCTAAGATAAATTATCAAATATAAACTAAGCATATAGACATATGTATACACACTATATATCTGTATCTATCTTCCTATCTATCTATCTATACATACATACATATATATATGTATATCTTGTTTGTACATAGCTATGTGTATGCTGTGTCCTGCATTATACTGTGAACTCCTTCAGAGCAGGGAATAGGTTTCTTTTTTTTGGGGGGGGGGTTCGTCTTTAGTGGGTTGCTGGGTGGGGTATTATCTTCTTTTGTATCCCTAGCATTTAGCACGGTGCTGACTTGTCATAGGTAATTAATAAATATTTGTTGAATTGACTAGCCCTTGACAGGCTTTAAAAGCCAAGGCTACCTTCCCAGGTTGACTGCACTAGTCCCCCTCTTGCACTCTACAGTCAGACCAAACTAGCCTAATGGCTGTTTCCCAGACATGACATTTCTTCCTCTTTGTATTCTCCCTTGTCCTATTCCAGGCCTGGAATGTGCTCACTCTTTCCTTGCCTTGACCTTGTACAAGGTGTTGCTAAAGTCTGGACACATAGGCAAAAATGCATATTTTCAAGAAATGAAATGAATGAAATTTTTATTTAATTGGAATATTAACAAATAACATGTTCAACATGATTTCCATCATCTGTGATGCAAAGGTTGATACACTTTGCAAGATTCACATGAACTCCATGCAATAACTCCACATTGCCATTAGTTGCTGTATCAATAATTAAGATGGGACTTTCTTTTACTGTTTTCTCTTTCAGCACTTATTTAATCGAGTGCCCTTGAAGAGTCTGACTTTCGTTTCTTTGATTGGATCAGGAGTCTTTGATGACTCACTTGCCTCAAGGAAAAGCCTAGTTTACGTGGGTTTGAGTCACATGTTTCTGACGCCAGAAGCTTTTAGGTCACATGGGTTTCAGTCGCACATTGTGATGCCCTTTGACCCTGAACAAGATATATAAATGCAGAGGTTGGCGTTTTTCCTTTGGAGGCTCTCACTCATTGGAAGAGTGGCACGTGACTCTGGGCAAGATGCTCTAACTGCCCCCCACCCCCACCCCAGCTTTGCTAAACCAGATGTTGGTTTGTATTTGGTCTGTTTATAACGTATGTTTGTAATTTGTTTATATTTACTCTGAAGTTCAGGTTGCTGGCTTTTCCTCCTGAACTAAGTGAATGATATATGTATGTTTAATTAAAGTGAGATTGTTAATCCCTTAAAGTTGCTTTCCTTAGTAAAGCAGATCAAAGAACCTGTGTTAGTAGCCCTTCTGCATGCTGGTTATTGTTGGTTTTACACAGCCACAGTAGCTGCTAGATAAATTGTTATTACAGTTGCCTGTGTGTCTAGACTTTAGGAATACCCTGTAGAATCTGCAGCTTCTTTCAGAGATAAATGCTCCTATGTGATCTCCCACTGGAGGCCTTTCCCCATCCCTTTAGTTGTTACCATTCTCTCCCTCCTCAAACTTATATGCACGTACTTGTTTTGTTTACAAATGTTGTACCCTCTGAGTAAACTATATAGTCTCCTTGAGGGTAGGGATGGATTTTCACTTTCTGCTTATATCCTTAATGGCTTAACACATAAATACCTGCTGGTTTGGATTTAAATCTGAGGCTCAAGTTTCAAATATTTTTGTCACTCTAATCATCCTCAGAACCTTTTTGTTGATTAACCGTTCCCGCCCCGCTCCCCCACCCCAAATTGATTCATCCAAGCAGAGGTGGAGAAGTCAAATAAACCTTTAAAAACAGGTCCCACTGATCAGATGCTATTGAATTGGGCAAGATGGGATAGAGGCACAGGAGATGACTCCAGAAAGAAAGCACATGAAGATGTTTTTAAAATAAAATTATACTGTAAGGATTTAGATTCATCATTGCTGAGTTTGTGGGAGGGAAGGGAAAGCAACTTCTGGGTCTTCCTAGGGAGTGATAGGAAAATCCCAGCTTGGGGTAAGGGTAGAGGGTCAGCTCAGGAAAAGTTTCATAGAAGAAAGGGCATGTAAATGTTATGCTAGATAGGACTGCCCTGGGGACAGCTAATCAGAGCCTGGGGTGCCTTGGTTACATTTGCCTATTCATTTTCCAGGGCTGCTAGGTGGCCCAGTGGATAGAAGACTGGATCTGGAGTTAGGAAGATTCATCTTTCTGAGTCAAGTTTGCCTCAGACACTTATTAGCTGTGTGACTCTGGGCAAGTCATTTAACCTTGTTTGCCTCAGTTTCCTCACCCGTAAAATGAGCTGAGGAAGGAAATGGCAAACCACTCCAGCATCTTTGCCAAGAAAACCTCTACTTGGATCATGAAGAGTTGGACGTGACTGAAAATGACTGAACAGCAATTCATTATCCAAAAAACTAGATTCCATATTGAAATAGCATGCCTTTGAACAGTTTAATCTGTTTCTGAGGTGAAAGGTCTGTGAACACTGTGCTTTGTCAAGGATTCAGACATCTTCAGGTTTAGGGTCCCACTATGAACTTTAGCTCATGCCTTGGCCTCAGTCTGCTGGATTTTTCCTTTTATTTCATTCAGAATTTTGAAACTGTTACTAAAGAGGTATTAGGGTAGGTGGGGCTTAATATTGCTCTGAAGGGCTTTCGACATCTGGAAAAAGGTTCAGTTTGTACAAAGTGGCACAGCTGGGGCAGCTAGGTGGTGCAGTGAGTAGAGCACCAGCCCTGGAGTCAGGAGGACCTGAGTTCAAATCCTGCCTCAGACACTTGGCATACTTACTAGCTGTGTGACCTTGGGCAAGTCACTTAACCCCAATTGCCCTGCCTTCCACCCTCAAAAAAACAAAACAAAGTGGCACAGCTGTCAATTCTTTTACATTGAATTTACTTAAAAGTGGCTGCATGTGGAGGTATCTCAATGCTGTTGGAGGAAGGACAGGAATCGCATCTTATATATTGATAGAATTCTTATAGTATGATTGATTCATTTATGTAAATATATGTGCATATGTGTGTATATATACACACATATGTACATATGTTTTACAGGAACAAAAAGGAGTAGTTAGGACCTGTCCTTGGCACCTGGTAATGAATGGGACCAACGGCACAAATGTTCCAAGAAAGTGAATTAAAAAAAACCCAAACAATGTATTGGGCTTTAGTGGTGTGGTACGGTGAAATGAGTATTGTATTTAGACTTAGAAGACCTACCACTTACTGTGTAACCTTGGGTAAGTCAGATAACTTTTCTGTGCCTCAGTTTTCTGATCTGCAAAATGGAAATCATGATACTTATGCCAACTATCTCACAGAGTTGGTCAGAGGACCAAATGAGATAATGTGTGTAAATCACTTACCTTGTTTTGCTTTGTGTATACTTACATGTATATCTGTTATTTTTCCGGATAGAATGTATGCCCCTTGAGGTCAGGAACCTCATTTTTGTCCTTGTTTTCCCAGTGCCCATCCCACCTCTGTCACATACTGTCTGTATGACCTTAGGCCAGTTATTTGATCTCTCAATACTTTACACAACACTCCTTCTAAGGTTTAGAGAAAGTGTCCACCTGCATTAATAGATGTAGTTTCCTCATGAGAGAGATGCCCATGCCAATGAAATGCCACATTCAGTGTTTATCATTACCCCTGTGTCAGACACATTGGTAGCTTCTGGGACATAAAAGCAGAGGAGCTAGGGGTTCTGAGAGGCAGGGGTGAGTAAAGAGCTCATTCCAATCATAGGGTATAGGTTGTATAAGATGCAGAGGTAAGTGAGGAAATATTCTGTCCCAATATCATCAACCAAGGCAGGTTGACTGGAGCATGGAACGTTGTTGCTGTTCAGCCCATTTCAGTCGTGTCTGACTCTTTGTGACACCATTTGGGCTTTTCTTGGCAGAGATACTGGAGGGGTTTGCCATTTCCTTCTCCAGCTCATTTTACTGATGAGGAAACAGAGGGAAACAGGGTTAAGTGACTTGCCTAGAGTCACACCATTAACTAGATTTGAAGATTAGGTCTGAAAACTTGGGTCTTTCTGACTCTGAGTCAATGCCCTATCCACCGTGCTACCTAGTTGCCCATGTAGTACTCCTTTCTAAAGTCTGTTATTTTCTGACAGTAATGAATAATTTGCCTGAAATGACAGATTAGAGGAAGGAAGACTTTCAATACCAAAAGTAGAATTATACAGTGTTTGGTCCTAGCAGCAATGGGGACCCCCTGAAGTTTCTTGTACATGGGAATGATATAGTTAGGCCCTTGAATTAGGAATCCCAATCTGGCAGCTAGGTAGAAGGTATGTTAGTAAATGGAGAGGCTAAATGCAAGGAGTCTAATTGAGAGTATATTGCCGTAGCTGAAAGCTGATGAGGACTTGGGTTGGGCGTTGATTGTACAGATTCAAGAAATGTTAAGGAAATAGAAGTTATAAGACTTGGCAACTAATGAAATTTGGGGGTTGGGGGAGTGGGTGTGAAGAGTTGAGGATGACTTACAGGTTGCAGACTTGAGTGACAAGAACAGTGGTTCCTATTTTGTGGTTCTACAGTACCTTATGGGCTGAAATGATGGTCCGCGGGGTTTGAGCTAAAAATTCTTTAATGTCACCTCAAGGAGTAAATAAATATATGTATAACTTAATGTTACATGTATATTTTTCCTCTGTGACAACAAGCATATCTTTGAAGTATTATAATTTGGTTTTGTCAATGATTTATAGCAGTGGGAGTGGGGGGAGTGATAGTTATCATTGTAGTTATTGTAAGCACTTAATAAGTCTAAAGAATATCATAAGTAGTATGTTAAATTACTCTGCTGACTCCCAACATATTTTGGGGTGGGGCTTGTTTTTGAAAGGGATGTGAGGAACACAAAAAATCTGGGAACCACTGGACTAGAAGAATGATGATAGCCTTGACAGAAATAGAGAGATCAGGAGAGAGTTGGTGGCTGTCCCACATACCTGGAATGCTCTCCCTTCTCATCTCTGCCTCCTGGCTTCCTTCAAATCCCTACTAAAATGCCATTTTCTACAGACAGCCTTTCCTAACCCTTCTTAATTCTAGTTCTTTCCCTCTGTTAATTGTTTAATATTTGTCCTGTTATAATAGTTTGTACATATTTGTTTGTTTGTTCTCTCCCCCATTAGATTGTGAGTTTCTTGAGAGCAGGGACTATCTTTTGGCTTTACTTATATCCTCAGTGCTTAGCATAGTATCTGGCACATAGTAGGCACTTAATAAATATTTATTGATTGACTGAAAACAGATGGGTTTAGGGAAAAAAAATCTGTTTTAGACAGGCTAAGTTTGAGATGCCTATGGTTGTGAAGAAACAGGTGTACTCATGCATTATTGGTGGAACTGCAAACTTGTAGAATCTTATTAGAGAGCTATCTGACAGCATGCAGCAAGTTTATAAAAAAAAATCCCAAACCATACATTTTGATCCAATAATCGAATGCTGAGAATATATTCTTACAGCATTATTGAAAGCAAACAAAAATAGCTATATGTTTGAAGATTTTCAGAATGTATGTAATTGCAAAAATTAGAAGTTACCTAAATATCTAATAGAAGAAAGGTTAACTAACTTGTGGCACATTAATGTCATGGAATGTTATAATGTTTGTTGATTGATTTGATTAGTATTGATAAATATGAGGAATACAAAGAAATCTTAAAAGACCTTTATGAAATGATAAAAAGTAGAGAAAAGCAGATCTAGGCATATACTCCCAGTTGTACAATTATTTGAGGAAAAGTAAAAAGAGAATGGATGATGAAAGAATCCTGATGGCAAGTTAGTGGAAGGACTGAAATATTGTTATGATATTTTATGTGTTGTTCTTTTATTGATGTTCATTGCCAAGTTTCTAATAAAATATTTAATAATTAAAAAAGTAAGGCCCAGGCCCCTTCCTCCATAAACATAAATATAGATTATTTTAATATGTTATAGAATATGTATCAAGGAAGATCCTCTTGCATGGCTTTATCTCTTCAATGAAGTATGACTTTCTCTTCACAAGAGAACACTTCACAAGTTTTAACTTTTTGTCAACAAATTTTATACTGTAAGTGGCACACAGTAGGTACTTATATGCTTGTTGACTAACTGAACAAGTGTAACACTGTAAGTAAGGTATAGTAGAAAAAAGTTCAGATCTTACCTTAGACTCCTCCTGATTAGCTGTGTTAACTTCTTTTGATCTGTTTCCTCACATGTAAGACGAGCATAGTAGCACCAGGGTTTGTTGTCAGAATCAAAGGAAATAATATATGTAAAATGTCCTGTGAACCTTAAAGTGTTACATAAAATTTAATTATTGTTATTGCAGCTATGTCCCAAATAATACAAATAATGAATCCCCTGAAATAAGGTGGTTACTTGTATTTGAATTTATATTACTCAAATAATAATATAATTATGGCAATTGATTCCAGCTCAATGGAAATACGCAGTGACCATTTCTAGGGATTCATTGCTCTTGCTGATCAGGGTCAAGTATTTGAGAATTAATTGTATTTCTTTGAGGTGTGACTTGCCTATTTTTCAGTACTGTCCTTGCTCCATGTATACATCATATTGGGTCTTAGCTAGTCTTAGACCTAAGCTAGGTCTTTGCACTTGGCCTTTAGAAAGAAGGCCAGAGAACTAGAGAAACAAAGATGGAGCTAACTAGAGAGGGAAGAGAACAGAGAAGAGAAGGGCTTCACCCAGAGACTTGGAGTCAGTGACCTGGAGGGAAAGCCTACATATGCACCTTCTGCGAAGCTTCTCTAGAGAACCAAATGGCCAAGGAGATGGCAGTGGTTGAAGGCAGTGACAAGTAGTGAGAGACACAGAAAAATACAAGATGGCAATAGTAGAGTGCTAGAGAGTAGTTCTTGAACCCAGAGTAGGAATTCCTTGTTGATTATGCATTTCTAGGCCAAGTGAAAGAATTTAGCCACTAAATGGGGGATGTGGTCCAAGAACAGCAAGAGACGGAGCCATGTTGCTCTTCACTGGTGCTGTATATTATGTGTATGTGGTTCTCTTGAAGTGCTTAGGGCTTTGCCTGGTGGGAAGTCAAAGGCAGCATTCTAAGTTTGTAGAATTGTCTAGAATGTCAAAGAGAGGTTGAGCTTAGCAGAGGGAAAAGGTTTCTTGATTTTCTAGCAATCCATATACTTTCCCCTTTCAGGGACATCTCAAACTCAGGCTAATCTGGAGGACCATACTGGTTACCAGTGAGGCAAAGCTCACTGGAAAGGGAAAATTTATCCCTGTCTTGACTCATCATGGGCTTGGGTGTCCTTGACACAAACCAAATGCCAGTGTTCCCAGAGGAAATCCAGAGTTGGAGCAAAATAAGCCAAATTCAGGTGTCTTCAGGGAAAAAAAAAATGTGTATGGAGGGGCATCAGCCAAAACAATGAGAATTATTGAGAAGCTGCCATGTTTGAATCCAGTCCATGCAAACAGGAGCTACAGATTATGATAAAAGAGACTAGATAAGGATGCTGGAGAGGTGTCAAGGGCTAAGAGAGGCCAGGGAAGGGAGAGATTACTTCTTTTCAGGGCAATTAGGAAAAGCTTTACAGACAAGGTGACATTTGAACTGGAACTTGTAGGATTGGTAGAATTTCAACTAGTAGAAATGGTGGTGGAGGGAATTTAAAGAATAGAGAACTTTAAAAAAATTTTAAAGCAAAGAAAACACAGGTTGTATTTGGAAAATGTATTGTTAAATTTGCTAGCCTTCTACCTGGAGAGCCCCAAAATGAAGGGCCTTCCAGACATCTGTGTGTATTTGTTCTACCTCTATCCTGAATTGACTATTCTGTTGGAAGTCTGAAGCCATGATGCTGAGAGAATAATGGCTTGTATTGGTAAAATGACAAAATTCCTCACAAAGGGATTTTGTCCTTTGAGATCAGTCAAGGTAACGAGTCCTGTGCCTTTAGTAGAGAGTGGTAAATTATGTCTATCTGAAAAATACAGAGCTTCATAAAGCACTTTTAAAACACTATTTCATCTCATAGAAACAAACATTTAATGATCATTTACTATCTATCAGGCACTGTGCCATGGACAGAGGATACAGAATAAGGCCAAAGACAATCTCTGCCCTTAAGGAACTCACAATTAGAGAGACAATAAGCAAATAACTGTGTACATAAAAGATATAGGCAGGGTAAATTGGAGGTAATCCCATAAGGAAAGCACTAGCAGTGGCAGGGACCTGTAGAAGATGAGATTTTAGCTGATTTTGAAGTAATCCAGGAGGCAGAGGTGAGGAGGGAGAGAATTCCAGGCACGGGAAAAAAGTCAGGGAAAAGTGTCTTGTACCAGGAAGAGCAAGGAAGCTGGAGTCACTCTATCATACAGTATAGTCAGAAAGGGCAAAGTGTAATTAGACTTGAAAAAGTAGGAAGGGGACAGTTTTTAAAAGGCATTAAAAGCCAACGCGTTTTATATTTGATTCTGGAGGTAATAGGCAGCCACTAGAATTTATTGAATAGGAAGGTTACATGGTCAGGTCTGGGATTTAGGAAGATATCTTTGGCATGGAATGGGGAGAGACTTGAAGCAAAGAGACCAAGCAGCAGGATTTTACAAGAATCCAGGCTTGAAGTACACCCCTGCACCAGGGTAGTTGGCTGTGTTAGAGGAGAAAGGGGGATATACACAAGAGATACTGCAAATGTAGAAATGACAGGATTTGGAAGCAGATGGTTATGTGGGATGAGTGAGGAGGAACTGAGAATAACACTTAGGTTGCAAATCTGGGTAACCAGGAGGATAAGCTCTGTGAGTTGTGTGCAAGTATTATTAGAACCATTTTACAGATGAGGGAGTAGGCAAAGAGGGAAAGCGATTTGTTCAGGATCGCACAGTAAGTGGCAGAGACAGCATTTGAATTTGGTGCTTCCAAATCCAGATCAGCGATCCTCTCACGGCACTATGACTGCTTCTTAAAGAAAGATCCTGCCTCCTGGGAAAGAGAAGTCTGATTTGGAAAAATGAGTCCATGTCTGTGAAAATGTCTTTTCCAGCTCTACTCTGATTCTGTTTCGCTCAAAACTCATGCTGAGGGCTTCTGGGCATCCTCTCCAAAAGACCAAGGTAATCGTGTTATGTTTCAGGAATTACACCCATAAAGGAAATAAACAGTTTCACCAAAACCCTGAACTCTCTCTTCTCCATTCCTTTCTCCACCTCTCTGCATGTTAAGGCTAAGGTGTTTATGAATCCAGAGGGCTGCTCTGACCATTTGTGTTTGTCCGAAAATAAACAGAGAAGGATGTGAAAGCATCTCAAGAGTATGATCATAGCCCACCCTCTGAAAACCTCACAAGATCCCTGAGCAAACCCCCAAGGGTGGTCTTATTTTTAATTAAAACAAATAAGGCCCTTTCAGCTGCTATGAACAAATATGTGTTGAAAAGAATCAGGGACAGATGTTAAAAAGGGAAAGGGAAAAAAGGGATTGTTATTAATATAGAGCTAGATAAATACTCTAGCACTATTTTACACATATACTGATCATAGCACCTGGCACATAGTAGGCATTTAATAAACGTTTGTTGACTGACTAAAAAGAATCTACCAGTATGCCTGTACCTTGCACAAACACTAAAATTGCTGTAATGCCTTGCCACTTATTGCCTGTGTGACCTTGGCCTCTTAATATTTTTACACCCCATTACCTCATCTGTATAATGAGAGGTCTGAACTCAATGACCCAAGGTCTCTTCCAGGTCTAGGTCTTTGATCTTATTTATGATCTTACAAGGCAAGTTTCACCTGAGGCCCAGAGCCAACTAAATTCTGAGCTCATGTGGACTAGCTTCAATCTTGGAAACAAACCCAAAAGATTAATTATCTCTGGTTCATTATGCTCCCATCCAGAGCTGATTCTGGGAATCCCCAAACACAGTTTATATTTAGTTCACATCTAGGTTTTTCCAAATATGGGTAATAGGGTCTCCAGCTCTCATAGAAGCTCAAGGTATCAAATGCATGATGGGTACAGAACAATCTTCTTTTTAAAATGAAATTTTACTTTATTTTTGGTTCCAAATTCTCTGTCTCTCTCTCTCCCCTCCCCGACCTTTTGAGAAGACAATGGAAACAAAACCCATTACAAATATGAGCTGTAAGGCAAAATAAATTCCCGCATTTGCCACGTCCAAGAAAGAGAAAAAAATAAGCTTTAATCTATATTCTGAGTTCAGTAACTCTCTATCTGGAAGTGGATAGCATGTTTCAACAGGAGTCCTTTGGAATTGTTCATTATTGTGTTGATCTTTAAAAGTTGATTATCGCTACAATATTGTTGTATGAATTGCTCTGTTGCTTCTGCTCACTTCTCTTTGCTTCTTAAAGCATATAAGTTCATATAAGTCTTCCCAGGTTTTTCTGAAACCATCCCCTTTATCACATTCATATACCCCAACTTCTTCAGTCATTCTCTGGTTTCTGGGCAACACTGCACTTTGCAGTTCTTTGCCATACACGCAAAAAAGGCTGCTATACAAAATTTTGCATATATGAGTCCTTTTCCTCTTTCTTGGGTTTATTTGGGTACACACCTAGTAGTGGTATTGCTGGGTCAAAGGGTACACAATTTAATAACTTTTTGGTTGTAATTCCAAATTAGTTTCCAGACTGTGTTTCTCAAACTGTGGGTAGTGCAAAAAAAATTTGGCGACAGTAAAAGGTTTCTGAACCTACGATGATCAAAAATTGATTCAAAATCAAATGCATAATGAATCCAAAGTGTTTCTGGCAGTGTTGCCCAGGTTGCATTGGGCAACTTCACTGGAACCTTGGGTTTTGAAGGCAAAGCATTCAAACTTTGTATTGCACATGCCAAAGGCCAAAACCTGGAGGGTGACGGTGAGTGTGGGGTGTGAGGGGTGACGGGGAGAAGTTTAAAAAGCTGTGCTCTAGTCTACCGATATACATTAATGTACCTTTTTTCCCATGGCCCATTCAGCATTTGTCATTTTCCATTTTTGTCATCTTAGCCAATCTTATGAGTGTGAAGTGGTACCTCAGAATTGTTTTAATCTTCATTTCTCTAACAGTGATTCAGAGCATTTTTTTATGTGACTGTTAATACCATAGATCCCCTCCTCTGAAAATTTATGCTTTGACCATTTATGAAAGGGGGAATGGATCTTTTTTTTCCTGTAAATTTTATTCAGTTCCTTATATATCTTAGAAATGTGACATTCATTAGAGATAATCGCAAAAATTTTCCACCAGCTTCCCATTTTTCTTTTAATTTTAGCTGTATTGTTTTAGTTTAATACAAAATCTTCTTAATTTTATGTAATTCAAATTATCCATTTTACCTCCTGTGAGCCTCTCTATCTCTTCTTTGGTCCTGAGCTCTTCTCCTATGCATAGATTTGACAGTGATTTCGTCTATGTTTCACTAATTTGCTTATAAATCAACAATTATGTCTAAATCATGTACCTGTTTCGAGCTTTTCTTGGTATAAGGTATAAGATATTGCTTTACACCTAGTTTCAACCAGACAACTTTCCAATTTTTCTGACAGTTATTGTTGAATAGTGAGTTTTTGAACCAATAGCTGAGATGTTTGGGTTTATCAAACTCTAAGTTACTGTACTTATTTACTTCTCAATATACTTCTGTATTTTATGTGGTTAATCTGTTCCATTGATCAGCCTCTCAATTTCTTATCCAGTACCACATTGTTTTGGCCATTGCAGCTTTGCATTATAGCTTGAAATCTGGTACAACTAGATGCCCTTCCTTCCCATTTCCCCCCATTGCCTCCCTTGGGATTCTTAACCTTTTGTTCCCCTAGATAAATTTTGTATTATTTTCTCTTGCTCTACAAAGTAATTTTTTAGTAGTTTGGTATAGTACTGAATAAATAAATCAATTTAGATAGCCTAATATCTTATTGAATTGACTTGGCCTACTGAGGAACAATTAATATTTGTCCAAAGTTTAAATCTATATTTATGTGAAGAGTATTTTGTGTTTGTAGTTCTCACATATGTTTTGGCAAGTAGACTACAAAGTATTTTATACTGTTATTTTAAATGGAATTTCTCTTACTATCTTCTCTTGCTACAGTTTGTTGGTGATATAAAGAAATATTGATGATTCGTATGGGCTTATTTTATTTTTTGCAAATTTCCTAAAGTTGTTAATAGTTTTGATTAGTTTTCTAGTTGAGTCCTTGAATTCTCTAACTAAACCATCACATAATCTGTAAAAAGTGATGCTTTGTTTCCTCTTCCTCTTCTCATTTCTATAGGTAACATTGTTAGTACAATATTAAATAGTAATTATGATAATGGACATTCTTGCTTCAATTCTTTATCTTATTAGGAAAGCTTCTACCTTATCCTCATTATAGGTAATGCTGGTTCTTGGTTTTAGATAGATCCTGTTTATCATTTTAAGGAAAGCTCCATTTATTACTATGCTTTCTAATGTTTTAACAAGAATGGGATTTTGTTTGGTCAAAAGTCTTTTCTGTGGCTACTAAAATCATCACATGGTTTTTATTGTTTTTTTGTTATTAATATGGTCAATTATGTTTATAGTTTTCCTAATATTGAACTAGTCCTATATTCCTGGTATGAATCAAATGTGGTCATAGCATATAATCTTTGTAATATATTGCTGAAGTCTTCTTGGTAATATTTTAGTTAAAATGTTTGCAACGATATCCATTAGGAAAATTGGTTTATAGTATTTTTTTTTCTATTTTGAATCTCCCTGGTTTAGGTATCAAGATCATATTTTCATCTTGGAAGGAATTTGGTAGATTTCTTCTTAATCTGTTTTTTGAGATAGTTTACATAGTATCAGAATCAATCATTACTTAAATGCTTGGTAGAATTCCTTTGTAAATCCATCTGGTCTTGGACTTTTTTTCTTTGCAAAGTTTGTTAAATTTCTTTTTCTAAGATAGGACTATTTCAGCAGTCTACTTCCTATTCTATTAATGTTGGCAACTTATATTTTTGCAAATATTCAACGATTTCATTTAGAATATAAATTTTATTTGCAAATAATTGGGTGGAAAAGCTCCTGATAATTGCTTTGATCTCTTCTTCATTGGTTGTGTATTCATCTTTACACTTTTTTATACTGGTAATTTGATTTTTTTCTTAATTGAGTTAGCTAAAGGATAATCTATTTTATGGTTTGTTTATTTTTTAAACTACTCCTAGATTTATTTATAAATTCAATTTTTTTCTTCGAGTTTTGTCCGTGTTTCTCCCCTTTGATCTTCAGGATATTCATTTTGGTATTTTAAGGTTTTAACTTGTTAATTTTCTAGTTTTTAATGCTTGTATGCCCAATTTGTTGATATTTTCTTTCTCTTTTTTATTGATGAAAGAGTTTAGAGATAGGAATTTTTCCCAAATTACCGTTTTAGTTGCATCCCATAAATATTTGTATGTCGTATCCTTGTCACTATTTTTAATGAAATTATGATTGTTTCTATGATTGTTCTTTGACCCACACTTTATTAAGGGTTAAATTATTTAATTTCCAATTAATTTTTAATCTTTGCTTCAAAGGCCCTTTATCGAATGTAATTTTTATTACTATGGTTGACAAAAGATGCAATTAATATTTCTGCTTTTCTACATTTGTCTGTACGAATTTTATGCCCTGATACATGACCAATTTTTGTGAAAGTACTAAACAGCTGAGGAATAGATATATTCCTTTCTATTCTCATTCAGTATTTTCCAGAGGTCTAACTTTTTAAAAATTCTATTCAGGTCTTTAACTTCTTTGTTATTGGTTTTTTTTTTTTTTGGTTCTGAGAGGGGTAATTTGAAATTTTCATTATTACAGTTTTACCTATTTCTTTCTGGACTCATTTAACTTTTCCTTTAAGAATTTAGATGCTGTGCCATCTGGTGGATATATGGTTAGATTGCCATCATCTATGTCACCTTTTAGCTAATATAATCTCTCTGTTCATCCTTTTTTATTAGGTCTGTTTTTGCTTTTGCTTTTTGTTTCAGATCAGCTGCTGCTGTTGTTATTGTTCAGTCTTTTCAATCATGTCTGACTCTTTGTGACTCCATTTGGGGTTTTTTTTGGCAAAGATACTAGAGTGGTTTGCCATCTCCTTCTCTAGTTCATTTTACAGATAAGGAAACAGAGGCAAACAGGATTAAATGACTTGCCCAGGGTCACATAGCTAGTAAGTGTGTGAGACCAGATTTGAACTCAGGAAGATGAGTCTAGGTCCAGTACTCTGTCCACTGTGCCACCTAGCTGCCCCATCATAACTCACTGCAACCCATGCCTTTTTTGCTCCAAATGAAGCATACTAGATTCTCTTCTAAACCCTTATTTTAACTCTGTGCCTATCTTTCAGTTTCAAATGTGTTTCTTGTAAAAAAAAATACTATCGGATTCTAGTTTCTAATCCATTCTACTTTCTTCTTCTGTATTATATATAGGTGAATTTTTTCTGTTTACACTCACTGTAATAATTGCTAATTGTGTATTTCCCTCTGTCCTTTTCTCTTATACTTATCCTCTTGCCTGTTTGACAAGAAGTATTTTTGCTCTCATTTGTATGTATGTGTATTCTCTTCTCCTTTAACCAGCTCAGATGAGAGAGAGGTTCATGTCATCCATTGTTACCTCCTTATACAAATGTTTCATGCACTCCATTTATGGGAGATGATTTCTACCATTCTTATTGTTCCTTCTCCCCTCTCCCAAGGCATTCCTTTCCCCTACCTATTGCATTCTTTTTTTGAGATCATCTAAACACAACACAATCACATCTAGATTCTTTGTCTAATTAGATTTCCTCTATGATCCCTGGTTATGATAAAATTCTGAGAGGTTTCATGTATCATCTCCCCTCATACAGTGACATAAATAGCTAACCTTGTTTATAAATTTTCACTCATACTTACCTTTTTATGCTTCTATTGATTCCTGTGTTTGTAAATCAGATTTTTTTTTTTTACCCAGCTACGGTTTTTTCATCAGGAATGCTTAGAAGTTCTCCATTTCATTAAAGATCCATCCCCCCAAACCACCCCCACACCCCCCTTCCCCCATCTTGTAGATTATACTCATATTTCTGGGTAAGTTATTCTTGTTTGTAAGCCTACATCCTTTGCCTTCTGGAATATCATATTCCAAGCTCTCTGTTCTTTACATTAGTGGTTGCTAAATCTCATATGATTCTGGCTGTGGCTCCTTGGTATTTGAATTTTTTCTTTTGCACTGCTAGCAGTATTTTTTCCTTGACCTGAGAGCTTTGAATTTTGGCTATAATATTTCTAAGAGTTTTCATTTTGGAGTTTCTTTCAGGAGATAGTTGGTGGAGTCCTTTAATTTCCAGTTTGCCCTCTGGTTCTAAGATATTTGGAGTTTTATGATTTCTTGAAAGGCACTATCTAGTCTTTTTTGTTGTTGTTGTTCATGACTTTCAGGTAGTGAAATTATTACTAAATTATTTGGCCTAAATCTATTTTCCCAGTCACATGTTTTTCCCTAAGAGATATTCAGATTTATTCTATTTTTTTTAGTCTTTTGATTTTATTTTAGTATTTCTTGATGTTTCATGGAGTCATTAACTTCCATTTGGCCAATTATAATTTTCAAGGAGTTATTTTCTTCAGCAAGGTTTTGTACTTCTTTTTCCAAGTTGTTAATTCTCTTTTCATATCTTCCCTGGTTCTTGCCCCTTTTCACATTTTCTCCTCTACTGCTCTTATCTCGTTTTAAAAATCATTTTTAGCTCCCTTTAAATCTTTAACTCTTCTATGAATTCTTGTTGGACTTGTGTCTAAGATGCATTTTTCTTTGAAACTTTGCTTATAGATGTTTTAGAGTAATTCTCTTCCTCTGTTTTTGTGTCTGGAGCTCTCCTGTAACAATAATGGCACTTTATTATCAGGTTCTTTTGCTTCTCATTCTTCTAACCTACTTTTTAATTTGGGGCTTAATGTTGGTACACTTATGGGGACTGATATTGGGCCTGGACTTCTGTCCCTTTACATCCTTCTGCTGCTTTTGTAGTTCTGACCGGGAGCCCGCTGTTGCAATGATTCGGCCAGCAGCTGCTGTGGGGCTGAAAGACTAACACAAGCCCAACAACAAGAACGCTGCCAGCACAGGTTCTTTTCATCTGCTTTACTAAGGAAAGGAACATTAAGAGGTTAGCAGTCTTATTTCAATCCATCATACAAATATCATTCACTTAGTTCAGGTGAAAAAGCAAGAACCCTGAACTGCAGAGCAAACACAAACAATTACAAACATACATTATAAACAGACCAAATACAATTCATAGTTACCAGGAAACCAACATCTGGGTTGATGAGCCGGGAGGTTCTCAGAGCCACTGTCCACAGTCCCACACCAACACTCCTTCAGGAGCGAGAGCCTCAGGGGAGAACACCAGCCTCTGCATTTATATATCTTGTTCAGGGTCAAAGGTGAGTCACATATGTAACTCACCCACATGACCTAAAAGTGTCACAAAAATGCGACTTAAACTCATGTGGTCTAAAAGCCTCTGATGTCACAAGCATGTCACTCAAATCCATGTAAACTAGAATTTCCCTTGAGGCAAGGAGGTCATCGAGGACTCCTAATTTAGTGAAGGAAACAAAGGCCAAACTCTTCAAGGGCACTTGATTGAATGAGTGCTAAAAGCTCTCCTTAATTACCAATACACCTGCAATCTTTAAGTGGTCACAAAGTGGTATGATCTGTGTCTATTTGCTGCCTACCTTGTCCGAGTTCTGCAACTTCATGACTCAGGTTTGGGTCTATTGATTTATTTCTAGTTGGAAGTTTCAGTAGACTTTTGCTCGACTCAGCCACTATTGGCCTACTGAGAGGCTGTCTAGGTTTGGAGTGACTGAACTGCTGGCTTTCCTTTGGTCTGGGATGCTGTGCTCGGCTCCTGGAATCAGAGCCACACAAGCTACTGTTTACTTCCCAGAACTTTGTTCCATGTTCAGGCCACAGCTAGGGCCAGTGCTCAGGACCACTCCTTTCTATCCTAAATCTGTGACCCGGGGCATTGAGTGCCAGTGCTGCCAAAGGGCACCCATTCTGGCACTGAGTGCTTTATCAAGTATCATCTGGAATACTATCTTGGCCCTTTCTCGGTGCCTGGGCACTGGGATGCCACAATTGCTGCTTACTCTTGCTGTCCCTATTGTCAGCAGACATCTCTGTCCATCTATATAAGTTGCCCTGGGCTAGAAAAATGACTCACTGTGACTTCCTGGCTGTCTCGATATGAAATTCAATATGGTGCATCCTCTAATTCTTTGTCAAGGATGTGTGTGTGTGTGTGTGTGTGTGTGTGTGTGTGTGT
>CM053624.1:126112624-126130467 GCA_028646595.1 Phalanger gymnotis
TGTGTGTGTGTGTGTGTGTGTGTGTGTGTGTGTGTGTATAGAGAACTAAACTAATGCTTCCTCTTATTCTGCATCTTGACTCCATCCCCAAAAGCCCTCATTTTGGAAAAGTTCAAAAGATTCAAAGAACTGACAGAAGCCCATAAACAATTGCAGAAAACAGATAAAAGGACTCCCCTTAGCCCGTAATCAAGCTGTACAATTATTCTCTCTCTCCTGAAAATTCTAATCCTGCCAGGTCATGGCACAGTTCTCCTCCAGCCTTGTAGTATCATTCAGTGATTTTTTACTAAGGGAAATGCTAGACAGCCAAGCCAACCCTTTGCCATTAGACCTGTACTGTCTGAATAACTCAGTAATAATAAAGAACAAAGTACAATTTTTTTTCCTCCCCTATGTCATGGTTTTAATCTCTTATTGAGCCTCCATCTGATGGGTGGGGGAGTGGGAAGAAGATATAGAAATTCTGCTTCCTTTTTTCCAAGGGGCATACTTCTCCCCTCCCCCCCTCACTTCCCCATACTCTGTGATCCAAGTGAATGGGCCTTCTTTCTCTTCCTCAAACACATTTCATCTCTAGTCTCTGAATTTGTGCTGGCCTTTCTCCACACCTGGAAAGCATTGCAACCTAGTGTCCTCCCTTCAAGATACAGCTCAGGCACGGTCTTCTCGAAGCCTTCCCTGATTCCCCAAATTAGTAGTGTCCTCCTTTTCAACCTACCTTGTATTAACCTACTTCTTATATATTTGTATTCATTCACTTTATGCTGGGCATATATATATATATATATATATATATATATATATATGTGTGTGTGTGTGTGTGTGTGTGTGTGTGTGTGTGTGTGTGTGTATGTATATATATATTTCATATGTATTTGTTATCTCCCTCCCTCCCACTAGAATGTGAACTCCTTCCTGTTAGGCCTTGTTTCATCCTTTGTACTTGTACCCCCATAGTCTAACATAGTGCCTGGCACATAGTAAATGCTTACGAAATATTTATTGATTGGTTGCTCAGGAACTCCAAATTTCTGTATTGAAAGCCAGATGTCCCAGGAGAACTCCCTTCTCTTGACTCAAGGCTAGTGCTTCCTAAGAAATCTCCTTTCTCTGGTTAGAACGTTGGATTTCTAGATTCATACTGCTTAGGAAAATACAGAAACACACACTCTCTCTCTCTCTCTCTCTCTCTCTCTCTCTCTCTCTCTCTCTCCTATAATTAGCAAGCAGGGTTTCAGGAATACTCTTTTTCATGAACTTTACTCTCAGGGCCCATTAGCATGCACACAAAGCTCCCATATGCTCTTGCCCCAGGAAAGTCATTAATGGCTCTCAAGTAAGTATGTACACATACTCAGACTCCTCCTGCTTTTCCATCGAGGCCCAGCTCCATGCTTGGCTTTGCTATGGTCTCAGAATTTTTTCAGGAAATATATATTTTTAAAGGCGATGGGGTTTAACAAGTCTGTCAGTTCTCTTTCATAGATCTGTAGATTTTATAGAGGAGTGGCTCCTTCCAGGCCTGCCTAAATGAAGAAGGAAGGAAAGAAAAGTCGAAACAGATCCAGATCATTTGTTAAGTTCTCATAGCCACATCCAGAAGTAGGTAGTTGAACTTAGGACACCTACTATGTGCTAGACACTACACTAAGCACTTTACAAATATTATCTCATTTGATTCTCACAAAAACCTGAATGGCAGGTGCTATTATTGTCCCTATTTTGTGGTTGAGGAAACTGATGCTGACAGAGGTTGAGTCACTTAATCCAGGGTCATACAGCTAGAACATGTGGTAGCCAGATTTCCACTCAAGATCTTCCTGACTCCAGGCCCATAGCTCTATCCACTACCTACCTGCCTCTGTGACAGCTATATCATCCATCACTGAAATGTATTCCTTATGTAGAAACATATCAAAAATGTGCTTTTTAGTAAAAATTGAAAATTATTTAAAAATGATCTTTCTCCAGTCTTTAAAAAAAACACCTTTCCAGATTTCCATGTAAAGGTGAGGACAAAAGATTTTTCATAAGGAAACAGACTAGGAAATTTCTTATCTAGCTGCACTACTCTGGAACTTCTCTGACTTTTCTACCAGGTCCCAGCAGGCTCATTTTGGGGAAGATTTCATTATCCTTCAAAGTCCCATCAGCCTTGGCATTCCATCACCATCACCCTGTGTTCCTCTGCTTGAAGGGTGGAGCCAAAGCCTCCATTTAAGGAGGGAGCTCAACTCCACACTCTTTGAGGGCAGGGACTATCTTTTTTCGTATTTGTTCACCCAGCCCTTGTATAGTACCTGGCACATAGTAGGCACTTAATAAATATTTATCGACTGACTGAAGTTTGAACAAAAAGACTGCAGGTCTTTAACAGTATTACTTTCCCTGCCCCCAAAATGATTGGGCCATTGACCCATCTGTGAGTAGTTTTCTCTGGTTTTATCCCCAGAAAGGATTATCCCAAGATGTCTTATTCAGAAGAGACTCACTGTCTTCTCTTCAAATTCTCAATAATGCTCTCTTAAAGTAGTCCAATTGATTCTTTGAGGGGAGTGGTCTAAGAAGGATGGAGAGGGATTATATTGATTAATTATTCTGGAATGTCAAATCCCAAAATGCATTTTCATATATTGTGATTTTCTCTCTTCAAGATTCCTATAAACTATGCTTCAAATTGTCTTAGGGAAAGAGAAATGTTAGCTTGAAGAAACTATGCCATTTTAGATTTCTCTCTATGGCAAGAGTGACTTAAGTATTACGCTGTCAAATTAAAATTGTTTTCTGGCAGACTTGTAATGAAAATATAGACTATGATTTTGCTATTCTTTCTTAGATGCCTAAAACGTGCAAACATCTGTCTTTAAATCAATCAATTAATTATGGGACAGCCTCTATCATTGAAACCTAATCAGGAGACCTTTAGTTCTATTAACAAGGTGGTAGTGGGCCCATTCCAAAGCAATGACTCTCATAGGGTCTGCGGTAACATTTTGGATATCATTGTTAGTACAGATAAAAGAAAAATTATAAACACTTTCTTTGGACATAAATTTTACTTCACTGGCATACATAGTTTGGTAAGTATGGTATTTACAAAATAAACAGAACTGACCTATTATAATAAACACTAAATTCAAAACACGTCAGACATTGAATGGGCAAAGAACTTGGCAAAAATGGCTATCCATCTTGAAGGGAAACTGTGCATATTCTAGTTTCCTGATTCTCTCATCATGTTGCCAGCTTAAATATTCAATGTGCTGTGAATATAGAAAGTTTGAGAACCACTGCTCTTAAGGCTATAGGAAGGAGGAGAGAGTACTTTATGAGAGGCTGCCCCTTGGATTTGATAGTTCATTATATTAAACTCTCACTGTTCTTCCCAATTTCATTGGATCATTGCTACAGAAAACCTATTAGAGAAAGTCAAGATTCTTTTTTTTTTTTTACCCAGGTTCTAACTCATGTTCTTCTGGGTTCTGACTGACCATGGGATCATACAGCATGAAGCACAGGTCTCAAATAACTCTAAAACCCTTTATTACCTAGGGTTCAGGATTAGCTGCTTGGGGGTAATCATAGTTACGTAAATACGGATTAGGATCCCTGTTCTCTACTAAAAAGGCCAGACAGGAATGGTAAATCAAACAGCAAAGCTTTTAATTGGGACAGTGAATGACAAGGAAAAACAGAAATAATTTCCCCATTTTATACAAAAAAGGCTATAAACTCCCACAGATTCCCATGTCAGTGAGAAAGGGAGCATTTTCTGTGTAATTTATACTTCTAGGGTTATATCCTGGCAGAATATCTTCCCGCAACTAGCTGCACCGTACTACTGTTCCATTCTCTTTCCTGTCTGTCTTAAACTGTTTGCTTTTCTCTGTTGCTAATATCTGATTAAACTTGCTGGTGGGGCTACTTCCTTAAAGGAACTCTCATCAGTCATTTTTGAACGTGAGACTGCTAGGCAATGTGGCTGGGAGCTAATCAATCCATTTTCAGCTCTTTTGTAACTTGGGCCCCCAGCCATGCCCAGTCACTCACGGAAGGTCCCTCAGGTGGCTGTCAAGACTTTTTTTCTGCCTGATTCCCTTACCCAAAGAAAGTCTCCCACTTGATCAGAGTAGGCTAGGGTAAGTAAATTCCTTTTTAACTCCCGTTATATCCCTGCCAGCTAGCAATGCAGCCATGCAAATTACCTTGAAGCTTTGATGAGTCTTAAAAAGGCACACAGAAATCCTGAAGAGGATATAGCTGAACTGATGATTTTTGCCCTGTATTCCTATCACTCAGATAAAGTTCCTGTCCTGTTAGATTTATACAGAGTATTAGCAGAATGAAATCAGTAACATACCTGTAATATAAATGCGTCCACACAAGCTTGGGCATCTGAAAGATACTAAGGGCTAGGTCTCTACCTCTCATGTTATGGCTTCTTTTTGCTCATAAATAAACATAGTTGATATTAAGACAAGGCTAAGAACAAGATTGAAAATCAAAATGGGTAATTACTTTTTTAAAAATTTGTTTTATTTTTAATTTATGGAATAAAACAAACATTTCCAGAACATTGTGCAATAAAAAAGATGATTACACATGAAACTGCAAATCTACTATGCATAACTTGCTATTCCTTTCAAATATACGACAAAATTATCATGTAAAATGTTTTCCTTTTTCTCTCTCCCCCCTACTATTAGACCCAAATATACATATATATATATATATAAGTATATATATGTATATTTGTGTGTATGCATATATGTATGTGTATATATATGCAAAATTATTCTACACATCTATTTATTCTTTCTCTGGATGCAGATAGCATCTTTCTTCATATGTCCTTTATAGTTAATTTGGGTATTTATAATAATCTCAGTAACTTATTCACTCAAAGTCATTTTTAACACAATATTGCTATTACTGTATACAATGTTCCCTTGGTTCTACTCATTTCATTCTTTATTATTTCACACAAGTCTTTCCATATTTTTCTAAGATCATTGAACTCATCACTTCTTATAACACAGTAGTATTCCATCACAATTATATACCAAAACTTGTTCAGCCATTTCCCGAGTAATGGGCATCCCTGCATTTTCCAGTTCTTTGCCTCCACAAAGAGAGCTGCTATAAACATTTTAGAACATATACTGTATTTCCCCATGTATAACATGCACCTTAATTTTGGGGCCTGAAATTGGGAAAAAATGTATTACATAAAGTTATTGAACAAAAATTTTATTCATCCGCTCATAGCTTTCAGGCATCTTTTGGGCAAGTCTGGTGCATGTACGCATGCTTAGTCCATTCCGTTTCATGAACCTGAAGCACCAATTGTGTCTTCCTTTGAAATTAGTAACTTCTTTTTCATCATCAATTCTTCTTGCCTCATGCTGAGCCATCTTTAAGGACACAGGAATTCCAATTGCCCTTTGCTCTTCAATCCATGTCTTCAATTCCCTCTCTAAATCAGGCCATTTTGCTGACTTGCCTCTCACGGCCTTCTGCAGTGGTGTTTTCAGTAGGGTTTCTTCTTCCCGTAGCCAGTCTCAGATTGTTTTCTCAGTTGGAGGAGGACCAAACTTATGTTCAGCAGCACAATTTCCATTCACTTTTGCAAACTGGATCACTTTTAACTTGAATTCAGCACTGTACGAAAATCTTTTCTGAGCCATTTCTGGGCAGCACATGGCTTATCTTGGCAAATAGTATAAGATATTGGTCTATGCTCAGTTTCTCCCTTACTGCTTTCTGGTTTTACCAACAATTTTTACCAAATAATTGATTCTTATTCCAAAATCTCAAGTCTCTACACTTATCAAATAACAAGGTTATTATATTTATTCGTTGCTATTAGTTGTATGTCTACTCTATCCATTGATCTACCTTTCTATTTCTTAACCAAAACCAAGTAGTTTTGATAATTTACTTTAAAAAAAACCTCCTTGTTTCTCCCCACCCTCCTCAAGTCAGAATGGAAATCTTAAATGATAAAAAAACTTGAAACTTGAAAAAAATTAATTTCAGAGACAACAAAGGTCTTGGACCTTTTCTGTTCTCCTAAGGTCTGACTTCTCTTAGGAGGAAGCCTCAGTATTCTGAAACAGAGGAGGGCATACAAAAGAAAATCAAAAGAATGAATGCAAAATCACTTTCTAGGAAGCCCCCCCTTTCCCCTCCAGTATAAGCCTTCAGCTCTTTCCAAGTGGTTCTGCTACGTACTATTATACTGCGTAGATATTAGTTATGTTAAATACAGAAATCAGCTGCTGTACTAGACATCCCTTAATGTAGTTCTAAACTTTTCGATAGCTTAAAATTGCAGTAAGACTTTTGGGGTGCTCTGAATTTTGGTGAAGATGTACTTAGAGAATCACAGACTTGAATCTGGAAAGGATCACTGAGGTCCTCCAGTCCCCAGCCTTTCCTTTTGCAGTTAGAATGACAACAACCCAGAATTGAAGTGATTTGTCCAAGCTCACACAGCAGAATTTGAACTCAGCTTCTTGGGTCCTCAATACACTATTCTTTCCTATGCATCAAAAAACTACTTAGGCCTTGTGTCGTGCATAATATCTTCTTCCTGAAAACAAAGCCTAATCACTTCCAAAACTCCCAAAGATCCATTAGATAAAATTATAATACAGTTAACTTTAAACAGCAACAAAACCAAATAAACATACATTTAGAACTACTTATACTTTAAAATAAGTTTCTATATATAATATACACATGACAGCTCATTAATTACTCCATATCTGTCACCTTCCAATCTGTTCATTCATCCCTGTTTTTGTTTATGGGTTTCTCCTTTTATATAGTTGTAATGATTGTGTGGGCTGTCCTTTTGGCTCCCAAAGGCAATGTGGTTCAGTATGTAAAGAGCTGCGCTGGGGAGACACCAAGGTTTGAATTCCACCTCAGATATAAGCCTGTGATCCTGGCAAGTCACTTGCTTGTATGAACCTCAGCTTGCTCATCAGTAAAATGGGATAGCATAATAATACTAATGACGACAACAATAACTATAAGTGAAATAAACATAGCCGATCAAATGGCAATATACATAAAATATTTTACCATCTTTAGAGGACAATATATATTCACTTATTAATTATTAATATTATTATTAACATCAATGCTACTGTCTATTTCACAGGGTTATTGTGAGGATCAAATGATAATGTACAGAAAGTATTTTGCCTTGTTATGTACATTTTACCTATTGTCATTCTACCTTTTTGCCTTTGAGTTTTTCATACAATTTTAATAACATTTTAGTATTCTGTTAAAATTGTCTTTTTTTCATTTTCAAGTAAATTTTTATGGAAATATATCACCTGCATTTTCTATTGTATCCTTCTTCCTCTCCCTCCCAGATAATAATGATAACAAAGAATAAAAAAAGAGGGGAGGAAACAGTTTAGTAAAATTATCTAACATATCAAAAAAGTATTCCATTACACCATCACATTTATTCAGTCATTTGCCAACCTTTGTCTAATTTGGATGCTTTTATTTCTTTACATTTATATATATATTACTTCTACAAATTTTAGTACATTTAATTTATCTTTTAAACTTTTTTCTTTATGATGACTAGATTACTTTCCCACAACCTGCTTAACAGTATATCACATGTATCTTTTCCAATTTGGATCTGACATGGTACATAAGAATTGTCTTAGTTTGTATTACCCTTGGCCCAGTTTAGGGTGGCTCTAGGGGTATGCTGAACCCAGCTCAGTCTCTCAAGATCTGATTGTTAAATTTTCAGTGTGAGTATTTATACCTCAAAAGACTACAAATCAGGACTTGACTTTTTTGTGTTGTTGATTATCTAGACTTAAGGAATGATGGAGAAAATGTCAATAATGCTGATTAAAATGAAAAGTTTGTCCCATAATTTTTGAAAAGCTTGTTGGTAAACATTTAACTATATACCATTTTGGGCAGCTAAGTGACACAGTGGATAGAGTTCTGGTCCTGGTCTGGAAGACTCATCTTCCTATGTTCAAATTGCCCTCAGACACTTCCTAGCTGTGTGACCTTGGGTAAATCACTTAACACTGTTTGCTTCAGTTTCTTCATCTGTAAAATGAGCGGCAGGAGGAAATGGCAAACCACTCCAGTATTTTTGCAAAGGAAACCCCAAAAGGGATCACAAAGAGCTAGACACAACTGAAAACAACTGGACAACAACACACACCACTAGGTGGCCCTTTGCTATAAGAAGCCCAGGCTGAGGATTCAGTCAGACTGGACTAAACCCAGAATTGGGTGAGTGGGAGTCTGACCCCCAAAAGTAAGGATCAGGCTTTTTTCTCATGTATTCTGGTTCGTTATGCCTCCACCCTGGAGTCTCAGAGAAAATTTAAATCTAGGTATAACACATCTTGGATCTTCCCAAAAAGAATTAACTGAGTGTCTTCTAAAAAAGTTACCCATTGTACAAATATAGTAGAAATCAGATAGTAGATGGTGATTTATTTCCTCTACCATAAAAATATGCACAAAACACAAAATATGTATAATGTCAAACTGATCAATCTATAAACATGAAATAGTAACACATTGCTCTTAATATGCTTCCCTAAGAAGTAAGAAAGAGATTCCAGGATGCAAAGGACTCATAAATAACTACAGATAACATATCAGAGATGCTAGCCATCATTTCTGTTATACTTTTCAGAGATCTTTGTAGAAGCAGATTTCAGTTTCTTTGTCTGCACTGTCCCTACAGCAACTCAGGTTCCAGATGCTGTAATCAGCCAGGTATGCATGGCTTATCTTCCTGGTGGTGGACATCTCCTCTGAGAAGCATGTAGCTGCAGAAAGTGCTACCAGCCAGCACTGAGGAACTCCCAACCCATGAAGTAGAAAACTTTAGTGTTTCCAATAAGCCAGGCACTGTGCTAAGCGCTAAAGATACAAATACCAGCAAACAGGACAGTCTCTGCCCTCAAGGAATTTACATTTTAATGGGGTAAGACCACACAATACATAAAAGGGAGCGGTAAGGGTGGGAATACACATATGGCAACATGATGTAGACTGGCCAGGAAGTAACATGGAGGCCTGGTACTAAGATAAGTCAAAATTTATAGTCAAAAACAAGATATAAGTCACCTATAAGTCAAAACAAGATAAGTCACCTATCACAGCTGCAGGATCCAGGAGCAGAGTCTAAGGTTACGGTAGGGGGAGGGGGAAGATGAGGATGATGACTGGAGCATGGGCAGCATGATGAGATATCCAGTATGGCTAGCAACACTTGTCTCACCTCAGGATGGATGTTTAGTCACCTGTGCTCAGGAAAATAGACACAGAGCAGAAGAAGCAGCCAAGAACTTGAAATCCAGTGTCTTACTTGGGCAAGCAGACATATTCACTGCAGTGTGAAGGTAGCTACCATAGCCACTATAGGGAAGAAGGGAAGGGAGAGTGATTCCCTTCCCCACTTTGTGGGAAGTCCAAGGAAGAGCTAACAGCCCCAGACAGAATACTCAAAAGAGGAGAAGAGAGCCTGTGAGAGCCCAAGTAAATTTTCCTTTTAAGGTCTACGGAATGGGCAGTTCTTCCTGTTCATTTGTCAGTGATCTTCAACTCAGGCCCTAGGAAAGGGGACCAAGAGAACCAGCCAGGAGCTTCAGGTTGACTCTGTTCTTCAGCAAGGGGCTGGCACATGCACTCATTCATACTCATGGCATCTTTGCAATGATCCCTCCCCTCCAGACATCAGTGCTGAGCCAGACAGAGAATGCATCTATTTAGATGAGATAAAATGCACATGTAAGAGTTGGCCTTGACAGTAAAAACAGCCACTATTTTATTAAACTGGGGAAAAGGGAGAGAGAATAGGAGATGATGTCAAGGGTTTTTGAGATGAAGAGCATGGGAGAAAAGAGATGTTTTGTTGTTGTTTTGTTTTGTCTGATTCTTGGTGACCCTATGGACCATACTATCAAAGATACCGGAGTGGTTTGCCAATTCCTTTTTCAGTGGATTAAGGCAAACAGAGATTAGGTGACTTGCCCAGGGTCACACAGCTAGTTGCTGCCTGAGGCAGAATTTGAACTCAGATCTTCCTAACTCCAGAACCAGCACTCTACTGAGCCACTTCAGCTTAAGTAACTTGCCCAAGGTCATGCTGCTAGTGAGTGTCTGAGGGCAAACTTATACTTGGGTCTTCATGACTCCAGGCCCAGCACTCTATCCATTAAGCCATCTAGCTGCCTCCTAGGAGAAAATAGAGGTCATATCAGATGGTCTTAATTTTTTCAGTAAATTAAAAAGTAAGGTCTTCAGCTGAGGGAGAGTAGGGAGAAGAAAGTGGGAGAGGGAATATGAGCAAGAAATAGGAGATTTACAGGAGATTTTATAGGGAGCTAGTTAGGGAATCAATTAGTAAAGTGGATAATGTGAATTTGTAATGAACCCAGTTGGCACATGGTAAATAGAAGAGTCAGCAGTCAGTATACAGTACATTGCAGATCCATGTTGTCCAACCTCAACTGGGTCATCACTAGAGCAAGTTCTTTTATTCTTCACTATGAATAAAAATTTTTAAAATGAGAAGAAAATATATGATGTACCATTGAAATATCATGATCCTGACCTATTAAAGTGGCTATCAAAAATAGTAAATGGACAACAGAAATGACATTGCCATTACCTATTTTTGTGAGGTCTTGCTGAGCCATTTTCAGGGCTGCTCATCCATCTTTGGTGTCCACCTGACATGGTACTCAACTCTCAACTGTGGCTCCAAAAAGCTGTAGAGTGCACAGCGGCCACACTGGTAAAAGCCACCTTGGCATATGGGCTAAACCAGGTTGAGGGTAACCAACAAGTCTCAAACCTGTCAGTGAGTTAGGAGTTGTCTACCCCAAGTACGGAAAGACCTCCTCCAGCAGAATGGGTAGATGAGAACAATTTGTTCAAACAGCTATAAAGGTGGCTAAAGCAGGAACTTGTGGAACGTTCAGAGCTTGGCCAGACATCAAAGATGCCAAAGTCATCTATTGTATCCTGGGCCATCCGTCAGCCATCTTTACTTTTGTCTTGCCACTGAGACTTTGATGACTCAGGAAGAAAGAGGCTGACAACTTTGGGCAACTCTGCCTTACTTAAATCCAGTTCATGAGTGAGTCAAGACATCACCCTGTGATGTCATTTGCCCTCTTCGAAGATGAAGGACGAACAATTGATTAAGAGAGTGTATGCCGAGCTCTGTGTCAGATGTCCCAATTCAGCGGATTGAGGGGGGGAATGGGGTACGAGGTCCAACTCCCCTGATCCTCCGATATAGTTGTATTCCTGATTATTACTGAGAGTATTTTTTCGAGTGATTGTTTACAACATATTTATAACTCTTTGTAAATTACTTCTGTATTTCTTTTGATAATTCTAAATTCCCTTTAAATATTTTTGTTTCTATAAACTATAGATGTTATATTTTGTTTGTCGTAACTGCTGTGAATATTTTCCCAATATTTTCCTTTTATCTCGGTTGTCTTGTTTTTTTTTTTCATTTTTGTATAATCAAATTAATCTCTTGTGTCTTCCATGATTCTTTTCTATTTCTTTAATAGTTTAAATGTTATTGGCTTTTTGCAAATGGGAAAACATATACTCTTCTTTTCTTAACTTTAATGACCCATTTATGTTTAATTATCTGGTGCTAGAATTTATTGAGATATGAGGCGATGGTATTTATTTTTCATCATATTCCTAGTCAGCTATCTTAACATTTATTAAATAATAAATCCTTTAGGCAGTTTTCATTGTCTACAGTTTTATGAAATATTAACATTTAGGATGTATTGGTTCTATTTCTGTAATTTCTTTTCTAGTCCAGTGTTCTTTTTTTCAACAGTTTGCCCAGTACCAGATAATTTTTAAGAAGAATAGTTTTTTGTTATATGTTTTAAAGTCTGGAAGAGTAAGTCCATTTTCATCTCCTGAAAAAAATTAACTCTTGACATTTTTGTCTTTTTCCATATAAATTCCATTATGACCATATCTAGTTCTAATTTTTAAAAGTTCTCAGCCACCAAAAAAGAACATTTCCATACATACAGAAGAACACAAAAAGAAGATTCTATACGAAACCATGAATCTTCATTTCTTAATGCTTATTAAAAAAGATATAATATTACTTACCACACCACTTATTACCACATATTACTTTCAAATTTATCCTGCTTGAGTGTTTTCTTCTGGATTTTCTTTTATTCTCTTATGTGCATTAAAAAAATTCAGTGATCCTTTTTTGCACCAATATCTATAACCCTTTCTCTCAAAACCTAAGAGAAAATACCTCTTCTAATAAATAAGGCTTGTCCAAAAATGTCAATTTCTTTTAACTCCTTCTGTTCATCACCTCTTTGCTAGGACATGGGAGAACATGGTTCATAATAGGTTCTCTGGAAACACAGTTGGACATTGCATTGATTGAGTTCTTAAGTATTTCAAAGTTGATTTTCTTTACAATGTTACCATCTTTGAATAAGTTATTCTGGTTCTGCTCTTTTTACTCCCTTCATCCTATTCAGAATTGTCTGAAATAGTACCTTTCATAGTTTTTTATGGCACATTAATGTCTCATCATATATCACAGTTTGATCAACCACTTTCTAATTGACTAAGAGATCATCTAAGGCACCTTCTTAAATTCTCATTCTCATTCTCCCCCCCCCCACATACACACCTGTTTTTTAACCAGCCCCTCCCTCCCTTTCAGGATCAAGAAGATTGTTTTTTTTTTCCTTGTGACTATTCTTTCCCAGTATTATCCTTTTTCCTATCCTGCTCCCATGCCCAATCCTGCTTATTTCTCTGAGTTTGATGTATTTCTAAGCCAAATTGTGCTTATGTTTGGTTATGTGTATTTGACCCTCCTCTGTTCATTTCATATGAGAGTGAGAGTCATTCAATGCCCACTTCCCTCACTCCTTCCTCTCAAAAATCCCGATTATGAGAATTATGAGCAATAGAAAATCCCACCATTTTCTTACTCCTTTTTGCAATATTGTATCTTCCCTTCTCTTTCCCTTCTCAAAATTCTCAGAAGGGAACCAATCTGCCCTCAGTACCTCTGTTTTTCTTATTTAATTGACACCCTCAATACATTTTGAAGATATGAAGCTTATGAAGGGACGCTTGGTTTCTCCATTAGAATGTTAGCACTACATCACCATCCAAGTCCTCATCCAATTGCTCAAATAAATATAACTTTTTATGCTCTTATGTTTAAAATTCTAATTCTTCTCTGGTCTTTTGGTCAAAAATGCTTGAAGTCCTCTAGTCTATGAAAGATTCAATTTTTTTCCCTGTAGAATTATACTCAGTAAAGTATTCTTTGTTGTAAGCTTGTATTTTTTGCCTGTCAGAATATTCTAAGATCTCCTCTGTTTTTTAGTAGGAGTTACCAGGTCTGGTGTGATCTTAACTGTGGTTCTTTGTTATTTGAATTTCTTTCTAGATGCTTATAGTATTTTTTCTTTGACATAGGAGCTTTGAGATTTGGTATAACTTTCCAAAGACTCTTTTGGGATTCTTTTAGGAGGTAACTGATAGATTCTTTCTATATTAGTTTGCCCTTTTGTTCTAATAGATCTCAGCAGTTTTTCTTATGGTTTCTTGAAATATAGTATCCAGGGTTTGTTTGTTTTTAAAGAGTCATTTTCAGGGAGGTCTAATGATTCTTACATTTTCTCCTTGATCTGTTTTCCAGGTCTGTTGGTTTTTATATCGGATATTTTCTTCCATTTCCCCCATTTTCTTTTGTTTTTTCAATCTTTTTATTATAATATTTCTTGCTGTCTCATTGATTTTTGTTTTTTTTTTTCTACTTTTAAGTGATTGCATTTCTTGAGTAAGGCTTACCACTTTCTCTTCTGTAGTACTTATTCTTCTAATTCTTTCTTGCAAAGCTTTTATTTCTTTAATTTATCTCGTATCATTTCTTTCAAGAAGTTATGTTGTCCTTATGAAAAATCCATATTTTTTGAGTCTGCATTTTTTAATGGAGTTACTCTTTCTTTTTGGTGATTTTTCGATTTGCAACAATTTTTGACACTTTATCTTTGATTTATTCATCTCTCTAGCTTTAGTTCATGAGTTGGGATTTGTGGTAGGGTCAAGCTCCTTCTCTTGCTGTTCTTTTGGGTTGGGTGGTTAATCCTGCTTGGCCTTGTGCTGACTCACCTTATTTCTTGTGTTGATATCCTCCTTCTGGCATTAGTCTTAGCCTACTTCTCCCCTAATCTTTGAGATTGAGGGTGATAGTTTAAGGGCTTCTACTTACTTTAGGTAAGGTCTGGCCTGTTCTAATGTCTTAGTATTGTAGCACCATGTTGGTTGCTGCTCACTGCTGCTACCTGGGGTTTCCACTTTTCTACCCTGAGACTTTCTGGTCACTTGATTACTTTCTCAGGGAAGCCTTTCACTTCAAGAAACATTGGTTATATGTCCCTTGCCCATCTCTGGTCATTCAGAGATTGTACTTTGTACTGGCCCTGTCTTTGCTGGTGGCCACCTTTCCTATCGACCTTGAGTTTATGGATGACTTCTTCAGCAGTTTTGGAGTAGAAGAGGTGACTTATTGTAGTTTCTCATTGGATTTCTTGGTCATTACTTGTTCTGATGTTTTCAGAATTTTATTGGAATACGAATATGGGAGGTGGGCAGTTTGCCTCCAGTTCCAGAAGCCATCTATACTGGAAGTCCTATGCGAACCTCTAAAAAAAACTAAACCACTCTTTGGTATCACATTAAATCGATAAAATTAATTCAGGGAATATTGTTATTGTTATTACATTCATAATAGGGCCTCTGGAAACACAGTTGGTTGTTGACACATCTGCGATTATAAAATCCTGCCAGTTATGTTTATCTGCTTCTATTTCTCACTTAGTATGGTTTGGTACTTTTGTTCTAAGCAATATATGTAGATAAGTTAATTTCAAGATATCTAAAGAGGTTTTTGTGTTATAAATAGCATTTGTTTTTATACTGTTTTCTCAGTCTTTGCTAATAGGCTATAAGAAGGCAAAGTATCATCATGAATTTATCTTCTACACTGTAATCTTGCTAAAATCATTTGTTGTCTTAATTTTTGTTGTTAAATGTGAAAGTTTTTCTAAGTAAAATGTACAGTTGCTAGCATTTCTAATACTATGTTAAAGAGAAGTGATCAGAGTGGGTACTTATCTTTTTTACCTTTTTAGTAGGAATACTTCAAATATTTCTCCATTATGTAGGAGGAAAGTTCTATGTTTTATAAATGTAACTTTTTTTTCAATTTTTCTTTTATCCTGTCTCTTCCTTCTCTCTTATACTACCTTAGATAATACTCTTTGCTAAAAGGGAATTAAAGTCTAGCTGACTGGTGCTAATTGGAAGCACATTGCGGGGAGCTCATGAGTGAAAGTATTTATAAAGCCAGCCCCCTAAAGGTTCCTGAGGACCTTGAGTATTAGTAGTCAGCTATACTTTTTTTGGAACCTCAGCTCATGGGTGAAAATAAAGGTTGGAGGAGTGGCCTTAGATGAGGGACTATACTAATAATGAACCATCATTGCAGCCCTGGTAGGATAAACATTTTATTTAATCACAATTTTCAAAAGTACTGAAATACTTTAGTTAACTAATATTTTTAGTGTTTTTCATCTATTCGGTAATATAAGTAGTCTATGACTTTTTTAACGTTATCATGTTTTAGATAAAAGATTATACTTGCCTTATAAAGAGTTAGGTACTAGTCCATTTTTGTCTTATGTTTACAAATAATCTATGAACTAGTAGGAGAGGAATCATTTGTTCCTTGAAGTTCTGAAAACATTCACACATAAACTCTTCTAGGCTAATTTCTTGATGATGTGCTTTATTTCTTCTTTTGAAATTTGCTTATCAAAGTTTGTCTTATTGGTACAATTAGGCAATTTACATTTTAAAAAAATAGTCATCCATTTCACTTGAATTTCCAAATGGATGCTTAATTGATTTTGTATTTGTTATAATTTCTTTACTTTTTTAATTTCTAATTTTTGGTAATTTACATTTTCACTTTCCGTTTTTGATTGTCAGACCAAAAAAAAAAGAGAATTCCCCATGTCATAACAATTTTTCATACTTTAAACTCTAGACTTGGAAAGATATCAGTCTTTCCTAGTAGAAATATTTCTAAAAATTGACCAAAACATGAAAAAAATCTAATTCAAACAAATGTCCATATGCATAGAAAGGTAGTACCTATCCCAAAATGTCATTTTATTCAAGTGAAAACTTCAACTCCACTCCTCTTCCCCGTTTTCTCTGTATCTTTGGAAATGGTAAAAAGTCCATCAACTATACATCTGGAGGTGGAGGAGAACATAACTCAGTTGAGTGGGTTGTTTATTTTATATCTTTAAAAATAGTTACTTTATTAACTAAGTGCTTATTTGGAGCCAGAAAGACTGAGACCTTAGGTAAAGTCCTAGTGCCACTGCCAAATGGGAACTGAGACACCAGACTGAATGTTCAAAAGACCAGGGACTCCGGTACTAGACCCTGCTAGACCTGACCCACAACCATGTGTTTACACAAAAGATGTGTTATATTTGCAAACCTCATCCCCTGCCATCTTAGTATACAACTACTGAGTGGCTGCCATGTAAGTCCAATTCAGTCCTTGGGAACCTAGACAGAGTTGTGAACTCTCTTTATCCCTATCCAGCTCCTCGGTGTTTGTGAGAGAAGCTATAATCCTGCTGCAGAAATCTCCAATTTAATTTCCTTTTAGAAATTATTGCTGTACTTCAAACAGCATGATAACATAAGATTGATTTTAAAAGGCCACAATAAAAGCCACAGTATCCATATCACCCTCCATTATCACAGGTCCAGGAAGATAGAGAGCCCAACCAAGTAATACCTTGATAATCTTATGGTGGGCAGATTGTACCTCCTGCTCTTCTAAAGCCAAAGATTCTGAGTCATTTTCTCCTTTGAAAAAATACCCTTCCCTCTGTTACTTCTTCCTGTTCCTTTGTCCCTATTTGGCTACTCTCTTTCACACTTTTCACCATCTTAAATTAATGGAAACCTGAATCTCTTTGGAAAACAATGAATCCTTGAGAAACCACTCCAGCCCTTCATTTCATGTCTTCTGACACACAGGTAGGAGGAGGCCTTGGCAATCCTTACCACTGCTACTTAGATACAGACTATAGTCAAGCCAACAAACATATATTAAGTGCCTACTATGTTCCTGACACTGTGCTAAATGCTAGTTGACAGTTGTGAGGTGAAGGGAGTTTAAATCAGTAGGTAGGATTATGAGCAGAGAAACTGATTGACATACATACCATAGGTCATGTAAGAACCTGAAGAAAGTAAGACAGAGGTCAGATCCAGTAGATGATTATCAGCCGGCATAAACCATGGTCCTACTCAGTGTCTTAAGGGAACCAGGCAGCTAGCTATACACTCCCACAGCACCACCTATTTATTACGTGTGATTTCTAATCAATGTTGTCTTTGTTCTTATGGGATCCCTGAAAGATGGGGAAAAGTGAATCAGTATTTTATAGTAATTTTATTCTTGATTCATTAAGAATTCTTTCATTGTCTTTTCCATTTTGAAATTTGTGAATTGTGTATCTTAAAAACTTGAATTTTGGGGGGGCAGAGCCAAGATGGCAGCTGGGAAGCAGTGACTGGCATGAGCTCCCCACCAAGTCCCTCCAAAAACCTATAAAAAATGGCTCTGAACCAATTCTGGAGCTGTAGAACCCACAAAGTGGCAAAGGGAAGCAGGGCTCCAGCCCAGGACAGCCTGG
>CM053624.1:126130967-126149323 GCA_028646595.1 Phalanger gymnotis
AAAAAAAACTTGAATTTTGATATTTCTCCATCCTGGAATGCTGTGAATTTTTTCTATTTGTGGAATTATTGTTAGCAGGTCTAAGAAATTTTCTCTAATCATTTCTTCTAATAGAGAATAAAGAGGCAGCATTGGGTAGTGAATAAAAGGACCCTTAGACTAAGATAGAGTTGAGTCAAAATTCTACCTCTGATGCATAGTGGCTATGTGACCCTGGCCAAGGTCTCTCAGTCCCCCAGGTACTTCTCTAAGACTCTGAGTTGCAGATGAATTTCTGGGTGTGGGTGAAAGGGATTTCCTCATTGAAAAAGCAGAGAATATTCTGTGGTTTTTTCTTCTTATTTTTCTCTCTTATTTGGGATCCCAGTTGAACTAATATTTTAACCTCTCAAGTTCTAAAGCGATTATTTTATCTTCTGAACTAATTTTAAGGTAATTATTTTATCTTCATTTTGTCTTCTAAGGTGATTATTTATCCTAAATTATCAGTAATTATTTTTGAATTATGAGATAATCTGGGCTTTTTCATTGATTTTATAGTCATCATCCCTTGATATTTACTGAACTATTCAGCTTCTAACTTCTTTGACATTTTAAACTCTCCTGTGTTGATTCCCACTTTCATAAGTTCATTTACATCTTATTTGGTTTTTTTAAATTGAATTAAAATTTTACATTCCTTTAGTGTGTTCATAACTTTAAATGAGCTGTGATCTCATCTATGTGGGTGCTTCTACTAATAGTGTAGATTACAACCCATTCATGACTTCCTATGCCTTCTATTCTGCCATCTGCTAGAAGCCTTCTTCTAGGTCATTTTAAAATGTTATGGAGATACTAAGACAGCACTCAGGCCATCCATCTGTTCTCTTTTACTCTGGCTAAAAGACTGACCCACCTCCTCTTCTAATCACGCTTTCCTGGATGATATGCGTTATGCCACTACTCGTATGTACATTAACATTGGTAATAATGCTACAGCCTATTGACACCCACCATTTGTCTCTCCATTGCCACCTGGGTAACCCTAGCTTTTATTCTTGGGAGATTTGAGTACTCCATAATTTGTAGCCATACAGCATTGCTGGGAGAGTACTGGTGTTAAAAAGATGGCTTTATGTTCGAAAGAACAGCTTAGGATCTCTAAAAGCACTAAAACACCCCATAAAACAAAGACAATGTGTTTACAATCTTATTTATTTTATCTCTTTCTTATCTCTTCCACTACTTCAGTTATAGAATCAACTCAGAAATCTATCTTTGTTGCTTATTTCTTTTATATCACAAAGTCTCTTTACTAAGGCAGTTTTTCCTGCACTCATTCATTTATTAGTCATTGAATTTTTACTTATTTTTTTCTACCTTGCTTTCTTGGGAAAAGAATTGGGTGGGGGGAGGGCCTTTAATATCTTGAGAAGCAGATCACAGTGGATTTAACATAATCTTCTTCCTCTTATGTAGAAGAGAAGGCAGTGCCTAGGGAAAAGTCTGGTCAGCATTGTCATATGTGACAGTGGATAGAGTGCCAGGCCTGAAGTCAGGGAGACTCATCTTCCTTAGTTCAAATCCAGCCTTAGACATTTACTAGCAGTGTGATCTTGGAAAAGTTACTTAACCCTGTTTGCCTCAGTTTCCTCATCTGTAAAATGAGCTAGAGAAGGAAATGGCAAACCATTGCAGTATCTTTGCCAAGAAAACCCCAAATGGGGTCCCAAAGAATTGACTGAACAAAAACAGTAATCCTAGAAGTAGGATGTTTTAAGGAGAAGGTATAAAGTGCCTTGATTGCTAAGGCCTGCTACCTGTTTCAAGGGCTTTTGTTGCTTCTGGGACTTTTGTTACAGACTCTACAAACATTTTCCTGTTTTCTCCTGAGTCTCTCTTTCCTTCCTCTCTTTGCTCTGTGTCCCAACCCTGGGTATGAATAAGGAAACAGTGAGAGAGAACAGAACCTGAAAAAATACAGGATGGGAACTCTAGCCCAGGATCCTAGCATTCAGAGACCCAGCTTTCTTCCTACCACAACAAAACTATCCTACCTGATCCACCTGTTTCCTTGCTGCTGCCTCTGGGGGTACCACCCTAGGTTTCATGCTCCTGATGTCCCTCTTCCACTGGGGTCTGCCCTTCATTCCTGAATGGACTGTTCCTATCACAGGAGAACTGCTGCACCTGGGATGCCCAGAATCAGTATGCGACCATCAGCAAAGCATCTAGGATCAGCAGAGGGACCAACAGTGAAGGCAGAGCCAAACCCACTGCCATCTCCCTGTTTCCAAGTCTATGAAGGCAGGCGCCATATCTCTTCCTATAGTTGAGTATAGTTTGCTGCAAGACAAAGCACTCAAGAAATGTTTGTCACTAATATGTTGAGTTGAAGTTTCTGTTAAACAAGTAATCCACCCTACCCCCAGCCCTGGTCCTACTCTAATCAACCATGTGGGTCCCACCTCAGAGTCAGGATCTACAGAAACACTTGTATACAATTCTAATTAGAGCTTCCTTTATACTATTCCCCTAGGACTATGGCTAGCAGATGCCTCTTGCTCCTCAAATTCCTGTGATTCAGAAGTTCCTTCTGATCCTAAGTGGAAATCCCTTTCTCCTGCTACTTTTCCCTCATCACCAATCCATTTGATGCTAACTCTCCCCAGTCTGCCTTTCTCTGCCCTTCATTTCCATCATGCTCTTAGAAATTCTTCTCTATTAACAAAATCCTTTTCTTCCTAGATCCTTTCCTCTCTCATTCCTTCTGGCTTCCAAGGCTCATGGAAACATAGCTTTCCCCTGAAGTAAGCTTTAAGACTGGCAGCTCCTTTCTCTCACATCCCTGTTGTGCACAGGGCTCAAGAGGATAAGCCAACATTGCTCCCCATCAATGCTTTCAACTCCTTCCTGTGCTACAATTGCTCAGCAAATACTTCACTTTTAAAATTCTCTTTGTCCCAAGAGAAATGATTGTTTCTCTCTCATATTAATAGGCAATTATTAAAATTGGGGAGACCCTAGGTTTTTTCCCCCTGTACTATTTCCTTGTTCAATCTCTCAGGGACAGGGCTGATAGAAGATAGAATTAACATCCTCCTCATTTTGGGTATTGCTAGGCCACCCAACCAACCAGAACACTTTTAATCTAAGGTGAAATTCCCTGCCCATTGTCTTCTGTTCAAGCTTGAGTAGGGGAATATAAATTCTTTGTTTAGATTGCCCAAGGCTGGAGTAATTGAGAAGTAAATGTTGTAATCAAAGTTCATTTGAATAGGTCCAGCCCCTTATTGTAATATTTATTCTTTCATTATTGGTTAACCAATCAGAGTTGATTGTCACCCTCCAGAACACCCACTTTTCCAAGGCCATATAAGCCTTGAGTCCACTGCCGTAAGGATCTTTGGCATTTGCAAGTGTCATTGACCTATTTTACTAAAATGCTAGCATTATTAATAAAATGACTAGTTACTTAGAAATTATGTCTCTCAACCTTTTTAAAATGCCACAGTCCTGTTTAGGTTCTTATTGCTTTCATCTATTAATCTATGGATCTCATTCTCTCATCTCCTGTATATTCAATATCTTGTTCATAGAATTCTTCTTTATCCCAATTCTTGGCTCCTTTTTTTTTTGCTTTTTAATTTTTTAAATTTTATTTATTTATTTGTTTTTGGTTTTCAACATTCACTTCTATAAGATTTTGTGTTCTAAATTTTCTCCTTCTCCCTCCATTCCCCCTCCCCAAGATGGTGTGCAGTCTGATATAGGCCACACGTGTACAATCATATTAAACCTATTTCCACATTAGTCATATTGTAAAGAAGAATTAGAACCAAAGGGAAAAACCATGAGAAAGAAGAAACAAAAAAAAAGAGAGAAAGTAGTATGCTTCAATGCACATTCAGACTCCATGGATCGTTCTCTGAATTGGATAGTATTTTCCATCACTCCATCATCATCTTTTGAAATTGTCTTAGATCCTTGCATTGCTGAGAAGAGCCAAGTCTATCAAAGTTGGTCGTCGTACAATGTTGCTGTTACTGCATACAATGTTCTCCTGGTTCTGTTCACTTCACTCGGCATCACTTCACGTAAGTATTTCCAGGTTTTTCTGAGGTCCTCCTGGTCATCGTTTCTTGTGAACAATAGTATGTGAACAATAGAATAATTTCTTGTGAACAATAGTTAGAACAGTAACATTATATTCATATACCACAACTTGTTCAGTCATTCCCCAATTGTTAAGCATCCCCTCAATTTCTAATTCTTGGCCACCACAAAAAAAGCTGCTATAAATATTTTGTACATGTGGGTCCTTTTCTTATTTTTATGATCTCTTTGGGATACAGACCTAGAAGTGGTATTGCTGGGTCAAAAGGTATGCACATTTTTATAGCCCTTTGAGCATAGTTCCAAACTGCTCTCCAGAATGGTTGGATCAGTTCACAACTCCACTGACAATGCATTAGTGTTCCAATTTTCCCACATCTTTTCCAACATTTATCATTTTCCTATTTTGTCATGTTAGCCAATCTGATAGGTGTGATTTGATACCTCAGAATTGTTTTAATTTGCATTTCTCTAATCAATAGTGATTTAGAGCATTTTTTCATGTGACTATAGATAGCTTTAATTTCTTCATCTGAAAACTACCTGTTCATATCCTTTAACCATTTATCAGTTGGGGAATGGCTTGTGTTCTTATAAATTTGAATCAGTTCTCTGTATATTTTAGAAATGAGACCTTTATAAGAGACACTGGATATAAAAATCGTTTCCCAGATTTCTGCTTCCTTTCTTATCTTGATTGCATTGGCTTTGTTAGTGCAAAAACTGGTTAATGCAATCAAAATTATTCATTTTGCATTTTATAATGTTTTCTCTCTCTTGTTTGGTCATAAATTATTCCATTCTCCATTGATCTGACAGGTAAACTATTCTTTGCTCTCCTAATTTGCTTGTAGTATCCTCCTTTATGTCTAACTTGGCTCCTTTTAAACCTATGGATTATCAGTCGTCAACCTCCTCAACCCCTATGACTTCTGGTTTCTTTCAGTCATATATAGGCTTGGTCATATGTTGGTCTCCCCTTCCTCTTCATTCAGCTTTGGGAAGGACAATCAGGGGAAGGATCAGATGATGGTGGGAGTGAAGCAATAATGACTCCTTCTGGCCATAACATCATAGATTTAGATCAAAGATGAACTTTGGGGGTCATCTAGTCCAACCCTTCATTTTACAAATGATATAATTAAGGAAGTTGAGACTTGGCCAAGCTTATAAAAAACCACAAGTAGCATACCTGGGGATTTGAACCCAAGTTGTCTGGCTTTGGTTCTAGCACCATTTCCACTGATCCCCCTACCTCTAATCCTGGGGGAACTTAGGACAACCCTACCTGGCTCGCTGTCCCTCTCAGTCTCTACCCCAGGGCTCCTGGAATTTCCAGGTCTTTGCAGAAGCCACAACAGATCCTAATTCTCTCTGTTGATCCTTCCTTCTGGTGGAGGATGCACAGCACATGAGGAAGCAGAGGCCTCCAAAGGTGCTTTTTCTCCAATTGTTTCTCCTCAGTTTGGTACTAAAAGAGGATGCCATAGCAGGCCCCGTTCCCCCTCCTCTCCTTGTCTCTCATCCTAGGTAACTTGTGGAAGGGGCAGTCACTTCGCTCCCCAGGCCCTGTTCCCAACAAGACAAGCCAAGAGCCTGAGTTGAAAATGGAAGTCATAGTGAAGGTCCCATTGTTGCCACTGGCTTTTCTGTGGGGCAGTAAGGGCAATGTAAGACCCAACGTTAATCTTTCTACTTCTTTGGGACTCTGTACCAGTGCCTAGGGAGGACAGGGTCTGTCACTAATGGGAATTAGAAAGTTCCGCAATTGCAGTGGCAAATCACTTAACTTACCTGGGCCTCAGTTTCCTCACCTGTACAATAAGGAGTTTGGAGGAGATGATGTCTGAAGTCCCTTCTTGATCCAGGTGAAGGGTTCTTCTCCCCTGCCCGTTTTTACCTTTTGGACACTTTTGGCAGTGCGGCAAAGCCTTTGAACCGTTCACTAGAATTGCGTTTTGAAATAATTGAAGGGAATGATAAATTTTGGCTAGAGGTCTGTGAAAATAAAGATTCTTTTTTCATTCAGGTTCACAGAGGACTGGGAATCGATCTAAGAACCATGGGTTAAGAATCCTTGCTCTAGATCTGAGGTCAAAGAAGGGTACTGCTGCTACTGCCATCACTGTTGCCATCATCTGTCCCTTCCCGGATGTCCCTTCCCAGAACTGTAACTAGGAATTCTGTCACCAATTCCACTGAATGGGGAGGGAGGAGAGACTAAGATATGACCACTCTTGTATGTGACCTTAGGACATTTGCGATGGCAACATTTGGCAGTCATGTGTAACTACAATCTATTTCCAACCACGGACTCTGCAGGAGAAGTGATTTAAAGGACATCAGAAGAGAGAGCTATGACCAAGCAACAGAAATGGGCCAAGGGAGTGAGGGTTAGCCAATGGATAGCCTGGGTATACCCCAAGATTTCATTTGGCATCTAGAGAATAAGTGGTGTCCTCAAGGAGGATTAGTACCTATGGGGTGAGGGTTTACCGAGCCTTTTACAGGGCTGCTCATCCACCTTTGGTGTCTACCTGATCTCGCCTCTCACCTGGGGCTCCAAGAAGCTGTAGCATGCACAGCAGCCATCCCCTGGTGAGTTGTCTCAGCAGATAGGCTAGACCAGGTGGAGGGTAACTGACAGACTTCAGACCCGTAGGTGAGGTAGGAAGATGTCTACCCCAAGCATGTGAAGACATCACCCGGCAGAATGGGCAGATGAAAACAATTTGTTCCAATGGCCGTGAAGGTGGCTGAAGCAGGCACTGGGGAGGGCTTAGAGCTTGGTCAGACATTGAAGACCCGAAGGTCATCATGGGCCATCGCCAGCTCCGGCAACTCTGGCTTGCTTAAATCCAATTTACTCATAAGTCAAGACGTCACTTGTTTTCTTTGAAAATGGACAAACAACAGAATAAGTGGAAGGCCCCTGAAGCTTACTGCATGGATCCCCTATGGAAAATTTGCAGGAGGAAACGAACAAGCCAGGATGGGCAGGCATCTATTGGTTGTGATCTGTTTTGCCGGAAGGAATATCTCAATGAGCTCTGCCACACTGAAAGGGCTATATAAATATTAGCTCTTATTGATGAAATCACAGATCCATTGAAGCACCCTTTTATAGGGAGCAGCCCTGGCTGTAACCAGATGCCTTTTTTTTTTTGGAGTTGGGGAGGTCCAGGCAATTGGGGTTAAGTGACTTGCCCAAGGTCACACAGCTAGTAAGTGTGTCAAGTGTCCGAGGCCGGATTTGAACTCAGGTCCTCCTGACTCCAGGGCCGGTGCACTATTCACTGTACCACCTAGCTGCCCTGCCAGATGTCTTTCAAAAAATGTGCTAGTGGCCATAAGATAGTCCAGGTGAGAGAATGCAGATGGGTTAGTGCTATCAGTCAATCCACTAGCATTTGTGAAGCACTGCCCACCAAGGAGCTGTGAGACATTATATAGGAGGAAGAGTGCTGTTCTGGGCATTAGCAGCCCTGGGTTCTACTCTACCTCTTCAACCAACAGTCTCTGTCACTTTTCTTTTCTGCGTCTCAGTTTCCTAACCTGTAAAGCTAGATGGAGGGTAGGGGTAAGGGAAAAGTTGGACCAGATGATCTCTTAAGCCTTTTCCAGCTCTGAATTATATGGCAATGACCTTGGGAAATTCCTATGATTCCTTTCGGCCCCAGTTATTAAGTTCTAAGGTCCATTCCAGTTCTGATACTCTATAAATCTGTATATTCTTCCCAATCACCTCCAGACATGGTGAGTCAGGACTAGGATGTTCTGTGCATATGAAAGACAGAACAATAAAGAAAGAGCCACCCCATGGTTAGCCCTTTCTAAGCCAGGAAGAGAACAAAAGAGAGAGAGAGAGAGAGAGAGAGAGAGAGAGAGAGAGAGAGAGAGAGAGAGAGAGAGAGAGAGACAGAAAGACAGAGAGACAGAAAGGGTTGTCAGCAAATTAGGCACAAGCCTAGGAAACTCCATAGCATCCTTGCTCAGCATAAATTTAATCGGGATCTGATGGAACTAATCTGAATTTGACAAGCTCTCTAAGATAACAGTTTGTCAATTACTCATTTCAACAGGCAGAGTGATAACCGAAAGCCTCAAGACAGCATCCCAGGGAAATCAAATGTGCAGGCATGGGAAGCTTCCAGATGGAATGAAAGATCATTAAGAGTGGCTCCTGTCCCCTGGGGTCCCACTCAAGGTGCCATAACCCAGAAGGCTATGACAATAATAATGATATCTGCTATACACATAGCACCTTATAATTACAAAGCATTTTCATGCACATTATTTAATTCAATTCAACAAGCATTCATTATGTGCCAAGTGGACTGTGCAAGGTGCTGGGGATACAAAGAAAAAATGGAAAACAGTCCCTGCCCTCAAGGAGTGTGTATTGGGGGAGAGGGGGCAGAGGGTAGAAACATGCACACAAGCAAGTAAAACAAAACATATTTTTGTTGTTGTTGAGTCATTTTTCAGTTGTGTCTGACTCTTTGTAACTGCTTTTGAGATTTTCTTGGCAAAGATACTAGAGAGTTTGCTATTTCCTTCTCCAGCTTATTCTATAGATGAAGAAACTGAAGCAAATGAGGTTGTGACTTTCCCAAGGTCACTCAGCTAGTAAGTGTCTGAGGCCAGATTTACACTCAAGAAGATGAGTCTTCCTGACTCCAGGCCCGCTGTTCTCTCCACTGAGCTACCTAGCTGTCCATATGAAATATACCCAGAAGCAATAATGTAGTGATAGAGAAATGGCCTTGAATCCAGGAAGATCAGGATTCTGTCTCAGTCACATATTGACTTTGTGATCTCAGGCAAATCCCTTAGCCTTTCAGTGTCCCAGAAGACTCTCTAAACAGCAAATATTTATTACATGCCTATTATGTGGTAGGCACTCAGGATACAAAAACATGACCCTAAACAGACCCTGCCCTCAAGGAGTTTACATTCTATTGGAAAGTGACAAAATGTGCACAAATAAGTATATACAGGGTGTTCCCAAAGTCTGCACACATAGGCAAAAATGCATATTTTCAAGAAATGAAATGAATGAAATGTTCAACAACATATTGTTTAATTGGAATATTAACAAATAACATCTTCAATATGATTTCCATCATTTGTGATGCAAAGGTTGATGCGCTTCGCAAGATTCATGTGAACTCAATGAAGTAAGTCAATAACTCTACCTTGCCATCAATTTTAGCACATACACTCTTGGAATAGGAATATGAAATTATATGGTGTTATTTGAAGTTGAAGATGTTATTTATTAATATTCCAATTAAATAAAATGTTATTAATAATTTCAATCATTTCATTTCTTGAAAATATGCATTTTTGCCCATGTGTCCAGACTTTAGGAACACCTTGTAATATATACAAATACACACACAGTAGGTAAGTACATTACATGCATTGGTAGAGGGCTTTTCCTGACTGCAACCTCCTAAACAAAGGTCCAGATCTAAATACAAAGTAATATGGGAAATGAGGGGAAGGATTTGATTTGATAACCTTATGAAGCAGATACTAAAAGTATTCTTATCCCTGTTTTACAGATGAGGAAACTGAGGCTTAAAGAATTTACCCAAGTCCCATTACTAATAAGTGGTAGAATCAAGACATGAACCCAGGACTCCAAGTGCCATGCTCCTCCCATTACATCATGACATCCGGATAGCATCCTGAGATGATGCGGTGACCTGAGTGACAGGGGACCTGGGTTCTAGCCTAGGCTCTGGCACTGACTACCTTGAGTGATCAAGGATGTCACACAAATTCCTTATGTGTAAGCTGACTATAATATCTGTCCTATTCTGTAGATTTGTTTTAAGGATCAAATAAGATGTAAGAAAATACTTTGAAAAAAAATAAAATTCTGTGTAAGATTAGTTGTTAGTACAACCATCCCATTCTTTTCCCCCCTAACCCTGGGGCTGGCCAGCTAGGCATAGGCTTCTCATGATATTTTTGGTGATTTTAATTCTCATAACAATTTCTTAGGCTCCTAGGCTAGGATGAGACTTGAACCTAAAAGGTTTGGGTGGGACAGGGGAGAAAAGAGGAAGGAATGCCAGTGCAGGCTTACCTAATGATCTAATATGGAACTCTGCATTGTCTATACCACACAGGGTCAACCTGTTACTCAACTTTCAGAATTCAATCTCATGCTAGGATGCTGGAACCAATTTGTAGCCTTAGGTTTTCTTTGTTTGGAAAGGTCACTAAGACTACCCCCCCCCCCATTTTTTATAGGTGAGGAAACTAGGGACCAGAAAAGTTAAAAGACTCCCAGAGCCACGTAACTAGTAAGATTCAAACCCAGGTCTTAACTCCATGATATCATTCTATTCACTTTACCATGACTCTGAATAATGTCTCCCGGTGTGACCATGACCTTTCTGAGTCTACCCCAAACTGACTCCCCGCAAAAGGATGGCAGAAGCTCCTGGATAGTGCCGAGGGTACAAGGTGTGGCCTGGAGCTCCCACTACCTGAAGACAAATCACAGGTATAGCTAATCTTCCAGCAGCATTTTGAAGAACTTATTATTTCATGGCAACTTGTTGCAGAGACTTATACTGAGACTTTCCCAAGGAGAATGGAGAGAGACAGACACACAGACAGACAGACATGTCAAAAGTATAACATTAGGAAAAGCCTCTGGAAAGGCCATGGAATCAGTTCCCAGGTCCTGGGCCTTTGGGTACTCTGGGTATTCTCCTTGAAGCTAAAAGAGAAGTATTAGATTAGGGGAAGCCTTACGCTTAGGGGGTCACGTTGGCTATTAGTCCCAACGTCAAACAGCTAGGAATAGCTCAGATCCAAACTGGTCCCCGCACAACCATCTTTGTCTCTTCCTTCCATTCCTTCCTCTCATCCCAGGTATCTCCTTGTAGAGCTTCCAAGCCCTTAGCTATGCCCTCCTAGTAGAAAGTTATAGGATTTAGAGCTAGCAAGGATCAGTTCTACTGAGGGAAAAAAATGGTAGGTGAAACAAGGTTATAGAAGGTCATTCTATAGGAATAACATAAACAGGAAATATGTTCCTGAGAGGCTCAGATTGAGATCTGAAGTTGAAAATGGGGAATAGAAATAGTGGGACAAGCTCAGTACAGTGTGCAGGGCAGAGGACACTGGGTTGGATGTTCCAAGACAGAGGAGCGGTGGGTAAGGAGAACACTAAGCCTGTAGTCTTGAGAGCCAAGCCTGTAGGCCATGAGGCACTAATTTCCCTCATGAGCTGCAGATTTCAGGTGTCCGTGAACAGAGGATTTCTCTTCCCTACTTAAGATCTGGAAATCATTCTGTGTACCAGCATCCACTGGAAGTTCTGAGCCTTCTGGGTAAATCTTGACACTTGTGTCTTCTTAAATATACAAGGACCGCAGAAAACAGAATTCTCTGGCCCTGAAAATGTAAGCATTTAGAAAAAGTAACATTAAAAAATTGTCAGTCGTGTGTCCCCTTGTGTGTCCAACTCTACTTTTGGTCATGTTAATAAAGGTATTGTGACATAATGGAGTGTGTCTCCACATGAGGGAGGCCCCACTCCATCAGGTCAATTCTAGGCAAATGGTAACAAAGTGGGTAAAGCTTATCTTCAGTATGTGTTACATTGAAACCAAAACTGGAAGGAGAGTCGGGAGGCCATGGGTTCTAATCTAGACTTTGTTACTAGTTGGTTAACAAGCATTTATTAAGCACCTACTATGTGCCAGGCCCTATGTTAAGTGTTGGGGACACAAAGGTAGGGTCCCTTCCTTCAAGGAACTCACACTCTAGTTGAAACAATGTGTAAGCTTCACATAATGGTCGCACCCCACTTTTTTGCAAATAAAATTTGGCATAAAATCTGCAACAATTATGCTGTGAAATACCTATGTCCAAGGGTGAAAAGGCAAAGCCTTAATCCAAAGGAACACATTTAGGGGATGGATAGGAAGATCAGCATAGAATTACAGACTGAGAGTTAAAAGCACTTTTAGACAAGATCTGGCCTAATCCCCTCATTTGATGAATGTGGAAACAGAGAACGAGAGAGGAAAATAGCATGCCTAGCGACATACAGATAGGAGGTAGCCAGAGTCAAGATTTTAAACTCAGGTTCTCTCACTTCAAAGCCAGGTCTCTCTCTATTCTATCATGTTTCATGGGGAAGTGGGGCAGAGAAGGGGAGGACTTTGGGGTGGGGTGGGCTGTGGAGGGGGTAAATATTGTCTTTTTGCTGTTCCTCAAATCACACCCACCTGTGATTGTGACAGGCCCTCCTCCATGCTGGACATTTTCCATTCAGGGACTAAAATATACCCATCTGTAAGAACTTCCTTCCCCCCTCCTTTCCTCTTGGGCTTCATTACCCATTGTATCTCCTGCCCTTTGATGTCTGATAAGCCTAATTCATCTCTTTCATATCTCTACAATAGAGCCTCCTAATTACTTTGCTTAGGCAGCCTATTATCCAAATATTAAACATTTGGTCTTCCCAGCCTTACCTCCTGTCTCTCCACCCCCCCAAGCATTCTGACTTCATCTAGCTTATTGCAAAATTCAATTTTCCCCAAATCAGTTGATGAGAAAGAAACCTTCTCTCCCCATTCCCAGTATCCTTTGAACAGGACAAATCTAGGCATGCCTTCCCTTCTATTCTTGCTCTCTGGACATATTTCTGCTCTGAAGAGAGGAGGGAAAGCCCTTGGCCACACTCATGAATGTTTTCTGTACCCAAAACTCAGCTGGGAAATGGCTTAGCCTCTGGGCCTCAGATGAAGCCACACTACAGGGGAGTTCAGTTCATTACCCACCATTCAAATTGATGAATGAGGTACTCCATGGGGAAAGTTCCATACATTTAGGGGATGCTTTAACCCTTTTTTGTTCAGGAAATGCCATTTAGCCAACGACTGATACCCTATGATGGCCACATCATGCAATCATTGCCTTCCTGCAACTTAATTCAGCTCATGCAGTGGGCTGGACTAAGACAAGAAACTGGTAAGGAGATTGGAGAAAAAGGGTAATATATCTTTAGGTAACATATCTGTGTAGTCTGGTGGAAAGAATGTGTGAGCTGGAGGCTGGCGACATGGGTTCCAGGTTCTACCACTAGACTTTGAGGAAGTTCACCTAACCTTCTGGTCCTCTATTTCCTCAATTGTGAGATTAGAGCAGTAGATTGATGATTTAACAGTCCTTTTTGCTCTAACAGTCCTGACTGAGGCCTTTTTGGATGTTTTTTGAATCAGAATCCTCCTCAGCATTGCTTCGCTCTTCCTCCTGCCCCCTCTCCACCTTCATTAGCTGCCCTAGGTCACTTCCTGTTTCAGAAGAAGGTATTCTAATAATAGATGTGAATTGGTTTAAAATGTTTTCTTCCCCTCCCTCCCCTACAACACACAGGAATATTTGTATTTTAAAAGAGGACCCTGAGGAACAAGAACCTAAAGGAATAAATCTAGTCCTGGAATTTCAGGAACCACAGCAGCTAGTTTGGGTGCAAATGGGGAAGTGGAAAGAGAGAATAATTTTGGATCGGGGGATCTTCTCGAACCACAGCACAAAGTGTATAAATGTCAGCCCTAATCTAGAGACAGATTCAAATCTCCATCCACTTTGATGATGGAGCAGAATAGACAGGTAGACACTGACAGTCAGTGACATCAATTGACAACTATTTATTAAATGCCTGCTATACACTAAGTGCTAGGGACAGGTAGGCGGTACAGTGGATAGAGGACCAGCCTGAAGTCAGGAAGGCTCATCTTCCTGAATTCAAATCTGACCTCAGACACTTCCTAGCTCTGTCCCCCTGACTGCGTACATCACTTAAACCTGTTTGCCTCAGTTTCCTCATCTGTAAAATAAGCTGGAAAAGGAAATAGCCAAGCACTTCAGCATCTCTGCCAAGAAAAGCCCAAATGGGGTCACAAAGAGTAGGACGTGACTGAAGAACGACTGAACAACATATGCTAAGCGCTAGGGACGGAAAGATAGAAATAAAAATGCCTGCCCTTGAAACATCGACAACCTATTGGAAAATGCTTGATGGAATATTCACCTGGCTTTCATCCATTAGACAATGTGGCAATGATAAAAAAATGAAACTCTAGCAAACAGAAACAAAAAACCCCCTGTTATATTTGCATATCCCTTTAAGGATGAAAAAGCACTTTCCTCACAACAGTCTTGTGATGAGGTTAAATGATTAGCTCAAGGTCAAATGGCTAATAAATGTCAGAACTGGGATTGGAACTCTGTGTGTGTGTGTGTGTGTGTGTGTGTGTGTGTGTTTCAATTTCAAGTCTGTCACTCTAGGAAGAGATGTCCTAGCCCCCTGGGGTCTGCCTATAGGAGTGCTGTACTTATCTCTTGTTTTGGGTCTGGCCTCCTCACGGAGGACTAATGGAAGATCCCAGCTATGTCTGTGAAAATTCAGAGCTGAAGAAGCCTATGTGGGCCCTTTGAGGTGATCCCTGGAGGATACCTTAGGGAACACCCAGTTGAAGACTCTCCTTTGGCAGATGAGCAAAGGGAGGCCCAGAGAATATGCCATGACTTTCCCAAGGTCGTACAGCTATGCCTTATCTCTCTAAATCCTGTGTTCTTTCTCAAAGACCAAGTCACTAGATTATTTACATGGACTAACATGCTAAGATAGCTCCCTCCAAATGCTAGACTAATAGAGACAGTCACTTGTTCAAGACACTCGATTTTAATTCGTGGTGGCACCCAGCACCTTCCGCTTCTCCGGGATGCCTTTCTTTCCCCTCTCCCTGCCATGGATGTGAGATTTTTTCTACTGCTGTCACTCCAAGTTCCTGGTCACCAAGCAAGCAAAGAACCAACACTTCAAAGCATCCAATTTAATTATGTTTTCCGTTGTGATAATTAGTCATGTAGCAAAGCAAACAAATTAAACGGACATTTTAATATGTGATCCCTTTAAGATAGAGCCTGCCCCCAAGCAGAAACCTGGCCCTTCATGAACATTGTTAGTTCTAATTAGGCCAGCAGTGCTGAGCTAGTGATAGGTGGGGGGAGGGGGCAGGAGGGAGGAGGGGGCAGGGGAAGGAAGGCAGTCAGATGTTAAGACATGTTTACCTATTTTTTTCTCTGCCTTCCCAACCCCCTAGGACATAGCAGCGGAAGGTTTTTCTTTTTGGAAGAATGCCTCCTTTGTATTTCCTTTGCTTTCTTTTCCCTCCTAATTAGGAATTATGTTTGGTGATCAAATTCATTAATCTTAGCCAGCAAGGGTGAGATCAAACACCAGGGAGTATCGAGTTTGATCGATAACCTGCTGCCGAAAGAGTCTGGAAAGCCAACTCCTACTCCTTTCAGCACAACCTTTAATTAGGACAAGATGAGACAGCCCCAGAGGAAAGACATGGAATAAAGAGGAGGTGCTCTTCTAGCCTGGGAGAAGAAATGGGAGGCAGGGACCTCGATGAGAAACTAGAAAGAAGCTTTCATGGCACACGGACCATGTGGCCAAGGCCTCCTCTGTCAGGCTGTCTTGGGCCTTGAACATCCTGCCATATGTGGCCAGGAAACTCACAGCAAGGAGGACCATCAAATGGTTTATTCACTGGAGTCTGACAAAGGAACTTTATCAATTACATGGCACCTGGCTAGTCACTTAGCCCTCTGATGGGGGTCAATGACTGAGATGGCTGAGGTTGGACAGCTCAACTTAGTTCAATAAACATTAAGCATCCAGGTAGTAAGGATCAGAGGCAGTATTTGAACCCAGGACCTCTGACTTCAGAGCCAATATTCTTTTCCCTTTCCTGGTAACCTTTCCAATGGTTCAGTTCTCAGATGGTTCATATCATCTCAGCCTGTAACTTTTGTCCATGTCTGCTCCAAAAGGGGCTCATGCCACATTCTAAGGGCCCTCTTCATATTACGTGGCTACCAGGATAGTGCTTGGACTATTCCTAACTCCTGTTATATGACTGGTTTATTGCCTCTTTTAGTCATGCATCTCTTGTACTCTATTTTTATGCCGCTGACATATTCTTCGTTGTGGATACATTTTAGCCTGCTCACAGAATAACCACATATTAACCATATATCTCCATTGCCCTTTGGGATACCCACAATGTTGATTCTTTGGAGATTTGCATCTCTAGAAGAATATTGGTTTTGAAAAGATGGGTTTTTGTTTCTGGAAGGAAGGAAAATTTATTTTCATTTTAATTAATTAATAATCTTCTTTTTAAAAAATCCGAGTTCCCAATTCTCTCTCTCCCTCCCACCCCACACCCTACCCATTGAGAAAGCAAGGAATATATCAATTATATATGTGAAATCATGCAAAATATATTTCCAAATTAGCCATATTTTTTAAAAAAGGTAAGAGAGAAAAAGTGAGAAAATTATACTTCAATATGAATTCAGAGTTCATCAGTTCTCTCTTTGGAGGTCAATAGCATTTTTTATCATGAGTCCTTTGAAACTGTCTTGGATCATTGTATGGATCAGAGTAGTCAAGTCTTTCATAGTTGATCATCATTAAAGCATTACTGTGCACGGTGATCTCCTGGCTCTTCTCACTTCATTTTTCATTGGTTCATAGAAAGAAACATTCACTAAGCACCATCTTATTCGATCTTCACAATTACCCTGTCAGGTGCTATCATTATCCCCATTTTACAGATGAGGACACTAAGGCAAACAGAGGTCAGGTGACTTGACCAGAGTAACAGCTAATAAATGTCTAAGGCTAGAATTGAAGTCAGGTCTTCCTGGCCCAGTGCTCTATCCACTGTCCTAACTAGTTGCAGGTTTCTGGGAGAAGTTTGGAGTCATTTAAAGTGCTGTATGATTTCCCAAATACCATCTAACCTCTTTTTTCCTCCTATTCTATTCTGCAGCAATTTTTTATCCATCTGCAATATCTGATGAATGTGACCACCTCTATGGACTATCCATCCAACAGAACATGAAAGTTTAGACAATAGACTTTCTGTAGCTACTTAGTTTTCCCTGTGTGAGTAATTAGGCCACATCCTTTGGAATGATTATGGATCTTTTTTTTAGGAGACGCTACAATATTCTGGGACCTGATGTAGTATCGTATACAAACAAGGGCATGTGGAGAGTCTACAGTCCTGCTGTTTGCATTTGCATTCTGGGAGGAACATCCTCCTCTTTAGAGGCAATTGTATTTGGTGAGCACGTATCTCCCTTTTTCATGTTTCATATGATAGTAATAAGAGGGCCATTAAACAAAGTTATCTGTTCTAACATGTCCGAAGGAATCTTAAATGATCCTAAAATGGGCCTGGGAAGCCCTCCTTTGAAGGTGAGTCTTCACGGTAAGGTAACATTCTCCTTTACTAAATATCAAAATTTTTATGTATAGTCAAAGATAAGCACAGTGAGATCTTATATTTTTAGCACCTTTCAGTAAACTGTGGGAGTAGAAAGACATGATCTGTTGTAGAATATAACTTGAGCAAGCCTAATCATGACCTACTCATATTTTTCCCAAGTAGTCCCTTGGTCAGTGTATATGTTAATCTCATAAAGACTTAGCAAAATTGGGGAAGTGGGTATAAAAATCAGCAATGATTGATGTTTTCTTGATCATATTTTCCAGGAGTAACAATGAGTGATACCTTTTCCCAGAGTGCTTAGCATCCCACCCACTTACAGATGGCGGCTGGAAAGCAGGGACTAGCGTGAGCTCCCCGCTAAGTCCCTCCAAAAACCTATAAAAAATGGCTCTGAACCAATTCTAGAACTGCAGAACCCACAAATTAGCAGAGGGAAGCAGGGCTGTAGCCCAGGACAGCCTAGATGGTCTCAGGGTAAGGTCTATCCCGGAGCTGGGAATGGAGCAGCGCAGAGTGGAGCAGAGCCCAGTGTGGGCGGCATGGACCAACCAGACCAGGAACCGGGTGGAGCATGCCCTAGCACCCTGAATCAGTGAGCTGCGGCAGTTACCAGACTTTTCAACCCACAAACACCAAAGACAACAGAGAAGGTTAGTGGGAAAAGCTGCTGGGGACAGGGAGTTTGCGGTTTGGCCACCACCCCAGGTGCAGTAGAGGTGGGGCAGCTTTAGAACTACAGCGGCAGTTGCTTCTGGCCCCAGGCCCACCTGGTGGGAGGAATAAGTGGCAGATCAGAGCAGGAGTGAAGAGCCTGCTGAAGATCTAAGTCCAGTCCAGGTTGGGGGTTCTTGGGGAAGGAGGAGTGCTGGTGTTGCAGAGCTGGCACAAACCCCCCAGGCTTAG
>CM053624.1:126149823-126290888 GCA_028646595.1 Phalanger gymnotis
TAGTCTTTCACAACATGAGTATTGTGGAAGGGTTATACATAATGATATGCATGTGGCCCATGTTGAATTGCTTGACTTCTTAGGGAGGGTGGGTGGGAAGGGAAGAGGGGAGAGAATTTGGAAGTCAAAGTTTTAAAAACAGATGTTCAAAAACAAAAAAAAAAGTTTTTGCATGCAACTAGAAAATAAGATACACAGGTAATGGGGCATAGAAATTTATCTTACCCTACAAGAAAGGAAGGGAAAAGGGGATGGAAGGGGAGTGGGGTGACAGAAGGGAGGGCTGACTGGGTAACTGGGCAACCAGAATATAAGCCATCTTGGAGTGGGAGGGGAGGGTAGAAATGGGGAGAAAATTTGTAATTCAAAGTCTTGTGAAAATCAATGCTGAAAACTAAATATATTAAAAAAAACTGAAAAAATAAAACAAAAATAGTCCCTGCCCTCAGGATGCTTATATTCCGAAGTGAGGGAGACAATACACACAGTGGGGCAGGAATGGGGAGCAGGGCTATAAGGGAACAGACAGACCCACCCCACTCCAGAAAAACAGCAGAGTGGATTTCATCATGCTTCTGGGTTCTAGGCTTTTGAGGAGGAAAAATCCAGAAAGTAGGAATGAAATTCTATTTGTTTTACATTGATTAAAACCTTGTGGGGAAAATGATAATACGTCTTTGTCCCTTTTTCCATTTCCCATTTTCAATATCAACGTCCTGGTCAAAATTGGTCTTGTAGGAGCTGTTTACTTGCATGTTAGAGTTCTCATTTTTATATTTCTAATCTAGTGTTGATTTGGGTATTTGCACTAATAATTGATGGTCCTACTGTATATAAATTTAGAAGATATTTCTATGATGGTGGCCAATCATTTCCTGTCTGTTAAAAGTCAATGTGTGTGTGTGTGTGTTTAATGTTTACCATACGTAATACCTCCCTACTCCTTTTGTGAAGAAAATGTTCAAAATGTGGACATGAGGCTTTTGTGAAAAAAGCCTTTGGCCTCTTCCATTTCTTAATCTTAGGCCATATTTTCCAACATTTCCCAGTTTTCCTCCATCTACTTTAGCATTGAAGTTATTGCATATTAAGTGACATTATAAAACTAAAGCATTTTGCCAACTTTATAAAGCACTGCATAAATACTAGTTATAAATACTCATAATGGCAAAGTATACATTGACTTAATTTAGAGGTTTTTATTGAGTTAGATTTTTTCTACCTTTTCTCATCACTACCTATAGGATGTTAGTATATAAGGTGCAAATATCTCCTCGTTAGTCTTGCAAATGCCCATAAAACAAGCGCTGCAGTTCGGAGACGACTGCGTAACCCAGGAAACAGTAGGTCTTGTTGCCTTTGGCCCCACGTTAAAATCCTTATTAATTCTTTTATTATTTGGAGAAGGAAGGTAGGAAGAGGATAAAGTAGCTAATGATAAAAGGCAGGGTATACTGTACCAAATGACATAGACAGAAGGGGCTAACATAGTCCAGAGGAAATTAAAGAAAACCAAGGGATGGCTGGCAGCTAGGTGGTGCAGTGGATAATGCCCTGGGCCTGGAATCCACGAGATCTTAGCATATAAATCCAGCCTCAGACACTTACTAGTTGTTTGACCCTGGCAAAGTCATTTGACCTTTGTCTGCCTCAGTTTCTTTAGCGGTCTAAAGGGGGTAATAATGGCAGCTAGTTTCCAGGGTTGTTGTGAGGATGGAATGAGGTGGTATTTGTAACTTTGCACAGTGCCTGGCACACAGTAGGCACTTAACAAATGCTTATTCTTTTCTCAGAACATTATAGGATCATAGATCTAGGACTGGGAGGATCTCAGAGGCCATCTAGTCCAGCACTCTCATATTTCAGATGAAGAGACTGGAGTCCAGAGAGGCTGTGACTTCTCCGAGTCCACACAGGTGCTGCACTTCAGAGGTTGTTTTTGAACCTGCTTTCTCTGACTCTACAGTAAGCTTCTTTCTATTGTACTGCTACGAGGAGGAAGTCCTTGAAGAGCTGCCCCTTCTTCCCAACTTCTGTAGCCCTCCACCCCCACCCCCAAAATCAGAATGAGAAAGAAGAGGATCCTGTGGTTAGACTGGAAGATGTGACCTCTGTGGTAAATGGGAAAGTGGGGGTGGAGTCTTGCATTAAGGGGGGGGGGGTGGCTTACAATATGCCCAGGGCTTTGGAGCAGCTTTGATGAAGGTGTCAATAGAGGACGAGGAGGGTTTTTCCCAGTGATTTCCTACAGCTAGTGTGAGTCTGGAGAAACACTGTGGAGAGGCAAAAGGAGAGGCAGCTGGTATTAGAGTAGACAAAGTACTGGGCTGGGAGCCAGAAGAACTGAGTTCAAATCCTACCACAGACACTTAGCAGCTGTGTGATCATGGGTAAATCACTTAACCTCTGTATGCTTCAGTGTCGTCATCTGTAAAATGAAGGGATTGAGCTCTGTGATTTTTTAAATTCCTTTCTAATGTGAGTTCAAATTCAGCTTTGGATACCAACTGCGTGACCCTTTGTTGTTGTTCAGTCATGTCTGACTCCTTGTGATCCCTTTTGGGATTTTCTTGGCACAGACATTGGAGTGGTTTGCTATTTCCTTCTCCAGCTCATTTAACAGATGAGGAAACCGAGGCAAGCAGGGTTAAGTGACTTGTCCAGGGTCACACAGCTCATAAGTGTCTCAGGTCAGATTTGAACTTCTGAAAATGAGTCTTCCTGACTCCAGGCCCAGTTCTCTATCCACCGTGCCACCGAGCTATCCCTGTATGACCCTGGGCAACTTAAATTACCTAATCTCATCTGTAAAATGGATATAATGGAGATATGGATAATAATAAATGGATAAAATAATAATACATACATACATATATATATATATACATATATAATAATAGCACCTACCTCCTGAGGTGGTTGTGAGGAGCAAAGGAGATAATGATTGTAAAGAGCGTAGCACAGTAGGTGGCACATAGTAAGTTATTATTATTATTAATATAATTCTAGTCCTAAACCTGTGGTCCTCTAAGGCTACCAATTGATTTCCACGTATCTGGATTCTTGCTAGACCCTCTATTATTTAGGGAGAAGCTAGGAAAGTTATAACCCTGCTGTTCGAGATCAGTTGAGGCTAAGGATATCCTAGGCCTCCTATTAGGCATGAGAATCAGGAGTTAGGTAAGCTTTTGGTTTGCTGAAAATATAAAGAGAATTATTTCGAGCACCTTCATTTCTGAAAGGTGTTATTTGTCTGGTCTTGGAAGCCACCCATGTGGATCAGGGCAACCTAGGGATCCCTGTTTCCCCATTGTCAACTGCCAGTGGCATTTTGCCCTGATAGAGGACATGATCCTTAGTGCCAAATTTGGCTGGTCTCCGTGTTCATGGAGGAGGAAGAAGAAGAGAACATACTATTGGTCACTTACATAGTCTGCGTTGATAAGGCCCCTTTTGTTTGCTAGGATTCCTCATAAAATTTCATGAATGAGTTTGATTGATTGATATGGAAGAGCTCTGTCTTGTAATATCAGTTGCTGTGTGTCCAAGGGCATTCAGAGCGGGCTTCTCAGCTCTGTGGGGAGGTATTTCTAGTCTCTTCATTTCAGAAAGCTAAACGTGGGTATCCTTGCACGTAGTGTTTCAGAAATGTCTACCATTCTGAGTTGCTTCATGAAATTTGTAGGCAGAGATATGAAGGTGGAAGTAGCAGAATCTGCAGCTCAGCTACTGTTTTAAGGGTCATTGAGTTTATAAAGCTAGCTTCATGTGCTCTGTGTGGTGACAAGTGAGAACGGTATCCACCGAAGAGTATCTCTGGGCCATTGTCTCCATTTGCGGTATGGCTTCCACCCCTCTCCACCCTGCAAATTGGCTCCCCTCCAACCTCCTTGAACCTCCTTAGGCCACCTTTGGCTTTATTTTGGTCAGTTCCAACCCTGGGCATTTACAGTCTTGCCTCTATAACTCTCCCTTTCTGCCATCTCCCAAATTTCCAGCTTCTCCTGCATTTGAATTAAGGCACTATCTAGCTCACTTTTATTTGCATCCTCAGAGCTTAGCACAAGTGCCTGTCATATAGAGAGCGCTTAATATGTGAGTCCTCTTAATAAGTGAGTGCCCTATCTCTATCGTCTAAAAACAGTAGTAGTAGGAGGGTTGTGCGGTGGAAGAGAGAGCTAAAGCGGCTCCTTTGATCTGTTTTCAAGACCTTTTATAATGAACCCTGGGTCAGGAGACAGCTCCAGGGGGAGTACCTGAAAGCAGGATTAGTGGCTTTATCTGCCCTGGAAGTTGGTGCAGTTTCTTGAATTCTGGATGGTGGAGAATGTGGAGCCATCTGTCCCCAAAGTCTAGAGTCCAAAGCAATCTCTCCTTGCTAAATCAGCAGGGCATAGGAGAAAGAGTGATGGACTTGAGGTCAGAACATCTGAGTTCGATTTTAGACTCCTCTGGGTTCTCTGTTCTCTATATAACCAAGTACAATATGAGAGAGTGGATAGACAAGTTCAAGTGAAAAACACCTGGAGAGTTGGGTAGACTGGAAGCTCAGTCTGGGTCAGTAGTGTAACATGGTGGTCAAAAAGAAATGAACCTGATCTTCTGCTGTTTTTACTGGGTGGTGTAGTGAGTTTCTCCATGACTGGAGGTCTTTGAATGAAGGCTAGGTAACTATTATCAGCTATGTTGTAGGGAGGGCATTTGGCCAGATGACCTCTGAGGACCCTTCCAGCTCCAGATTCTAGGATTCTAGAGCACAGAGTCAAGGGCAGGCCTTTGGGAAACATCTACAATTAGAAGGCAAACACATGTATTTCCCTGTGAAAAAATTCAGGGAAATTCAAGCACTAACTCTCATTTTGGGTTTTAGCCACCTAACCGTTGGTTGCAATTTTCTTGGACCAAAGACGCATAAGTCCTGAACATATTCCAGAGAAAGAACATCCTCAATGCAAACGCTACCTTTTAATCACTTTTCTCTTCTCCCCAACCCTCTGTTCACCCCAGCCTTGTTGTCTCCCCCAACCAGAGGCTGCTTTACCCAAAGCAATGGTTCTCAAAGAGTGATCTGGGGAACCCTGTGGGTCCTTGAGACCCTCTTAGTGGGTCAACACGGTCAAAACTCTTATTATAATAACATTAAGATGTTTCAATTTCCAACATAGTAAATATCAGTAGATGTAACCCATGTAAACAAAAATTCATTAGGGTCTTCAGTACTTTTTGTTTGTTTTTTGTTTTGTTTTTGCAGAGGGGAAGGCAGGGCAATTGGGGTTAAGTGACTTGCCCAAGGTGCTAGTGTGTCAAGTGTTTGAGGCTGGATTTGAACTCAAGTCCTCCTGACTCCAGGGCCGGTGCTCTAATCACTGCGCCACCTAGCTGCCCCCTCAGTACTTTTTAAGAGTGTAAAGGGGTCTTGAGATCAAAAAGCTGGAGAATCCCTGCATTGTAGCAATACTTCATTATACGCAGCATCTTTCAAGAGATGTGAGGAATTGCTGAAGGATGGGAGAAGGTTCAAATATCTGGGCTTCAGTTAAATTTGTCATCGATTGCTCAGTAGCTCTGGCTAGATTATTATTATTATTTAGTAAATAGAGATGAGTCAGAAAGACCAAAATATTAGTAATTATTATTATTATTAGTGGCATTATTATTAATTATCGGCAATTAGTGCAATAAGTGGCAATATTATTAATATTAGTGGCAGACCGAGACCTGGATACTGATATAATTCTGTACCATTCCCTATTTTATAAGAGACTAAAGGACCAGGGTGAAGTCTTGCCTCTGACAAATATTGGCCATGTAACCCAGAACAAGACATTTAACTTTTTGGTGTTCTAGGCGACTAAGGGCAGCGAGTTGGTGCAGTGGGTAGAACACTGGGCCTGGAGTCATGAAGAGTTCAAATTTGGCCTCAGACACTTACTAGCTGTGTGACTCTGGGCAAATCAATTAATCTCGTTTGCCTCAGTTTCCCCATCCGTAAAATGAGCTGGAGAAGGAAATGCCAAACCACTCTAGTACCTTTGCCAAGAAAACCCCAAATGGGTTTACGAAGAGTCAGGCACGACTGAAAAACGACTGTACAGCAGCGAAGGTAACTAAGAGCGTAAATCGCAGAGAAGGTGCCAACATGCATTAGTAGAGGGAGCTTCCTCACCCAGTGCCGCTATAACAATGAAATCTCAGGTCTGGTCCTATTCCCTACCCCCCCATCCCTACTCCCTGTTTTAGAATGATGACTGTAGCAGTGAAACAAAGAGAGAGAATCATACCATTAAAAAGACAGTAAAATTTGCTCCCTCACCTCACAGAGCAAAGATCATAAATCTAGACCTCATAGGCCACTTACTCCAACCTCCTCATTATACAAAGGAGAAAACTGAGCCCTGCAAAAGTTAAGTGGCTTATCCAAGGTCATACAGTCAGCCACATAGAATCAAGATTTGAACACACAGCCTTTGACTCCAGAGACAGAGTCCTTTTCCATTGGTTTTATCCAGGCTTTCATAAGGTCATATTATGCATAAATGAAACCAGGAATATTACCTAGGATATAAGGCCAAAGATATGCTTCTAATGACTGGTTCATAGGACCCGATTCCTCCATGATTTCTCAGGGCTTCTGGAAGCCACTAGTTAAAAGAGACAATTACATGGATCTCTGTTACTGACTGACATATAAGGACTAACTGAGGGTTCAGAATACGATGAAACCCATCTGATATAACCTCTGGCTGCAGGAAACAATAAGTTCAAGGTCTGAATCTTTTGGCATTATTTAAATATTAATAGCAACACTTTTAAGAAGGCCACAGCTATGAGATGAGAGACTGAGAGGCAGGAATCGGGTTGTAGAGGGTAGTTTGTCCTTAATGCGGGAGGCTGGATACTAACAGGTGGGTAAGGCATCTTACACTTATATAACACTTTATCGTTGGCAAAATGTTTTACATTTGATTTCATTTCATACAGCCGCCTGGTGAAGTATATGCTAGTATTCTCCCCATTTTACAGATAAGGCAACTGAGGCTCAGAAAAGTTTAAATTTTCCCCACATATGCATAGCTAGTGGGGCAGCGGGGGCAACATTGGAACCCGAGTCTTCCAAGCTTCAAGTCCTGTGTTCTATTGAAATAGGGAATCTCAGAAAGACCATCTAGCAAAAAGAGATAAGATGCCATGTTTTTCATGTCAGAGCCCCCTAAAATATGTAATTTAGAGCTGGCTCAGAGGGAAGGGGCACTTTAAGAATTGTTAGGGTTTAAATTGGTTTGAAAGAAACAATTTGAATGGGAAACACAGAAAGAGCACGGAGCTTAGTACTGCAGGAAGAGATGGACTATGGGTAGTAAGATCTCATTTCTACTTCTGATTCTGCCACTGATTAGATTTTTGACCTTAGTCGAGTCATGTAATCTCTCTGGGTCCAAGTTCCCTCATCTAGAAAACAAAGGGACATCTCTAACGTCACTTCTAAAGTCTATTAACTCCTATGTTCTCCATTTTAAAGAACAAGTAAAAAAAAAAAAAGAGACCTTTGTCCCAACTCCAACTGGAGACTCAAGTAGTAAGTAGTGGAAAGCCAGGGGAGTCCATGGTTGTGGCAGTCATAGAGGGAAAGGAAAGGAATTGAACAAGGAGTTGAGATAGGGGAAGGGGTTGAATTTCTAGTCAGGTGAACAAGGTCTAAGGTGTTCCATTGTCTCATGGAGAACCCAACTTTGTGTTAAGAGCAGGTCACCTGATTCCCCCATGTTAGGGTATGGATTAGGAAATGGCTTTAGAAACCCCAGATGAGATTCTGAGGTTGGGGAACAATTGTTCTCCATTGCCCTTCCTAAGGAATTCGGTACCCAGAGTCATCTTAGAAGATTGGCTCCTGGGATTTGAGCCATGATGTGGACACTCGGAGTACCACCCCCCTGCAGAAATATCATTTAGCTTATGGAAGATTTGCTCTTGATGGTTGGTGTTCTGAAGATAGCCATTGTAGCAGAGTCAAGAGTAAGGTCTAGCATGGCAGAACACCATGGATATTTCATGATGCCTCAATGGAAATGAACAAAAATAGCCTGTAGATGGCAGCAGGACTAGCAAGCTTCTAGAAACTTCATCACAATCTGAAGATCTTATTTACACTGTTACTTTAGGTAAAGTGAATGTGCCCTGTTATCAAAGTGGCAGATATCCCCGCTGCAAAGAAGTCTAGTGCATTGCTAGAAGCCATTCCCACTTTGGGAGGTTGGGTAAGTGTTCTTTGTGGTTCTTTGGGACCAGAGAGGATGGCTTCGGTACCATGGATGCAGGAAAGTGTGGAGGAATGGTTAGATTTCCAGTTGGAGCATTTGACTCTGACACTGCCTGTGTGACACTGGGCAGAGCACTTCACCTCTCCAGTCTCATGTCTTTATTTGTTAAATGAGGTGATCCTTTTTAGCCCTAATCTATGCTTGCTCCCTAGAACTCTTGGGAGCTCGGGAAGTCAGGAAGTTCTTAGAACATAAGAACAAACCTTTGGTTTATCTAAGGGAGGTGGAAAGCCTACTGTGAACTGAGCAGAAAATTAATTATGTATAACACATACATATGCATAATACATTTAAAATATATATGTAGAATTACGATAAGCCTTGTGCTATAATTGGAGAGAAAACTAGATTTAGAGTAAGAGAATCTAAGGACCTAGGTCTGAACTTCTCTTCTGCTACTTGCTGCTTGTGTCACCTTGGCCCAGTTAACCTCCCCAGGCCACCTTTTCCTCAGTAGTTTGGGCTAGATTAGTGTTGCCAAACTCAAGATAGAAACGGGGGAGGGGCATTAAAATGTTCATAATGATCCCTGCATATTGACTTAGAAAACCATATATTAATATTATCTATGTTTTATTGTATTAAATATTTCCCAAATATATTTTAAGCTAGTTCTGGATGCACTTGGAAGTATTGTAGGGGAGGAGGTTGAGGATTGTTTCACACCTTTGGGGGAGATGACCTTTGGAATCATCTGGTTTGTTCTTTGGCAGAGGGGGAAGAACACTGTATTTTGAATTATAGGATGTGGTTTTGAGTCCCAGCTCTGCCACCATGACTTGCATGATCTTGAGCCCTTTAGACTCCTTGAGCCTGTTTCTTCATCTATAAAAAGAGCAGATTGGACTGGATTCATTCGACAAGCATTTATTTAGCACCTACGATGTGCCAGGCACTCGGCTTAGAGATACAAAGACAATAATGAAACATTCCCTGCCCTAGAGGGCTTACATTCTAATAGGGGAAAACAACATACACACAGCAAAGCAAATAGCAAATATTTACAAAGTTGATACAAAGTAATTTCATGTGTTTTCGGGGCTAGGGAAGGGCACTGGCAACTGGGGTAGGTAAGCCAGGAAATGAGGTCAGGCTTGCTATAGGAGGCATTGAGCCCTAAAGGAAAATAAGGATTCTATGGGGGGGGGGATGGGAAGGGGGAAAGTGCATTCCAGGCATGGATTACAGGCTATGCAAAGGCACCAGGATACGAGATGGAATGTTGATGTGTATCTAAGTAGGCCAGTTTGTTTGGAATGTAAAATGCATGAAGGAGAGTAACGTGCAATAATCCTGGGAAGATAGGCTGGGGCCAGAAGGGCTTTAAATGTCAAATAGAGGAGTATGTTTTATCCCAGAAGGAAAAGGGAGCCACTGAAGCTTCTTGAGAATGGGAGTTACATGGCCAGACAGACCTGTGCTTTTGAAACAAGAATTTTTGATGGCCATGCAGATGATGAATTGAAGAGGGGAGAGGCTAGAAATGGAGAGGTTAATAGAGGCTATTGCAATAGTCCAGCCTAGAGGTAACGAGGGCCTGAACTAGGCTGGTGACTGTCTTAGTGGAGAGGAGGCAAAAGCAAGAAATAGTGTGGAGGAAGAAGAAACAAGACTGGGCAACTTATAAGGGGAGAGAGGGGTCAAGGGGTGACACTGAGCTTTGAAACCTGGTTAACTTGGAAGGATAAGTCATACTCTCAACAACGGGACATCTGGGAAGAATTAGAGATTTTTGGAGGAGGACAGTGAGTTCTGTTTGGCCCCATTTAGTTTGAGTTGCCTAAAGGACATCCAGTTGAAGAGAATGTCCAATGGGCAGTTGGTTGATACAGGGCTGGAGTTCAGGATCTGGGAGTCATCCATACCAAGATAACAGTCAAACCGATGAACCCTGTTAAGATCACAGAAGAAAGTATAGAAAGGAGGGTCTAGGACAGAGCTTTGGGCACACCTAAGAGTGTGGGACAAGGATAAGGACCCTGAGAAGTAGCTAGATGTGTAGGAAGCACTAGCTACATCATAGAAACCCAGGGAGGAGTCTTTAGGAAGAGGAGTGGTCGGTGATCTCTTCATCTCCTTCTCTGAGATGTAGCCAGTGCCATGGAAAGAGTACTGACTTTGTAATCAGAATTCCTTGGTCAAATTCTGACCCTGACATTCACTACCTGTGTAACATTTGGTCTATTAGGTCACCTTTTTGGACCTCAGCTTCTCTGTTCAATATGTGTATACGTAGGAAAATAGGGGGTAGATCAGATAACATCCAAGTTTTCTGCCAACTCCAAATCTTTGTGTGTGTATACACACACACACACTCAACATTGCTTAGAACAATAGCCCTTCTCTCACGGATGAGTCAGTGTGCATGTGTATACACACACAAGCACTGCTTAGGACAATAGCTCTTCCCTCATGGATGAGTCAACTTTCGTGGGTGTCCTCCTGAAATGAAGCTATCTTATTCAAGCTCCTCTCTAACATAGAACTGGCCTTGCAAGGAAAGTGGTTCGGAAAGATTGGCAGGTAGCAGCTTTGAGGGAAGTCTAGAAATCATTGGGGATGCAAGGAACTAACCTGGTGAGATCTTGAAAGAGTTCTCCTTTCTGAGCTTGAAGCAAAACACTGCAGCACAGAAGGATATGTGTGTGTGTGTGCATGTGTGTGCATGCATGCGTGTATGTGTAGGTTAAGGTTCTAAATATATCCTTTTCTTCCTGATAGGCAATCATTCTTCTTTTTAGGGAAAAAGATAGGAGGCAAAAGAGAAAAGGAGATCACACAGATAATTTGACAGACAAGAGAACTTATGTATTAGAAATCTTTTAAGTTTTTGAATGAAAGAAAAAGCTTGAATTTCTACTCAAGGGGGTCTAGAAGTATCAAACATCATCTCTTCTTATGGACTGACTGGAGCCTGGCCTAAAAAGGGCTGATGGAAAGTCTCAGGAAGATTGTTTAATAAAGAGAGGTCAAAGTCAGGCTGGAGCAAAGACTAGAGAGGTGGGATGGCCATTTCCCCTTTCTTCAAGTACTTACCTCAATTCCAGGGCAGGCAGGTTTACCACTCTATGCTTGAGAGCAAAAACAGGAAATTATAAAATGTCCCTCAGGGTAAGCACTTTCTTGTGCTAGAAATAGCAAGCCGGGCCATAGTGGATAGATAGCTGGCTTGCAGTCTCGAAGACCTGGGTTAAGTCCTGCCTCTGGTACAAACTAGCTGTGTAACTCTGGGCAAGTTACTTTATCTCGCAGGGCCCTGAGCCCTTTAAATTGCACTGGTATAGGTAGTTCCCTATTCCAATGAAATTACAGCTCCAATTCCTATTTGTTTTTGATTAGGTTATGATTCCACAGAAATCTAAAAAGTTATCATTAATACTATGGATGCCGATAGAAATCCAGCAACTGTACCATCAGCTAGTGGTTAAGTTTTTATCTTTCTTTGGACAAAGCCATAGCACCAAACATAAGATATATGTGGGGTAATGTGCCCAAAACCACACACTCAAAGAGAATATGGAGACATATGCTACTTCTCTCCAGGACATTGTTCCTAGATGAAATGTGTCCAGATTTTCTTAACTGTTTAGTGTGTTAATAGAAAGACAAAAAAGGAAGTGAGAACAATTTCTAGAAAACTGGTTTTCCAGATGGGTTATCAGTTAACTTTTTTCCTCAAGGATCATAAAAAACACCAAACTTGGGAGCATGAGAACCGCTTTTTCTTTACACGCTTTCTCAAATGTTCCATTTTTCCTATGGCATTCTTAGGTGTAGGTGGCCGCTATATCTAATGCCCTCCTCCTCCCCTCAACACAGGACCTAAAATTCTACCATTGGAGACACATTTCTTTGAGGGCTTTTTGATGGTCTAGAGTTCCTTGTTAAAATGCAAATGGCCTAAGAAGAGAGCACTTAAAAGAAAGATGAAGGATATTGAAAAGGAGAGTAGGAACCAAAATTCAAGATATTTATAGGTCCAGTTCTGCCTCTAGAAATGTAGACTGTTAAAATGAGAACAGACCTTGTGCTAGGGCTAACAATGCATTGAGATCCTTTTAGGAATTGGTTGTGCTGCCACTTACCTTTTATGCCAGTCTTCCCCAGTCAATAGCTGCTGAAGAAGGACCAGTTCACAGCCTGGTTATAAAGGTAAGGAACAGAAATCTGTTGAAGACAACAGGCATGAAGCCCCTCAGAGGAGAAAATCTAAAGTATCCCCATCTCTGTTACTAACTAGTCGTGAACCTCTGCAAAATAACCTCTTTGAGACTCAGTTTTCTCCTCTGTAAAGTGGGCAAGGCTGGACTAGACAATCTCTAAGGTTTCTTCATTTCACCATTCTTTTTTACCCTTTTGCATTAAGCTGCTTCCACAATCCATCAGTTTTTGGTCTCTAAATTTAAGAGGTCATGAAAAAAGAAAGAATGCTAAATGTAGAAATCGACAGCCACGGTCTGAAGTGCTTGGGGGGAAAACTTAACCCCGCACCTTGCCTTTTTCTTCTGCTCTTCCCTGTCTCCCACACCTTTTAACAGAGCACCAATTACATGAACTCCCTCCTTTCTCCCCTGCCTTCCCCACCGTCTTTCCGATGATGAAAAGGCAGCCGAAGAAACAATACAGAGGGATTAGAGAATTCAAAGACCGTGGAGTTAACCCCTAAATAATGGAGAACATGCATTCAAAATAATAATATTCAACACTCTGGCAATGTACTAGTGTGCTACCAAAGTTGGCCCCTGATTCCAGTAAGGAAATCCAATGAGATAAGATATGAAAAGCATTCTTAAAAATTTAAAGTGCAACATAAATGTCAGCTATCATCATCATCATCATCACCACTATCATTATGGTAGAACAGCTTCAAGACATTCAGGGAGAAGACCAGGAAGATTAAAAGCATCATTTCATTATGAAAGAGGAATGTAAAAAACTCACTGATTTACCATGTTAAAAAAAAGATGGCACATTTATTGCTACATAAATGTTATATACATATTGTGTTTTCTGTTACAGTGACAGAAAAGTTTTTGAACTTCTTGCTGCTGGTTGAAAAGGTTTATCAATAATACCTTGAAATTTGACACAGGGTACAAATCTGCAATAAACCAACAATGGAAACTGGAGAACAAGATGAGAAGCAATTCATCTCGGACAATTAGCTCTTACAATACTCCATAGGTACTACACGGTATGCTAGAACCCTACTATGGTCTTAAAATGCTATTGTAAATTTCTGATATTAATGAACAGGTTATGGTAAATAACCCTACATTTTTTACTACCTAATATAGTAAAATAAAGTAAGAAACTTTTTACTGAAAACTTTTTCGATTTCAAAAATCTAGAAAGAGTAATATTTAGAATTCAAGAAATTTTCTTACAAGATTATTGTATAAAAGACTAGCTACAGTGAAAAATAAGCCAAATGTTTTTTTCTTTCTATTTTATGAAGGAAAGCTTCTGGGCATACTGCAAAGTCTAATATAGCCAAAAAGACAACAAGCTTCGAAGAAAAAAGGCCAGGCAGTGGCATGTGGTCACTCACACATCATAAGCAACAACTTCTGTTTAGCTGATTAACACTGAAATGAAGAACAAGGCCACAGATAGAGAGTCAGGTGTTATTTGACAGTATTTGCAAATTAAAGTAACCAAAAGAGTTCACTAAGTCCACAAATGACTGATTTGTTAGGAACCATCCTATATGGAGGATCTAAAGTTCTCTGTTTGCCTGTTTTTTTTTAAACAATTATTTTTGTTCTTTCGAATGAACTAAAATCTCTGAATTGAAAAGTGATTTAGTTCATTTCTTCTGTGAGCTGATTGCCACTGTTGGTATTGGCAATAAAAAATTATTTGCCAAGACAACCTTGTTTAGCATTGTTTTTTTCTCCCAGGGTTGTTGCAGTGGAAGACAGGTTTTGTGGAAGTTCAAAGGGATTATTATTGAGAGGAAAAATCTCCATAGATCAGTGATAGGGTAGGGCTGGGGCGGGGGACACCTTAACATACACTATTAAGATGTGCTAATATGTAATAGTTTAATGCTAATCTGGCTCATCTCCTTGGGATAGGGGCAGTTGGTCTGCAGTTGATTGAGTCACCCACTGAACTCCTCCCGACTAACCAGCCATCCAAACGACAGAGAAAGTAAAGGCTACGATCTGGAAACAAACATCGGTGACCACTGCTCTTATATTCCATTGGGTAATTAGCTCAGAGTGGTGTGTTCCTTCATCATGCTACCTGCCATGGTGACTCCTGGGCTACCTTGAGTTCACCATAATCACAGCCTGAAAATCTCCTTTGTATTTAAATGCATTTTGTGCTTACTTACAGCTAACACTTTACATGTACTATATATGTAGTACTTACTGCTTGGAAAACAAAGCAAATTCTAACAAAGTAGATTCTTTCCCCGGAATTTACACTTCACCTTATTACAAGCTTTACTATGAAACCTAGAAGCCTGAAAGGTTTTATCATTAGAAATAAAGCAATTTATCTAAGGAAAGTGTCAGGGATAAAATACCCCTTCTAAAACCTAAGCAAGGCAAGGGTCATAGTTGGTCTCTGCTCTCTACTCTAACATAAAATGCTTAGATCTTGGCAGGGAGGGGTTTGGACTGTGACTATAACTGTTCAGATTACCAGAGACCAAACACAATGCCCATAGATGGGGGAAAATAACAAGGGAAAAAAGACAGGGAGAAAGAAAAAAAAAAAGCTCTATTGAAGAATATTTTCCTGTTGCAAGGAAAACACTATTCATATGGCAAAAGGAATGGAGAGGGCAATAGAAGCCTTTTCCCTCCCTTTTTTAAGACACTAATAGGTATACTGGGAATGCTAAGGGTCAATGGTTGTCACTGCTTTGTTCTCTGCATGGGAACGGCTTTTATAAATGCTGGCATCAGCCGAGTGCAGATCAGCTTTCCATATCAACTTTTCCCTTTATATGTAGACCTTTACAGTTCCATAACAATAAATAAAATTTGTAGTTACAATGCATTTGTCAATTCAGTTTAGGCACAAGGCAACTTCCACGGCGAGTGGAGAGATCGAGACAGTCTCTGATTGTGCAGAAGCGACACACTGCTCACGACAGAATGATATGTTCTGAACATTTGACGGGCTGAAGTTCTATCTGATGAGCTTTCTTTCTGTCTTCACTTCTTCTGATGCAGGTGTTGACCAGTTGCTTTGATCATAAGATTGCATTTGAATTTCTTGCTTCAAGTGTTTTTGTTTTGTTTTTTTTCTCCTGTCAGATTTGTGTCTTCAGATAATCTGAGTTGTCTGTGTCCTTGTGAGGAGAGGTCACCTTCTATCTAGCCTACCAATCATTCTGGAACTCTGGTATGGAAATTAGGGGAAAAGAATAAGATGAGTTAAGTATGAGACTTGTACATATCTGTCAGAGAATTATTTTATTGGCATGGCAAACCTCATTTAAGCCCCACTTTGATCTAAAGCGGAAAAAAGTTCATCGCACAATCTATATTTGCTTCTATTTTCAGATATGACAAATATCACATTAATAGAGGAGTAGGGGCTAAATGACAGTCATGGGGATGTCAGGGAAAAGGGGCCTGGCTATTTCTGGACCCTGTAATTCAACTCATCCAGTTTTCAAATGAAGAAAGGAAATTTCACTCTTTATTCAGTAAGTAGAACATTAAATAATGAAGAAAAGATTATAGCAGTTCATCATTTATCTAGTTTGGTCAGAATACTGAATGTTCCAAATAATTGAAGCTTATCCTAGAAAGTGCCCAAGCCTATTTTTATTTCGATCATTTTAGATGGAAGTTTTTCTATGCAGTCACCCTTCTATGCCTCATTACACAGAATATGCTAAATATGACAATATTTTCTCAATGGCTGAGGATCATCACTAGGAATAGAAACTAAAGCTGTGTAGGATGTCATACAATGATATCCTTTAGGGATGACTAAGGGGCTACAGTGCAATTTTTACCTACGTTCAATGGACATTCCAGCCAAACCGATCTCCTTAATGTTCACTGCACAAGGCCCTCCAACTCCAACCTCCCTATTTTTATAGACACTGGCCACTCTCTCTTGAATTCATTTTCCTCACCTCTAATTCTTGGACCACCCTACCCCTTTCAAGGCTGAGCTCAGGTGGCATCTCCTACAAAGGGCTATGATTCCCTTAGTGTTCTCTGCCACACTGAAATTACTTTGTATTTATTTGTATGTCCATGATGTTTTCCTCTCAGAAAGAAAAGAAGCTCCATGAAGGCAGGGCTTAGTTATTTTTTTGTCCTTGCATTCCCAGCACCACCCCAGTCTCAGCTGATGTTTTTGCTCTTTCAGCTCTTCTCTGGTTATGTTTAGCAGCAGTTCCCCTGACTTCTAGTACCCACCTCATTGTTTCTTCTGTGAGATCTACTGTTATAGAAGGACTGAAGGTTGTCCCTTGACATTGTGGGGCTGCCTCATTCTATAATGCCTAAGGTTACGGTTGGAACTAGCATTTGTTGTGTTACTTTGAATCTTCCACACCCATCCTATCCCCTTTTATTTTTAAAATAAAATCGAGTTTGGAGTCTGTTTGCGTTAGGGCTAGTGGGTACAACACGTAGTGGGAACCATAACAAAAAGGCCCCATGGGAGAAAGTGACTACTTATTTGTTACTCATCAAAATTTTAGAGGCTCAGCTTTAAATGAGATAGTCCCAGTAAGTCTAACAGGGGTGGGTGGGTAGGACATCCACGTTCTAGGGCTATACAAATGAAACAAAGAAATACTATGGAAAAAAGAAACATCAAATAATCTGGCTACCAATTTCATTCTCAATCTGTACAACCGGCTAAAATGCAATTACTTTAAATCAATCAACAAGCAAGCATTTATTAAACGCCTACTAGGGGTTAAGCCAGTGGGGTCAAACTCAAGGTAGAAACAGATCCTCGCAAGCCATAAATTAACACTATCAGTGCTGTACTGTAGTTTTGTTTATTTTGTTAAACATTTCTCAATTACATTCTAGTCTGTTTCAATCTCTGAGTCTGACTGCTAGGCCAAATAAAAGGGATACAGATATAATGAATAAAACACTACTAACTTGAAAAGAATCTAGTAACTATTACATTATTCAGTCTTATTTTTTGTTGTTGTTGTTGCTGTAGAAATTAACTTTTATAACAGGAATATACTTGATATGAATGAAGTAGGGGAAAAATTCTTCAAATAATTCAGATTCTGGGGTTAGCCATTTACAAGATGAGCTACAGGTTTCTAATATTTTATAAAGGGCAAGAGCACCATTACCAAATAACTGTGTTTTTATTAATAATCCACCATCAGTAGTAAGATAATTCTTTGAAGATGAGCCAAGATAAAGAAAAGAATATTGACCCCATGCCATTATTTCTTTCCCCCTTTTTATTTATTAAGGTCCCATCCATAAAAATGTGGGTCCACTTTTCAGTGGACCACTTTGGCTTTGTCAGCATACCTAGTGTGGGATGAACTGAGGGAATACTGTCCTAGAAAGCCAAGTAGAAGTGGATGACAAAAATTTTAGATAGATTGAAGCATCCAAGTATTTCTAAGCAGGGAAATGTGGAGTGTTAATGGTGGTAGAATATTCCTGGATGGATGGGCCATATCTCTGCTTCCTAGATCAGGGTACCAGTATGTGACTTTTTCTAACTAATTGCATCTATATAAGGCAGTGGGAAGGAAGCGAAAGCCCTGTAAGAATCATATGATATCTTGAGGATAGTAAATAGTTGGGTCTTAAATAAGATTTGTTCCACATGTCAACTTTTAGAACAGAAAGACAATGTTGGAGGCTTTCAAATTGGAGTTTAACTTTAAAATAACCAAAGCCATCATAATTCCATTCTTAGGTTCTCACCTAGACAGAAGTAAACCAATTTGCCCTTTACCTCCCCTGCTCTTGTCCCCACCAAATCCCTTTCCAAGCTCCTACCCCAGACCTACCTGGCCGGTGTTTACATATGACCCATAGGGTTGGTAGTTTCACTAAGCCCAGGATGGCTTCCTGGCAGTGTGGTTGGTGGCTCTGCCGATACGGCAGAAACTTTTTCTTCTTCCCTTCTCTTAAGGCAGGCTGCTTTGGGGTTTAGGTTCCTCTCTGTAACAAGGCAGGGGAGGGGGAAGGAAGAGCCTTCATTATTAAACAAAAAACTACAAACCAGATGCCATAATAATTGGACACAAAACCACCACTTTACTGGAGTTCTTGATGTCCATGTAACTGTTCACCACATTGAACAAAATCACAATGTAGATCCCAGCGAACATCACTTCTCTCCCCAAAATATGAGTTCAGATGGATAGCTAGATCCATGCCTCCCAACGTCCAAATATTTTGTCTAGTCTCTATTGCTTCTGATAGAGACAGTCTTCTAGGGATTGCTTTGATCTGTACCGACACCTCAAACCTAATCCAACCTACTCTGGGGATGAACGTCTGAGCTGCCCCTGTGAGCGGCTGTAACCCCCTGAGCGTCCTGCGGAGATGCAGCGCACTGAATTGATATGAGTGCTGACACTATCTGTACCTGGGAGACATCTGGGCTCAGCCTGGAATTCCATCAGCTTAGAAAATGCTTTATAGTAACAGACAGACCACTCAGCCAGCCCCAAGGCGATGAAAAAAATCCTGAGGATTTTCACCCTCGAAGTTAAGCGACATCCTCTCAAGGGAGATGGGGAGCTGGGGCATACCCTGTGACTTTTCTTTGATATAACTGTGGAAAGAACTACTTCGATTGCTGTTCTTGAACTGGAGGGAAAGAAAGGAAGACGAGCAGTCTTTTCTTGTGTTTCTAACACACAAAGTGGCTAGCTTTTTGAACAGTTAAGGAGGACTGAATAGTTAGGAAGTACAGTATGTGTATATGAGGGAAGGAGGAGAAGGAAGGGAAAGAGACTGATTTACAAAGAGAAATAAAGAAGAAAAACCAAATCAAAACAGAAAATCAGTTCTCTCGGGGATTTTTTTTTGACAGGGATGCTAACTGTAGAAGTGCATTTTAAGAGAACCCAATATGGGAAAATGTCAGGGTACAAAAAAACCCATGTGAATTAGATTGTGATCAGGCTCACCCAAAAAATTTGGCCTCTGTTTTGGAAATGAGGTCTTGTGGCTAGCTTGATATAAACCTCTAATTAACACAGGGGTTCTTAACCTGGGATATGTGAACTAATTAAAAAGATATTTTTAGAACTGTATCTCAATAGAATTTTTTGCAATTCTATGTATTTTATTTTATGCATTTAAAAACTTTTTTTTTTCTGAGAAGGGGGTCTGTGACACAAAAAAGATTAAGAAGTCTTGATTTAATAGGTCTTGGAGTCCCTTTCAAGGTCATTCCAAGGGAATTCTAGCCCAAGAAGTTGTTGGGTGAAGGAGAAGAGTTGGGCAAAGCAAAAACAAACCAACCAGATGATGTAACAGAAAGTTGCATTCATTGATGAAGTGGACCACTATAGTAAACAGGCTAAATATCACCAGAATAACCATTTGTTGGCAAAAGGCTGATAACAAAGATCATGCATGGACCAGTTTTCCTATGACTACTGGAGGGTGGGTAGGGTAGATGTTTTATAATTGGCCCCATATAGTGCTGTCATGGTGAAGGGGCAGGGCTTAAAATTGTAGTATTCAAGATTCTTCTCTGATACAATGGCAACTCTGAGTTGGTCTTTTCCAGATCCCTTAGCCACTGCAAGCCTAATGCAATTAACCTTCTTGATAGGACTTTTGAGATTTGTGTGAAATGATCAGATCCTGGGTAGGAATGAGAATTTAACAGAGGTGCTGGGCCCTTCTGCCTTTTTTTTTTTTGAACAGGGAATCTGCTCTTCTGTTTTTAATTCGGGACAACATGTCATCATGAAGTCATGTAAAAAATAAGGTTCCCTAAGCCTAATAGTATTTTAGCTATTTTTTTTCTACTAGACTATAAGTGCCACGAGGGCAAAGACTCTATTTTTATAAAAAATATGTAGCTTCCTATCACTTAAAATAGGGCTCTGCCTATAGCAGGTCTTCAAAAACATTTTTATATTGAATGAAGCAGATATGTTAAAGGCTTTGATAACCAGTGGTGACTTGGACCAGATACTAAGTGCTTCCCAAACGAGAATCTTCCCAAATGGAATCTTCAAAGATCAGTTGCCCTGTCCTCTATTGATCTGAATCAAGAGCACTGCAGAATCACAGAATCTTACAGCTAGAAAGGTAACAGATAACAGATTATCTAGTCCAGCCTCTGCAAAGCCGGAAATGGGGACACTTGTGGCAGACTGGGGTCGTGGAGAACCTCCCGTGACTCATTATGGGCAATCTACCTCATTCAGTGAAGTGTATCTCCCCTCCCAAAGGTGCAAACTACAATAAAAAATCATGCCCAGTTAATCCAAGCCAAGTTCATTAGTTTCTCAGAAAGGCCCATTAAAGGAAGCCTTGTACAAAAGGTCATGTGCATCCAATCGTGCTAGGATGAAGGCATGTGGACAGATACTAAATAATATGTGGTATTGACTGACGAAATTGTAAAACTTACCCCAAGGGCCCATCAAACCACTCAAGGTGGTGGAGTAAGTCTGGGGTGGGAAAACAACTGATGGGCAGCAAGCATACCTGCAGAATGTGTACTTCTAACCATGAGAAGGAAATGTGTCAAAGGGCACAATGACCAAGCGAATCCATGGTACCTCCAGGACCAAGTAAAACCAAGGGTCTAAGGAGCCTGATGAGATCTGGCTTGGGCAGGCAAAAGGTTGGGTATCAAGTAGTGGATAGAGATGGAAGTATCAGGTATATATTGGGTCTAGCTGGAGCAAATTCAAGTCCAGAGATGTCACCTAAGTCAGGGAAGTACTGGAAGGTAACTTAAATCTAGGCAGGTTAGAGTCTAGGGGGTCAGACGAGAATCAGCAAGAGGAAGAAAAGGGAGCTGAGTGAGGATGCTCGTTCCCTATGAATGAGGCTGTAAGTCCACAGGTGGTGACTATATTTAAAAAGCAATCATCAACCAATAAGCATTTATTAAGTGCCATAAAGTCATCAAAGTTCTGAAGGTGAACACTGCTTACCTGAGAAGAGTAGCCTCTAGAGGCATTAGGATCTTTGGGAAATCCTGAAATCTTGTGTTTAAGGAATCACAGCAAGAAAAACAAAAGTCTGCCCTCCTGAGTTACAACAGCTATATATTTTTTTGCCAATGGGGAAGCCACCTACCTCGGACTTGCTGTTCTAGACTGAGGATGACTGCCACGGCCTGGTGAAGAATGAGGAGCTTTGTCTGGGGTTTTTCACTCTTTAAGTGAAGCTGACACATTCTTCCTAGTTCTTTGAATGCCTCATTAATATCCCGCACACGCAAGCGTTCCCTGGCATTGTTAGCCATCCTCCTTTCCTTCTCCCTTTCCACTTTCTGCTCTGGGTTCAAATCTTCATCTTCATTAGTACTGCTACAAAATTGAAACAAAAGACACATAACTATCCCAGTTATCTCCTTTTTTGTTTACTGTATGGCGGGCGTGGGGATCAGATGAAGATGGAGAAGGCTGACAGGAAATATGAGCTTTTTTTGTACTGGAGAAAAAAATGATTTTTTGCTAGCGTATGACCTATAAATCTTCAGGGCTATTCTTCTGGATGGCCTACTTTGGACATCCCACAACTTGTAAGAAAAATCAAATGCTACACTCAATTTGTCCTTTCAGCATATAGAAATCCCTTCTTCAAAGAAAAGGAGTTTCCCACCTTTCCTTTAAGCATCTACTGATATCTGCGGTGTCAGCTATCGAGAGAGGAATCAATTCTTGTTAACTCACAAATCATGGAAATTTCTGAAGTATTTTTGGACAGCATGGAATCCAAATTTTCTTTACTTGACTAAAAGTGTCATTCCCAAAGAGGTAACAAAAAAAAGTCAAGACAGCATGGAAGTGTAAAGTACCAGGGCTGTGAGAGAGTTTGATTAGAAGGGTCAATCGATCCAACCCAACAACAGATGAACCTCTTCTAATGTAACAGAAAGTAAAATGATAGTATGATGTTTAATTATCCCATTCTTCCTTCAGCAGAAGTGACAAATAACGCCAAGCTTTATAAACAGCAAGTGCCGCAACGAACCAAAGGGAAGTCTACGAATGTCTGGAACACGGAAATGATGTATTTGCTCTTCCATCCATGATATGTACACATGGATTACAATAGCTCTCAGCACCATACTCTTGTAAAACAAAGGAAAATTGTACACACGTTAAGTACATGTATGTATTATAAATGTGTGTATAACATAGAATCTGCAAAAGAGTCAGTAAGTATTCTTTAATCATCCAGTTCTTACCTATACTTTAAAGCTTTGTGAAACTGTTCCCGACAAATCAAGTGCATACTGAGTTCTTACCTCGCTTTTATTCTAGGCCCTTTTAAAAAACAGTCCATATGATGTAATTTAGTCCTTAAGGATATATCATTAAATTATAAAAATTTAATAAACACCTACTTGTACAAGGAACTGGGTTATCTTCTCTGTTTCAGCTATGCAAGTCTGATCTCTCTAATCAGACCGGCAGCTTCTTGAAGGTAAGGACTGTGACAATTCTTCCACACACCAGCACCACATTCTTCCCTCCACAGTGTCTAACAGAGCACAATACTAGGCACAGAGTAGACCCAGCAGGGGTGGGGAACCTGAGGCCTCGAGGCCACATGTGGCCCTCTAGGTCCTCAAGTGTGGCCCTCTGCCTGAATCCAAACTTCACAGAACAAATCCCCTTAATAAAAAATTTGTTCTCTAAAACTTGGAATCAGTCAAAAGACCCAACCCAAAGACCTAAAAGGTCACAGGTTCCCCACCTTTGTAGTAGGCACACAGTAAATACTTTAATCTTGCAATTACTTTTACTTGTGGCCAAGCTAAAACAGTTAACGGTTTTAAGACCAGTTTGCTGACAGATACCTTGTTCTGCCTCGAGATGAAACCTTGATATCTTTTTGAGAGGATTCATCATCTGATTTCATGTCATCAGAGGAGGGGGGTTCATGGAGATTTTCATCCTTTTCCTTGTTTTCAGACTTGATTTCTGTTGGACCAACAGCCCCCGATTGGCTCTGCAGGCCACCTGATGATCCAAATGAGACAGAAAATAATACTCAAGGTTACTCTGTTATAAATGGGTAGTCTCAGTTCTGAATTAGAACTAAAAACCACAAGATCTCACTTAGTGCTTAATGACCTATGTTCATCACAGAGTTTGGGTGGGGTGGGGGTGGGAAAGATTATGCTCACAACAGGGTAAGTCTAAAAACACACCAAAATCATGCTGCTCTTAAGAGCCTTTTTTTTTTTTGGCTATCCCTGTCCATCAATGCCAGAGAAAATTCTATTGCATTTATGCTAAAAAAAAGAATACACACGACCCTGATAGTAAGAAAGGAGTTTTTCTATTATTATAAGGAAACAGATTTTTTTTTGGCAGGGGGGAAGGAAGGGAAATTGGGGTTAAGTGACTTGCCTAAGGTCACACAGCTAGTGTGTCAAGTGTCTGAGGCCACATTTGAACTTAGGTCCTCCTGACTCCAGGGTCAGTGCTCTACTCACTTCGTCACCCTGCTGCCCCAGGAAACAGATTATTTCAAGCTTTAGGCAATAAAAATAAAATCAAGCATACTAAATTGTAATTGGAGGTGAGGATGAAGAAGAAAATGTATCTCCATATAGTACTCAGCTGAGTCCTGCCTGCCAGGGAAACAATAATTCTAGCACACTAATGTAGGCAGCAGAATGCTCGGTGTACCAGGAAAACATTCCCATTTTACTTGTTTAGGTTTTGATTCTAATGGATTGTACATCAATTATCACCATTCAGAGGCTAGAAGGTTCTCATTCATATGGAATGCAGCCAACGCACTCTGGAAAATCCTCCTTTGTTCCCAAGGGACTAGTAGCTTCAGCTTCGGTCAAGGGTATAAGTAAAGGAGCGAGAGTTATGGTGAGACTGAGAGTAGACAGGGAGGTAGTTGCTTGGCTGAGGGGACATTAAACATGACTCTCTTGGCCATTGAGAGTCCACTAGATCCTTATAAACTGGACACTAGTGCTTAGCATATACAAATCAAGGCCTTGGGGACTTGCTCTTCACTTTCTCGATTTCCTAGGGTACAACCCAGAAAGGACTTGTGATTTGGCAACTTGATTTGGAGACCATTAAAGACAATTATTACAAGCTAGAAAGTACTCTGGTTACATTATTAATGAAAAATAACAGTGGATCAAATGATTACCCCTGTAATTTTCTTGTGTTTTGTGATTCAAATCTGTGCTTGAAGCAGGGACGGTACTGGACAGGACTGAATGATTGCCATTAAGATTAACAGAGTCTTCCCGATGAGTTCCAACCTAAAGCAAAGAAATAAATTTCTATCAGTGGATTCAGGACCAAAACACTTTAATTCAATTTAGCAAAGAGGTAGGTATAAGGCATGTAAATTAGACATTTCTAAGCAACATTTTCTATTTTGTAGGTATATCGAATGTGTCCTGATATTTGTCTTTTAAAGTGAACTAAAACAATATTTTTACCTAAGTCATTAAATCAGATACAGCAGATATTATTATGATGCTCTTCCAAGGACAGAGGAGTTTCTTCCAATGGATTAGTCTTCTGGCCCATTTTGGATTCATTTATTTGATCAGTAGTACTTTGAGTATGAGAGAAAAGAAAATCAAATCTAGCGGCATAATGTTCTCCTAACCGACTGCACAATGAGGAGGTACAGAGCACAATGGGTAATTCTTTCAGATCTCCATCACACGCCTTGCAGAATGAAGTATTTCTCCATTTTGTTCTGTTTTTACTTATGTGGCTTGTGGCTAATCCAAATAAAATGTCATTAAGGTTAACCTTGCTTTGAAACATTGATGCACCCACCTCTTTGTGACTTCCTCCACTGATGTGGTCCACAGGTCCTCCACTTCTTCTATGAAAGACTTAACCCATCTTTTTCCATTAATCCTCGTTAGGGAATCTACCTGACACATGGGAGGCCTTCCACTGATTCTTTTAATGTCTCTGAGGAACCAAGATGATGTTTGGACAGTCCATTTGTTGGCTCTCATTCTCTTTACCCATCTAGTCTTTTCTGGGTGTTCATGTCTTTAATGAACTCTTCTATGTGACTTTTCTACTTCCACAAAATTCCAACTCTGATGCCTTGTTGTGGTGGAGAAGTAACCCTAAATTCTTAAGAGATATGTTCATGATGTGTATCTCTTAGCAAATCTTATGAAGAAGCTGGAAAGGATTTCAGTTCAGAAATGGCAATTCAGACACTATATCTGCATTGCAAGAACCAGTCTAGCTAATTTCAGAAATGGTCAACACCAGAATACTGGCCAAGAGCAAAATATTTAAGTCCAAACTCAACTTTTTTTTTTTTGGCAGCAGGGTGGAGGGAGGAGGCAATAGATTCCTATGAATTTTATGAATGTTTCCCTTTTTTGTTCAGTTGAAGTTTACCATTTCTGAGTATGAGCTCATGCTCTCTAATATTGGCTAATGGTTTGGAGCTATCTAGGACCCAGTTCCACTGGAAACTATCTTTTATAAGTATATCAAGCCTTCAAGGACTCATTTCCTTTTAAAATACGCTACTGATTCAGCACTGAATGCAACCTTTTAGGACACAGAGGGCGACTCCTGCCTTCAATAATTCTCATTTCTCTAGACCTCTTCGACCCAACTCCCTTGTTCTGTTACTATGTATTTTAACTTGGAGAACCCAATCCTTAGAGAGTATCAAGATATAAAAACATAGGTGATTTAGGAATAAAGAAATCACCCAAGACCTAAATGAACCTGGCAATTACTAAGTCTATATCTAAAAGAGATAGAGGAAGAGGTTCTAGGTTTACAGAAATATTTATAGCAGCTCTTTTTATAGTGGTAAACTAGAAGCTGAGAGAATGCCCACCAATAAGGAGTGGATGAACAAACTGTGTTATATGAATGTTATGGAAAACTATGAGCTGTAAGAAATGAGGAAATAGATGATTTAAAAGAGATATGGAAAGATTTGTATGAACTGAAGCAGAATGAAATGAACAAAACCAGAACAACTACAGCATAAACATTATAAAAAAGAACAATTTTGAAGACTTTTATAAACTGATGAAAACTGAATGAGGAGCAGAGCAACTTTAAAAATTTTTATATTTTTCCAATTACTTGTAACAACAATTTTTAACATTTGTTTTTTTAGATTTTGAATTCCAAATTCTTTCCCCTCTCCATTCCCAAAGAAGGCAAGCAATTTGATAGACTATAAATGTACAGTTGTGCAAAAACATTTCCATATTAGCTACATTGTGAAAGAAAACAGAGCAAGAAAGAAAAAGAAAAAAAGTTTAAAAAATGTATGCTTCTATCTCCATTCAGACTCCATCAGTTTTTTCTCTGGAGGTGGATAGCATTTTTCATAATAAATCCTTCAGAACTGTCTTGGATCTCTGCATTGCCGAGAATAGCTAAGTCATTCACAGTTGGTCATCGTACAGTATTGCTGTTACTGCGGACAATGTTCTCCTGGTTTTGCTCACTTCACTTTGCATCAGCTCATATAAGTCTTCAGGAGAACAATTTATACAGTAACCACAATGCTATAAAGATGAACAGTTTTTGTAATTTTAAGAAATATGATCAAAATGACCATCCATGATTCCAGAGGATGAATGATATAGTATGTTATCCACTTCTTAAAAAAAAGAGAGGTGATGAATGTAGGGTAAGGAATAAGACATATATTTTTTAAACATATGCATCAAGGGAATTTGTTTTTGCTGACTATGCATATTTGTTACAAGGGATGCCCCCTCTTGCACCCCCATGGAGTAGGGATGCATAGGGAAATGGAAAATAGATTTCTGTTCGTTCAAAAATAAAACCTTAATTAAAAAATCCTTAACAGAAAATAATAATAAATCATAAGATCTCAGAATTGAAAGGGACCTTAGAGATCATCTAGTCCAACATCCTCATTTTATAGAGGAGGAGGCTGAGGCCTAGAGAGATTTAGCAACTTGCCCATGGTCAAGAGCCAGGATTTGAACCCAGCACTTCTGGCTCTAAATTCAGTGTTGAATGATAATTCACATTTCTATAGTACTTCCAATTCTTAGTCTAGGGTTTTTTCTCCACAAGTAAATTCATAACTATGCTGATTTTAATTATTACATTTAATTCCTTAGAAAGCTATGGCACTTAAAATAATTTATAACATGTACTTACCCTGAAGTATAAATATGTATAAACTTTTGCTAAATGTACATATTTTCATTGTTTCTCATATTTTCTCTAGACTATCCTTCAAATGTTTTTTAAAAGAATAGTAAAAACTTATCAATAATTTCAGACAATTTAGTGCAAAAGATTTTAGAGTACATAAAATACCAAACTGATAATTCTGATATTTAATCAAAAGAATGCAAGTAGAAGTTGACCAAAAATGGCCATCAAAGACAGGCCAGCCAAGCCCATGCAATTGTCTATTATTGTATTCTTATTAAAACTGGCTACAGATGAAGCTTTTTAGTGGAACAGTAGCAAACATGTCAACTAGAAGATTAAGCCTTTAATTAAATAGGTTTATTGCCCAGAGTTACACATGAGAACCACTGTTTTTCAATAAATCCTTCAATCCTAGTAAACTGCTGAGCTTTGAATCCCTCCTGAGTAATTAATATAGCTTTTATCTTTCATGTCTTAGTATGGGTTTTACCCAGAGAGAGATAAATGCCCTTATGCAAGTTTATCCTTTGTTTAATACACATGGTTTCCCATGAGCCAAAACAGAAGTAAGACAGGAACTAAAAGCAAGATTTTAGGCCAGTCGCTGATAATTCTGCAAAGGACTAGATATATCATATTAATAACAGCAATATAGTGCTTTAAAGTTTACAGAGTGCTTTACAAATATTATCTCATGTCAGCCCCACACTGACCCTAAGAGATAGGTACTAGTATTATTTCCATTTTATAGATGAGGAAACTGAGGCAGGTAGCAGTCATGTGACTTGCCCAGGGTCACAAAGTGTCTGAGGCTGGATCTGAAGTCAGGTCTTTCTGACTCTAGGTCCAGTACTTCTTGACTTTAGGTCCAGCCACCAAAATACTTTGTGAATATTATACTAACCATTCTATTGTACTTCAGAGAAGCAAACAACCTTCTCCCACCATTAAGTTATTTATTTTTTAAAAAATGTTGCTGTGCATCCTCATACCATCCCCAATCATTCATTTAATGTCTCTCATATCCAAATTCAGATGATTTTGAGATTATACCTGGTTCAGGATTTTAAAAATTGGGAGTGGATAACCAAGAGTTGATTGTATATGTCTTCTAACCTAATACATAATTTCATGATACTACAATAAACTTGTCTTCTGAAAAAGCTCCCAAATCTGCCCTTCATTTTTCATAAACCTCATGAAACTGACATATAGGTTTACATGCCCAAAATTGAGTGAGTGGGGAAGTAAAGATTAAAAATGAAAAACTATTTGTGAAATTCGTAAGGAAGAAGGGAGAGATATTATAACATGTTTCATAAAACTCTGCCTTAGAAGGTATATTAATTATGCTGGTTCTTAAAATGAGGGTCAAGTTAGAGACAAGGAAAACCTAACTCTTCAGGGGGTGAGCTGACTCAAAAAAACGTTTAAAAACTATGGTACCAACTTGGCTCTAAAGAAAAGACCTAAGAATGTATTTCCCACCTTTTGTACAGGGAGGGGCTGTGTGTGTGTGGAACACAATGTATAATATTAGACTTATTTGAGGTATTGGTTAATTTTGCTAAACTTTTTCTTCTTTTTTCTTCTGTTATTACAAATTGCATTGCAAATATTACAAATTACAACTTCTGTGTTATAAGGCACAGTTCACTGAGAAAGGGAGAGAAAGATAAAGTGGGGAAACAAAGGTGGTATGAACCAGAAGATGTCCATACCTTAATTTAAAAAAAAACAACAGGGAAAATACAACACAAATTTCTACTTCTTTAGCAACAACAACAACAAAAAACCGCTAGGCTTAGGTCTAAGGATCAACACAGTGATTTTGAATAATTCAGAAAATGGGCTGCAAATAAAATCCATCTTGAGTCTAACTGGTTTCTTCTCCTGTTAATGCTAATTGAATTGTAAGTTGAATCATTTTGGCTATTGAAATACATGTTGAATCTTCATGTTAAAATAATTAATGGGAAGTGAAATAAAATATTATAGCTTTTTAAAAACTCTTCTGCAAATAAAGTAGCATGAATTAAGTCAATATGAGATTAAAACTAAAAGTTTTCCTGCATTTTTAGCAGTATATATTAATTTAAAAGCTGCACATGATGGTAATACCAAATTTCATAGTTAACTTTTCAATCTTTTCAGCATTTCCATTTTTAATCTCATACATGTGATTTTGGTTGTTAGCTATTTCAACTGGATGAATTAAGAAAACAAAGGAGAGCAACAACTTATTATATTTTGCCTACCCAGTTAAGTTTCATCTGCCAAATTCCTCATGCTATTGATTTCAATTTTCATTGCTTTTCTGAAGCTAGACTTATAAAAGTTGCGTTCTTTTACTTTTTAAAGTGGTTGAGCCCTAGGATGGCTGGCAGATGATGATCATCCTAACTAACCAGGGATTTGTCTTCAACTTCTAAGGCTTTGTAAAAAATGTACCAACAAACAAGTACATCTCCATGGCATATTTTAACTAAGTATTTTATCATGCTAATATAAATTACCAACTTCCAAATGAAGGCATTTTCATTTATTGGCACATAGAGCAAAAATATAAACTTTCTATAAAATTCTCAGACTAGTTTCAGAGCTTGAAGTCTGGAGTTTCTCATCTTAATGAAGTTAGCAGAAACTTTCTCTTTGTAACCCGATTCCCCTTGCAAATGGCCCTCTTACATTTTCTGGAGAATATAACTTTCACAGTCCTTACAATCCCTTTTTAACCCTTGCTCACTCTCTGCTCCAAAGTCCTCGCTTTAATCTGCAGAGCTGCATTCAAATGGCTCTGTCCACATACACAACAGGTGTACAAACAGTTCTTTGTCTGAGTCGGGGGCCCTGGGGCCAGCCAGATAGGATGGAGTTTTAATTGTTCATCTTGTTAGCATACAGCTGACAAGCTGCTATTGGGAGAGGAGCTGGGGAGGGTGAACTGCTCCCCCTGCCATCCTCCGAATTTCAATAATCATGGAGGTCCTCACTTCAGAATAAAAGCTCTATCTTAGAAAATGACATCATCTTGCATTCGAAAATCCCCTTCCTCTTCTCTCCCCACCCCCATCCACTGTCATACTTTTGCTGGAGCACTCACAGAGGGACTTGTTTTCATTTAATTTGACCAATGGCTTTAGTACCCACAATGGAAAATGTTAAATCTAATTAGCTGATGAATAAGAGGATGGTGGATTAGGGTAGAAACCCAAAAGTACTGTCTGAATCCCCTTCTGATTCTGAATCTCATGCAGCCCATTTGTACAAATTATACTATACACTGAATACTGATTTCAATTAATTAGTATTAATCCATATATTGATTAAAGAATAGTTTGCCCTGTTCACTTTGAAGCTATTCTGCTTTGTCTGAAGAGGGTTTTATTATTATTATTATTTTTTGGTTAGGACTCATTTACATTCTGTTGATTACTATGAATATGTAACGCCTACCTTAAAAATCAGTTTAACAGTGTTTTCTTAGCAATTATCTTGGCAGCAACATAAAATTGTTTTCAAGTCATAAGATGGTTTTAAATTACAAAAATGCTAAAAACTTTTTTAAAAGTAGGAACTTTAAAAATCATTTAAATATTATATAAGCTTAATGAAAATAAACCACAAACAATTCTTCTGCTTATAGAAATTGCCTAGGAAAAGTAAACTCGTAGAGGAAGCTGCATAAACTGTGTGGACAGAATTTCCACAGTACAGGAAGCTAATCCGCATTTCTAAAAGACCATTCTATGGATAGGGAGTAAAAATTGCTTTCAGTCTTTTTTTTCCATAAGAGATAATATATTTGAGACTTACACAGTCTATCTTGTTTAAAAATGTTTATCCACACTGACCCTTAAGCAACTTGATCTAAAGTTACTTAGCATTAAGAAAATGGCTGTTTTCCAACAGATTTAGATCAATTGGCTTTGGCTTGCATTTTTCAATGATTGAGTGAGGTACCTTTAAATAATAAGAGATAACGTGGGACTATTTACTTCTATGTGGGAATATTGTGTTTCTGTCCATTGCTCTAAGGGAAACAAAGCTAAAGTAAAAAGCAAAAAAGAACCCGCTGGAATGAGTATGAGCTAAATTCCCCTAGTACAGTGAACAATGAAGGCAAAAAAGAACTCAAGGATGAGATGTTATCCAGTATAATTAACAAGCATTTAAAAAAAAAGAACATGGAAGAAAATAAGAACCAAGCTCCTACAAACATAAACGCTTTTAATCTCCTAGATGCCAGCTTGAAAATGAAATCACCCTCCTGATGGGGAACAAATGACAGATGTCAGAGGACTTCATGTTAAAGACAGAGTAGCAGTCTATCTTTAAAGAAAGACTTGAATCAAGGTACCAAGGCAGCAAGCACATGTGGCAGGCAAACACCTAATATTTCTGGGGCCTCCGGAATGGACTAGATCAAATAAGGTTATTACTAATCTCCAGTTTTACCTTTAACCCCAAACTTCCTTTTATCCTTTATCATTAAAGCCTTTATCATTAAAATAAATAAGCAAGAAAAAAGGAACCCAAACACTCTAATTTATTTCAGTGTGTTCCCAAAGCACTTTTTGGGGGCCAATTTAAAGCTTTAAATGTTATATTAAACACAACAGTCTTTCAATGCCAAATACTAATTTGATAAGTCTTGGATTTTTATAACATTTTCCTGAAGCAAATATTGTGAAACACAAGACTATAAAATTCCAAAGGAGAAAGGAAATGAAGTAAACTGGGATTTTAAAACCTGGCTCAAAAATTGAGCAAATATTAAAAATTAAACCATGACTGGTTGCACTAATCATCTAAAAAGGAGTTGAAATTACTCATTTCCTAGTTTCTTTTTTCAAAAGCATCTTCTTTCGGGGAAATTTAATTTTTGTTTGTGTGTTAAGTGAATAAAACATCTCAGATTAAAACTCTTCAGCAGATGAAGCTTCATTTATTGTTAGACTATAATGCCCGAGAATCTTGCTTAGAAACAATATCAAAAAAGTTCAAGTATTCTGATGCTAACCTACTTAAATGTATTTTTGAATGACTGAAAAGATTTCCTATTTTAGATACCAAATAATGATTTCCCCAAACAGGTAGATAGCATTTCCACATACCAAGAATATTTGCTTTAGTTGATCATACAGAAGAGACCTTAGGGATCATAAAATCTAGAACTGGAAAAGACCTGAGAAATCATCTAATCCAGCCCTAGCGTTTCTCAAAGGAGGAAAAGTGAGGCCCAGACTGAGGCAAAGAGTCTCTCAGTCACGTAAACAGTAAACAGCAGAGCTGAGATCTGAACACAAATTCCGACTAGACATCCTGCCTTCTCTCTGTTGTTCTACACGATCCCTTCGTTCTGCATGTAGGAGACTTGAGGTCTAAGGAACTGAAGTGACTACAGCCTTGGTCCTCTCACTCCAAATCCAGTGCTATTACCACTCTACACTTTACAAGTTAATAGAACCGTACAGCAGCTATTTCTATGACCATCAAAACAATCCTTCGTCCAGGTGACTACAAAGAATTTGATTCAACAGATAAACTTGTGTCACAAACAAGTTCCTGTCCACATAAAAATATCGCTCTACAATAAAACATAAGAAATAATTTAAGTTAGAGATGACAAGCTGTTTATAGTTCTTTTGTAATGATATCAAGTATCATTTAATTCCATTCCCCTATCATTTCAGCCTACCCCAACCAAAGCCACTTACACCTTCAAACTATCCATCAAAATAAAGGAGACAAAAGGATTCTGGAAGAAGTAAATGATAGGGATAATGTGTGTTTAATATTTCCGCCTTTCCCAAAAATGGGTTTGAAGCACTTCACTTGTTAATTCACTAGCAAGATGCTAGGAGTCAGTTTTATATCAGCTTTAGGTTATGGAAGATGTAGAAATTACGGTGAATGAGATTTCCAAAAAATATATTCATCTGAGCAAAACTCCAGCAACAGCAAAGAATGATTTGGAGGTTCTGTGACATTGTACAAATGGTATTTTAACTGAATCAAAATGACTCTACTTGATTTAGAAAATAAATGAATGAAATAATGAAAAACAAATGTTCCTTAAGAAGCTTCTTGCACAGGCTCTATCATGAAAACAAACTGTTAGTAAATTGAGGATAGATTGTAATAGCTCTTATTTAACATCCTTTTTTTGTACTACGGGGAGAAAAAACAAAATGACTCCTCCTTCTCTCTCACCTATTCTGAGAAATTAGAAACAGAAAACTTGAATGTGAGACAAGTTAGGGTCCAGCTGATAATGAAGACTAATTCCAGAACACAGAATTAACACATTACTTATTCCTAACACAGTTGTAGTGTTTGGAAGTTGAAGGATGGAAACAACCAAACCAGGAAGGCTACTTTTGAGGATGGCTGGCAGTGGTTATGGTGATACACTCCAAACATTAAACACACACATACACACAGACACTGCTCCAAACATTTGGAAAGAGTTTATTCCATATGGGTGGGTACCAAGTGTGTATGCAAAGTGCAGGATTCCCAGCTGTGCTGACGGAAGTCCTCTATCACGGATGAGAGAGCGCCAAGGCAGCAGTCTTCCTAGCCTCCAGATCTTTCCCAGAAGCATGCCTCAGCCTGCTCTCAGAGAACATCAGGCAGAATTTCATCTTTATTTCGATCTAGTCCTTTTTCAGTTGAGACTGTGCACCAAAAAGACTCAAGGTTATGAAGTTAATTTCCCTGTTTGGGGCCTCGAGTCACGGATACTACCTGGATGCTGTCAACTTTTTTCATCTTGGAGCTTTGATCTTTTTGGTGAAAGCCAGGCAATGAAAACTTCTAAGACAGGACCTTCAGGAGGTGGTATGGTTTAAGTCCCAGTAGAGTAACACAAAAGTTAGTTCACTTATTTTCCCCATCCTTCTGTCTTCTAAGAATTATACTCAGTGGCATAAGAACTGAACTCTTCTGAATTACTTCCAACCATTGCAGAGCCTGTAGGTTCTTTTGTCTTGCTGCTGTTTCATAGTCTAATCCTGGCTCACTTCAGGTTTTAGAAGTCCACTGACTGTTCAAGATGACTTGGAAGCTACTCCTTTTACCAATAACTTTTAGTGTTACAGAACAGCTAATGAGAATTTCTGGAGGATGTAACAGGTTCTTCAAAGGGTTCTTGTGTATTGGGATCTTTGAGAAATTCTTTTCCCTGTTAAAGCATGTCTACCTGATCAGGGAGAGATGATAATTCAAAGATATAAAGATAGTGGACAAGAGGCACCTCAGCAACAAGTCAGGAGGGAGGAACCTGAGTTGTAGAAACACTCCTAGATTCAAAATGTAACTAACAGTGAAGTCAAAATAGAAGCAGTAAACTTGCAATTTAAGCTGAGATGGAGGAGAGAAAGGAGTGATTAAGAGGCCAAGAATAGAAGAGATGCAAAGACCCCATTGATATACTGGCACAAGATCTGATGGAGACTCAGTCTCATCACTTCTGTATAATGCATTTTCTACTTTTCTATATTCCAAGGGAAGAAGCAATAGTTTTCCATTATAATCATCAATTGGCATTCTCTATGTCTGATTACCAACGTCAGCATATAGCTCCCTGAAAGGATGCTTAAATAGCATTCCCAAATGGTAGTATCAACAACTCATTTTTTAAAAGCACCTAACTCTTCTTCTGGAGATTTTTTTTTTTGCAAACCTGATTCACTTTTAAAAATGGGTACAAAGTTATGGCAATGCTGCTAAAAATGCTGTTCGTAGGAAACCTAGCAGCCTTGTTTGATGTTTACTACAGTGGCTCTGAAAGGAATATAAATGGATGTCTTACATGTGAATGTGAAAATCTGGAACCAATCCTATTTTACAGAACACAAGCCTTCAGCAATTGGGGCACCTAATTATTTTGATGATAGGTGAGTTTTAGCCTTGATCATATGGCTTGCAGCTAGGAATCTGTTTTATAAGCGAATATTTCACAGCATGCAATGAACCTTAAAAACCATGCCATAAACATGCAAACACATGGCAATAGTTAAATAAGCAGGTTCGAAAAGAGCTTTTCTTTAAAAAATATTTTGGAGAAAGAGTAATGTAAGACATTGAGCATATATTTTGATGTGCACAGCCTATAATCCCACTTTTTTCCCTCAGAACAGTTCCCATGTTTTTGAAAAGATGGGTTGAATTATTTTATTCTTCTTGGGGATTAATTTAAAATTGTTTCCTCTCCATTGTTACTTACACTACAGCTGTGTTCAACCCACCTCCTCGTTTACCCCACCCCCATTTTTTTTTTCATTTGGAAAAAAAAAGTTTAAATTCGGGCCTGCACAAACGAGGGTTTCACATTCCAGCCGCTTTCTTCCAGGCTTCAGCCAGCATCTGCTATTGAAGACTAGTTCCAAATTACAATAAACAGCTTTTCCAGACCAGAACACTTGAAATTCAGTCTTTCTTGACTGCTTTTCCTATTCAGACTCCCTATCCGCTATTTCAAGGAGAAAAACTATTCTGCCAATTATTACACATCTGGAAAAAATGCATGTATAAGCTAAAATGCTCTCTGCAGAAACTCTCTGCTTTCTGCACATGGTCACAGCAGGATTTTATGGGCCAATGACCAAGCCAAAGTCTATAAAGGTTGCCCTTCAAGCCATTCCTCAACTACCTTTCAAAAAGGAAAAGGGGGAAAAAATCTCTCCAATTGGATACCAACTGATGGTCAATAACTGCACCTGCTACTTTTCCTTAACCTTTGGTAAAAAATTGGAGAAAAATGTTCATTATGTAAAAGCTTGAGTTACCAGAAATGCACTTAAATTTAAGTGCGTCACAAGGCTCTACTGTATCGCTACCACCATGGAAGACGCTGAGCATTCTGTGCTACGGAGATAGTTACCATTGATGCTGATCTACTGCTTGTGACGAGGCTTGATCCTCCGTAGTTTGAATTGAGGCTTCCAAGTGATGCATTATGGGATGGTCCCAATAAACTATGTATATCTCCGTGGCCAGCAGGAAGGCTGGTAGAAGGTCCCACAGCATGGTTCCGTAGCACGTGGATAGCATCATCCAGTCTGTCTAAGCGATCCTCCATTCGAGACTGCTGTGGAGATTGAAAAGGAACATGGAGGTCACTGTTGGTCCATCTGTTAGATTATGCCACTATGTTCTCTACTTTGGGATACATGGAAAACAGCAAGTGAAATGCATTATCAGGGTGGCTTCAAAAGCAGCTACTGGCAAAAAGAAAGGCTATCTGGAGATGATGTTAAATGAATGCCACATCAGGAACAGTGGCTTCTCAAAATGAATCTACTATAAGGTTAATGCTTTCAGTACTATGACAGATCACAGATTGCTGTATCAGATACTTAATTATAGTCTTACTGATAAAAGAAAGAGTGCGGGGTGGGGGTGGGGGAAGGGATTAACTTCTAAAATGATGCTGAACCTTTGGAAAGGTGGTAATTTGGGGAAGAAGCACAAGCAGAGGATCCCCAAATCAACCAAGGTCTACTTGTTTAGTTGGAAATGAATAATGCATACGTAGCTCACATCATATGCACATCCAAGCTTGGGTGTTTGACAAACCAGAGGAAACAAACGCATTTGTGTGTCTGTATATAGATTTACACATTAGAAAACTCAAAATCAAAAGCATATGTCAGTAGGTCCCACTTAAAAAAAATCATTCTCTTCAACATAAAAGAAAAAGAAGCCTACTCTTGTAATTCTATAGAAAATGCAATGGCAAAATGTTTGAGGTTAAAAGACTTTATAATTTGTACTAACTGAAGATTTAAAGTGGTATTGGTGAGTGGAATTAACTGTAACACAAAAAGGCACCATCTAAAGAGAAATAGTACCTCACAGACATCCTTTAAGAAGGACATTGCATCTTGCAAATGCTCGTGAAGTTGCTGCTCAACTCGATTTTTCTGGCAAAGTCAAGACAGAACAGGAAGCAAAGCACAGGTTAAGATTAATTCCAAAAAGAGATGAGGAAATAGCTGATGTGCGTGTCAGCATAAAATGTTAGTTAAGTTAATATAGAGATCTGCTTGTATTAAGGTATGAGGAGGCTAAATGCTTAATTCTGAGTTATAAGGTTAGCATTCTAAATTGTCCATATTGTTTTACATTTGATTACAAAATGTGGGAAAAGAAGAAAATTTTTGTTTGAATAAAAAAATTCTGTTAGTCACAGAAAAAAGAAATTTTATATTTGGAAACTAGAAATATCAACAGATACCCAACGCCTAGCTTAATATTCCATTAGATGTTTCTTTTTCTAATCCTATACGATGAATATAAACAAAAAACAAATGTTAACAACCTACCACCAGCTCTACACATTCAGCACATACAAGAATAATTCTGAATTCTCTGTTGCTTTATCTTTTACTTGTAACATAAATATATTGTATACTGTTTCCTGGGAAGGGTGCAAGAAAATGTTCCCTATGACAAAAAGTTAACATCACATAGGAAACATTTATAGATTTTGACATATGAATGGGAAAGCAATGCACAAAGCACATGGTTTCCTCACATGCAAAAACACATTAAAAAAACCCAGTAGGATTCAAAATTTTGGATTGTTCTTTGTTGCATCCCCTTCTCTTTTTTTTGTAGACATGGAAGTGCACACAAGACTCAGCCCTGGGTTTGTCAAAGATATGGGAATCTCATAACAGTATTTTAACACCAGATGTCTTAAGCCCAGAAGCCTGATGTCCAAATAACAGATGGCAAAAGACACACCCAACGTGTCTTATGTTGTTTAACTGAACTAGACCATTTGTTAGCAAAGAATTCACTTGTAATGCTACCCTACTGTTTTCTTCGTTGATATGCAAGGTCTATACTAACTAAAATGAACTCCAAACTTTTAGATAAAAGTGATGTGTGTGTGTGTTTTTTTAAGTGGCTCTTACCAGGGAGTGGAGAGAATTTTCATAGTTTGGAGATGAGGGGGGTTGGCCTCCAGGTCTTGACCACTGGCTAGCACCTGTTTAAAGAAAAAACAGAAACAAATAAACAAAAAAATCCCCAAAACACCAAGTTAACTCAGAGATCTTTATGATGCGCTGAACAGAAATAAGGATATATTACTAAGCTCAATAAATATTAATAAAGCACTGTGAAAAGTTGAGTTATTTAAGGCTTTAAAAGGTGGTAGATGTTTTGCATTGTGTTGGTTGTTGACAGATCTAAAATATTTTACCCAAAAGTACATTAGCTGATTTTTTAAAAATGTCATTGCAAAAATTCAACTCTCTGCTAAGTGGTAATTTGTTTTCCACCTCTACCAAAATGAAAGAAATATGAAGGACTGAAAAAAAGGAGAAAGAAATTACAAAACCATAGGGAAAAAAGTGAAAGATACATATATAGAAAGAAGTAAACAAAAAGGAAAGAAAAAAAAGAACTAAAAAGAATATATTATTCATATCTTTGAGATAATGCCAGATTTTAAAGCCTTTGACTAATCTCAATATCTCATTATAATAAAAACACACTGTTCTAAAATCCTTACAAACTTACTGCAATTCTGATTTAGAAAATATATTATATATAGCAAATAAAAAAGACACTTAACTAAATTTCTCTTTTGAAAAGATCTACAAGGGCAAAACCAATTATACTAATAATCTGAGATTATAATTAAAGAGTTTAGTATGCCTAATTTATTCATTTTAAAATAACTGTTCCAACTACAACCTTGCTACAGGTTAATCTAGTCATGTTTAGGAAAGCAAAAGATAAATAGAATACTACCATATATTTGTTATCTCAGATATATTAAGGTAAATTAGAAGACACTATTTCATTTCAGCTGAAGAAAACATTCATGGGGTGGATAGCAAAGTGGCCATTACATTCACATCATCCATATATTTATTGAAAGTTGAAAGAAGAGAGATATTCCTAATGACCAGGTTACATTTCATAATTAATTATGTGTATGCTTAGGAGATGAGTACAGAAATTTTAAAAATAAAACTTGAGGTAAAACATAACATGTATTTTTCTTTATCAATTAACAAAGTATCTCTTAAAAACAGAACACAGACATAAACTCTTTCTGTGTCTGTTTAAGCTTTCCTATTTGACTTACAAACATAGTCATAAAGCAATTGCAGTAATAAATTATGGACATGCAATCCCAAACAGCTCATTAAAGGAAAGGCCTATGGGCTTATGTTTAAAGTAACAGCGAGAGCTTTGCAGCCAGAAAACCGAGATGAAGTTTAATGACATGATTTCAAGTAGCTGCTCTCTAAAATAAGAGATTCATTTAAGAAAAGAGAATCATTAAAAAAAAATCTTCCTGCAAATCTGATCTGGTAATGGAGGCTCTAAGATTGCATACAAACAGTAGTCAATAATGATCTACTGTGATTCCTTGCAATGTATACAAGGCATCATTGTCAGGGAGTAGAAAGAGTCCCCAATGCTGGCTTGCCTCTTTAAAGCTCTGTAATGTTGATCAGCCTTCTCCTCCTCTCTTACCTTGGGGTTCCTCAGTTGTAAAATGAGGGGGCTGGACTAGGTGACTCCTAAGGTCCCTTGTAGCTCTAGGAACTGTGACTGGCAATCCTAGTTTATATTAATATAGCTTTTTAAGATCTGCAGGGCACTTTCTACACCTTATTTCCCAACAGCCCAGTGTAACAGATAACGCAAGACTGTTCTCCCTATTTATTCTAGATAAGGAAATGGAATTTCAAACAAGAGACCTACTTAACACAGCTAACGAGTGATAGATCTGGGGCCAGAGTCGAAGTCTAGTGCTCATTCGGTTATATCCCGCCACCTTTCCATTGGCTTTCAAGGAACGGAATTAAGAAGTTCTGTTTAATCCAACCTAAGGCAGACACTATAACTGCAGGCCTCTCAGACATCTTTTGCTTGTAGGACTGTGTGCGGTAGGAGTGGGAGGTGCGGGGCTAAACTTTCTAAATCTTTTCCTTCTACTTTTGCAATTATTCTTATTTTCGTATGTCTCTGCCCCCACCCCCCTGACAATCTGTTCTTTGGATGAACTTTGAGTTCTGAAATTTTAATTTACTTACATGAAATTCTAACTAAACATATGAAGTTAAAACATCTCAAAATTATTAGCAACAGTTTCTGAATTAGTCAGGCCAAACAAGTCTTAGGGGTGTGTCTTTGTTATTCTTTGTCTCCAAGTGTCACAGGGTGAAGAAATGGTTTATTCAGATAAAATGATTGTCAGATTCAGAGTTCAATAAGGACTTGAGGGAACTGAATGCTAGTGTAAAAACAATGTAACCTATAAAACAGCACAGAACACGGTTATTGGACTTAGTCCAGACTAAGCTGGTCTTTTACTACTCAACTGATTAGAGTAGGACCAAGCAGAACAAGGTCACAAATTAGAGCCCTATGTGAGTTTCAGTACAAATGACTAATTCAATTCATTTGTGTGAAGTTCATGAACTAGCCCAATTAGGCATCTCAAAGATGCAAGGTGCTGGTCACTGGGGGAACAAGGTGAGAAAGTACACATGGACTGTTCATCTTTACGCATTAAGAAACATCTCAAGGAGGAGACAGCATAGTACAGTAGGACAAACACTTCACTAGGAGTAAAGAAAACTGGGTTCTAGTTCTGCTACCAACAATAACTATGTGATTACCTTGTTACTTGATCTTTCCAGGTCTTAATTGCCTCATCTGTAAAATGGGGAGAATGCCACCTTCTCTATTATTTCACAAGGTTGCTTTGAGGATCGAATGAAATAACAGACAAAAAAGTACTTTGTACATGAGTACAGTGGGGCTGTACAGTCTACTGATGAAGACAGGTCAATAATGTGGTCTTCGTATACAAGTGGCAGCACATATTCTGCAACTCTTTTGTCTTTTTCCAGGCAACTGAAGATTTAAATGACTATATATAAACTAAGGCTGGAGTCAGGAAGAACCGAGTTCAAATCCAGCTTCAGACACTAACTGTGTGACCTTGAGCAAGTCACTTAACTCTATTCGCCTCAGTTTCCTCAACTGTAAAATAAGCTGGAGAAGGAAATGGCAAACCACTCCAGTATCTCTGCCAAGAAAACCCCAAATGATGTCATGGAGAGTCAGACATGACTGAAAATCACTAAACAACAACATGAACTCCGGGGAGAGAAATTCCATCAAACTCTGGTGTGTAGCCCACTATATTCCATCCCATCTCTATACACTCAAACACTGGTGCTGAAGTCTACCATTACAGTCTTGCTTCTGCGCTTGACTCCTTAAAGAAATTTGGAAATAATTACATTAGTAACAATTTTTCTCCAGATCAACTCAAGTCTGTAATTATCAATTGCAGCATCAATACAGAAATAAAAAAATCAAGTACGTAGTCCAAAAGTGCCTATCCCTTTTTCTCCACTCACACAACCACCAGCATAGGCCAGATCATCATCTCTTGCCTAGACAATTGCAATCACCCTGTGAAATGGTCTCAAATCTCTTCCCTCTCCATTCTTCAATAGCCACCGACCTTATTTCTCAAAGCACAAACCTGACCAGGTAACTGCCCTCTACGAAAAACTCCAGTAGCTGCCTATTATTTCCAGGGTCAAATATAAACTGTTTGACACTTAAAACCCTTCATAACCTGGCTTAAATCTACTTTTCCAGCTTTAATGCACATTACTCCCCTGTACATTCACTGTGGTCTAGTTAAACTGGTCTCCTTGCCATTCTTCATACATGCCACCCCATCTCCTACCTTTATGCCTTTGCCCCAGATATCTCCCTTGTCCATGTCTAGAAACACTCTCTTCTCACTGCTGTGAAAAGTGAGAAATGAGAAATGATTTGCTCAGAATCGCTACGTTTCCTTCAACATTTAGCTCAAGCACCTCATTTTAGATGAGGTCATTCCTGATTCACCAAGCTGCTAGTGTCTTCCCAACTAAGTCACCTGGTATCTATTTTGCATCCATTTTCTATGTATGTATGTGCAAATGTGTACACACACACACACACACACACACACACACACACACACACACACACATTTGTTGTCTCTCCTGGCTAGAATGTAAATTGCTTGAAGGAAAGGCCTGTTTTCACTAATCTCTGTATACCCAGTGCTTAGCATATAGTAAGTGCTTAATACTTGCTTCCTGATTAATTTATTGATAACGTCATTGACAGAGCACTGCAATTGTATTCAGAGGTCCTGGTTCAATTTCTGGCTCTGTTATTTGTGACCTTAAATCTTTTAGGGTCTGTAACATTAGGAGTTTGGACTAAAAGATCTCTATGGTCCTTGACAGCTCTAATATCTTAGGATCTGTAACATACTAAGGACAATTCTGGGCTTAGATTACATTATATAAGATGAATGAAAGGTTATTACCAGGTAGAAAATACTCCTAGTACTTTGGTTATTAAGAATAGAAACTTAACAAACTATTTTTGAAAGTGCCTTCGGCTCTTTGCAGAGCACCCAAGAAAACTGGCTTCTGTTCAGGAAGACTTGTAGTAAACGTACCTGATATTAAGATACATTAAACAATTTTTTTTTTCAGAAACCAAGATAGCTGGGATAAGAACGGTGAGAGCTGCTTGACAAGAAAATCTGGAAGAGCTTTGATCATCAAATCACCATTGCTACTGATCTGATTTACAAAGCACAGTTCACTCTGGGTGGGATTTAGCAAGAATTTTACCTACTGTGGCTGATTAATTAATTATGAGAACTAAATCCAATACTTTATGTGTCACAGAGAAATTCAGTGCTTACATTTCCACATTTCTTTGGTTCTCTCATGCTTAATCAAGACCTTTAGTAGTACCTCACTGCCTACACAGTAAGGTCCAAACTTTTAGCCTAGTAGTCAAGGCCTTATACAATCTCCCACCATTTCTCTACATGAATGCTGTTCTAATCAAACTTGATCAATGTTTCCCACCTCTGTGCCTTGGTTCATGCCATTCTCCTCATTTAGAACACCCTCCTCACTCTTCTCTCTCTACTTAAATACTGGCCATTCTTCAAAGCCTACTTCCAATAGTACCCACCACATAATTCCAGCCCTGACTATCCTCGTCCAAAATGATTTCTCATCTCTCTATCTGTTGCTAACATTATTGTCTATATTAATCTGTTGGTACTTGGAGCTCACAGCTTTGCACCATCATACTTTTTGCACATAGGAGGTTCTCAATAAATATCAGGTGAATGACTTCAGCTTGCATTCATGTACTGGTATTAACTGCTGTGATTACTTTGAAGAATGATGCTGGGCACTAGGATTATTGCACAGTTCTCATTTTTGATCAGACTGGAGCTGGAAGGGTCCTTGAGAGACTTAGTTCAAACTTATTTTACAGATGAGTTTAAAGTCTATGGTGACCAAGGAAATAAGAAGTAGAGGCCAGATTTGAACTCAGGTCCTCAAATGCCAAATCTAAGCTATTTCCACTACAGTATATCTTCTTCATATCCCTGTGCTCACATGACATCAAAGGGAAGGCTAGGGTTTTATCCTACAACTAACAAGGAAAACCTTGCTCTCCTCTCCTGACCCCAAGTATAAAGGTAACAACCTTTAACCTAACAACCTCTGAGAACCTGATTATCCTCCCTTTCCTCTCTATTGTCTTGTTGGGAGAGTTGAGATTATTTGGTGTAAAACTAAATGAAAAGTTTTAAGGCATAGCAGATGGCAACACACACACACACATGCGCTTGCTTGACTTTGAAGCCATCTAAGAAAACACCTGCTTTCTTTACTTTCTTCATCGTCTTTTCCCAAATACAAAATTACCTCCAAAGAGCCTCTTGGTAAGGACTTTTTCCAGGTGGAAGAATCTGCCATAATTTGGAAAGTTCCCAAGGAACATGAAAAGAAGGAAGAGAGAGCAAAACTTGGCTTTCTGGGCTTAAACAAAAAAGCCAACTTTGAAAGGGGTACGTGTACCTCTGTCCATGTCTATACTCCTTCATATTCCTCTGTTATTTATGGAGGCTGGTCTAGAGATGAACCACCATAGGGAAAGACTAAAGAAGGATTCCCCGACTCCCCAATCTACCACCACCACCACCACCTGATGATAAGAGGCCAATGCCCTTCCACAGAGGACAGTTTTCACATTTTATGTGGTGTCACATTGATAAGGAGCTCTGATTTGCCTTTTTTTTCCTGTTAGAAATGCTTTGTGACAAACTGCTTTCACTTATTTTCTTCTCCTTTCTATTTTTTGCTTTGTTGTTCTAAAGTGGGGGCGGGGGGGGTTACAGTGATGCTCAGGGGAGGGGGATATGCACCTGCATAAACTTAGAGTCTCTGATTTGCTATCTTAGCAGAACAAGGCTATACAAGATGATTTTTTTCTTTCAATGTGACTGCTGAATCAAAGAAGAAACCTATTAATCCCTTCATTACAGAATTCAACACGAATTTTTCAGCTATTCTAGAAAATAAAACAACTACTTAAAAGCAGCTGCTCAGGTATTCTCTCTCAGTCCACAGATATTCACTAATCAGCCAAATCAGAAGGGAAAAGAAAGTAACACTCATTAAATATGAAAGAAATATGGGGGGGGGATGACTCAAGTTTTTATTTTGAACCATTATTTTAAGAAATGTAAATAGAGGGTGTGATTCTCTCATTTCATTGATAGGCCCTTTGATCCCAGACTTTCAGAAGCAAGGCCAGCTTTTTCTGCTGCCTGGCTTTCCACTCAGTGCTAATTAAAACAAAAAGGCAGCTTTTGTAGTGACTGGCCAAGAAAGGGGGCGGGGTGGGGTAGGGTGTGTGTGTGGGGGAAATGAACATATTTGGTAGGAGTTAATACGGGTATATCAGATGAGAAAGGGAAACAGGCTGTGGTAAAAATGACATTGATAATTTAGCAAAACTGTGCCACGGGGGCTGAACAGGGTTAAAGTTACATCATTCTGCCTGTAATTCCAGCTCCCTTTAAACAACAACTTTAAGTCAATGGGGCTTTCATAGTTCTGTCTATGTGGGGAACAGCTGTTCAACTTTTACTAGACAGCTGAGGCCACAGTGTCTGAGAAAGCTGCAGTACCCACTAAGAGCTGTAAACAGCTGCCAGTAGTTCATCACCTCCACATTGGAATGCTTCTTAGCAGACATGCAACACTCATACACAAAGCACAGGTGATGGGAGATGACCATACCCAAGAGCCCTGGTTTTCAGAAAGACCAGGCAATGCAGGAGGCTTGAAAAGCCACATGGACACAACTAATTGCTTGATCAGAATGAATGAATGGATTCACAGTCCAACTGTTGTAGGAGGAAGTACTAGGGATGGTGACCCTGACTACTAAGTTGCCTAGATACTTCTCTGAGATCGGACTCAACTACTCTTGCTTCTTCACTGTTGTTGACTTTCTTACAGTATTGATCAAGAAAGTACAGCACAATTTAAATTTCACAATTCACCCTAACTTACGATAAATGATTTAATGTTAGTTTGGTTCATTCATTAAAAAAGTAAAAATCCCTATTCATAACAATAATGAATGTCTTGAGAAATTTTTACTTATGCTTTTAATTAAAGTCTTAATGACTTGGCAACAGGCAAAAGCAAATCTCAACAGCTTACATATCTCCACTAGCAATAGGTGGTTTTGTTTAAAAAAAGAAAAAAAAACTACATTGCTATCTCCCATTTTTTCTACTCTAAATATTTTAAAGCTTAACCACATGTAAGTCATTCATACAAAAGCTCTTTCCATAAAACTAAAGTTAAACAGAGAAAAGTATCTTTCTTAAGTCTGTGGAATACATGTTAACATATAAAGATTCAGAGGGGATACAAATAAAGATAGGCCATTAAAAGAAATAAAACTAGCCATGGTCAAATTCATGGGGGCTCATAAAAATACAATGTAGATCTGGACTGTGAGGAAAACCATGAGCTACATTTTAACTCTTAAAACAAGAGATTTTACTCTTTGCATAGGTTCTCTTTCCAAACAAATAATATGCTTTGTTGTCAATTAACATTTATTGAACGTCTACAAGAAATTTCAAAAATTAAATTAGCTAGAAGTCAAAACAATGTTTCTTTTTTTTCTCTTGTTCTTACAGGTATCTTGGTGTACATCTTCCCACTCGTTTTAAATAAATCAGTTTGATTTCAGGCAAGGAAAAAAAAGACCACTCAAAATAATCACAAAAATCATAGCAAAAAAATAAAAAAAATCATAGCAACATTCATGTTGTCTAATAAGAAAATAAAAATCTAGCATACCTGTAAGAGGTGATGGTGATCCAACCGGCGTTGATGGATTTGAGGGGAAACTACTGCTGGTATGGTCAGGAGAATAAATCTAATAAAATGAAAATAATTAAAATTTACTAATCATCATTTGACAAAAGAGGAAAAAATTCAAACTACTGACTGGATTAATTTTTTTTATCTTCAGTTGCCATCTCTGAAGCTAACTTGGTATAAAAAAATTAGTTTATCAATCTTAACATGGCTTTATTATGCCAAAGACTTGAGAAACACTCAGGGTTTGTAGAGCCTCAGTTTTTTATACTAACGTTCAAAAAGGATTGTATGATTTCTATTGTAAGGTGAGCTTGGAGAACCTTGTTTGCCTTCTTTGCTATTTCAAATGGTGTGAAAATAATGAATAGTTTTGGAAATGACTATTAAAATATAAGATGTGAATATATAGTAATGAAATTAAGAAGACAGAAAGATAGGGAAAATATGCCAGAACGTAAATATATACATGTGAATGAGTGTTGTCCTTTAAAGTAGTCACCTTATGAAGCTGATAATGCTCAAAACATTTTTAGAATCCCTCTCCTTCTTCAGAGATCATGTATAATCCACCACAAGAAAACCAGACTCATTACTTTATAGATAAAAGCTCCTTTTGACTAGAAATGACAGTATCCAAAGTGATCACCAACAGTGTTCACTAGCCTTGGTTCCAAATGACTTTGGGCAATTTTCCAAAAATCAAATCTATCCTCAGACGGAAAAAAAAGTTATCTTTGTGGATAGATAAAAGGTTCAGAAGGCAAATCTAGAAAAGATTTTCTAAAAATATTTTAAGCAACGGTATCATTACTGAAATGGCTTCATAAGGTGACTACTTTGAGGCTAACAACATGCCTCTGGATGTATAAATTCTGGAATATTTATTAAGAAAAAAAAAGCAGTTATATTACATTATAGTGACTTTGTATGCCAATAGAAATAACTGTAGCACTTCTTTAAAGGTTACCTAATCAACCACAGACATTTCACAAATTCTCCCAATTGAGGCACCAAGGGCCTCTTCTGGGCCCATCCTATGCCCATAATGGATACAACAAATTACTCTCACAAGTGTGCATGTAACCAGCTTATTGCAAATTGGCCAACTGCTGGGAGCAAGTTGCCGTTCCCTGAATGTCTTCTAGTGAACAACTCTTTGTGGTTATAAAGTTGTTCCCCATAGAAAGGACTCAGTTTTGAATGATGTCATCCTCAAAGCTTCTACTAAAACAGTAAGTCCTAGAAGATTCCATTTTGGAACTGGTATGTTGTCTAAAGGGGGAGTCCTCAAACTAATCAATATAGGTTTAAGATAATGCAATTTTCTTTGAAGAAATGCATACTCAGTAGTTTCACAAGCCACTACTAACACATGTAAAGACTTCTGTAGAAAACAAAACATGGTGCAACTTCCAAACAGTTTATAAAAGTATATCTAATTCAAGTAAAAGGCACCAAATTTTTATAAGATGCTACAAAACTGTGATTACAACTACATGGTTTTTAAAGATCATTACCAAATAATTAAAAACTAGAAACTGGAAAGTCAAGTTGAAAAGCATGTAAAGAGCAGGAGCTCAGGTGACTAAGATGGGGAAGTGGGTAATGGGGAGGTAGAAGTTTACTCCATGGTCACTATCCTCATTCCATTGTTACCTAGAATTAACTTCAAGTTGCTGCCTTCTGAGAGTTACTGGGTGACATCTGTGAAAATTAGCTGGTGGTCACACTCTGATTCCTAGTGGCTTTTGTACATATGTGATCTAGTTCAACTATGCAAATCAATACGGGCTCATGGTTTAAGTGAAACCAGACAAAACTTTAAAGAAAGGTGAATGTCAGCTAACATTTCTTCCATCTCGGATTCCTTTCTTTGTATCCCCAGTGCCTGGCATATAGTAGGCACTTAATAAATGCTTACTAATTGATACTTACTTTTACAAAATGCCATATGACTAGGATCTCAGGATCCAAAACTGTTTTTAGGATGATGGTATTCTCGAAGCTATATGAATGGCTGATTTGGTGGCATGCCGACTGAATGATGCAAGAGAAAAACCTGAGGTCCACTCAATTCTGCCACTATTAAAAATCTGACCAACTTACTAAGCTTTAATGTGCTTATGTGTAAAATGGATCAACAGCAAACGCCCTCTTCGTTTCACAACCCCCTTAAAGAGATGTTGCAAAAAAAAACCCAACCCAAAAAAAAAACCAAAACAACAACAATGAGCACAGTTCACAACAGCAACCACAACAAGATCCCAAACAAAAAAACCCCAGTATTGCCTATAAAGTTCCTTAAACACTGGGAGGAAAAGGTAGCAGGTACTGAACTTCAACCCTTGGACTCATCTAAATCCAATCTATGTGATATGTTAGACAAATACATTAGACTGTTGCTGTAACACACTTTGATAAAAAGTATAATTCAGTATACAGTGATTTGGTCATGTAAGCCATACAGTTAGGAGTTAATCATTAAAAAACCAGAAAGATTGTGGAATAAGATGGTTTTAAGGCAAGTTCCAAGGCATAAGCCTTGAGAACAGTGTTACAGTGATGCTTGACTGTATTCAGGAATTGTTGCTAACACATTAAGCTGCCAATATCACTCTATTTGGCAGATATGGGCCTTCAAAGGTAGAAGTGGACTGTCAACCCTCAATTTCCTTGATTTCCTCTCTACTGCAACCAAATGATTCCATAAGCATGTCAACAGCTGGTGACAACTCCTTTATCTCAAAGAAGGAAGAGGGTACACTTCAGAGGCACAGGCAAAACTGAGAGTGACAATGAGGATTACTACCTTTCAATGACCGAGCAAAACTGTTTCTCTGCTCTATGCAAAATATGTGCAAACCTCCCAGGTACCCCCTCTTTTTAAAAATAACTGCATTTGAAGAGGAAAAGGGTAACACAAATTTATTATTAAGGAGGGGAAAAGCATTTCTGGTGTGTTTGTAACCTAGCTTCTCCATTTCCACAAGAAATGCTTTCCCCCAATCATCATCTTCTTTGCCACCCCCCACCCCAAGACTGAGGATGATGATACATACAGGTTTATTAGCAATGTGTTTCTTGAGTTTAATGACAACTTGGCAAGATGCATTACCTTCTTTTGTTCCATGTTGTTTCTATAAATGTACAGAAATAAATTTGTATACGACTATAATGACACAATATGTAAAACAAGCATGCTTACTCTAAAACCCTACAGATCATTTGCTTCAACTTTGGTTTTACACACCATACTCTGCTATCACTATATCAGACAAAGATTTCCCAAGTTTGTAAAACTTATGTTACTTTGAAAAATTCAACACACACAATGCTTCATTTGGAATACAGCATTCATCCAATTTGACTAAATCAACAATACATTTTCTGCTGGAATCTCTAGTCTTAAAGAGATCTCACAGTGGAGTTAAATGAAAAGGGGAAAAAAAGTCATGCACTTTAAAAATGGGGGTGGGGGAGGAAAAAAGTCATTTCGAAACCAGGGCATAAACACAAAGTAAGAGCTCATTCTGCATGCAATCCATGGTTGCTGTACTGTTAAATGACCAATGATGAATAACTCTGATACCTTCTGCCAGGCTTAAACGGTAACATGACTCATTTTACTGCAACAAATGAGACTCCTCCTCCTATCAGTCATGGTCCATTCCAATCAGCAGGGTGCCAATAAGCCAGGGTCTAATGAAAAGGGCCTTAGACAAAAAGGACACAATGGAGAGCCCACAGAGCCAAACCTCCGAGCTGTTAGCCCAATTTTTTAAACACTACAGTGCACATTTCAGTTAATCTTTGTTATGCTAATGTTATTGAGTCAAAGGCAACAAAGAAACTTATTTTGTGAATTACTTTTAAAAGTCAACTTCCCTGAATTTTCTTTTCTTTTGTTAGGGACTACTGGCCATTTAACCATCAAGATCACAAAAAACACATTTATTCTTGCGCTGAGGTAGGAATCAAAACATAAATTATCACAAAGAGGTCTGATATAATCAACAAAGTTAAACAGTCCTCCTGTTTGATCTCTTCTAAATTAAAGACCAAGTGTTTTGATTTGGTATTAGGCACTGAAATAAACCAGATGTTTCTTCCTCCATATAACCCTCCATGGGCACAATCTTAAAGGGTTATTGTCTGGCAAATGTTCAGGGAAACACATTAGAAATGGCACGAATACCCAGATTTTCTTTTCTTTCGATCTACACTAGTTCATTATCTAAACTAATGCATAATCCACAGGGCTTTGGGAACTTTGTGTAAATACTTTCATGTACAATTCTCTTTCTTGCTACCCCGAGATTAAGACCACAATTATCCTGGCTTAAACCTAAAATAAAAGAACCTTTGCAAATGTATTATCTGGCCTTACATGTTTAATCACACAGTATTCTGCATGTGCTTTAATACCTAAACTGAAGAACAAAGGTTGTACCCTCTGATGTTTCACACATGAAAGGCCTTTCTAAGATGTACATCAACAGACAATTTGGGAACTAGAAATGATTTTTAACAATAGCACGGGAGTTTCTATGTTTAAAATCTCATGTTCCTTTTAAATATTTAAAAATCTGAAGAATTTAAAATTTTGAGATGATGTCATTATGGACTTATTATATTCACTTTTTCCAAATAAAATGTAATACTCAAGACAGAAATTTTGAAATGTGTACAATCAAATTCTCCATTGTAACAATCATTAAGTTTCTCTACTCACACTCTCCCTTGACAATTTAATATTTTATTTTTTAGAACATATCTATCTGCTGTAAAAGTAAGTCTGTAGTGGGGGTTGGGAAAGAATGTGTTCTTGGGGTGGGGGGGATTGGAGAGGGAGGGCAGCAGATGGATTGAAGCAAGGGATTTGAAGTGTGCAGACTATGGCATGCGGTGATAGAGCAGATGGAATGCATCACCATCAGCTATGACAGAAATGATTTATGGAATGACCTGGCTGCTCCTGCCAAGCAACAACATAGGATGACAGAGCTAAGTTTCCATGACAACCAAAGCCCACCCACTAACTAGATTAAACATTTCTTCCCTGGCTTCCACTCATAGTAAATTTGGAATTCTTTCCAAATGCCAACCTGGTTTGGCTAGTGTGCTAGTCATAATAAGGGAAAGTACTCAAGGACCTAGAGATACCTGAAAAGGCACTTGGGAGACCACTGAAGATGTCAGAAACTTCTGCCTGCTTACAAGTCAAGATTTCTGCAGAGAACTTAAATGGACTACGAAACTTTGCATTCCCTAGTTTTATATCCTTACCTCATAATGCTATTTTGTGGTTCAAGTGAGATAATGTATGTGGAAGCAGTTTGAAAAGTACAGATTTCTCTTTTAAGTATGTGATATTATGTAAAGATACATATTTTAATTGATATTTTTGTTTTTAAATCACGTACATTTCTCCAAAATATTCTTCTTTCCAGAGAGCCATTCCTTGTAACTACCAATATAGTATTTTAAAAAGCCTGAAGGATCTCACAAATTCAATGCTTATTGGTCCTGCTGGGTCTCAAATACCTGCTACCAGATTCTACTTCCCCTAAGCACCCCACCACTTTCAGAAGGAACCTATGAGTTAATAAAATGCAGCAGGAACTGTTCTCAAAAATCTCATTTTACTACTCGGTTGAAATTTAAGGATATAGCTACTAGAGTTTGGCTCTGTCTTGTTTTCACAACTCTGATTACAGAGACTCTACACATGTGGCTTATCTCCATAAAATACCAGTGGTGGCTTTTCTACCAGTCCTATTAAAGAAATACTCCACCTGCTAAGTGGACATCAAGAGATCCACTTGGCATCAGGAGCACTGGTGTCAGAAAGAAGTCACGTCTATAAGATCTGTAAGAGCATATTTGCTAGGAAAAGGAGGAAATAAGAACAGGAAGCAGCCTAGGGAGAATCTTCTGAGCCGAGAAGCACTCATCTATTACTCAAAGAATCAAGTTAAGGCTTCTTGTGGGTTAGTGATAACTGCCTTGCCTTCCAGTCAGTAGTGAGAAAAGGGAGAGTTTCAGGTTGACTGTCTATGAATCAGACACTAAAACATAATCAGTGCTTTATTATTAGTATGCTGATAACAGTAGGATATAAAGTAATTCTTCCGGATAATACTATGGTAATTTTATTATGAATTTCCCAAAACATAGTTTTACTCATTTTAGCATCAATTCTTAAAAATGAATTTGGCATCTGCAATGTTGTTCTTTCATTTCCTTATCTCTTGATTGCATCAACTGCAGCTGAAATGATAAATAGTCATTCTGTTGTTGGTTTTTTCTTTTCTTTTATATGCAAAATACTTTGCTTTTTTAAAAAAATTCCTTATAAATCCATTTTATTCTTTGGATCTAAAGGGAGTAGCTGGGTTGCCCTTCTTGGTTCCATTCGACCTATTTTAATGGGTCACTGAACATGTACTTTAAACCTTTACGAATGAGCTGATCCACTAATCTTTGTTATTTGTGTCTTGGATGCAAAATGTCCAAGTTCATTGTCCATCTACTTACAGCTGATACACATATAAAGGAGTCAAATATTTCAAATGAAGTCAGAAGGCTAATTCTCATGAAGGAAAAAAGTAGCAACTTGCTTTATCTGATATATTCAATACATGCATGTATGTATATACATATGTGTACATACATACATCTATATGTGTATATATATACATATATATGAATGTACACACACACATATATATATATAGAAAGAAGAAAGGAAGAGGAGGAGAGAAGGGGAGAGAGAGACAGAGACAGAGAGAGAGAGAAACACCTGAATAATTTAAGTTTACATGCCAACTGTAGACTCAATATGGAGTTTGGTGATTAACAAAGACTTGTGTAATTGTAATGTGGAAATTGTAATACGGAATTCTAGAGACTAAAGACCACATTTTATCTATGATAAATAGAGTTCAGAAAAGAACCCCCTCCCCAACCCAATGACTTCTGATCACTACTGAATACAGTGTTAATACTCACAGATGCCAAAGCCTTGCCAAGTGCATCACCTGTCTGTGAGCTTCCAGCAGCATTCCCTCTGGTTCCTGGACATTAAGAGTAGTAAAGTGAACCAAGAGTTTACTTTCAGACTAGGAAGTAAGTTTACATGCCTCTGATGTTTATAAACAAGGTAAATGTCCACAGTTGTTTCAGAGGCATGCTGTTTAGTAGTTCTACATTAATACAACAAACATTCTGTCTGTGGCATATTTAATATGATGACTTTATAGGTTCCATTTGAACTGTAGAGGGCTGATAAATGAAAATTAAAAAAAAAATCCCTCATTAAAAAAAGATATATAGGATTACAGATAATTCAAAAATTTGATCCTAATGATTTTTGAACCTTAAAATGCTCACCTAAAATGTTATCTGATCCATTGATGGGAGGAGTGTGTGAGGCAGCAACATAAGGTGAACTGCTGGTACTGCCTCGATGGAAGCTAGACATTGGAGGAAGACTTGCATTTATATCTGTTGGTGAGACCGAATGTGGAGGATAACTCTAGAAAAAAGGGGAAAAAGACAAGATCTCATCAGCTATACTTCCTGAATAAACATGCACACATGGTTAAACAACGACTGCAATATGTCAAGAGAACGATGCAAGTTAGCAGCTGAGGAACTCCAATTGTGTTAGGGCTGTTTTCTTACAAGCACACGTAGAACGCGTTAAGCAGAGAAGTATTTCAAATTTGAGCGTTTTGACAGAATCTAATTTTATAATTATAATCCTAAAAGAAATACAAGTAGAAACAGAAAGCTACTGTGCCTTAATTGTGGGTTATAGCCTTACCAAGCGGTCATGTGTATGTAGACTGCCATAACTACTGGATTGCGACATGTGAGAAGTAGAGGTCCCCAGAATTCCACCATAACCAGGCTGGCTCATCCCATTTGATGAACTCCAAAGGTCAGAAGAATTGTGGGTCCCATCTATAAAGAAGAAACGAAAATTCCTTCTTAGCAAAGAAACTGAATTTATTTTACCTTGATGATGACATAAAAATTTTCTCTCTAGATTTCTCCTCACTCATCTCATGTCAGTAATAAGACTCTCCATCTAGCTTTTCTTTCTTCATGTTTGCATTGCTATATTTAAAAAGAAGAAATTAGTCTTAACAGTTGAAATACAATCTGGCAGTTGAGAAAATACCAAGTACTTAAACTAATTACAAAAACCTTTAGAAAGTCCAGATTCATATCAAGGAAAATGATAAAATTCCAGACTACAGGGGGGAAAGGTTGATGCTTGCAAGCTTGGTTAAGTGGCCCTCACCATAAATATAGAATGGAAAAAATTCTTAATCCATAATAGGCAATTTATATTATGTAAAACATTTTAACACAGTGAAATAAAAGTTTTTCAAGAAGACTTAAATAACTGATAATTACTATATTATATTCAGCTTCTAGCCAAAATGTGTCAGTAGTGACTTCACTCACCAATATAAAAGTCAAATAACTCCGTATATAGTAATTTATTGCTCACGTGTAGTGTGTGCTTTCCACAGTCCAAAACCACATCAGACCAAGTAAAATGATTTGCTAGACATGAAGCAAAGGAAATGCAATCCTTTTTCTCTCTTACAAAGTCTTACTCTGTTCTCCCCTCTTTGTACCACGTTTATGTCAGTAATTCTAAGTGTGATAGAACTCTAAATCTTTTGTGTAAAGGGTAATTAAAAATTGAACTAGTTGTCAATAAAGGCTGTCCATTCAGGTTTCAGAATGATCAAGAATTCCTTTCCTCATTCTTCTCAATTACTCCAATGTGCTATTCTGAAGCCCCTTACAAATCTATGACTGGATGGCTGCCCATCTGGTCTGCCGGGTGATCCACCTAAATTGCAGTCAGCAATTAACGTCACTGGAAAACCTTTAAATCAAAGGATAGTTTATTTCACTCAGAAACACCTAAATAATTTACATCAAACTTCCTGCACGGTCACACAGCAACCACTCTTTTCTTGAAATTTTATGACCAAAAGTGTCAGTTAACGTGCAGAAGATAATCACAGTAGAATGTACTGAGGTTTTTTGTTTGTTTGTTTGTTATTAAATGGTACTTACCTTGCATAAAGAAAGTGCTAGCAAACATACTGGTTGGTGGTTTGGGAGATGGGTAACTAGGAGATTCTCGGTTGAAATCATCCGAATTCGGGGATGGTGCATATACCTTAAAATTAAATACCAACAAAATTTTAAAAAAAATGAATAAATGCTCTCTGTATATCATTTAGGTAAAGCTGAACTGAGGACTCCAAAAAAAAAAAAAAAGAGCCCCAAACCACACAAAACTTGTACATAAGTCCAGGCAAATAATGCTTAATTCGGTCACTTTCTGAATGTTTGTTTTTAGCAAACTGCCAGAGCAGAACACCATGAGCATCCTCATAACACACTTTACAGTGTGCCAATTAAACCAGGTGGTTGGATAAAGGCATAAATGTTGAATTTGCTTACAAAACACAAACCTCACAGTCTTGTGGCACAAAAAGCATAGTATAAAACCCTTGCTAAATATGGCCCAAAACATAAACTGGATTCATAAAATTTAAACTCCTGATGTAAACATTAAAATACCAAACAATTTACAATTTAAAGTGTGAATGACCCATGTAAATATAGAGAATTAAACACCTAGGGCATCGTGCAATCCACTCAGAATTTTCCTTAACTTGATAGGGTTGCCATAAAAAGAAAGTACAGTCTACATCCTGCTGTGGGATTTTAAAGCTTCAATATCGAATAATCTTTCAAGTCTGATATTGCTTAAAAAACAAAACAAACAAACGAAAACCCAACAACTCCTTTTGATTTGTTGGTGGAGTACCAATTTCCCTTGGTAAACTTTTGCTTCAGATAAGCACAGTATGAACATCTTGAACTGGCAAGTGACCAACATTCTCATCACTTTGGAAACTATTTAGGCAACCAAATAACCTTAATAATCAAACTATCCTTATGGCAGCTGCTGAAATCAAAAAGGGAAAACAAATAGATCCTTAAAAAAATTTAGATTACATATGAACTACATATGAACAAGGAGAAAGGTAGGATGTTCCTAAGACAGTTACCAATAAGACAGTAAGACAAAGAGATGATTTGTAAGGAGCAGGGGAAATTATTTCATTGACAAGTATTATTTTGGTAACAATACACTAAATTAAATTTTACTGCAACATGAAGGACCCACATTCATTTCATCAGGAGAATTTTCACAGGAGCAGAGATTTAGAGGAGTTAACAGATTGTTAATAAAAACTGACATGTCAAAATGTTGTGGGAGTACAACAACATTAACAAAGGGCCTAAAATTGTTTAAAAAAAATAAACCAAGTAGGAATCTTTTAATGTACAGTATGCTAAAAGGGCCACAGAGGTCTCCAGCCTCCAGACTAATATATGAAACTATAAAGTAAGTATGAAGATGTCTCTGGCCATTTAAATGCTGTTTCTTAATAAAGGAAGTAGAAAGTACAGCTTCAGGTACTCCTGAAGTTCAAGTCTTTAGGATCTATGATTTGTAGGTCTTTTCCCCAAACTACCCTTTTAGTGGGTGTCCCAAAAACCTTGGTGCAGTTTTTAAGCTTTAATAAGCTTATAGAGAAATGGACTCTTTAAAAAATTGTGTTAAGAATTAAAAGTACATTTTCACCTTTCTAGTGGCACTGAAAGACTGAATATGGTCATATTATTTTTAATGGCTATTCATCATGGCAACTTTTCAAGTTTTAAGAATCCAAAGAGTAAAATATACACACCTATGGTATCTAAAAAGGCTGAAGTTAAGCTTCTTGCCTGAGAAGATCTATGCAATGTACACATTGGAAGAAAGGGAATTTGGGAAGGCCACTGGTTCACTCACTGTGCTTCCTTTCTTGGTGGTTCAGAGGATACTTTCCTAACACTAAAACTTTTTTACACTGCTGACTGTGCCAGAATGGAAAAGCATTACTAATGCACATTTAGCATGTAGGTTCAACTTTTGGAAAATTAAGATTCTTCACATCTCTCTTCCTCTAAACTTTATTATAGTTGAAGCCCCCTTCTCATTTTTATAATTCTAAAGGGTGTAAAATGAGTGAAAACTTAGAAATTAACCAAACTTGTTCAAAATGTACTGACAAAGACTAAAAAAAGACATCCTGTATTTTAACCTCAAATATCTACTCTTATTATATGTTGCAAACATACACCTGTTCATTTGGAAGCATGATACGCCAAATTCTTAAACTCCATCTGTGGTATACAGTGGAATGAAATGAAAGATTCATGTTTTCATAATTATGGAGAAACCTAATTTTTATAGTTTTAAGTTTCATGTGTGGGGGAAAAAAACTCACACAGTTTGGCTAAGTTCAGCAAATTTGCACTTTTTTGCCCTATATAACAACCTTACTCGTACTCGATTTATCAGACTCCATTAATGATATACTCTACTTATGAAATATTAAAATGCTACAATAGTACATAAAAAGGCTAAAAGTGGGTTTACTAGTTTACAAGTTTTCTATTGGGTCAAATAAAGCAGCATATGCTATTGAGTAATGGTTAATCTATCACTGTCATAGAGAACAAGGAAATAAAGCTAAACAGTATTCAGCTGAGACACAGAAATTTGCATAAATTAATATAGAAACCTACATTAAATATCCAGAAGTGAATGAGACTCATTATCAATCAAAGTATCACAAGTTCATAGATTCAGAGCTGGAAGGGACCTTAGATGCCATCAAATCCAAATCCCTCATTTCAAAGATGAGGGAAATTAGGCCTAGAAAGGTTAAGTCACATGCCAGGATCACACAGCCAGTTTCGGAAGTATAATTTGAATTCAGGTCTTTCCAGTTCCTAGCCTAGTTCCATGTACACCATGCATGTAAAAGGTTATTTTCATTTTCAACTTTTATACCTCTGACATTTTCTACAGTCCTCTAAATACAAAGTAAACTGAGAAAATCTTTAGCTACTACAAGTCTATCAAGTACTAAAAACACGTGTCTGAGACTGTATCACGATAAAAAATGTTATGAAATATGTGGTTCTCAAAGAGGCTTCATCAAATAGTGACAAAAGAAGAACTAGCTTGGGCACATAACTTTGCAAAGTTTTTTTGCTTGTTTTGGTATCTTAACTATAGCTTGCAAAAACATAGCTGCAGTGTTAGGAAGCAGCAGCTGTGCCCGTCTAGATTTTTCAGATCAAAGAGTTCTTGCGGCAAAACACAACTGATGTGGTCTCAGGGACTTTATTAACTCCAGATGTGGGGAAACAGTCAGCCAATTCCACAAAAAGAGCAAGTCTCTTTCAGTTACAATCAGTACTGCCCACAAATTAAAACCAGGCCTCTTATGTCACCTGATCACCTGCCCGTGGATGCCAGTTTTTTTTTTTCCTCCCTCCCGGTTAATGACCTAATCATAAGTTTAAATCACAAGTCTGATTTTGTGTTACTACAAACAGAATCTAAAAGAAAAAAAAGTATGCATGTGTTTACACATATACCTCTGAGACAAGACTAAACTCTACAATTCAAATTCTGATGGAAACTTAAAGGGAAATTTTCATTATTTAGAAATACAAAGGATTTCATTAAGTTATCTAGGTGGATCCAGTTAGTCAAAAACTGTATGTTATTTCAATTGATCCTCAAAATCATTATATGAGGTAGGTATGACTTGTATTATTTATGCTCATTTCAAAGTTGAGAAAAATTGGGCTCAGAGATTTTAAGTTCACTACAACGTAATAAACAGAGTAAAGACTTATGTACCCTCCAACAGCATAGGACTATAAAGATGGCATTGTATCTTCCCTCAAGGAGTTTATAATCTAATGGTACCGAATCAGATATATATCTACATCTAGATCAATATATACATACACACATGAGATAAACAAGGGAAACAGAGATCTAGACAAGAAGTGGAGGGAAAGAACAGTTTCCAAGAGAGACCCAGGGAAGACTTCACAAAAGGGAGGACACGTGAACTAGGACTTGAGGAAGGGCTGTGAAAAGCACAAAGATTTTCCAGACATGCACAAAGGTGGGAGAAGGAAGGAGAGTAGCTAGTCTAATTTGGCCAAAATTTAGTATAAGGTATAAAGATGAAATGAGGGTGCACAGGTAGAATACAGCTAGATTATAGAGAACTTTAACATTATAAATTCTGAACTTAACCCAAAAATATGAGAGAGATAAGAGGGAGAGAGATGAGAGAGCTGTGAGAGAGGGAGGGAGGGAGGGGGAAGGAGGGAGGGGAAAGGAGGGAGAGAGGGGGGGAGGGGGAGAGAGAGAGAGAGATAGATAGAGAGAGAGAGAGAGAGAGAGAGAGACAGAGACAGAGAGGCAGAGACAGCATTTCCAGAAACAAAACAGAATGGAAAGCAATGATTGCATATAAAACATGGGTCTTTATTATGTACTGCTTGCTTTATACATATAATTCAACACATTCTTTTCAAAGCTTTTATGCTTGTAAAGAGCATTAAATTCAAGTGTAAAGTTTGTATGCTATCCCAGTGGCAATGGGGAACCATTCAAGGTTTATAAGCAGGACAGTGATATTCTGCATTAGGATTAACAGTTTTGTAGCCATGCAAAGAATGGATTGGTGAGACGAAAAACTGGTGATAGCGAAGCCAGTTAGGAGGCTAATATAGTCTAGGCAGAAGGTAATGAGGAACTTGACTGAGGTTGGAGGGGAGAAGACTGATGTGAGAAATAATGTGGAGATGGAATCAGCAGGATTTGGAATGTGAGGTTATGGTGGATGAGGGAGAGAGAAGATAGATTGCTCTGAGTGTATAAAGCCTGAGTGATTGGAAGGATGGTGGTTCCATCAAAAGAGATAGAAGTTGTGATGAGTAGCAGGTCTTTGGGGAGAGAAGACGATACTTTTTGACATTCTAAGTTTAAGTTGTCAGTGGTATATCTCAGCAGTAATATGGAAGTGTAGAACTGTAGATCAGGGAAGAGACTGAAGGTAGTTATACAGGTTTGGGGGCAACTGCATAAAGGTGTACACTGAAACCACGAAACTGGAAAAGAGAGGAGTACCAATGACAGAACCTTGAAGTGGACACACACTCAGGAAGGGGGTGACAGAAAAAGACAAGTCAGGGAAAGCAAGAAAATGGAAAAGGATAGGCTAGCTAGTTAAGTAGGAGGACAAGTAGGATAAACAGTGTCATAGAAGCTAAGGGAGGAAAGACTACAAGAAGGAAGTGGTCAGTTGTAATAAATGCTTCATGAAGGTTAAAGAGGATATAACCTGAGAAAAAGGCTAATGGGTTTGATAATTAATGGATAATTGGCAACTTGGGAGAGACCAGTTTCAGTTGAATGGTGGAGACAGGAGCCAGACTGCAGAACGTTAAGAAGTGAGTGGGTGAGGAGGAAGTAAGGACATCAAATGTTAATTACCCTTTCTAGAAGTGACATGCCCAATGATCATACAGTTAGCAAGGGGCAGAGATGAGATGAGAAGTCAGACTCCCAAGTACGTGACTTCAGTACAATCTAATGAAAGGGCACAAGATCTGGAGTCAAAAAATCTTGGTTCAAATCCTAGCTCTGCTACTTTCTATATCTTTGTGAACTCTGGTAAATCTCTTAATTCAACTCAAAAACATTTATAAAGTGCCTACTGTGTGTAAGGCACTGAGGAAACAAAGACAAAAATAAAATGGTCCTTGCTTGCCTGGAGCTTATATTCAATGGGGAGTATTGCTAAAATAGGTAAATAAGTAAATTAAGGGTATATACAAAATAATTACAAAAGGGAAAGGGTATCAATAATTAGTTTTTTCGGGGGAAATCAGGAAAATCTTGTGCAGACGTAGTGCCTATACTGAGCTAGGAGTGAATCTAGTTTCCATGAAATGGAGGTAAAGAAGTAGTACATTCCAGCATGGGAGACCAACAACTCATGGAACTCTGGGCATCAGTTAGACAATGCCTGATATCCCTCTCAACTCCTAATCATTGGAATTCAAAATTCAATACTCTTTAAGTTACCCATCCTACCTTGGTATGTTAGATACTTAGTTAATTTATTATGTCAATCATTTATTAAGTGCCTACTGTTTGCCAAGCCCTGTGCTAAGCACTGAGATACAAAGAAGGGTACAAGACAGTTCCTGCCTTTGAGGAGCTCAAAAATATAATAATTACTTAGCCTATTTCCAGAAGGCTACAGCCACCATTTAAAAGTGACTGGTTCAAAGTAACAAGGATCTCAACTATGGGTTAGAATAGGACTTACTTTCTTCCTAAAGAGTAAGAATGACTTTGGGAAAAATATTGGTGGGGGTGCAGATATCTGATGAACTGAATCACAGGGTCAACTCTAGCTTGAGAGGACAAGGCTGGAAATCTGACAAATCTCTCTCTTGGGTTTAGCCAAAGAGAACATACCCACAAAAATATCCTAACTGGGGTTTTTCCCAGGCTGCAGGCTGTTATTGCTCCAGGAAGGATACTGTAATTCCAGGCTGAATATTCACAGTTTTTCTCTGCAACGATTACACAATTATCCATGGAATGAGTCAGTTCACGCAGCCAATTTGCACCATTTTGGCAAAGGCCAATATTTTTTCTCCCTGAAGTTTCCAGCTTGACTATGTGGACAACTTCAGATTTAATAGAGAGGTGGACCACTTTGCTTTACTTTGATGATACTGTCATATTCTGCTCCTGGTTTCAAAGCATTTGGCCTATGTATATGATAATCATTTCATAATTGCTATGGAAAGAAAGATCTAAAGACCTAGAGGCCTTTGCCTAAAAGGACAAACATATTTTGCTTGTTACCTACATGGGCAGCCAGGACTACATACGGCAAGATACTGACATCTTAACTTCCCAAAAGCACTCACATCCAAATCTAATGGCTGTCAGAGGTTTCTCCAAATAATGGGAAATGAATGGAGAATTTTCCCTTAATAACCACACATGATCATAGACTTTGAATTGCAAAGGGCCTCAGGATCAAGCCTCTCATTTTACAGATGAAGAAACTGAGGCCCAAAAATGTTAAATCACTTATTCCCAGAAGGGGAAGGGAAAGATGTTTTAGATGACTCAATACTCCTATGGTTTATTTGAAGTCTCTGTCTACTTCCTGCACTCCAGAACTTTTAGGCTATAGACTTTATTTCAGGAAAAACAGCTTCCATGGTCTAAGAAAATAGGAGTCAACATAAGACCAGACAACAACACTTTCTGGATAGCTTCACCTGCCTAGAAGAGAGCATGGCTTCCAACTGGCTCTCCATAGACAATTTATCTTTTTTTTTTTTAACATATTGGTTTTATTACACAACTAGTTTCTGAGGCTTTAAAAATATTTTCCTATGCAGAGAACCTCAGATTTGGAACTGAACCAGATCCTCAAACAGAATGGCCTAGAATAGCAGGCCTTATCGACTTCCAAGGTCATTATATACTGTAATGTATGCAAACTCATTACTATAAGGTGACCATTCCAAATTATCTAAAACCAACCTCGACTTCCAGCAACTGGAAACTCTAGGTGAACTTTGGAATTTTGTGTGTGACACGACATCAATGTAATTTAAAAATCATTACTAAGCTATTTAATGCCAATAATATTTTAATAGTAAACTTCACTGATTATGCTCGGGAAGTCCTGAGCATAATCATGATACCTATAGTTTTATATTTTATGCTGAATCATAGAACACTTTTAACTAGTAGAGTGGATCTAACAACAATCAAAAAACAGAAAAACAAAAAAACCAAACTAATCAAATCTAAGCCACTAAAAACAAAATAAAATCCTATATAATAAATTAGAATTAAGCCCTGGTTTCATAAAATCAAAACACAAGTCTTAATGTACAATTATGTGCCAATTCTCAAAAACCTAAAAGAAACCTAGATGCTTTCTCCCACAGTTCATTTTTAAGCAGTATCTGAAAATTACTGCCGATGCACAAAAATTATAATCAGCTACTTGATCGAATCAGTATTTTTAAAAGGTAATTGATTAGCCTATGGAAATTATATTAGAAATTACTATACATGTACATACATACTTAAAATAAACATTTCTATTGTGGACTGAAGATTGAAAAAATTATCATTTCTTTTAAGAATGTAACATATAATCAAATAGGAAAAATTCCAATTTTGTGTTTTTATCCATATATAAAGGAAGATAAGCAGTAGGGGGCATAAATATGATGTTAATATTATCATTAATCATATAGCAAAATATTATCAAATGTCTAAATAATTTTGGGGAAAAAGATACCATGCAATTTTAGAATTAATATTGATGCTACTAACATGATTAGATTGAAATTTTAAATTTTAAGAAATCTGGCAAAATTCTCAATTTCGAAAAACTGGTAAGTCCATCCTTTTTCTGCCCCCTTCTTATGCCCTATCCTTCCCCTCACCCCCAGCACAAACAAGATATTTTCAACATGTAAAAAAAACTTAACCCTAGTGAGAACTGTACAATTCTTAACATAATGGAAGAAACAGAAGTCTAAAATAATTTAAAATCTAAGTGAGCATAAAAACAATGACAATTTAAATTTATCATGAAAGGTCACAAGCTACCACTAAAGTCTTTCCAGTAAATGTTAGCTTCCTTTTTCTAAACCCAATGGGGGAAAGATTTATTTAGGCTCTTAAAAATATAGCATCATCAACCTGAAAAACATAAGGGCCCATCATGTAAATCCTTCTTAGCATGTGGATATTACAAGCTATCGTTTTAATGTGATAAGCACTTTTTATACTATATCCACATAAAAAAAAACTTCATGGAATGTGTATAAATTAATATTAATGTCTGTCTCTTGAAATTTTTCTTTTCATAATTTTCTATATAAAGGAACCAATATCCTCCCCCAAGAATTTTAAATATACTATATTTAGCACAAAATCAGACCAAATTTCATTCTAATAGTAAGTATCAAAAGAACCTAGTTTTAATAGGAAGCTAAACAAAATGTGTGATTTTTTTCCTGCCTTGCCTATATCTCAAACCTTATCTAAGTGATTATTGTAATTATTTTATGGTGGGAAAAATGTCCTTTTAGTCTAAGGCAAGCAATTTTTACTATTAACTTTAATTTTATGTTAATGGCCGCTATAGCTCACTGCTATAGAATCTAATCTTTTATTTCAATAGTAATCTCAGCTTCCAGTCTGAGATTTATAACCTACGGAATTTCTAGGGAACTGGCTTTCAAATACATGTTTATTGAGGTAATATACTGCACAAATCAGTGAGTGTCACTCCTTAGCCACCTACATTTTTAAGAAATATAGATCCACCAATATAGCACCTGATCCCTTCCTTCATTGTTTTCATGGGCCCATGGAAACGAACATAACCTTCACTCTGAAACATTAATAAAGTACACTGTTGACAACATACCCTCCTAGCAGAGACTGTATGTAGTTCAACATACTGGCAGTTGAACCCAGTTGAGCCAAGAAAAGAAAGCTCTCTGAGGTTTATTCACTGAGGTCTGTTATACTTTTGGAAAGGGAACGGATAAAAGGAAAGGGAGAAGAGGCTGAGACCAGACAAAAAATTAGCCAACTAATGCAAAATTTTTCGTCATTCAACGTCTTCAGCAGCCTTTCCTTAGAGATTTCTTGGATGACCAAGAAACAAAAGGTCAGGTCAACTTTGTCCTTACTGTAAAATGGTAGTTTGACCCTAATGGGGATAGTGTGTGGTTATGGAGAAATCTAACTCATTAATTTACTTCTCTCAGGATTGACTAGTCTAATAACAGTAAAATCTGAAGCAAAATTTTACAGGGAAGTAGAAAGAGGTTTATAAAATAATTTCTCCAAATAGTAACATTGGTTTAAAAAATGATAAAGGAAATTATACAGAAGAAAAATCTCGGATATTTTTAGGATTAGTTTTTAAGCTACTTGCTCTATATAGTTCTTATGAAAAACAAATTATATGAGTCAGCATGTGCCAAATTTTTCCTTACCTGAACCAGTTTTCAGAGTGATATTAACTTTTATATGTGAACAGACTTACTAATGAGTCATCTACATGAGTATTTAACTGTATGTGAGCAAAAAATTCCAAGTTTATAGCTTTTCTCTTCAAGTGCTTCATCTTTAAAGAAAATGGATTAAGAATATTCTTTGAATCTATGACACTTCAGTTTCTACCTTGGGAAATGGAAGTGTTGGAGTCATATATAAAAACATGTTTAATACCAAACACTTGGACCCTTCTCCATCTTTTCTTTTTCTATAATTATGAAGCACTATTAACAGTACCTTGTCAAAGACAGAAGTGGTGCACAATAAACTTTAAACCTTTCCTAGGAAATTCTGTTTACTTAGTTACAAAACTGAAGCTTGCCTAGACTGGGAATCTTCCATCCAATATGGCCTACCACTTCTCCCAAGAGCAATGACATCTTACCCTCTCCCTGGAAACAAACTCAACATTGCTGAAGACTACATAAGAAAATGGATAATTGTTGTACGATATTTCTTTGTATATTTAATTTAAAAGTTAAACTGTACCAAAAGGTAGACAAGTTTCTCAATTTTACGACATAAGTATGAAATAACTTTTCCTATGAAGTTGAATACTAACTTGAACTCGGCTTTAAAGAGTAAAGCCAAAATTTAGAATATAAACTTTTAATTAAAAAAAAAACATACTTGGAACTTTAATTCATTCCATGCAGAGCTATTAGTTATTTGATACAACATTTCTATGACTTTAGAAAAATTATTTTTAATCTTTTTAAAATATAAATCTATATATTAGAACCTTCTCTCTTGCACATCTGTGCTTTTTAAAGTATAGGCTGCCTCCCCCAAGACAGTAATGTTGCCTCCTTACCTTTAGAAAGTAAACCTTTTATTTACAAAAGCTTCCAAGTAAACAAATAGTTAAGAAATCCATATAAACACTGACATTTTGTAAAGGTCCTGGGGAAAGGAGAAGAGGTAGATGGAATCATAATCTGTATTCTTGTTCCTTGGAAGATTATTACAATTGGATCACAGCTAACCTTTTCTGTGTTTTTCCCCCACAAGACTAAAATAACCACCTGATGCAATTCAAAAGGCATTGTGTCTCTACTCGACATTCTCTTTGTGCCTCAAACACTTTGTAACTTCTTTAGTTCAAGATCTGGGAAATTAAGGCCTCAACCTGAATCTTACAGTGGAAGAAATTCAGGATTCCTCTTCTCAACAATTTCTTCACTCATGTTTATCCAAATAGTATTTTCTTGACATAAACAGGAAAAAAAAACACACCTATAGCTCTTTGGAAATCAGGCATCTTTCAAACTATCCTTCCTCAGTGATCTCAGTTAAATCTAAGGAAATGAGTATTGTAGGTACACAAATATTTCAGCTTCTGTATTTACCAAAGACACACAGTATTTTATGCCTTGATGAAGAAATGATACAGAAGACCATTTTACTTTATACATAATGAATTACACATTACGATGCAGAACACTGATCCCTTCAAACATCGAGATGAGTCAGGTTAATTTTTTAACTTTAGTTTTTCTTTTATGCAGACATATTCGTGAACCTGTTACCTGTGAAGAATTACATTACCTATCACACACAATCTTACCTAATAAGCCTGGAGAAAGAAGATCTTTTTGGATCAATCTTTATTTGCCTATGATCTATTCAGTGCATTAAAAAAAAGCCTAAAAACAAATTTAAGTGTATGGGTTTAGCATATTTTCTATAGTTATACATTAAGAGTAAGACAGTTTGAGAACATGGGAGCTCCTTCTCCCCTCTCTCTTCCAGATATGTATACTTTGTAACAGGGAGTGCGAAATAAAACTTAAATGTTCAGAACATACCCTTGTACGATGATGACCTTACAAGTATAAAATGAAATAAAATAAGTGAGACATTTTAATTTTGGCATATGAATTTGATTGACTAATTACATGCAGCTCTATCTACTGCAGAGGGAATCGAACAGATTAAAATTACTGATATAAAAGTGTAGTTTTAATATTAAAACTACAATGGACAAATTCATTTTATTTCTATATACAATGAGATGCTTATATGATATTAAAATAACTTGATTAACTATGACTCATTTTCCTTAATCTTTTTTTGGGGGGGAGGAAAACAAATTAGCAAGTAACAAACAATGCCAGGACAGAGGTTTATTTTAAAAAACAAAAATGAAAATAAAGTCTTAAAATTTAGATGACTAGCATAATTTATCATCTATTTATTCATTCTTCAAGAACATAAAAGTCACCTCTGACCTGTAACAGACACATGCTATCAATTTTCAGACCATACTCTTCTATGATACCAGCCATGCCATGTACTCTAAGCCTGGAAATACTTAATAAGATCAAAGCTTTTTTTCCCCCGGCTGTAGAACAAAGAGAAATGTTGTAATAGGGTGAGCTGTGCTCTAGAAAGAATAAAATCAAAACTCAATGCAAGTCATATTCTCATTGCTTTAGGGGTATTATACAGTTAATTTTACTTAAGTCTAATATTTTTTTATATATTCACATAAAATCTTCAAACAGACTGTTTTCACTTAGGATCAGACATAAAAGAGAAATCATTTCACATTTGAAAGACAGCTGGCAAGGAAATGAAATAGAGATCAAGTCATTTCACTTATATTACCCTCCCCCTGCTCCCCCTTTTCTACCCTTACTTGGCTTATCTGGGCAGCCTGAATATACGCACTTTTTAAAGAGTCCGAGGATATTCAATTTGATGACTACCTATCAATAAAGCTCAGCAAAAAGTGTGCAAACAAATACAGGCAGAATTCAAGGAGGCCTGAACACAGATGCCAATGAAACAGATCAGTACTCTCACTAGTGCTCTTCATTCCCCCTCCTCCCAGCTATGTGTTACTTGAGAAATTTTTAGGGGAAAGAAAAGTGGCAAACCCATCTCATCATAACTGACTTATGTTTTAAAGACTCACTCCCCAAACAACATGAACAGTTATTCAGAATATTATAATTTACAATTTCTTGATAACTTGAAGATACATTAGAATGCAAAAAGCTCACTTCAAAAAGACACATTTTAATGACAAGTAATGAGAAAAATATTAAAGATCTAACATTCTGTCTAAGTCTCCTTTTATTCCTCACTGTATAATAATTTTTACAATATTTTTGTCATCTTCCTGTTAAAAACTCCTGAACCACCAAACACTCACTATGCTTTTTTATAATCAACAAAACTTTCCATGGTTTTTGTATCATTGCAATTGCTTTGTAATACTAAGAGCATCGATGAAAAAATTCTTAGCTTAGCAACACCAAAGAAGAAAAGTGAATTTAAATAATTCAATCTAAAGGTGTTTCTTTAAGAAATATGACCCCCTCCTTCCCCCCAAATTGTGATTTACTTTATGAATCTGTGCAGGGTCAAAATGCTGATTTGATTGGAAGCAGATGGTATCACAGTAAAGTCAGGCTCTGAACCTCAAACTCCAAACAGGAAATACGACCCTCACCGGCTGACTGCTTCCCTAATCATTCCCAGAGATTCATACTTGTTATTTTTATAAATATTCAAAGTGACTTTCATCTTTTTCTTTCCACTGCAAAAAGCAACCAACAATCCTAAACATACAATATTTAAAAATCTACAACAGGATAAATGTACTTTCAAACTTAAAGCTAACAAAGAAAACAGGCTAAAAAAAATTCACTCTTAAAATGTTATATAACACATTAATTCAAGTTTATGGTCTATGTGACTTAAAAAATTAAACCAAATCCACAAATATTTATTAAGTTACTCTGAGCAAGGCACCTTTTTCTGAACAAAAGCTGTTGAAATATAAATACTAAAAGCAAACTAAGTATACTCTTGCAAAAAGCAATTTTTAAGGAAAACACAATATTAAGCCTACAGATTTTGGTAAGTGACTTAATCTACTGTATTTTCAACTAAGTCAGCCTGTTTGAAACTATGCACAAAGAAAAAGAGGCTCACCGTTTTCCCATTGTAGTAATACATCAAAGAATTGCTGCCCATTCCAGGCACAGGATATGCACAATACATGTTGATTCTAAAAACGTTACTGTCTGCAGTTAAAATACCCTGCTTCTCTCCAAGACATACATCCACCCGGTCAAACAGAGTAAGTCTTCAGTACTATGCATCCACACATGGATCTACTCAAAAGGAACTTATGCAAAGTAGGACTGAACCAACTCACATAGCACAGGGGGAGGGTTATACTGTAACCCTTTTCAAATTCTACGGAATCCCAGCTTCGGTAGAAGATGCCAAAAAGTCAAACCTTTATGCCTAAGAAAAATACCAGTTGCTTACTTAAGTCAACTACAAGAAAATAGATAGAGGAGTATAGCAATTAATACCCTAAGGAATTATTAACTTTGTCCAAACAAACAGACAACAAAGGAAAACAAATGGATAGCTCCTCGGCTAGTTAATCTGCTTTTTGTTTTAATTAAATTAGAGCACTTGTGGCAGTGGAAACGTAGCTTGATGCACCTCCAGCGACACCACCATCTGGCATGGTCTAAAGTTGCTTCCAACTTTGATAAACACATGATCAAGTAATCAGGAATTGGAAACACTGAATCATGTATAACAAGAAGGACCTAGACAGTTAAGCCTTCTACATAATCACTTCCTGGATGAAGTTCTATCTTGTCCTGCTTAAGTATCCTTAACATGCCAGGAACTGGTTTTGAGCTGTAAAAATCATGATGGAAGATTTTAATAAGAATTGTTCATGAAAACTCTTAGTTTCGATATTAATAAATATAGCTTTATTAATAAGTTATTCCAGTGCTTGAGATGGAAATGTAATAAATAAATAAAATGCTTATAAGATGACAAAAGTGTCAGAAGTTGTTGCAAGCACAGTGAGAGAGCATTAATAGATTTTGGTCCATTTTATAACATCTAATAACAGTATCAGTCAAAAATAATGACAGAGGTTTTATTTTTTTCCTTATATATGGTGTAAGAATCCTTATATTTGATGGATATACATATAAAGCAGGTACAGATTTATTTGTATATGATATGGAATTTAAAAAGGGCTTATCTTTTCCATAGCTTGTTGTCTTTCTCTAGGAATGTTTACGTGCTTATGCACGTGTGTGTGTGTCTGTCTGTCTGTCTGTCTGTCCCCAAAGGAAATTAAACTTTTCTGGAAAGAAAGAGGGAAAGGAAAAAAAAATCAGCATGGAAACAAACCTTATTGTAACAAATGAAAGACTTTTCATAATTAGCTGCTGCCAAATACGTTTTAGAAATATATCTGTATCTGTAACACATATAATCACCTATTTTTGGAAGTATCCAATTTGTCCTTAAATAGTCCAATATGGATTTTGTGAGCTCATTGTTTCCTGTCTTTGTTCACTGCCACTCCTAGGCAGCTAGGTAGCACAGTGGACAGAAGAGGCCACACCTAGGATCCAGAAGACCTGAGTTCAAAATCATCCTCAAATACTTAACAACTATGTACCTCTGGTTGGGCAGGTAACTTAACTGCCACTTGCCTCACTTTCCCCAACTATAAAATGGGAACAATAATAGGACCTACCTCTCAGGGCTGTTGTGAGAATTAAATGAGTTAATATCCCAAAAGCATTGCACACAGTGGGTACTATATCAAATTTCCTCCTTCTTTTCTCATTTGTAAAATGGAAATAGCACCCGCCTCCCAGGGCGCTGTACAAACCTTAAGCATTATATAAATGTTAGCTATTATCGTTGTTGTTGTGCTAGCATACTTTATAAAGATTACATGTGACTAAAACAAAGAATAGTTCATCTTACGAACGGGAAGAAAACCAGACGCAAGAAATTGTTATCTGACAAACTAAAAAAAAACGGCGATACCTTTTTCAAAGCATGTTTGTTGATCCTCAAACTCTCTAAAAGCACAAGGCACTTTAGTAAACTCCCTAAACAAAACACTCTGTAAGGAACAGCAAATACTTTGATCAGAAATGCTGATCAAATTATTGCATTAAAATCTAATCAGACAAAGTAAGGCCAACTAGCCGTGTAGAGTTTTAAAAGCTGATGTTATCTGAATGACCCCACCCCCCTCCATATAAAAGGCAAAGCAGCAGCTGCAAAAGAACATCACTGTACATCAGACTATTAAAATGCCAGTCGCCAGAGTGGTTTGCAACTTCCTCCCTCCTGAGAGATTACAAAGACCCATTTCAATCCTTGAAGGGGCTGTGTAAGAAGCTCTGATTTACAATCAACAATACCATGCCTAAAACCAGCTAAATAAAATTTAGTCTTTTATAAACATATTCTTTCAGCATTGATGGAATGTTTCCTCTGCCATTAGTTAAGATGTTTTTTTAAAAAAGAAAATTTCTTATAATTAATCATTCCAAACTTAAAAATATTTTTTTTCTTTCTGGAGAAAACTGGGTTGGGATGGGGGTATAAAGGTAGGAGAGGGAAGAAGCCACAAAATACAGGTAGTTTTAATGATGTTCTCTTTCCTCAGAAATAATTAAAGCACATTGATATATATGTACACACATACATACATATAGGGAGAGAGGAGGAGAGGGAGGAAGGGGATGAAGGGGAGGGGAGGGAGGAAGGTGTATGTTAAAAATTGAAATAGCTTGCCTGAACTCAGAGCACCAAACAGCAATGGCATATCTATTTTCAAAGGTGATTTTCCAATTGCACAGCTAGGAGTGCTTGTCTATTAAAGCACAATTATAAATTTAGTATTTTATTATTAATTCTTTGCTGTGAAACAATTATATACTGATAGAGGACAATAAAACTTTTTTGGGGGAAGACTGAGAATTAATTATCTACTTAGTAGTAGTACTTCCTAAAAGTAGTTGGCTTTAAAAAAACCTTCTTTTTCTGTTCTATGCCAGTTTACAAATTGCAGCTATAAAGGAGAAATACACATTATCTTTCTATAACATATCTAAGGGAAATTTGCTAGGGAAGGCACACTGCTGGAAAAGTTGAATGAAGGACAAATATGTTACTCTAACAGAGCAAAATAAACAGATATATTCTGAAACTACTGCTCTGGAAAGAAGATAAAGAATTGGGTTCATTATTGACTTAGGTTAAATGGAAATTTTAAAAAAGATGACTATGTAAAAATTAGGATCCCAACAATAATAAGTACATTCTCAGTAAAGGGGACATCTTCAGGAGACACAGACATAGAGGTGTCCCATTCTCATAACATACTATGTTCTGGGGAACATGGCTTTTCCACTTGCCACTCTAGACTGTCATCTGACCTTCTGAAGTCTGTCTTTACTCAACAGAAGTTAAAACTGGCTGAGGCAGTCAGTTATTTGCTTTATCACAATTACAAATTAGGTTGTACAATTCTAAAGCAAAAGTCTTTTTGGTTCTTTCTTATATGTGTTTTTTTCGGGGGGGGGGGGATGCTAATTTAATCCTAGCAACAGCTGCACTACAATTTCTCCTTCCTTCAGGGAATCATATTACGGGAAAATAGATCATCTATACAGACCAAGTGTTCTTCCAGCCAATGCAGTTGTTTAATTCCAACTCCCCTCCCCCACAGCTCATGGTTTTGTTTTTTTTTTCCTTTTCCCTTCTGACATGCCAAGGGTTAATCCAGTGACTCAGTCTGACAAAACAAGTCAGCTGGAGACAGGGCCAATTTTTTAAACTTGATTTCAGACAGACGTGCCGTCAGCACAGGAGCACTGAACTGACATGCACTTTGTACTCTGAATTGTTTCCACTCACGATCCTACACTGTCAAAAACAATCACCTATGTGTTTCTCTAAGTATATTAACAGATTATGAGATCTCATGCAAAGTGAAACTCTGACCTAATAACACGTTGCCCAAGTACATCAGTGATCTCAAAATCCTTTATATTTAGTTGCAAATCAGGACAACCTCATGGAGGAAAATGGCTACAATTTTACATATTACTAAAATGGAAAATTTAAAAGAAAATGTCAGGGACAAATGAATTCACTTGATTATGAGTTTTGTCCTCTACTTGTAAACACCCTTAGTTCGTTGTTGGGAGGTAAGGGGACTGGTAGGGTGGTAAAAAATCCTCTCTTTTTTACCCCTACTCTCTTTTTTGGGGGGGAGGGGAAAAGAACAGACATATGATTTATTCCTTACAGGGAACTCCTTGCGAAGAAATCACCTCTACTTGAAGCAAACTGACACCTGCTCTTCACCCTAGTGCTAGAAGGTTGCCTGGGACACGGAAAGGTTAAGTAACTTACTAAAGGGTACAGACAGTAAGTGCCAGTGACGGCACCTGAATTGCAGGTTTTCCTATCATCACTACTCTTGGCTGAACCCATTTTCATTGCTTTAAAAAAAGTTTGTTGGTTTTTTAATTAAGAACTTAATCATCGCACCAAACATTTCAACATAGAAGAACAAAAATGTTGTATATGAAACCATTGCTTTCTGTTAATGCAATGCTTGTTTTTTTTAAGACGTTTATATGAAATTTAACAAGGTAGAAAGTAAATTGTCCGTGTTTGTGTCCCTTTCTGAACTTTTTTCTTTTCTTGTGAATTTTTAAAAATTGTCACTGATATTTTTTTTCCTTTTTGGCATCTCTGTCACTACCCACTCAACCATCATTATCACCAACAGAAATCCGCCCTTGTAATAAATACAATCAAAGAAAGCAAATCAAGGCCTGAAAATGTACATTTCATTCCATATCTTTCCTACATTCCCTCTTAACTAAGAAAGCAGGAGTCATGCTTCATTGTTTGTCTTCTTAAGTTGTGATTGGTCTGGCCACTTTCATCCATTTTCAAATGATGCGGTGTGCTATTTTTGTTGCCACATAATTAAAAAAAATTTTTTTGGTCTATATTTTCTTTTATTTTGAGAGGGAATGAGGACTAAGTGACTTGCCCAGGGTCACACAACTAATAAGTGTCTGAGGCTGAATTTGAACCCAGGTCCTCCTAACTCCAGGGCCACTGCTTTACCCACTGTATCACCTAGCTGCCCCTGGTCTATTACTTTATGAAGGTTATGTTCCATGGAAGTATCCCTATGACAACATAACACAACTGAAGCATTAGTCCTCTTTTCTAACTCTATAAGAATTAAAGTGAATGCTAAAAGATGATGACTACTTGACTTTTCACACATAGAATATAATTTCTAGTTACCTTTTAACTTTGATTTTTCTTCTTCTCTTCCCTTACAGCTAATTTAGTATCAGGGACATGAAGATCATATGTAGGCATATATAGAAACTGGATTTATTAATTAAAAATACTCTATCATTCTCTTGATATTAAATAAGACCAAGAGGCAATATGGCATAGGGCAATGGTGTCAAATTCAAGTAGAAAGAGATCTGTAGGGGGCTGCATATTGTCTTTGAAAACTACAAATTAACATTATCTACATTGTATTTTATTTTTTAAAATTTTGTTAAACACTTCCCAATTACATTTCAATCTGGTTAAGGCTGTACTTGAGTTGCAAGTTTGATCACTTCTGGCAAGGGTACAGAGGACTGACCTTGGAGTCAGGAAGACACTATGGGCAAATGCTGCTTCTGAAAGATACTATCTCTCTAATCGACAAGTCCCAAAATCTCAGCAACTTTCTAAGGCTTTGTTGCAAAAGAGTTGCTCATCTGCTTGAATACAGCTAGGTGGCACAGTAGGCAGTGTTGCACTTGGAGAAAGAAGACCTGAGTTCAGATCCTGTCTCAGACACTTACTGTGACCCTCAATTGGCCTCAATTTCCTCATCTGCAAAATGAAGATAAAAATAGCACTTCATGGGTTGTTGTGAAAATCAAATGAGATAATGTTACTTGCAGCAAATCCAAAGGTACTAAGAAAATTGTTATTATTGTATATTAAGTACTTTATAAAATTTGAAGTGCTGCAGGAAGGTGAAATGGCATCAGAGCCAGGATTCAAACTGAGTTGTGGCATCTAGTCCAAAGTTTTCCCGTGGCACTGGATTTTACTAATTATTTGGTAGTTTTTAAAAAATCAAAGTTAATTTAAAGTAATATGAATTAAAAAATTAAAAACATAACAAGCCATATGCTAAATGGCAGGGATGGTTAGTGTTTGATTTTGCTCTCTTCTTTTACTCTCTGAAAACAAATAATAAATGATAGAGCTTCCTGATGTTTAAGAAGCTATGAATTTCTAACCTAACCGATCAAGTTGGAAAAGGCTTTCCTACTTACATGAGAAGCTGTAACTCACTCCTAATATTCCTAATAAAAGCAATTCCAAATTGATTTTTGAATTCAGCTAATTGCTCAAAAGCCAATGTTCTATATATAGATAAACCAAGACAAAAGAAGATGTTGTTGTTATCAGGATATATCTTTAGTGATAAGAATTAACATTCATCTTCAATTTTATATTTATAATGTCGTATCTAGTGTGCTAAGTGCTTTACAAAGATTTCCTTTGATTCTCTTACCACCATGAGAGAGAGATACTATTACTATCCCCTTTTTACAGCTAAGGAAATTGGAGCAAACAGAGGTTAAGTGACTTGCCCAAAGTCACGTAGCTAATAAGCATCTGAGGCTGGATTTGAACTCAAATCTTCTTGATTCCAGGTCTAGTTCTCTATCCACTGTGCTACCAAACTGCCTCAATATGACATCATGGCTCAGAGGTGATTCTTAAGTTTCAATGACCCTCTACTAGGTGAATTTCAAGCTCTGGCAAGTTCCACCAAGCTGAAAAGTCTTTGGGTATGTGACTAGTGATAGCTAAGCTGGTCCTTAGATAACAGAGATGCATAAAGGCCAAGTTCTGAGAGGCCAATCACCTGGCTACAGGGTCTCAGCTATCCCATCCTCTCAAAGACCATCTTCTAAGTTGCAGAGAGGAGGTTGAGATCTTGATCACTGGAAAGTGTATTCACATAGATTGAATCACAGATTTTTCAAATATTTAAATATTTCATAATTTCAGATTTTACAGTTTTAGTTAACTCTGGCTAGTTAAAGTTTTCATAGAAAATTTTAATTTTCACACTGATGTTGGTATGATGTCTTTAAATATTTTAATCCAGATTAAACCAGCAATAGTTAGCCATATCAAAGTTATAAAGACTTTGTTTACTGCTAATATTTTGAATGTTTTGCTTTTATAACCTGGAAAAGATAATTGATTTTGCAGATTACCCAAAGGGCAATGAGGGGAATATGGTTGGTACAATTAGGCTGAGACATGTCACCAAAAAAACAAACAAACAAAAAAAAAACCCAAGTGCAATGGCTAAAGCACAAAGGATATCATCAGAAAAAATGTATGAACAGAACAGGTTGTGGGATGGTCACAAAGGAAGAATGAGGGAATAAATCATGGAAATCTCATAGGCTACACTGGAACCCAAACGGCAAAAGAGCTAGACAAAGTTCCCTAACTTACTGGGTGTACCATCACATGTTTTAGAGGATTTAAAGAAGGGCATGAATAAGCGTTGAAGAGAGGAAGAAATGGCAGGTGGGATGCCCTCAGCACTGTTGGAGGGAGTACCACCATGGTGACATCACAGATCCACTGAATTAAATGGTAATGAAAAAATATACCCAAAACAAATCCACTTAGCAAAATGCCATTTAGACCATTTAAAATTCAGAGTGGATCTTAACAAAGGCTAAGATGGGCATCCTGTAATTCTTATTTAAAAAATTAATTTTTTTCATGTATAAAGCAGTATGTCAGTTGTAAAAATTCTGACAAGCCATTATGATCTTGCGGATGTTAGTACACTTGCAAAGAAACTGCTAACTAATCACGAAGGGCTTAATTTTAGCAATCTGCACTAAGGTAATGTCCCAAGGTCAAGAAATGAACAATTAGATTTCTGTTTGGAATAAATACTGATGTGTTAGCTATACACGTATGTGTGTGTGTACATACACACATGTATATATAACTGATATCCACACACATGTTTTTTACATACATTTGTACACACACATATAAAAAACTGATATTATATACATATATACATACACATAACTGATGTGTTTTATACACACACACACACACACACACACACTGATTTTTGTTGGGGTATCTTTCTAGTTCCTAAAACACACACACATATACACACACAGGTATGTATATATAACTCATCAGTATTATATATCATATATAACTGATGTGTTATATATGTATATACATGCAATGTGTATATATATGATACACACACACTGATTTTTGTTGGAGTCCTTTTCTAGTTCCTAAAGCATCCTACACACACACACACATACACACACATATACACATATGAATTATATTTCTAGGAGAAAGGAAGAATTACAAGTTGTGTTAATTTTTTAAAGTCTCACATCAACCACTGATTTAGAGACAAGACGGTAGAGAAAAGATGAAGGAACAAAACAAGAGGGAAAGAGAGCTAGGTATAAATAGAAATAAAACCATTTGCTAAAAATATTCATGACCCAGATCACTAGTTCCACTTCTGGTTTATGAAATATTACAGGAAAGTCTCTTTTGCTTTAGAAAGCTTTCAAACACAACTCAGAGGCTTAGAAATTTGGACAAAAGAGTTTAGTTAGCAGTCTATTTAACGGTTAACTTTAAAGAAACACCTATTTGGGCATAGCAAGCGGAAGCAATCTACACAAAACTACATTTATGTGGCAAAAGAACATTTATTTAATTCTCCTTTGACAACCATATGGCTATAATAAGGCTATGCCTATAAAACAACCGATACCTTCCAGCAGAGAAAGCAAACTGCTTTCTGAAGTAAATAAATAGTGCCCATCTGACATCAACATGAACAGAATTGACACACCATAGAAAGCTTCTGAGAGGGGATCATTAGACATCCATTCAAGAGAGGCATAGCTATAATTACTGAAAATATGCAAAACCTGAAGCAAATTGTACCTTTCCTTTCATCATAAACTCACCATGACAAAGCAGTTTTCTTTGAAAAATTAAAGGGGGGATAAGAGGTCCCCCTGCTGCCTAATTCCTGCATCTCTCGGCTCTCTATTTCTTTCCCCACGTGAACTGCATTTGTCACCTCTCATCTACCACTTGAAATAACATACAGCAGGAGAACCATCAACGGGCTTGCAACCTGATAATTTTCCTGCAGATGGCTCTATAATCATAAGCCCACTGAATGCTGGGGTGTGTGTGTGTGTGTGTGTGTGTGTCTGTGTGTCTGTGTGTGTCTGTGTGTGTGTCTAGGTTGAGGGGTACCCCCTCTCTCCACAAAAAATCCATAGAGATTTTACTTTGTTTAAGAAATTGGCATCTGAAAAGCTTTGGATACTGAAATAGAACAGTGCAAACCCTAACACTCTAGTTTTGCTGGCCTGTTCACCATTCATGAGCAGCAGTTTCTCTGCACTGCTGACTGGTTAGGCAACCCAGGAAAATTCTTCAGTGAGCAAGGCTGTCATTTCAATCATCCATCAAGACAGCAAGTGATGATCTTTCCTCATCCAAAGTCAGGGATCAAGCCAGGCCTCCAAATGGAAATCTGCATGTGTGAGAGCACGCGCGTGTGTCTGTGTGTGTGTACATTCACAAACACACACATCTTTCTATGTATTTGCCTTTCTCTATTGGGGGCAGTGTCATTCTATCTTTTTAATTTTATTTCCTCTCCAGGCAGGGACAACTTCTTTTTTTTTTTAAATAACTTAGACCCCTACTGCACAAGAAATGTGGCAGCACTAAAATGTTGGCCAATTCTAATTCCATTTAAAATTTATATTTAAAGAGAAACCAGAACTAACATCTGCATTTTAGCCTACAGCCATGAAAAAAAGTCAGCAATCTGAAGTGCTGAATAACTTATACATGAAGTTATTTCTGGGGTCCGTATTATGTTTGTGTTTCAGTAAAATTCTTGCTAGTCGTAGCAATTTTTTATACTGACTACCTCTGGATAATTACACTGTGAGAGCCAACCAAAACATCCTGTCTCACATTTGTACCGATCAAGTAACAAAGAGCAAGCAGTTCATTTTAGCAGCATGTCATTGGCAAAAAATCGTGCAGATCCTATACTTGCTAAGGATCTAGTCTAAAAAAAGTGAGTTTTCTAAAATTTCCATCTAAAATGTAGGGACCACTTCCCAACAAAAACCAAGAGAAATCTTATTTGGAAAACATTTCTGAAGTGGCTACAAAACCAATGAGAATACCTAGTAACACTAAACTTTAATAATTCAATGAATCTCTGATTGAAGTTGATAAATCCCATTGACATCATCTGTGCAACTGTCACATTTCCTCTGAAAAAATCTTTTGCAGAGGGTCTATCTGAGATGCCAGGGACCTTCCTCTAGACCTTCTGATGTCATAGAGACACCAAGCAATTACCCACACTGCCCAATGATTATCTCTTGCTCTTGCTGTGTGGGAAATGCAGCCTTTTTCTGGTCATTTTTCTTTCTCTTAACAAACTTTATGCTGTTTTTCCTGTGACCTTGGTAACATAAAAAAAAAAATCAAGTGCCCTGCCATTTCATTTTTACTTTTTCTATTTTAGGAAACTAAAAGCTTAATTCTAGATAATTAATTCTTACTCCAAACTACATAATCACCTTTCATTTATCTACAAAATGGGTCTACTTGTGCAGCCGATTGGCCCAGCTAGGTGAGAGCTACAGCCCACAAATTTCTCTGCCAATTTCAATGGAATTTATTATTTTTTTGTAAAAATGTATAACCTATTTAACATTTATAGATATACACATACCTCGCAGATTGAAAATAGACACATTTAGAAGACGCTGACTATTTTGTTTTTATCTATATAATCAGTATTGGTAGTAAACTACCCGTGTATCTTTGGGCAAATTACTTACTGTCCTTGGTCTTAGTTTCCTCAACTTTAAATGAGGGAGTTATATAAGATGACTTGTGTGTTCTTTTTACGATGTAAATCTATGATCACCCAATGATTTTGCTCATGTTACTTATATGTAATCTGGAGATGTGCCAATTAGTGGCCAAATCAGCAAATATCGTGGAGTTACTGAAATTGTGTCTACGAGTGACTTAACCCTCAAACCAAAATAAATGACAGAGAAAAGATAAAGAATCCAGAATACATAATCCTGAGTTTTAAACTAAGAGCAAATTCTTCCAAGTCATTCATTGGACATTCACTGGCAGCAATCATAGCTTCTTTGTAATATGTCGTATACTATTGTTGTCCAGGAATGTTTTTCTTTTTAAAATATAGGTAGTTCTAACCCAAGAAAGAAAAAAAACATAAATATGGTTTAGACTGAGTCTTACAAAAATGTTGCTGATTTTTTACTAGCTTTGTTTCTTTTTTGTTTGATAACTATTTTATTTTAGGAACTGTAACAATCTAGAGATTGTGAATTTTAATATTGAAACAGCACTGCCCATAAGTACAGCCCTATCAATTCAGAATGCACCAAGAGGTTAGAAAGTAAATGTGATAAGTAATGAAGTAGTTATCCTAGATCCATCCCAACTTGGTGGTCTTGGGGGCTTATGCTATTCTGCAAAAGAAAAGCTGGGTCTGTAGTGTGGCTTTTTGTGAGTGAAGAATTTAGTAGATAAATAAAACAAGAGAATGTTGTATGGATTATAACAAAAGCATCTGTAATGATTAAAATGTCAAGAAGATTTAGAATCTAGAAGAACAGAATTTTAAAAAAGGAACACAGAAAAACAATGCCAATTCCAAATTACCCCTATAGGTTTGATTTGATCTGGAGGACACAGGCCCTAAATTATATGAAAGAAAAGACAGATAAGGCATACTGAAAAGTCTTACAATCGCACTATATCTACTCAAGTAGTAGAGGCCAGGTGACTGGACCATGAAGAGATCCAGGGATTGGATGCTGATAAGCTTCAGTAGTGTATTGTAAGAAGTTAAATCCTTTAAAGCCTTGGAAGGGAAACAGATTGACCAAGTTGCAGGAGATTGTGCCATTTGAAGAAAAGAATTTAAGGCATAAATGAGAAACTCTCATTAAGAGCATAAGACTATGAAATTCTGATATGGTAAACACACCCTCTCCCATTTTACGGTTTGGGAAACTGAGGCCCAATGACTTTCCCAAGGTCACAGAGGTAGATGGGAAAGATCATTCATTGTATTTCATGACTCAGAACATTATTCCTCCTGATAACATGTACTTTCCTAACATCTGGAATATATCTATGATAGTTAAATGAGCAACATGCTCATTTAAAAGAGGAAGGGTCTCAGCGGCCCCTCTCTCAGAGGGGTCTTTAGATATCCTAATGGAAACTGGATTTTCATCCCCTAAATATGTTTGGCCAACACCATGCATGATGCTTATGCTATGTGACACACGGTGTGATATCAGTGGTTCCTGAAGCAGCACTATCATATTCCTTGGATGGCATGTAGAGGTTTTTAAATAGTTTTGTCCACAGAAAGAAACACAGTCTCGACTCTTCACTTTGATCTGACAAGCACTTATATTAAGAGACTGTTTTTGGCACTGTGCTAGGCATAGGATCTACAAAAAGTAAAAATGAGATCGCTTCTGACTTCAAGTAGCTTTCGTTTTATTAGAGGCATAGAGGGAGAAGGGTGGGAGGGAAAAAAGAAATCAGATGTTTGCAACTTATTCATACCAGGAGCCAGCTATAGGATCTAGGCTATTGGGTTTGCTGTAGCCTACCAGGCTCTGCTTTCTAGTTAAATTATAACAATGGCCTCACTTTTAATAGCACTTTTTTTTTTACAGCCCCAGCTGGTTATCAGTGAACCTACACTTCTTTTCTTCGAGTCAGAGTTCCCTGCTGTCTAGAATGCTATCACCTAGGATCCAAGAAATGTGGTAGTTGCAGCCCAAATTACTTGAGTGGAGCAAAAACAGTTCCTTAGAATATTGTAAATAAATGAAATGTGACTGTACAATTAGGAGAGAAAATGAATAAATGATAGAATAGCAGGTACTGTTTCTTTTAAACAAAAGAGTGAGTATGTTTTTGGTAATGGTTTGTTTAGCAAGTATGAGAGGGAGTTTAAAAGTACTGCTCAGTGCAAGAACTGATAAGTGATCTTCCTTCCTGTAGCTATTAAAAAAAACTTCCTGTAGTTATTTAATTCTTTTTAATTGATTAGTATTTATTAAGTACCCATTGGGCTCAAGAGAAGAATTTTTTAGGTAGAAATTATATTCACATTTTCCTTAGTGAAAAATTAAACAGAACCTGCACTTACTATGTAAATTGCAGCAGAAATCAGCAGTAAGTACAGTCAAATGACAGAGGATTTTCTTGCTGCTTTGAGAAGATTTTGATGTTTTAAATTTGAGGTTTAATCTAGAGACCAATCACAAGCCCAGTCAACCACAAGCCCAGATTCTCAAACCATTAGGAATATTTTAATCTCAGAATTTCAGGGGAAGATTGGAGTTAGCCCTAAATTCAGAAATTTGCATAGCTCTCAGTGTATAACTAAATTTAATTGCAAAATTACATCAGCTAATTAATTTGAATTGTTTATATTCACTGGGCTCAAATAAGTGTTTACCAGTGTATTTGGGTATCTGTCTGATACTAAGATCCCGCCTAATCCCCCTTATTCTTGTCAGCTAGGCAAATGATATTTAAATATAAAGTAATAAAATTGCTGTACATGCTAAAAAAAAGATTATGACTGTCAGCTTTCTAAACTTAAATATCATAATATAAGATAAATGCAAATAATGTTACTAAAACGATTGTTATAAAGATAAACATCAGCCCACATACCTAGGTCTGAAAGAAATGAAGGTGGGCTTAATGAAAATCAAGCAGTGAACTTGACAAAGATCAGGAACAGGCCTAAAAAAAACCTCCTTTTGTTTCCCTTTTAGTTTGCTTTTCATGGGACTTGTATTTATGAGGGAGCTAAGAATGTATTTGCTTTAGGCAAACACTTGTGTTCTCCTAGTCTAGTGCTATGGGGAATAGCTGAAGGAGGGGATGGAATGTTGGGATAAACAGTGGCATCAGGAAATTAGGGTAGGGCCACAGTGAATTCTACAGACCAAAATAGAATTTTTAGAGCCAAATGACTTTTGAAAATAAATCCCGAAGTTGGTAGTATTAGATTATATATTGAAATGAAATCCAGAACTAGTAAAAGTTCTTAAAAAAAAACCTCAAACATCAATGAATGGTAAACACTTTAAATTTCTGTTTAAAATACATTCAATTAGTATAAACATAGGGGGAAATACAAGGCCCCTCATGGGATCCAAAGTCAGTCTTTTTCAAAGCTATGTCTCAAGGTACAACTATGATCTTACAGAGACGGTGCATATAATTGTAGTTCTTCACAAATTAGATATTATATATGCACAATAAATGACTTTTCAAGACATGCAATAAACACCAGTGAAACAAAGGGAATTTTCTTCTCCTGTGTGGTAGTAATTGCAAATTTCTAGCTAGCCCAACTGCTCAGGATTGTTAACAGTGTGCCTAGTTTGGAATGATACTGAGAAACCCAGTCCATCCCAGGAATGAAATTCTAGTACTCTTAGTTTAATCCTGAGCAACCCCCTTGCCTTTTGCAAAAATAAAAACCTTAATCAAACTATGTCAAGAAAACATCAGGGTCCTAGTGTTTCTGAATGCTCCCAAAGCAGACACAAACAAGCAGCATTTACAAAATTCCACTTTACATTCCCCACACAATGAAAATTGTTCTTTTACCCTGCAACAATCCCTCTCCCTGGCTTGTGAAAAATCACAGAGAACGAAAAACCCATTAAGTGAAGATCCAAATAAACCCTAAAAGTTGGCAACCTCTCCAAAACTCATTCTTGATCTTCCTTTCCTCTGAAAGGGATGACTGTGTGGAGAGAAGGTGAAAGAATGACTCTAACACTGGCAAGTTATATAATCACATCATTACAGACAACAGGATTAATTCACTGAATAACGTTCCTTCTGGATTTTGACCTGAATATAGATCAAAGGCTTTAACGGCTCACAGAAAATGACCAGAAAAGCTACAGATAAAAGCTTCTTCTGAACCATAACACTTTTCAGCATTAGCAGAAACAGTATTTGTTCCAACTATTCTAATGATATTTGATATTTACATAGGGTTTTACAAACGACAAATAGCTCTATGTGAGTTATCTTATTTGATCCCCTCTAAATAGAGAGAGGCTCGGCTAGGTTAAATTACTTGCCTATGGTCACATAATCAAATGTAAGCTCCTTGAGGGCAGGGTCTGTTTTATTTTTCTCTCCTTTATCTCTCCAGTGCCTATCACAGTGCCTGGAACATAAGCAGGTGTTTAATAGAAGCTGGTTGAATAAAGTATCACAGATAGAATGTGAATCTAGACCTCTCCAGAATCCAAATCTGGAGCTCCTGTTACCCTAGTCTGAATTACCTGCTGGCATATTACCCCATCATCAAGAATAAGAGAATAAAGTAGGTAGGCACAGTCAGGTGCTTGAACTCACTTCATCCACAGATGGACATGTGCCAAACAAAACTCTTATCCTTGTCAAAGTGACTGCAACAAATTCAAGACTACTAGATGGAATGGCCATTGTGTGTAAAGGAGTATATCCATCTCTTTTGGTACTTCTAGTCAATATTAGAAGTCACTGTTAACTTACTATAAATATTCTATTGTCTCAGCTTCCTTGTGCTTACCACAATTTACCTCACTTTTACATGTGTTTTTTTTATTGATAGCAATAATCCTGGACCATAGTATTTAAATTTTTATCATCTTTTGTTTTTACATCATAGCATTTCTGAATATCCCACCTTCTTCACCTATCCAGCCAGAATGAGCCCCTTCTTATAATAAAAATAAAAATGGAAAAGTAGAAAAAGAGCAGTTAAATAAAGCTGACCAACAAATTAACTGAGTTTGACAGTATATGAAATATTCCACACCCACTGTCCTTTACATCTGCAAAGAGGGGAGTTTGATTTTCTTATCTCTTCTTCAGGGACAAGCTTGGACCAAAGGATTTTAATGAGTTCTCTTCAACGATTTTTTCTAAAGTGGCCAGCATAACCCTTTAATGACTGAAGTTATTGTTTTCCAGCAGCCCCAGATGGACGTTGGTTACTTTTCTACTTGGAAAATACTCAGCTGTGGAGACCCTCAGAATTTAGTACTTTTACTGCTTCTGTTTAATATGCACATTAAAAAGCTAGTAGATCATTAGACATTGTGTAGTGGTCTTTATTGTCACCATTATAAGGAGCAATGATCCCAAACTTGCATAATATACCAGGGTATTTCAAATTGCCTCAAGGTGTATCATAAAATTCAAAAGAAAAGTTATTTTTAGTTTACATTAATAAAAACAATCAAAAAGTGAACCTTCAAATAACTTTTAGAGGGAAGACAGTGTCAACTAAGCACCATCTAGAAAAGATGGAAGTCACTGGCCTATAGTTGTCTAAGTCTATACTCCTCTTGTATCAAATTCAATTCAGTTTTAAAATTTGTGAAGTGACTACTCTGTGGAGATACTATTAGGTATGGGATATGGACAGAGATATATAAAGTGAAATAAGATAGGATCATTGCCCTCAAGGCACTTATAATTTTGTAGAAGACAAAGACAAGTAACTACAATATAAACAGAATATGATGAATGAACAAGATAGATCCAAAACAAAGTGCTTTGAATGAGTTTAGAGAAGGAAGAGATTGCTTATAGCTAGAATGGTTCAGGGAAAGCTTTTTGGAAGAAGTAGCATTTGAACATGAAGAAAGACTAGGATTTCAACAGGTGGAAATGGATGAGGAAATACACTAAAGGCAGATGCAGAAAAGCTAGGATTTTGCCTCTTGGCCACTGAAATTTACAGGAACACTAATTGTATTTTCAGTCCTTTGTCAGTATATGAACAATTGAGTTTAGCACCTAATTAGTACGAGTAATTAGTTGAAATAGGTAACTACCAGATGGTATCTTCCATCCCTAGGGCCAGTGATCCAGGTGAACTCTTCCTCAGTCCTGCTCTTTTCCTTCTCCCCACTTTTCCACTCCCCTTTTTCCCTCCTTCCTTCCCTCCCTCCTTCCTTCCCTCCCTCCTTCCTTCCCTCCCTCCTTCCTTCCTTCCTTCCCTCTACAGCCTCTTGGTGTCCCAGGTGTCCACCAGTAATACAATAGAATTGAGGGTAGGCTTTGTACCATTTACCCAAGGTACAAAAACAGTACTAGCTATAGCTTTCGGCACAGGGAATGGTAAGCAAAATCAAAGAGACTGAAAAAGGTGAAACTTGTTAAAATAAACTGTATAAACCTGTTAGGTGGGGTGAGATGTTTGAAGGAGAATAGTAAGAGTTATCACTGGAAAGGATCCTTAGGACTAGATTATAGAATGCTTTGTAAAACTGAAGAAAGCACTTGGACTTTATATATTTGTCGGGTAGTGGGGACTCCTTAAAGATTTTCTAGTAGAAAAGTAATAAGATTAGAGTTGTGATTTATGTGAACTACTCTAACAACAATGTAGAGGATGGACTGAAAGCTTGGGCTACTTTGAAGGTAGATTCAACAAGCCTTGCCAACTAAATGGATACAGAAGGAATCAAATATGACACTGCAGCTTTAAGTTTAGGTGAGTAGAAAAGTAATCATGATGGCAGATTAATGATGCATTAAAATTTAAAAATATCCATACATAACATTATCTCATTTCAAGCTGACAATAATCCTATCAAATGGGTGTATTGATACTCTTCTCACTTTTACAGACAAGGAAACTGAGGCTTAGAGAGGTTAAAGTGACTTGTCCATGGTCAAAAGCAGGATTCAAAGCCAGGCATGTCCTCATGCACTCTACAATCCAGTCCAAAAGACCTACATGCTGCTCTTTGAACACATTATTTCATGTCCTGTCTCCTTGTCTTTTTTCTCCTTCCTCCTTATCTTTAACTCTTGGAACACCTAGCTCCCTTCAAGATTCAGCTCAAATGCCACCTCCTGTAAGAGATCTTTCCAGATTCTGCTCTTATCTTCCCTCTCAAAATCAATAGGTATTAATTTCTTAATATTACATATGGTCTTTATCTGCATATAATGTTTCCCCTCAATAGAATGTAAATACTTTGTCTTCTGTATTCATGTACCACAGTACCTGGCACAACGTAGGCACATAATAAATGCTTGTGGAATTAAGCTCCATCTCCATTGCTCTTTCCACCTGATCTGTTTAATACAAAATTAGACGGTACAGGTTTTTGGGGGAAAGATGTTGAGTTCAGCTTTGAACGCACTGAACATAAAACTGCTTTATGGGTCACAAAGAAGAGGGCAATTAGCACACAGTTGAAAATGGGGATGTGAGAGAATTTTGGAGAAAGACAGGGTGTGGTAATACACATTCTGGAGTATCTTGCATAGAAGTGATAACTGAAGTCCTGGGAGTCAATGAGATCACCAATGAAGAGAACATATTGAGAAAAAGAATATCAGGGCTACTACATAGAGTGGGCAGAAAGACAAAGAGTCACTAAAAGAGTCTTCTACTACCAATAAAAGTTAAGATATTAAAGTATTCATAAGTATAAAGAATGCTATACTTGATGAAGATATATCTACTACATTCAACATGCCATGGCTGAACAGGGACAGACAGGTCCATATGTCTCCTTTAACCTGGTGACCAGGTCTCTCTAAGATAATATTCTGACTTCTCTTGTATCTTGCCTACTTTGGATTATTCCATCTTTTACAACTCAAGAAAAAACAAACAACTGACCTAAATTTGGAAATACTAACACAAAATCAAGGAACAAATACATGAAAAGGATTGGCAAACTTACTTTAATCCAGGAAAATTATTATTTATAAATCTATAAAGAGAACAAGATTGAAGGATCAGAAGTGAGAAAAACTGCTGATATGACAGCTCAGAAAATAAAAAAGATTTGACAGAACTATGTAGCAAAAATTAATTCACTGTTTTAGGAGGGGATATTTCCTTTTAAAAGCTTTTTTTGGGAGGAGGAAAATGAGTGCTTTCTATATCTGTTTGACACATAAAGGGCAATGAATGAAAAAAAGAAAAAAAGTCTTTCCTTGTTTAATTATAATGTTGCTGGTTTTTTCTGTTCTCAAGTTTTTTCTTGCTTCTCAAAATAAAGCAAAACCAAGAGATGCCAAATTCCTTTAAGTTTCCAAGATTGCAGATTCATTTATAATAAAAAGGGAGGAGAGAAGCAAATTAATTACAGAATCATGGAGTCAAAAGGGCCCTCAGAGGCCAACCATAGCAGAACAGGAATATTTAAAATATGAGAAATCCATTGCCTCCTGAGGCAACTCATTTCACTTTTGGTTAGTTCTAATTGTTGTGAAGGTTTCCCTTGAATCCAGCCTAAATTTGCCTTTCTGCAGCTTCTATCAATTGTTTCTCCATCTGCTTTCTGGGGCCAAGAAGAACAAGACTTATTCCTTTTTTATGTGTCAGCCCTTTAAAAGCTTGAAAACATATTATGTTTCCACTAGGCTTCTCTAGTCTAGGTCAAGCATTCTTTCTCACACTTTCTAGTCTCGAGACTCCTTTACAATCTTAAAAATTGTTCAAGACCCCTTTATAATCTTAAAAATTATCTAAGATACCAAAGAACTTTTGTTTTTGTGGGTTTTATCGATATTTATCATATTAGAAATTAAAACTGATAAACTGAAAATATTTATTAAATCACTTAAACAATATTATAATCTCATTATAGGTAAGAATTGTTAGTGAAAAATAATCATATTTTCCCTAAAAAAAATTTAGTAAGAAGCATGGCATGCTTTTACATTTGTTTTTTCCCCAAATCTCTTTAATGTCTAGCTTAATAGAAGACGGTTGAACTCTCCTGCTTCTGCATTCATTTTGTTAAGATAATCTGGCCTCACACAGACATACACTTGGAAAAGAAAGGAGTATTTTAACAGGCAAACGATGCATTATTCCAAAAACAGTTTTGACCTCACGCACAGCCTGAAAAGGTCTCAGGGACTCCCAGGGACCTGAGCATCACACTTGGAAAACTTCTGGTCTAGGCTAAACGTCCTTCATTCCTTCAGCTGATCTTTGTATAGAATGGTCCCCAGTCCACACTAATCATGCTGCTGACGTCCTTTCTCAGATGGGTCACGTAGGACTGAACACAAGAATCTAGATGTCATTACACGAGGTCTCAGAGTAAGAAGACTATGACCTCATTTGTTCGGGACACTAAACCTCCACTAAAGCCGAATTCTACTTTTGTTGGCTGCTGTGTCACCACTGGTCTTTTTATGTGGATTGCTGTCTAGTCACACCTCCTCAGTTCTTTTTTACTAAAGTGTAGGACTTTATTCCTAAGAGGGCACGTAAGTAGTGCAGTGGATAGAGCATCGAGCTCGGAGTCAGCTACTTAGTAGCTGGGCAGGTCATTTAACTGCTGTTTTCCTCAGTTTCCTCATCTGTAAAATGGGGATAATAACAGCACCTGCTTCTCAGAGTTGTTATGAGATCAAATGAAATAATAATTGCACAGTGCTAAGCACATGCCTGGCATGCATTAGGAACTATAAAAATGTTAAGCTATTTATTATTATTAATTTTTAAAACTTCAGTCCAGTGTTCTAGCTTGTTGAAATCTTTTCAGATCTTGACTCTTTTTTTCCCACAGTATTAGCTGCTCCAGATCTAAAAAAACAAAACATCTGAATTATATTGACCAGAAGTATGCATTTTAATCACTAAGTTAGCAATTTTCTAGTTCCAGAATAAACCACATATTAAGTGTCATTTTAGTTTCTATTTTTATCTTGAGACAAATTTATTAGCAAAACAAATTGTATATATACACACACACATATATGTATATGTCCCTGAATAACTATATTCCTAAAGTGATTTTTTTTACCTACAAAGTCTCCTATTCACAGTAGGTAGTGTAGAGGTTTTCATTTTCTTCTTAATTACTGTTTTTTTTTCATCTTCTCTATTTCATACCCACTGCTAAGGGGTTCGGTAAGTGGGAGCGAGGTGGGGAAAGCCAAGGATCAGTGGAATTCCTCCCTTCCTAAAGCTTAAAAATTTCTATACATTTTATATCTTTACACAGAAAAAAATCAGATACAGATGAAACCCAGCTGGTTTTTATTCAAAGAAGAAAGGATGGAGTTAGTGTTGAGAGAGGAGAGGAAGTATGTTAATGGAAGGTAGAGGACCAACAAAAATCAAAGGGAAGTAATGGCCTATGAAGTCAAAGGAGGCAGCATGCCACAGTGGATAGAGAAATGGCCTTGGAGTCAGGAAAACCTGGGTTCAAGACTCCCCTCTGACACATCATAACTTTTATCCTGGGCAAATCACTCAACCTATGCATCACCAGTAAACTCTCTATGTCCATAAGCTTTCACAGCAGGTGCTGATTTCTTTGGTAGAGGGTATCTCCTCACTAGAAGTTCCCCATATAATAAAATCACAGGTATAATCTCAAATTAACAATCAATTATCAGTCAAAAAATTTATCAAGTGCCTACTATTTGCCAGACACTATGCTAGGTGCTGGGGATACAAAGAAAAGCAAAAGAAAGGCCCTGCCCTCAGGGAGCTCACAATCTAAGTAAAGGTATGGCTCATTATTTATCCATGGATAGATTCACATATAAGTTTATTAGACATGTCTTCTGGAGCACATTAGACTAGAGGCATCAAACTCAACAGCTGCACGAGGCCAGCAAAACTTCTAAGTATAGCCTGAACCAGATTAAAATGTAATTGGGAAATATTTAACAAAATATATAAAAACACAGTAAAACACAGATAATGTTAATTTGTGCTCTTTTAAGTCAGTATGTGGTCTTCAGGGATCCATTTCTATTTTGACATCATTGCAGTAGACCTTTATCTGATGTGAAAATTTCTTATACTGGTCTACCCTTTTTTTATAATCAGGATGGTTTAATATGTTTTCCTGATGGGCTTTTTTTTTTTTGCAGTAGATTTCCTAAAAGCTATAACTAGTTGAAATATAGCATATAAGCTCCTTGAAGGCAGGGCTGGTTTCATTTTTATCTTCATATCTCTGACTTCTAGCTGGTACCTTGTATGTAGTATGAAATAACAAAAAAATCTTTTTTGAATTGATAAGAGAACACATGAAGAAGTGAGTACATGTTGGACACTGTAGGCTAATAAAATTACATAAACCCAAACTCTTCCTGCAGGGACTGCTTAAAACATAAATATGTATTTTTCTAATATAACATAAAAGTTCCCAGAAATGGAGCTGGGATGTTTAAAATGAGGCAACCCCATAAGCCTGGGGACCAGCTCTACCACCAATGTCACCCCTTCCTAATCTTTTAAGTTACCACAACTGGTCTGAAAACCTGTTTATTCTAATTTCATTGCTATTGGAAAGGCAAGGAGATTACATAAGGCTTGAGCACACCACCTGCTGGTCAAGGAGAAGGAAAGACTACTCCATAGCTCCTTGCTTTATAGTGAGAAAGAATACTTGCTTTGCAGTCAGAGAACTAGGGCTCTAAAATACCTGTGCTGATTACTACCTATGTGACTGTGGTAAAGTCACTTCACCTTTCCTGACCTCAGCTTTCTTAAACATAAAAGGGTTGGGCCAGAAAGCCTCTGAGGTTCCTCTCAGCTCTAGATCTAAGACCTTCCTATTCTATGTTGAGCAGAAGCAGTACTAATTTTGATTAAACGGCTTCCAGATAGGTAAAAACAAGCACTGCATGACAGACTTGTAAAGCCACTTCTCTCCTGACATTATTCCACAGGGACCCACAATAGACCTTCATTATATAGGATAATGTAGAAAAATGACCCCTTTGGAACCATTCACAAGCCTGACGACTCAGTCACATCAGCGATTAATGACTGTAAGCTAGATTATGAGCTCCACGAGGGCAAAAAACTTTGTCTTATCCATTCCTTCTGTCTTGAATAGAATCTAATTTACAGTATACATTCAATAAACGTTTGCTGAATTTGGATGAAGACCGAATGGGGTTTGGGATTATGTATGTATCTAGATATCTGTGTGCTGACTTATCAGGCAAAAAATTCTGTATCTTCCTATATATTAAACATAACTTAATTACCACATGATACAGTGTTACTTGTTGGTAGCAATAATAAATACTGTGTTGAAGCTAAAATCTTAGCATGTATTTACTACTTGTATGATTTTTAGTAACTCATTTAACATCTCTGAACCTTGGTTGAATCATCTGGCAAATGGGAATACTACTAATTCTATCTATTTTACAGTGAGGACCAAATGAGATAATGTATGCAGAATATTTTGTAAACTTTAAAGAGCTTTATAAGTATTAGCTATCATTAATAAATAAAATCATTTTATAATATAACTTTGTAACACAATATATAATAACAGCAATAGCAGCAGAAACGACTTAGTTTTTCTTATCACATGCAAAGTAGCAGAATCACTATTCACTTTACAAGATGCCTGGACAGATAAGCAGATTCTAAGGAATCTGAGATATTACCATCAAATTTCCTATTTGAATGAGGGAAAGATACTTATATTTCACAATGCAAATGTAAATACTGTTTTTATTTTGGCTTTACGTTTAATTCCTTATAATTCATATTGTAAAAATTATTGGATTATTTTCAGATAGAATTAATGTAACAAAAACAGTGTTTCTGAAATTACAATTTCTCTAATTGCTTAAAATTTTTAAAAATTGACAACATATTTCTTAAAACTCTAAATTTACTGCTATTCTTGCTTGTCAAAATGTCTGTTTTTATTTTTAAAAAAAATCAGATCAGGACAATTATTTTACATAAGATGCCTGTCAATTTCCAGAAAGTATTGAGACTTTAGAAATATGATTCATTACATGCTTTTAATATTAAAGTTTTAATTTCCAATTTAGGAAAATATATCCACCATTAATTGATCTTGAAAATCTGTTAACACACTAAAATATTTCAAAAATAGTTTGAGCATATTTGTGAATCCCTGTAACATACAAAGTTAAAATGAGTAGGTTTAAAATCAATACAACCTGATTTACTAGCATAATGCACTGCAAAATAATTACTCTAGGGTCTAGTTTGCTTAGTACTCTAATATTAATCTTCCAGCTCTAAATCTATGATCCTTATGTCAGTATCAAAGCTTAGAAAAAAAATTAGTCTCTTTCCCTTTCTCCTCCTCCTCCATGGTACCTCTCAGATACCATATGCAACATTGAGAAATATTTTAAAGTACCAAGTAATGACTGCTATTGTTACTAGGAACATATGGATCGCTGATGACCCCCAGTGTCTGTACTCTAACTATACTGTTCTGTACTAGAAGTGTGTGTGTGTGTGTGTGTGTGTGTGTACATCTATAGATATACAGATGTGTGTATTTTCCTGCTTTGGATTCTTAAAATATGAAAAAAACAAAGTAAGCAGACATTAAAAATACAATGTTTTTTAAAACTACTGCCAGATTTGAAGAATGAGCAAAATTTTCCATTTACTAATATGATCCCTCTACCTATATAGCCCTAGTAAATATTAATATGTAATATAACTTTTATTAGTCTCATAGAATCCTAGTAATAAATTACATGAAAATTTCACTGTTATATATTTTAGCAGCTCTGTCATTTTTAATATAATTTCTGTTAATCTAGCAGAAATCATTGGTTATACTGTAAAGCCACCCACCCCTGCATAAGCACACAACTGTTAAAATGTAAATTGCCCAACTATTTTTAGCTGCTGCTGGAAAAAAAAAAGCTGTCCTCGGGAATAATGATTTGAGGTATTGTGTTCATTTTGTTTATCAAGCAGCTATTCAGCCTCTAGTGGGGCCCAAGTGCTTAGGCAAGCAAAAGCTTTTTAAGAATGCCTGCAGCTGCAATCCAGCCTTCCAGGTAGGCTGCAGGTTCAGAGCACAGCTGCCCCAGGCTGCATCAACTCGGATCCATCTGGAACCGAGTTTCAAAGAGGATTTCAAATTCAAGTTTTGGGCATTGGACAAAGGATGGTGGTAGTGAGGTGAATGGAACCCAATAACTAAAAAAAAAAAAGATACCATCTCGACTTGGGCCTTAATACATAATAAAAAGATCAGACCTATTTTGCTCTTTCTATGGTACTACTTGCTAAGCCGGATGTTGCATTCAGTTTATACCTCGATGAGTTATGACTCATCCAGCAGCACCTGCGCCCATGTGTTAAGTACTGCCAAATAAAAAGCCCACCATCCATTTACACAACAAAGAGATGTACCCCCACAAGGCAACAGTGCCTCAAATCTACCCTGCCTCCCCATTTGTTCTAAGCAAGGAGGGGTGGAAAAAATCTTTCTTCATTACACAAGAGATTTTTAAACCTTACATGGATTTATAATGTAGATTCATTTATAAACAATTTTGCTCCTTTAAAGAATAAAGCATATTTAATAGCACAAACACCCTTATAGCATAAGATTATCACAGCCATTAATGATTTTTCCACCAAACCTTTCCAACCTTTTTCATCAAAGCCCTAAATTCTCAAAGGATACATTTTTGAGCAAAGAGGGATCAACAAACTAGTTGCTTGAAAGCTTTCCTGATGCTAGGCTGAAGTTAGGAAAGGCTTAATGAAGGCTTTAAAATCCACTAGGGCTTCACAATGAACATCTGACTTGGTGATTTATGCATATTAATAACCTCAGTCCTACAGAGGCAAGCTGAGCCGAACATGTCCTCCGAATCTTAATGTCTTCAGCTCCATTGGGATTATTACAAATGTAAATTTCTAAGATTCTCAGCTATTAATCTCTGTCTGTCCTCCTGTTCAGCAACATAATGACTAATTAAACATCAAAAGACCTGTACAGGAGATCTTCTTTGACAGCTACCGGTCTAGCCTTCTTCCCAAGAGGCAAATTCAAATGACAGGGACATGGGGTAAGAGCATATGAGTGAGCCACAAATCATGGCAGTGAAAGCTAAAAACTAAACATCAGATGTGGACTCAGACCTAACAAACCTTCTCAATGATTCAGTTAGGCTATTTACAATCACTAGACAAAACATTCCTAACAACAACAACTTAACTTATTCTCCCAAGAAGTAATCATTGAACCTTGGAACACAATCTGTTACCATGAAGTTAAAACACAGGTACTTACAGAAGAAGGCAAACCAGGGGGCACCTTTCTGACTTTCTTTGCCTGCAAAGGATCTGTATGCAGAAGAAAACACACTTCATCAGCACATTATATCAGACATAGAGAGAAACAACCAGTGTTCAGCTGTAGAACAAAGCAATACAAGATTCTTTACGGCACACGTCTTGTTTTCCAACTTTTTTTTTGGCTATTCATTTAGCCAACTGTTCCTTTCTTGCTGGCTCTAAATAGGGCAATGTGAGGTGCACCCTGATTTAAAGTGGTGCCACGTGGGATTGCTACAAATCTTGTGGGCATGCATGGAGCCTCAGAAAAAGAATACTATAAATAAATGTGTGCACCAAAGGCATATGATGCAACAGGTTAAGAATGGAACTAAGGGCCATGTCCTTGTGTATTTGGTATGAGCTCAAGAGTTGTAGTACCAGTAGGAATAAGGGCAGGACCAAGTGTTATGCTCCTCTGTATCTCCAATAGCAGGTAACTGTCAGCATTTTCCATGTAACAGGTATGCAATAAATATTTCTTCTTGTCAATAATGTGAAATTTGTTAATTAAAAAAACCCATACTCTGGGTTCTGGGAGGAATCAAACTCACATTTGCGTTCATACTACATAAAAACCAGACTTTAGGTGTTACTCAAGTTGAGGATTCTTAACCCGATCTTCATGAATTGGTCCATGGATAGATTTCAGGGGCTCTATGAACTTGATGGTGGGGGGGAGAGGGAGAGAAAGAAAGAGAAAGAGAAAGAGAGAAAGAGAAAGAGAAAGAGAGAGAGAGAGAAAGAGATAAAGAGAGAGGGGGGGGAGGGAGGGAGGGTGAAAGGGAGAGTGAGTGTGTGTGAGTGTGAGTGTGTGTGTGTGTATGTGTTTACTTTTATTTGCAATAACCTCTAACTGAAATTTAGCATTTCCTTCAATTATTTAAAAACCTTATTCTGAAAAGGGGGGTGGGGTCCACTGGCTTTACCAGAATGCCAAAAGGGTCCTGGACACAAAAAAAGTTAATAACTCTGGGTTTAAGGGGAAGACATATGCAATTTAAAGGAGCACAAACAATACTTTAAAAGTATTCTTGGTTTTTAGGTTAAGTGGAAATATTGCCATATGTTTTTGTCTTTCCCCACATTGTAGCTTATGAATGGTCATTGACAACTGCCTCAAATAGACTATTTTAGTACAAATGAGATCAAGGAGACTTTGAATTCAGTCAAATTCAGGATGTAGGGGGCAAGGAGATAGTTTGTGTTCAAATAAAATACACAAAAGGAAATACATAATAAATTAAAAGTTAAGCTATGCTAGGAATAAACACTAAGTTTTGATATTTAAAAACATTCAAGAAGTTAAAAAATTAATGTTATCCTGATATTGTGTATTATATTTACACAACAGAAGAAAGATAGGTAGACTGATACCTCCGAATACTGGCTATAGCACATAGGAGTTTATGGTAAGCAAAAAACCAAATGAACAAAACCTTTTGAGAGTGTGTATTCGAAATTGCAACAGCATATGTTACACATTTTGGCATTAGGTGTTTACAGTTAGTTAAAAGAAAAGTCTATTTAAAACTGAAATAACATTTCTGATGGACAAAATAATTTTATCAATGTGAATGAAAAGAGAAGTATTTTCATATGCCCACTTCTCCCAGATCTCCTGTCAATGGCATTTCTCTCTTTTTTAGATTTACCTATGTAATATTTAGCATTTAAAACCCCAAATTCCCATTCTTTCTTCTACAATACGGGTAAAACAATAAGCATATTCTTTCAAATCCTGTTAATCACAACAAGGCCTAACTTTAAGTTTTTCAAAGGAAATCACTCTTAAGAAGAGACAGCACACAGGACAAAACTCTAACGGACAATGTTTGATGTTTTTAAAAATGGGAATCGTGGAAATACCTTCATAAACAAGCAAGCCATTTTTCTATGCCATAAATGGCACAGTATAACAATAAGACATTTAGATTTGTGTTGGGAATTCTCTTCAATGAATTAACTTTCCCAAGAGTCTGCAAAGCTTTTTTTTTTTTTTAAATCAGCTTTTCAAGTAGTGTGTAGAAATTTTAAAACCAAGGAAAAAAAAATCCTTCATTAGCATCTCTGTCCATTCCCCACGAGGCAGCCTGTATTTCCTTAAAACAGAATGTGCCAAAGATAAACAACATCTGGCACACTCTATATTTCTAAAACTTAAAGGCAAAATCTTTGTGCTTTGTGGAGCTTCACTAGAACTCAATGTTCCCAACTCTTCACAACCAAGAGAGTGTCCCCTGAGCAAAAGCCACACTCTTTGTACTCAGAATGTCAACTAGATACTGCTACTATTCAGGCTGGAGTCTACCACTGCGATTCAAGGGAGAAGAGACCGTTATGGTTCAAGTCAGTCCATCCTTAACATGCTAAGAAACAACTTTTCTATCTGGGTTTTTCACTCAGCTACCTGCAATTCAACCTCCATGTGAACTTTTTGATTTTACTTTTTTCCATTTTAGTGCATCTTCAGCTGTCATTGATTAATTTTATCATTTGTATTTGATCTGTAACCAACAGTCCGAATGTGCTGCAATGATTTGTCTAAAAATTCTGGGCAAAAATGTTATAAGTTAAGGGATATTTTGCAGAGGGTTCATTTTCCAGGACATTTAAACATCTGTTTCAGTAAAGATACTATTTCATTTTTATCTTTGTATGTTCTAGTGCCTGGGACATTTCCTGGCACATAGTAGGCACTTTAAAAATGTCTGTTGAATTGATGTGAATGATAAAGATTCAATGTAGTGAAAGTCCTATTGAGGTTGAAGCTATATACAGTGAAGAATGTCACTTCTCTGCCCAATGAGAGGAATAGAACATGAAAAGTCCATTTTTGGGCAGTAAGAGCGTTTTAGTTAATAAAGGCAGCAAGATGTGGGCAGAGGGCCTGATGTGCAGTCAAGATCTTGGTTCATGTCCTGCTTCTGACACACACTAACACTGTGACTATGATGCAGGTGTGAGCAAATGCTTAATTCTCTTCATTAACTTCACCCTCTTGTGCAACTCTCAGACTGTAAGAGATAAATTTCTCATCTGCGTCATCAAAGAAGCCTAGAGTTCTACACATCAGTGAAATCACAGGTCCTTATGAAAACAAACTTAGGGTCTTACTGGCTTTAGGGTTAGGCTTTAACTGATAGGGAGGCTGAAGGCTCCTAATAATTAAGAAGGAGGAAGAATTCTTATCATAGGTCACTGAGTTCAAAAACGAAATTCCTAATGGCACCCCATTGGTTAGGATAACCCAAAAATACTGAGAATGGGGTAGGGTACTGCTGAGAGTGGGCCCTTTATTCTGACCATGAAGATCCTCATTTATGTGCAGAACAAAGTTTTGCAGTAACATAACTACATTTTACACACAAGCATGGAAGAATCTCAATGCCTTAACAAAAGTGGGTTTTGTCTGCAAAGCTGATAGAATTAGAGATATTACAATTATTAGCTGGATTTGTACAGTACTTCAAGTTTTGCAAAGTCTTCACAACTACTACCTCATTTTATCCTCAAAACAACCCTGAGAGGTAAGTGCTATTATTTATTATCAACATTTTATAGATGAAAAAACTGAGGCAGGTAGGAAAGTCAAACAGTGTCTGAGGCGGGATTTGAACTCTGATCTTCCTGACTCCAGGACAAGTGCTCTTTCCATCCAGCTGTCTACAATTAATATTGAGGACAAAATTTAGTATGCAGCTATATTTTCTTTCTTCTGGGTCGGTGACTTTAACACGACCATGAATAAAAATTTATGTACCAGAAAATTTAGTTTTCTCATCTGTAGAAGAGTAGTGCTCACAAATGGAGATTGGGATTTAAAAATAGAATGCAGAACCCTGAACTGACAGCAAAATTAAGTCAAGGGAATGCAATCCATTGAAGTCCCTTTCCTGGCTTATGAGACTGACTGGTTTGATTTGTTTATAGTTCTACTAGATATTTTAGAGGGGAAGAAAAGAAAAGCTCTCTGTGGCAGAGAAATAATCTGGGAAAGCCATTTGCTGAAATGAATTTTAAAATACCTGAACCAATGAACTAATTACTGAGTGCCAACTTCGAATAGAGTACTGTAACTACTGATAGACCATAATATATTGAAGGGAGATAAAAGTAAACACACCAAGTATTAAAGGTTAACTCTATAAAGAAATTAGAAGTATTTGTTAATTAATTCAACAAGTAATCATTAAGCATTTGCTTACTTGGTGTTAACACTTCCCTAGTCATATGTGAGATTTTAAAAATGGAAGATATGATACCTAGCCTCAGGGAACTTTCAAAGAATAATAGCTCATGTTTATGTAAGCACCTTATGCAAAATAGTTTATAATTTATGGGCTGAAACAATGAATAAGACTAATTCCTATTGCATTTAAAATTCCCAAATATGAACTTTTCATTGCAAGAGAACACAGATGGTCAAGTTGGATTTTGTTCTTCAGTTTTCTTGGTAAGTCAACAATGTCACTGACTTGTTTAAATATTAAAGAGAGAACTTTTAAAGAAAGATAAATTTTAAGTTTTTATAACCTAAAACTTTTATAAAAACAAACCATATTAAATACAGAAGAATCAGAATCGTGTTTGTGTTCTATTTATTAACGATGGAATAGATTACATTTTTAAGCAAACAGATTAATCTCCAACTTCAATATAATTCCTCAAATACCAAACTCCACAGGCCTAATGACTTTTCAGTCTCCTGTAAGCAGGAGCACTTATGGTATTTTTGGGCAAGGGGAAGAAATTAAACAAAATTCAAATTTGAAGTTTCATCTAGGGACAGTGCACATATTTACCAAGTGCTGAAGAGTCATGCAATGGTCTTCTTCGAGAACTGGTGGCAGAAAAGGAATAATATGGTGTCCCGGCTTTTCCTGAAGATGATAGCTGTGCTGGGCTCCCAAGTCCTATATCCTGTCGTAGGAGACTGGACTGTAAAAAAAAAAAAAGGCAAAGGAAACCTAGTCATCTTTAAAATAAGAACACTCTTACAATACCACTGACTCTCAAGTACTCAAGGGTTGAAAATTATTTGTTGCTTCTTTGTCCCTCTTGCCACCTGCTTGTTGGTCACTGCATGAGCCTCTCTACCAGAGAAATAATAAATAAAATGGAAGAGCAAGGTGATAATATCAAGTATGATATTTTGTCAGTTGTTGTGGCAAGGAATCATAGGGTCACAGATTCCAAAGTTAAAGCTCTTGCTACTATCATCCACTGCTTGGAAGAAAAAAGTAAACTGTTTAAAGAAACTGAGAAAGATAGCATTTTAAAATCATCTGGGACTCTAATGACTATGTTTGGTTTTCTGTGCACTAAAAATGAACCATTCACTTCATTTTAAATTTTTTTCCTAAATCATTTTGAATCAGTCCATCTTAAGGAACATTTAAGAGAAAGCTTCCATGCTGTCAGCACTGGAAAAAATACCAACTTCATTACGATAGGAGGCTTCATGTCATACTATGGTCAACCAAAGACATTTCAGAGTCTAAGTAAATTTAAAGAACAGAAATCAAGTAGGGGCTAGCTAAAACTATTGTCCTTTACAAAAAGGTGCTAATTAATACCTTTATGACATTGGGCAGGTCAAAAAATTAAAAGTCAACAAGTTTCCATATTGTCATTTCTAAAATGAGAAATTTGGATTAGATGATGCCTAAGGTCCTTCTAGCTCTGAGCTTCTGTCAGTGTAGATAAAATATATGAATACCGTGGAGCTGCATTTTACAGGGGGGTTAGGTCCTAAAGTCATCTTGAAAGGCAAAAACTGTACAGTCAAAATTACCCCCAGGAAATCCCTTTAATAGCCCATGTAACATAGCACAATGCATCATCTTAAAATAGTCATAGCTGGAAAGTTAATCAGTCAGTAAACTGTTATTAACACCTACTATGTGCCTGGCACTGTGCTAAGCTCTAGAGATAAAAATAAAAAAGCCAGAGTTTCTTTAAAAGGCAATCTACTCCAAAGAGAAGATAAATCCAAGATCACTGCTATGGAAACAATTAAATGTTAATTTTACTTTTCACTTCACATATTCAGCTAAGGAATCAATCAGGAGACAGTAGTCAACCAACCAACAAGCATTTAAATATTGCACGATGTGCCAGATACTGGGGATACTATATCTTGTTCAACATATTATCTAGTTCTATATCACTGGCCCTAAAGCCAGGAAGATCTGAGTTCAAATCTTCCTTAGACTCATACTAGCTATGTGACCCCTGGGTAAGTCACTCAATCTCTGTTGGCCTCAGTTTCCTCATCTACAAGATGGGAATAACAAAAGCACCTACCTCCAAAGGTTGCTGTAAGGATAAAATGAGATAATATTTGTAACACACATTGTGAACCTTAAAGTACTAATCCTCTCAAGGAGCTTTCATCATAACGCGTAATGACAATTATAGATAAAAAGTATATACAGAATAAATAAAAAGAGAATAAATGCAGGGTAGTTAAATACAACCAAAACTCCTACTCAAGTAAAAGAAAAGAAACAGGTAAAAGACTGAGTAGGAAAAAATATGATTAAGGAAAAAATACTCTGCAAGGAGCTTCATGGATATTAGAGGATGACCACCTGAAACGATTTCTTCTTGTTTCACCATGAGTCAAGGGAGGGCACGAGCAAATTAAAGAGAACACAGTGGGGGCCTTTAAGATGCCTAGGAATGCTAGGAAGAGCAACTCAGTCTGTCTCTCTCAAAAGATCAACTATAGATATGAATAAGAGACTCTAGAACACTTAGCGCTACAAAACGTTCCTATTATGAGACACATACAAGAACTGAGATCAACTATGGGAAAGGTAGACTCCTATCTTCCGTCATGTGCTTGTTTAGCAGGGTGGTTCTGCTCACGCTATATAAATTTTTCTCTGACCAAGCTCATATAGTGGAACTCTCATAATCTAAATGTCTGTATGATGCAAGGTCATTGCATGTGAAATGCATCAGATATGACAAACACTAATTCGAAGAGTCAAGTCTTTGTGATATTCCCAAGAGTATGCAATGTATCACTCTATTTAATGGTACAAACTTCTATACTTGAGTAGAGTGTACTTACCCTATACAGTATACAAATAAGTTCGTTCATGTGTTTGGAGCAGGGTTGGGTAAACTAGAGCCCGAGGGCCAAATCTAGCCTATTGCCTGTTTTTGGACTGCCCTCGAGCTAAAAAAATTTTTTTTTTACATTTTTTTTAACACACCAAAACTTATTTAAAAATAGAAACTATTCTTAGTTCATGGATTATAGTAACATTTGCTGTACATCTCTCATTTTAGTGTGATCAAGTTCCTACCTATATTTCTTACCTAGGACAGTTCAGCTTTGTTCTATTTCATATCCATGGAGTATAACTCTCGCTTGGGTTAGTTATCTTGGTATAGTGGAAAGAAAACTTGGCTTTGTAGACAAAAGATCTGGGCTCAAATCCTACTGCTGATGTTTACTACCTGTTACCTTGGGCACATAAAACTCATTGGGGCTCAGTCTGCTCATCTGCAAAATGAGGGTGGTGGACTAGATGGCCTCTGAGGGACAGTCTGACTCTAGCTCTACGATCCTGCAAAAGAATGTCATAAAACGAAAGGCTATGACTAGCTCAGTGCACGTTTATTGCCACTAAGAGAAAATAACTCAGAAATGATATCCTGATGCTGAAAAAACCATCACCTTAAAACATAAAGGACAATGTTTATTCACATATTCAAGGAGTACTAGTGGAAAAATGGTGCTAGGTGCTAGGCAGTAGGACCACCCCAGCTCTCCACTCCTGGATCGGAAGATGGGAACAGATAAAGGAGAACTCAAAAGGTAAAGGGTACTGAATTCATGCCAGAGAATTTCAGGAGATAATCTGTCATTCATTGTCGTCACAGTCCTAGGATACTCTTCTGTCCTCATCCACATATTTTAAGCAGCTACCTTTTCTGCCACTTCTGAAATGTTAATAATAATAATACTGATAATAGTAATAGCATTTACATAGCAGCTACTATGTGCCAGTTGCTGTGCTAAAGTGATTTGCAAACATTATCTCATTAGATCCTCATAGCAAGCCTGAGAGGTGGTAGTTATTATTATCCCCATTTTATAGATGAGGAAACTGAAGTAGAGGTTAAGTGACTGGTCCAGGGTCACACAGTTAGCCAAGTATCTGAGGCTGGATTTGAACTCAGGTGTTCCCACTGGGCCACCTATCTGCTTCAATGTTGTTGATATTGATAAATATGTTCCACAGCTCTAGCAAAAGGCTCAGGGTAACCTTGGTAGTTATAGTTATGTATGGTGACTTTAAGGGCAGCCAGGTGGTATAGTGGATGGAGCACCTGGCCTGGAATCAGGAAAACCTGAGTTTAAATCTGGCTTCTGACACTCACTAGCTATTTGACTCTGGGCAAGTCAATTAATCCTGTTTGCCTCAGTTTCCTTATCTGTAAAATGAGCTGGAGAAAGAAATGGCAAATCTCTCCAGTATTTTTGCCAAGAAAACCCCAAATGGAGTCATGAAGAGTCAGACACAACTGAACAACAACAGTAACTTTGGTAGAATAACAGGTAGAGTAACGTTGGTCTGATGTTCACTATAAATGTCAAGGGAAAAAGTGCTAGTGAAATTTCTTCCCTTCTTTCAGTGTTCAATTATTTAAATCCAGACTTTTAAGATGTTTTGCACCTTTAAATGTAATATAACCTCTTCAATCAATAATAAAAAGTATGATCTAAACTAACAAGAGATTTTACATTTTTCTAAAAAGATCCATATTTAAAAGTTCTATTTTTTTCAGATCTTACTGGGATATTTGTAAAATAGTACATTCCCTTAAAAATAAGAGCTATGAGGGTTGCATCTACCAAACAATATAAAACAGAAACTAAATGACAATGCTATAAGATGTTATCTTTAATATAAGTAGTTTTATATTTATCAAATAGTGGATGGATAAAACATTCTGTAGTAGAGGCATAAGAATGCAAAGGCAGCTTGCCAAACAGATAAGACATAGTCTTTTGTCCTTGTAAAAATCATAAACTGGGGGAGGTGAAGCAGGTAGAAAAAACAATCAACATAAATAAGACACACACACACACACACACTCAACACAGCTCAACCTGTACTAATGCAATAGGCACCTAATGGTTCTCCTCGCTTCTTCTCCTCTCTGATTCGTGTTCCACACAGCTGTCAAAGTGATTTCTTAAAGTGCGTGTCTGACTATGTCACCACCCTTTTCAGAAAACTACAGCAACTCCCAATTGCACCTAGAATTAAATATAAACTACTTTGTGTCATATTTAAAGCCTTTTAGAACCTGGTCCTAACCTATCTTTGAAGTCTCAGCCTGTAAAGTCCCTTCTTAGATAGATTCTTTGGTCCCCAAACTGGTCTTCTTCCTGATCTACATACATGGTACTGCATCTTCAATACTGTTTCTGTGCCTGTTCTCTGGCTGTCTCCCACGCCTGAAATAGCTCTCCTTTAAGATTTCGGTCAAGTAGTACCATACATGAAACTTTTCTTGATCCCCACTAATGTGAGCACCATCTCTCCCAAGACTTTGTTGTTGTTCCGTCACTTTTCAGTTGCTTCTGTCTCTCTGTGATCCTATTTGGGGTTTTCTTTGCAAAGATACTAGAGTGGTTTGCCATTTCCTTCTCATTTTACAGATAAGCAAACAGGATTAAGTGACTTGCCCAGGGTCACACAGTTAGTAAGAGTCTGAGGCTGGATCTGAACTTGGGTCTTCCCGACTTCAAGCTAGGCACTTTACCCACCGCAGCACCTAGCTGCACCCCCTCCAAAGACTACCTTGTGCTTTTTTGCGTTTTTAAAAAATATACTTCTTGTCTTCTCCAAAAGAATATAAACTACTTGAGGGGCAGGGACAATTTCATTTTAGTCTTTGTTATCCCCAGCAACTAGTAGGAACATAATAAATATGTGTTGGTTGATGACATTTTCCATGAAATAGCGTTGTTCCCCTTTATATCATCATTTGGGTTTTCAAAAACTTTTACTGCAGGAGATATGAGCAGTTCAGAGGTTCAGACCCCCTGTTGCAATGTATTCACATCCATCCAGCTAGTTCAGACTAGTTTAAACTGGTTCAATATATGTAGATGTCCAGTTCTGACTAGTTCAGACTGGTTAAAAGAAGATAAAATTATTTCAGAGCAACTGAAACCAGTACCGACTCCATTATAGACTGAATAGGCTATTGTGGTCTAGCCTGGAAACCTATCTGCTATTTATAGCTTTGTTTCTATGAGAAAATGCATTCCAAGGTCTGGGCAACTGACATACCAGTGAACTTTGGGAACACATCCCTTTTGTAATTTGAGTACTAGCTGTCTATGCAAATACTTTCTGCATTTGTGTACAGTGAACTTTTATGAAAGGCATTTACTTCTTGAAAATTTTAATGCAGCTAATTCTAACCAATAATAGGCCAAAAGGGAGATAGGTTTTTTTTTAAAAGCCCTAATCCTATAGCAAGAAAAATTCACTTAACTTTTCTAACTAGCCTTTCCTATCTTGCTATTTCTCCCCTGTGGAGTTATTCAACCTAGATCTAAAACCTTACGGATATGCAAAAGAAAATACAGATGAAACTACTGCTTTATAAAAGCAGAAAATACAGCTTTGTTTTCTTAGTGCTATATTCCAACACCACATGAAATAAATTTTTTTTTTTAAAAGATCATCGCTGTCCTAGAAGAGTTTAGAGTCAAGTCTCAGGTACTGCAAGAAGCCTTCCCAAGTCCTCAACCTTAGTGCCATCCCCCTGAGACTACTCCCAATTTATCCTCTATATGTCTTGTTTGTATATAGTTGTTTCATGTTGTCTCCTCCAGTTGACTGTGAACTCCTTGAGAGCAGGTTTGGTTTTTGTCTTTTTTTTTGCATTCCTAACACTTAGAATAGTGTCTGGAACACAATAAGCACTTAATAAAAGATAGGACAAATTACATATGTGTATTTACATATATTCATATATATATGCATATATATAATAACTAGGGAATAATGTCTGCTGCAATAACCAAGAGCTTGTGTTGCACTGCCTATTAATATTGTCAATTAATATTCTAAACATTCAGTGGTGCTTTCTCCTCTCATTCTAGTCTTAAAGCTTTTAGCCACCACTCTTTCTCTATATTGTAGCATACAAAGTAAGCTATTATATATTTTCTTCTGATAAAAAAATAGATGTCAGCTCATCTTATTGATTTTTCTGCCTGTCTGAAGCAAATGAGAAGCAATATTGATTAGGCCTGATCCTGTCCTGGAGGTATCTCATGCAAAAAGGAATATACAAATATCCCTGAGGAGAAAGAATGACTAGCAAAGCAGTTTTAAATTATCAGTAGCATGTTCTCTTTAGGCAAGGCTGCCTTAGGTCTCTTCTAAGGTATTAGTTCTCTGAAATGATACATCAGTTAGTTCTTAACACATTCTTAAAACAGAATGTTTATATCTTTAGTCAGTTAGAACCTCATCTGCTAAACTTGTATTTAATTACTAAAGAATAATCAATGATGGGTTATCCTCCTGAAACACTGGCTAATTCTTCTTGGATTAATGATATAACAGATTAAACAGGCAGCTCTGCTAAATATTCTTCATGTTGAGTTATACAGAACAAATATTCACCTTGCAAACAAGCATCCCAAGATTTTTAAAAGAATTTTCCAAGGGTGCATAAGCCTCAAAGATGAAAATAAAAACTTGACTGCATCACTTTGCCGCTGCTGCTGCCACCGCCACCACCACTACCACCATCACAATAATGAAGGGAATACTTAGTCCAAAAGAATTGACATTAGTGCAAATGAAATGGCAGTGGAGGTGGCCAAAGGTAGTAATCAGTTTGCAGTGTGCCATTCATCACTGCTATCTCTTCCTGATAATACAGATAGGCACTTTTAAAGGTATCCCTAAAGGAGGCACAATGATATGACTATGAAAGAAAGGTGCTCCTCTCATGCCAACCAATAAAGTGATAATCTTTTCGTGGTGACAAAAAATTGGAAACTGAGGGGAGGGGTGCTTATCAATGAAGGAATGGCTGAACAAATTATGGTATGTGAATATGATGGAATATTACTACATGGTAAGAAATGATAAAAGGGAATAATTTTAGAGAAACCTGGGAAGACTTTTATGAATCCATGCAGTGTGAGGGGAGCAGAACCTAAAGAACAACTGATGATAATGGCACTGCAAACAAACTTTAAAAGCCTTAAAACACTGACCAATGCAATGATCAATTATATTCCTGAATATGTATGCTGAAAGATGCTTCCCCTCTCCTGATGGAGAAGTGAATGGACTCAGGGTATAGACTGAAACATTTTTCTGGACAGGTCCAAAGTGGGAATTTACTTTGCTTGACTATGAATATTTGTTATAAAAATTTTGCTTGCTTGATAAATGAAATAAATAAATAAATGCACTACTGAATAAAATAAATGAATGTAGAAATAGAAATTTAAAGATAAAAAAGAATGAGCTGAAGATATGAGCAAGCTTTAAGGATTGTCACCTTCCTATTTTCTTTACAAAAATATCTGAAATGTAGGGAATACTGTCTTGCTTCCCTGGAGCAACTTTAATTGTAATAAGTAAAGTTTTACTTAATTTGCACTTGATCCTATAAATTAACTAAGAGCCTAATTAACATTGTGCCAGATCTGAAAAGGGTTAAGTTGATTTTGTGATTAAAATTTTAAAATACTATTCTGATGTCGCTATCTTTGTGTAATATTAAAGTTAATTTATTTTCATGAAAAATAAGATGGAAGACTCCTTCAGGCTACAAAATCAACATATCTCATAAATAAAAATAAGTCTAATATAAATATGCATATGATATACGAGTACATATATGTGCATATCTGTATATACACAGAAAAATACGTGTGCACACGTGTGTCTGTGTGTGTGTGTGTGTGTGTGTGTATGTCTCCAGGGGGAGCCCTTGGTTTTTAACATTCTATAGAATTCCATAATTTCCACCATTCCATCTGAATGGTATTCACTTTGAAATAATAAAGGCAGGCAGCTATTCCTGGCCTTTTCCTTCTTGGGGATAGCAGTCTGAATCTAAATGGTAAAAGGGAATGAAATATAATTCCAATTAAAAAACTATTTCAACTATTGGAAGATTTTTTCCTCTGAAATTCTTTATGTCCTGCTATATAATTTTCTATTAAAAACTTTTCCCCAGAGGATAAGAAAAAATGCTTATTTTTAAGTAATGGTAAACAAATCCTTTTCTTCTGGTTTAAAGAATCATAGTAAGAGAACATTAAAAAATCATTAAAACTCCAAATGATTCTCAGTGATTTTGACAGAAGAGTTAGATATAAAGGAGGAGCACATTACCTGAAGTCCCTGGAAAGCCTTTCTAGACAACTAAGATAAACATCTAATACCTAAAATGTTGAACTTTAACTATTTATTAGTTTTCTGTTAATATTCCACAAATGATTAAAAAGCATACTGCAATAAACATTGAATTTGGAAAACAGTGACATTTGTAAAATAATTGTATTATGATGTAAATGTATTTTAAATTGAAATTCTAGGGATATGTTAGCAATTATCAGCATGTTGTTAAAGAATTTTATCCTGAGAATCTCATTAGATAGTGATGCGAACTACAGTTGTTATCATTCTGAGAACAAAGGGATCTTGAATGAGTAATCAATAGCAACTGGCAGAAAATGAGACATTAATTATGATCCTCTCTAGTGTTTTGTCTCAGACAAGGTTTCATTAAATGCTTTGTGCTAACCTGTACAGTTTCAAGTCATTACCAACACATTGGACAATATATTATTTGGGTGGGGGGGGTAGGAGGGAGTGATCTTAAAATAAAATATAAGAGAACCTGAGATGCTACTATTCTTTTTGTGGGTCAATCAAAACACATCAATGACCACTAACCAAATGTTGTCCTTTTTTTTTTAAAACATCTCAAATCTTATAATCTCTACATAGTCTCTTGAAAATTTAATTATCATCATCTATACCAAAAGAGTCATGCAGGTTTGAGAAGATAATGGCAGTCATCCATCAATTGCATCCTGCCACTGCAATCAGCCTAATCTTACTCACTGGAATGAAAAGAAAACCGGGTAGGGGAGAAGCTACCTAGGGTACTAGCTACCTAAGTGCTGCCACATCATAAACAAAATAGCATATATTTAGCTTTTCTACCTTCCTTAATTATCACTGGCACACAGAAATTCTGAGATCTCATCATACCTCTCCTTTTCTTTACTTAAGCTTAAAACAGATGTAAATCCTGAATCAGCTGAAGTGAAAACACCCACCTTTATTAAAGATGAAGAAGAAAAAACAGTTAAAAGATATCATGGTAAAGCTCTTTGGGACTGTAAGGATCAAAGAGACATTAAAGATAAGTAAAGTGTTACATATACTAAAAGTGCTATAAAACTTCTAGCTATAGTCTGTAAATCAGCTTCTGGAAAAGAAAAGAAACATGAAACTCCTCAACTTCCTAGGCATTTTCATCATTCTTACATACACTGTATCTGAACAAGTGGCAAGACTATATCCTTTACTTGGCACTTATTATATGCTATTTTGTATGTATTGTTAGTTAACTTTCCATGTCATTCATACAATTAGATCTTAAGTATCTCCATGATGAGGACTAAGTCTTAAACTTTGCTGTATCTCTAGCAGTGTTTTGCCATAAACAGGAAGTCTTTGTACATTAAAATGGGTAAAATTATTGAAAAACTGATTGGAGTTCTTTACACAAGAAAACCACCAGTATATATTTTGTTCCTTTGTCTCACTGAAGGAGAAATATGAAGGAAGGAATGTTTTCAATATTAAAAAAAATTCTTTGAAGTTTCTACTTTGAAAAAGATTCTTCTTCTGACAGTTTTCTCTCAGACAAAAATACGAAAAGGGACTGTGCCAATGGTTTTCCTCTGGACAGAAGCACAACTGATTTTTCATTAATTTTTTCTTATATAAGGACAAAGCAGTCTCTGAGGAAGGAGGAATTCTTTTTATTAATAACAAAATTTAAAGTAAAAAGATGTCACATGTTGGGCAGGAAAATATTACCATACAGCAATTTTTAACACACAACTCTGAAGTAAAGGTCCAATAAGACAATTCCTGTGAAATCAGTGGAAAAAGTCATTCTTACACTAATAGGGTTAAGGTAGGGTTGGGATAAGCACAGCAATCAAAAACCTAATCTTAACTTACCAAATTTAAATGATTTGGAATTTTCTCTTCTCTGGGATTTTATATGTAGGAAGGGAAATCTTTTCAGACATTTTGAAATATCTCAAAATCAAAAGTTCTAGAAAAAATGGTTTTAAGAATGGTGGATATTGAAATAGTTCAAAATTAGGGCAATTTAAAAGCACTAAGAGTGGAAACTTATTTTTTGAATAAAATTAGAAATGTTACGGGAGTCTTGGGTTAAATAAGTATTCTATTGGTGTTATATTCTTTAGGGATTTCTCTATATTCTTTAAAAACATTCCTTTTTTTCATTTTTTAAATGAACTTGACAAAAAACAAACAACATTTCCATAATCAAAGAAGAAAGAGAACTGAATAGAAAACTATGAATCTTAATACATAATCTTGTTCTTTCAAAAGTATATATTAAATTTAACATGGTGTGTTGGCAATTGAAATGGGCTCTTAGCACTCAGTTCAACCAAGTGCCCTTGAAAAGTTTGGCCTTTGTTTCCTTGATTACATTGGGAGTCCTTGGTGACCTCCTTGTCTCAGGGGAGGGCCTAGTTTACATGAGTTTGAGTGGCATGTTTGGGACATCAGAGACTTTTAGACCACATGGGCTTAAGTCACCTCTTTGTGACGATTTTAGGTCACGCGGGTAAGTCGCATGTGTAACTCACCCTTGACCCTGAAAAAGATATAAAACCAGGGGTTGGCTTTCCCTTTTTTGGAGCTCTTACCCCCATCCATGGTGGCACGCGTGGCTCTGACCCAGCCCTAGTTATGTGCTCCTGGGGTGAACCTAGATGTTGGTAACTATGAATTGTATTTGGTCTGTCTGTCGATGTTTGTAATTTGCTTGTATTTGTTCCGAAGTTCAGGGTGCTGGCTTTTTCCCCTGAACTAAGTGAATGGTATTTGTATGCTGAATTAAAGTAAACTTGCTAACCCCTTAACGTTGCTTTCCTTAGTAAAGCAGATCAAAAGAACCTGGGCTTTTGCAGTGTGCTGGTAGCATGCTTGTTGTTGGGCTTGTGTTGGTCTTTCACCCCCACAACAGCTGCTAGCCAAATTGTTGAAACACCAAATTGTTGAAACACATGGTAGTATCTATACTTCCTTCTACGATGGCACTTTCTGTATTTCCTTCAATACCCTTCTGTGTATTTTTTTTCAATGTTTCATTGGTGCTCTTGAAATTTTATATCCTTACGTCATACTGACAAAAACTTTAATAACATCATTTTTCAGTGGCAAAGAAAGTTACCCTCAGACTTTGGGTATGGAATGGAAGAATGGAAGATCTACAAGGGGAAAACAACAAAGTCTTTGGATCACATGCCTTTTCTTAAAGTAGTTCTGTAACACTTATTCCAATTACAAATAGATTTCTTTTTAGAGTTCCAAAACACAGGATTATACAGGACACTTTAAATCATGTAAGTTATTCTGCTGTCTCTACATTGAGAAGACCAGGAAAAATGACCTGGAAATTAATTGGAGATACTGCGGGTGTCATTTTTGACTTTCTAAGATTTAGAACCAAGGGCTGGCCTCTGGCATGCAATGTCCCCAGTCATTGGCTATGCCTTTCCATCTAAAGCATTTCAAACATAAGATTATCTACTTGGAGGGACTCTACATTTTCTTTCAAAGATGAATTTCAATATGCTAAGTGAGGTAACAACTAAGTTACAGGTACTGACCCCAAATCTCATATAGTGTAACCTATTTGCCTTTTTTAATTCTAAGAGGAAATGGAGACTGACTCAGTATAATGTTTGGAGAGGGAGTGTATTCTACAATATAAATAATGCTAGACTTGGAGTTAGGAGATCTGGTTGAAATCCAATTTCAGACATTTACTACCTGTGTGGCTGAGGGAAAGTTACTTAATTTCTCAGACCATTGGTTTCTTCATCTGGGGATGGATAGTTGTACTACCTAGCTGTTAGGGTTGGTACAAGGAAAATTCTTAGTGAAACATAAACTTTTTACCTGTCTGCACTACTTTGGGATTTCTAGCTCTGGGTGACTTCTCCAACATATCCCTGAGCCAGGTACCTCCCTCAGATCCCCACTTCCCAGTGTTTTTCGGATTGCTTCAGTGTGTTGTCTTCCCCTATTAAATTGTAACCTCCTTGAAGGCAGGGATTGCCTTTTTTGTATTCACATCTCTAGCATTTAGCACAATGTCTGGCACATAGTAGGCACTTGGTAAACACTAATTAATATATAAGTGTGAGTTACTGCCATCTTGTTTTTATCTTTTTAATGAGATTCAGAACAGGAATGTTCTTGCTATCCTGCCACTATTTTTTATATTTAATTCATCCAGGTGGACAAAATAATTGTATTAGGAGGCTAAATGAAAGCATCCTTTTTACAACTCCAGTGGCAGACAGGACAATATGGGTGTTATGTTCCTCATTCTGTTCCTGTATAACCTGGATGTCTTCTGCTAAGACTCTGTTCTGGGTAACTTAGAATTATGGTATTTGGTTTGGTGATACCTATTAAAAAAGTTATTCTTAAAATTTTATGGATCAATGTTATATCCAGGAGAATAAGGGCAACAGTCCAGTCTACAATGACGGTCCAGTTCCAATACAGTTTATTAGTTGACTTCTCTCAGATGGTTTGAAGTCTGTACTTCATAAAACAAAATGAGGCTCTGATTGCGATTCTAGCCACCAGGTCACATACTTCTAGGTATTTTGGTGGGGGCTAACTTTTTTGCAGCTTGCAGTATTGCACAGTCTCTACTGTGTGCCTGCATAATCTGAACTAGTCACCAAGTCTTAGTTCCTTTAAGAGCAACCCTTCTGCAATTCCTGATTGCAATGATTTGGTATTGCATTGCTAAAATAAAGCTCTCTGTTTCCACAAAGAAATCCACATGATTCAAACACTTGTCTAATATCTTTTTGTTAACATATTGTTGACTAACTTCATCTGGACACGGCTGATATACTGCTTTTTAATTCCATTCTTGGCTTTTTTTCCTTAAGGTCATTTTACAGGCTCCTTGTAGAGAGAAATCATTTTTGGTAAAAACAACAAATCCGATAGTATCTATTTGTCATCAGTTTCTACGATTACTTGAAGTGATGGCTAGTTGTTCTAAAATTACTTCTATAGGGTTTAGACCTGTTTATTTTGTGCTCTAAAAACGGTTATATCAATCCTCTTCTTCCTTCTTTATGGTGAGGAAATGTTACCTTTTCTATAGCTTCCTTTGGGTGATGATCTCCGTAATTCATTAATATTGTATGGCAGGATGCTGATAGTTTCTTAACAAAGCCAGCCACAGTCTTCTCTTTGCCTTGCAGTTTCACCTCTGAGAGGAATACTTATAATTCATATATAAAGTGCTAATGTTGAATTTTATATCAGTTATAGTCTACTCTGCAATTCCAAAAGTAAACATTAAGATTGGCACTGTATGGGTGTTGTGTGCTTTAAACGTGTTCTTCCCATTCAGTTTTGATTTCAGGATGCTGATAGTTTCTTAACATAGCCAGCCACAGTCTTCTCTTTGATATTTCACGCTTGATATGCCATGCTTGGAGAAGACCACAGTATGGCTATGTATTGCCTTTATCCTTTAATTCAATATGGCCTCTGAAATTTGGATGAAAACAATCCATTTCTTTCTCCTTGGAGCTTATTAAGAATTATACGCTTAAGAAAACAAAAGGACATTTTGATATCATTGGTGAAAGTTTTCACGAGGTTAAGGAATTTCAAATTAACAACGATTTATTAAATGCCTACCATGTGCCAAGCACGGGGCTAAGCACTGAGAATTCAAGGAAAGGCAATTGTAAATGGTAGGACTTCACCTGTGATTTGATGGAAGCTAGGGAAGTCAGGACAGGGAAGAAGAGACAGAACTCAAAGTATGAGAGGAAGCCAGTGAAAATGCTTGCTGACCTGACTTAATTTGTTTAAAGAACGTGTATTTAATGGTGCTTTTTTTTCCTTCTTTACTGGAGCCATATAACCTTGATGTCATCTTTGTATAGGAAGTGATCAATAATATGATTTGCGTCTACTCCCTCTTTAATTTGGAAGCCATATACAGTTCCATTTATGAGAAATGATAATGTATTTAAGGCTAAGCAGAATCACAGTGGGTTTATTGTCTCACTGATAAAATGTCACATTTTATATAAGTCATACTTTCCATTATTCTGCTGGTGGCATGTTTTAAATAAAAAAAAGTTTTCCATGTGGACATCAAATACTCCAGGGCCTTACTATACTTGGGTCTATTTTATGTATCTGCAGTACATGAATATGTAATGAGGGCAGAACTGAGCCAAAGGCTTTGTGACAAAGGATGCTATAATGTTTTTACACTTCTGGTCAAAAACTATTGCATTCATTCATAATGATTAAGCAGATACTAGCTTTTCTGAATTGTTTTGGCATAATTGCTCTATTAATAAGAGTCATGTTAAACTCAAAAAAGTGTCTTAAGAATTGTAATCTAAGTATGTGCTTTTTTTCAAAATTATTTGAGATGATATAGCTGTTTTTGTGATTTGGTTATTAGATAGTATTTCTTGAATTTTCAATCACATCATCATGATTACCTCATGATCATCATCATGTATATAAATACTGATTGCTTCTGTGCCTTCTCCTTTCCAAGTCAAATAACTATTTTATTAGTATTTCCCCACAAATTTTTCACTAAAAATTTTAATCAAAGTTTTTATTTTCTCCTTGGCAAGTTGTGTATTCCAGTCTTAATTTTTTAGTATGTTAAATATTACATATTTAAACATTAAAATGATATTTTTTCACAGATGTTGTGAGATCTTAAAAATGAGATGTCCCTTTGTAAAGAAACTTCAAGAAAAAGTAAAACTATATTATACAGAGTAACTTTACTCTTTGTTTTAAAGTTTTCATATAGTTAAGTCTCAAGCTTTGCCTTGCAGTTTCGCCTCTAAGAGGCATAGTTATAATTCATATAGAAAGTGCTAATGTTGAACTTTATCCTTAAACAAAATAATGTCACATTTAAAGTTTTATACAGATAATAGGATAGAGAATATATAAAATATACAATAGAATATATAAAATATACAAATATAAATTATACATACATATATCTATATTTACATGAATGGTACAACATATCTTAATGATCCAAGAAGCAATGTACATCACTAAAGAGTTGCACTTAGCCAGTGACCTCTACTTCAAATATACAAGGTTGAATTGTTCTAATATATAAAATTTTTTTTATCTAGTTATGGATCAAGGGAGCTGACTGGTAAACTAACTTAGCTAAGCACTGGCTTAATAATTCCTAAATGAGGCAGAGGCTTTTGATTTTAAGCTGCTTGCTTCAGAAACAAATATTTTCTAGGCATTTTCCACATCTAATACCATATACTGCTATTAATTAATGAATGCTTTAGCACATATTCACGCTACCTTTAGAAAATAGAAAAGGTCTCCTTCAATCACTACCTTTTTAATGCTGTATACATAGAACCAAATGAATATGGACCAGAAATATAGAAGTTATACAGAAATGTAGGCTAGGACTTCGACATCTGAAGATGTGCGTGCATGTGTGTGTGTGTGTGTGTGTGTGTGTGTGTGTGTGTGTGTGTGTGTATGCAATTCAAATTTCTGTAAGGGAAAAAAATTAAAAACAAAGGGTGATGTGTGTGCGCGCGCGTGCGCTTTTAACTCCATCTGCTTCATTTCAAAAGCTACATAGGCAGATTTTTCACAGAATTACTCCCTATATGACTCCCTACCAGAGTAGAACTAATTCTTAGCACCTGCTACCCACCACACTCAGGGATGTCTTCACTGATTATCCTCAAATGGTCATCTCTAGTTTCAGGAAAGCCAAGCTTCTAAACATGGAATTTTTTTTAACTTTTTGAACAGTTATATACACAGGCTCTTGAGCTTGATAATAAAAACTAAAGCTACTCTAGGCTATACAGAATATTGTAAAACTGATTTATTTACATCAAAATAGAGACTTCGCCTCATGGCTTCCTCCAAAATGAGTTTTTATGTCACATAAAATCTGGACACCCTGTGTGCCATCTAAAGAGAAAACACACTTCAGTGAACCATTGTGAGTCAGGTATGAGGAACAATAATTTTTACTGACCATATATAGCACCCTGTGCATCCTGGCATCATAGATTTTTAAAATATTTGCTGGTAAAATTAAAAGTTTAAATTTAACTGCTTTCAGAATCCAGACTTTATGTGGCTTGTGTTTTTTAGTAGTTTTGTTCTAGGTTTTCTTCACATTGGAGCATTTTAAGCATCAATTTCAATCATTTAGAAAGTTCATTTTATATTAAGAACTTTTAAAATTCTACCCTAAAAATAAAGAGAACATAAGTACAGTAGGGAGAGGATGGAGAAAAAGCAGTAATCAGTAATATTTCTTTAAGCAACTTTTTTTTCTCTTCATATTAAAGTAAATTTCTTACATTGTCTCAAAATGGGTCTGCCCTGGGGTTGAGGGTTAAGGAGCTGAGATGATAGGTGAGGGTAAGATCATACATTAAGAGTGAAAGTGAACCGTAGAAGCCATTACATAAAGATGAGGAAGCTGAGGCTTAGAGAAGTCAAGATACTTCTCCCCAAGGTATAAAGGTGGGAATTGGAGAATGCGGGGAGAAAAAAAGAAGTGTCAAGGATGATGGCCTGGAGAACCCTTAGGTCTGCAGTTGTCCCTGTGTTTTTCCACCCACTTTTAAAAATGCAAGTCGCAAAAGAATTCATGATGGCTCCGCTGGACAGTAATGTAATTTTACCACGTGAGCAAGGTTAGGCATATTTGGTGTAGGAAAAATGAACAGTAGGTTCAGAATGGGTAGGCCTAGGACCCAGTCTGATATTTTGAAACTGTGACTGTGACCACATCACTTAGCACCCCCATGCGTCAATTCTCTCATACACTCATAAGTCATGAGGTCGTATGAAAAGTGTTTGGCTTTTAAAAAAAAAACAGCTGAAGTGCCATATAAGTGTTAAGTCAGTAACAATATTAACATTAACGTCAGGCTGTTCTACTTTTTTCCATCCCCTTTACAGAATTGTAATCAAGAAGGTGGCTCCTCATGGCAGAAAAAGAGTTGGTGCATAGCTCCAACTCACCTTTTTGGGGAAAAAAGCTGCCATTGGAAAGCCAGGAGCCCCAGTGCATTTTGGGGTACAGTAGGCACATAGGAATCATTTCCATATCAGCTAGCCGGAAAATTTGTGGAGAAAGGTAGAATTTGGTCAGATTGTAAACACTGTTAGCTTTACCCAAATGAAATAAGGGAGAATGAGGATAAATGTAAAGTCAATTTGTGTTTTACTGATGGTGGCCTACTAAATGACTGTTCTGTATAAATGAGCAAGTAAAATTTCATGTGTGTTTATCTGAGGTGTTATTTCAAAGTTTTAGTCAGTGATTCTCTCCAGTGGTGTATTATTATTATTGCAATGCCTCAAAAGCACAAAATAAATCTTTAACCATTTTTGGTTCTGTTTACATTATCTTCATTTCAATCAGCTTTTCATTTCAAGCCTCTGCTGCTCACAGTCTTCTAGCCATTATAAGAAATAGGAAAGACTATAAAGTTCTTGTCCTCAGAGTTCTTATCCCAATCTTTTAAGGGTATCTTTTATGTATCAAATAAAGAGGATAATAATTTTGAGAGAAGTCTGCCTATGCACCTTTACAAAAGAAGCAAATGCAGTTAAAAGTATGTGCATACACACATACACATATACATCATCACCATTGCTATGCTTTGTTTTAAACTTTCTCTCTTTCTTACAGAAATTTGGTAGGGGACCTTTTATATTATTCAAAAGAATGCAGTAGCCTCAGGTAAAGAAAGGTATCTTCCTCAAGACTCTTTACTGGCTTCCTATTCTCCCTAGGACAAAATATTAACTTAGAAATTTAAAATTGGTCATTGTCTAGCTCTTAAGGTATCTCACATTACTCTTCCTCACATACTCTAATATTCTGCCAAAGTGACCTCTTAAAAAATCAATCTGTCAACCAAACTGACCAATCAACTAAGCATTGTATGTTAGGCACAATGCTATACACTGGGAATACAAAGAAAAGAAAGAGAAAAAAATAGCCTTTCCCTCAAGGACCTGCTATTCTAATGTAGAAGAAAACATGTATTTTTAAAAGTATATAAAAGATATACATAATGTAGGTATAAGGTATCTAGGAAGGGTAGAAGCCGGAGAGAACCATAAAAATGTCTCCGGCAGAAGGTGGTATTTGAGTTAAGTTTTGTGAAGAGTAAAAACATTCCAGGAATGGGGAGCAGCCAGGGCAAAGTCAGGGAGTGTTGAATGTGAGGAATGGAGTAGGACTGTATGGCTGAACCACAATATACGAGAACTGGAGAAATTGGTAAGAAGGCTAGAAAAATAGGATGGGGCCAAGTTGTAAAGAGTTTTAAACGCCAACAGAGAAGTTCACAGATTTGCTGCATAATCTCAAATGAGCGCTCAATGCAGCAAGGCAATCTTTTTACACCGCCTTAAACAATTCACTCTTCCTCTTGTCACAAGCAGCTATCTGAAACCTTTTCATCCCTGCTGAAGCCACCCATGACTTTAGCCTCCTCCCACTACTCTCTTCAGCTGAGGACTTTGCCTCACACTTCATTGAAAAAATGAAGCCATTCCCCAAGAACTCTCTCTTCTTCCCTCCTCTTAAACTAATATTGCTCAAACGTCCTCCTTCACTATTGTCTCCTTTACTCCTGTCTCACATATAGAAGGTCCTTCCTCCTTGTGAGTGCAAACTCTTCTTTCACCCTTGGTTCCTCCTCTTCCTTCCTTTTTCAGCAGACTACCCCTTCTATCACTTTCACTTTCTATCTAATGCTTCCTTGCTGCCTAAACATGTCCATGACTTCCTCATCCTTAAAAAGTCCCCAGGAATATGTTTGTACATGTATAGCCTATATCAGATTGCGTGCCGTCTTGGGGAGGGGGAAAAATTTAGAACTCAAAATCTCATAAAAGTGAATGTTGAAAACTATGTATATACACACACACATATATATAAAAACACATATGTATGTGTATATATGTGTTGTGTATGGATATGTACATATCCATACATATATACATATATATGTGTGTGTGTGTGTATGTATGTGTGTCTCTCCCCACCTGATCTTGCCATTCTTGCTAGCTATTGTCCTATATCTCCTCTTCCTTTCCTGATTAAACTCATTAACTGGTGCTTCCATTTCCTCTCCTCTCACTCTATTCTAAACTTTCTGCTTCTAATCTCATCATTTAACTAAAATAGCTCTCTTTGAAGATCTCTTAGTTGCCAAATCCAGTGGCTTTTTCTTCAATCCTCATCCTTTTTCGACCTCTTGGCAAACTTTGACATTGTGGATTATCCTCTTCCTGATACTCTTTCTTCTCTTTGTTTTCCTGAAGCTGTTCTGTCATAGTTCTGTCTGACCTCTCCTCAGGCTCCTTTACTGGATCTTCATCTAGGTCATGCCCATTAACCTCCCAGTGTCCTTCAAGAATCTATATGGGACCCTGTTCTTTTCTGTATCTATATTCTTTCACCTACTTATATGATGGGCTACAGATTCAATTTTCATATGTGTGCAGACGATTTGCAGATTTATTTGTCCACTTCTAATGTCTTTCTTGATCTCTAGTCTCAAATAACCAATATGGATATCCCAAAACCAGACTATTGTATCTTTCACCCAAACCTTCCCAACTTCTGAACTTCTCTTTTGTCACTGAGTGCAACACCACTTTTCCAGTCACTCAGGCCTGACACCTTAGCATTATCCTTAATGCCTCATTGACACTCACTCCGCATATCAAACCTGTTGTCAGGTCTCCCTCCTTCTCTCTACTCACTTAGCCACACCCTGGTACAGCCCCTCATCATTTCACTTCTAGACTACTACAATAGCAACAGCCTTATGGTTGGGTTTCTCATCCAGTGATGTTGGCTTTCTTGTGGTTCCTTGAACATAATAGTCTACCTCCTGATTCTGTGTCTTTTCAATGAATGCCTCCCATATGCTCTCCCCTCTCATTTTTATCTCCTGACTTCTTCTAAGACTCAGTTCCAATCCTACCTTCTATAAGAGGCCTTTTCTGGTTACAACTCTTCCTCAAAAAAGCGCCCCCCGCAACAAAAAAAAAAAACTGGTAGGGACTTCCTTCTGAGATTACCTTTCATTTATACTACAGATATCTTGTATGTCAATAGTTATTTTATGTTATTTCCTCCATTAAGATGTGATCTCCTTGAGGGCAAGATCCATATTTTTGCCTTTCTCTGTATCCCTGGAATTTAGTAAAGTGCTTTCCTAACTTAAGGTATGGAGGGAAGAATAAATAAGGAGCATAAGTAAAAGCATGGAGGCAGAAATAAACAAGGGAGCTTTCTGGAAGGAATGAAGAGATCTCAAATTGTAGATTACTGAGAGAAGTTATGGTAGGCCAGGTTACATTTGATCAGGCAAAAAGAAGCAGGTGATTCTTGGGCAAAAGAATGACACAATCAAATTAGAGTAGGACAGACTGCAGAGAGAAGAGGAGAGAGGTGGAAAGACCAGTAAGGAGCCTATTGTAATAGTTTAAGTCAGAAGTGATGAAGGCATGTGAGGGGGGAGAACGGGATGGGTATGAAAGATTCCATGGGGGTAGAGTCAACATGATTTGACAGCTGACTGGAAGTGCTGGTGGCTGGAGACAGAAAATTAAGAGATGAGTATTAAGAATTAAGAGATGAAAGTTCCAATGTCATGAGCCTGAGTAAATGGAAGGTTGAAGATGTCCCTGACAGAAGGAGGAAAGATAGAAAAGTGGTTCTGCATGGTAAAGAGAATTAAGTTGTTTTGGACATGATGCATTTGAGATGTTTATGGAACATCTCATCTCAAAATATCGAACAGAAAGCAATATAGGTCTAGGGCTCAGGACGGAGAGTCTGAGTTGGATGTAGATGTAGGTGTCATCTGCACAGAGATGATATCAGAATCCATGGGAGTTGGTGAGACCACTAAAGAAGAGTATAGAGTTGACTGCCCAGAACAGAACATGATACACCAATGTATCGGAGGTAGGGCTTTAATGAGGATCCAGCAAAGGACACTGTTAAGGATCAGTTTTATAGGTAAGAAAACCACTAAAGAGTAGTACTATAACCCATACAGAAGAAAGTATCTAGGAGGGGATCATCAACAGTGTCAAATGAGAGAGGTTAAAAAGGAAGAAGACTGAGAAAAGGCCATTGGATTTAGCACTACTTCTTATTGGTGACCTTGAAGTGAAGTTTCAGTTGAGTAGTGAGGACAGAAGCCAGATTACTTGCAAGGGATTGAGAAATTGGTAGGAAATGTGAAAATGGAAGCACCAACTGAAGACAGTTTTCCCTCAGCTAAGAACTGTGCTGTAAAAGAGATGGAAAATATTGGATAATATGATTTCTTAGCAATCTCTTAAATTTTTTTTCAGCATGGACCTCTGGTGTTGCAGACTACTTGCATTTACATGTGCTGCTGACCTCTCAATTAAATCAGTTGAGAATCTTATATAAGATAGTGTTTTTCTCACTGTTTTTATAAAACACAAGTACATTCCAAATCCCACTGGTTTATCACATATAAAACCATCGAATCTCAGGTCATCTAGTCCAAATCACTTAAAACACAAATTTCCTCTCTCCTGTTTTCTTAAATTGTTTAATTCTTAAAATTGGTTAGGATTTTGTAAACCCATCATTTCCCATCAGAAAACATGGACACAGATTCAAACCCAAAAAAATTTGAAAAAAATTTTTTAGTGGCAAATCCTATTCTGTTGAATACAATAATATCAATTTCATCCAGAAATGAAAAACCTCCATTTAGATACTGAACTATCTGATTTGAATAACCTTAGTTTGTTTATACTATAGGACTTAGGTTCCAGAATCTTTAGATTTTAAAGTTTTGGTCCTGATTCTAAGCTCTCATTCACAGGATCAATCAATCCATTAATAAGCATTTACCCATTATGTACTAATGACTGGGGAAAAGGCAAAAAAAAAAATGGAAAAAATCTTAGCCCTCAAGGAATTTACATTCTCCCAGATTCCATACCACGTTTCTTACACTCTGCTATGTGGATTACAGCCCATTTATGGCTTGGCAGATATATCCTAGAGAGTTGCCGGAAGCGCAAGGAAATTTAATGACTTTACCAGACACATGGCTAGCACATGTTTGAGATAGGATTTCAGTCTTCCCAACTTGAGGGTGAGCACTGTATCCACTATGTCATACTATCTATATCATACTACTAGAAAGAAGGAAAGTGATCTTGAATGGAGTTGTTGGGAAATACAGTAACATTTCTTTATCTTTTCTCCATTAGGGGGACCAATTTCACCATGTTCATTCTAATTCAGTCCAGGAAAACTGTGCCCATTTTAATAAAAACTATACTTGGATTTAATACAACATCTTTACTCCTATGAGCTCAAAGTACTTTAATTTTTTTTTTTGCTTTGTCACTGGATAGATGGGCACCAGAATGATTATACTTAATTTATATAAAGGGAAAATGAAGTAGAGACTAAATGAGTTACTGGAAGTAGGACATTAGTTAGAAAAGGAGTTCTGCCTACAATGGAAATACTTGAAGTCCATCCAGTATATTTCTCTTATATAGCTATAATATATGCCCCAGGGTACAATCTGCTACTAAGATGCTAGTTTCTTAATGTCTTCTATTTATTATTCAGAAAAGGTAGTTGGCTTCCCCTTACACTGCTTATTTGGTTTGCCTAGGGGTCCCTATTCAATTTAAGGAACTAGTTTTCTGCCCCCTTTCGTAAAAGTGATGAAAACATCCAATGGAACAGAAAGCTCTTGATCTTATGGGATTTTTATGCATTGTTTTTGGCCACATTCTTCTTTTTATAAAGAAAAATTCCCTTGACCTCTGTAATAGAAGTCTAATCTTAATTAAATGAAAAAATCCCTCAAACAACATTTCTTTGATGAATTTAACCACAGGATCAATGACAGAGCATAAGAACACAGGTAAAGAAATAATAGCAGAATTCGGGTATACAAAATAGCCTTGGGGATTCTTTTGGCTGAAGTCGTCACCAGAACTGTCTCTTCAAGGAAGAATGAGTATGCTTACTGCACTGCTCAGGAAACAATGGACATCTAATTTATTATTGTTATTTATCTCTGGCAGAGAGCAGGCTAGACAATTATTGGGAAAAATCATGATAGATGACAATAGCTGATTTCTGTCCAAACATGCTCCGGAGGCTCAAGAGTTAAGAAAGAAGCATCATTCCTTTCAAGAAGATGATCTAGGTTCCCAACAATAAAGCTGTAGGTTTGAAAAAAAATGCTTTGATATGGTTTCATTGTTGTTTTGCTCACACTGTTTCCTCATAAAACTGAAAAACTTCTTCAATAAAATATAAAAAAAAACATATCAAAATCTAAACCACAAAATGATGACAAGAGAAAAAAACAGCATAGAGATTACGGAATACTCTGTCCAAAATCTACCTTGAAATGACTTGCCTTCAACAAAACCCCACAAGGGGCACTAACTATGCCATTAATGTGCATAAAACGTTACTGACATATTGCAAAACTCAGGCTAATTTAATAATGCCTGATGTGCCTTACATCATGTTCAGATGATGTAATAATATGTTGCTAAATGAGTCACCTCACATTAGCTTCATGGCGATAGCATAACTGATGGGCCATTAAAAAGAAACTGGTGTAGCAATATTACTGGAAACATTGATGGATCATTTTGCAATTGAATTTTTTTTTATTGATCCAATACATGGAGGGTGTAGGGCCAACATCTTTATTAACAATAGGTACAATATTTTAAAAATAGTCACAGTCAAAACTAAGTGAAAAATCCATCTATCATTTCAGCATAAAGTATTTTACACTTTTTTTTTTAACAGACTGAGTGAAATGTAATTAAGGCCACACAGCATGTGGTTGCTTCCAGGCCATTATATCTTTCTGCAATCATACATTTTGTAGAAAAATGACTGGCACCAATTAAATTTTTACTTTTTGGATATTTTATAAACTTGAAAATCCAAATACACAACTTCAACTAAATTCATGTTTATAGAACATGTAGGCTAAGCAGAGCAACACCAACAGATGTGATTACACTTGTCTAAACTGAGTTAACATTGCTCATTATTTACTCCATATCATCTTTCTGCCATTAGCTGATACTCCTTTTTTCTCTTATGTTTTTCTCATCATTTGACTATTAGCCAGACTTTCAATTATATCAAAGAAGAATAAGATTGACTTTCATATTTCAGAAGATTCACTATTTTCATAGTCAAAAGCTTCCCAAATCTAATTTTGATTTTTAGACAATGTCCATGAGGAACGGTTTCATAGTTAAAAATCAGTGTTCTGACCTTGATGGAAAAGATATATCAGGTGTTCCATTTCCATTTGTCCTGTGATAGCTTTTAAAAGAAACAGGTTCAGTTCCTTATAGGAAAAAAAAATCTGAATGCCTAAGTGGTTTTTAGCTAAGTAGTTTGTCTTAAAATTTTATACTTCTGCTCAAAATATACACGAGCACACTTAAAGCGATTCAACTGTGATTGTACAACTGTGTCATAAATCATTTATATCATTTAATTCACCAATTTAAATGAGTACAATAACAAATAAATGTATAGATGCATCTTTTTAAATATGTACCCTCAAAAAACTTCCTAAGAAGCATTAAAAATAACATTTTAGAGCATTAAAAACAAACCCTGTGTATGTGCATGCATGCATGGAAGCATTTATATATGTATATTTCCCTTGCAGAGGCAGCTAGGTAGTGGTGTGGATGTGGAATAAGGAAAAATTGAATTCAAATTCAGCCTCAGACATTCACTAGTGGTGTGATCCTATGCAAATCACTTAATTCTGTTGCCTTTAGTTTCCTCGTCTGCAAAATGGGGATAATAATAGCACCTACCTTGCAGGGATCAAATGAGATAATATTTACAAAGCATTTTGGAAACCTTGAAGTGCGATAAAAATGCTAGATATTAATAGAACTAAACATTTTATACAAAATCTATGAAGAATACAGCATATAACATTCTCCTCCTGCGGCTGAGGATCTCATATTCTAATCACTTTTGTCTGTCATGGTCAATGTTAAAAAAAGGAACAACCAAAACACCAACTCTCTCACCACATATCTAAACTACTGCCAAATCCTGTCATTTTTTGCCTCCACATTTCTTGCTTATTACCACCTTCTTTTAACTCACACAGTCACCATTCTCATTCAGGTTATCATCATCTCTTTGTTGGACTCACAGCTTCCTAATTGGTTTTCCTGTTCAAATCTCTCCCTACTCCAATACATCCCTCCACACAGCTGCCAAAGTAATGTTACCAAAGCATTTCTTTGGTGTCTGGCATATAGTGGGCACTTAGTAATTGCTTGCTGACTAAAACGTGTTTGACCACATTTTTCCTTCTTCCCTTCAATATTTCCAGGATAAATTCTGGTTTTTGGTTTTTTAAAGCTCTTCATAACTGTCTTTATCCATGTTACATATTACTTCCCTCTATGTAATGTGAAGTCCAGTCAAATGAGAATTTTTGCTGTTCCTCACATACAGACACTCCATCACCACACTTCTGCGCTTTTTCTTTGGCTTTTTCATCTCTCAAGTCTGGAATACATTTATACCTCTTCTCTATTTCTTGGAATCCTTGGTTTCTTTAAGACTCAGACTCGTGGGTGAGGGCCTCCGTGCTGCTCCACTCACAAGATGCTCCATATCTCTAGACTCCGGGCATTTTCACTGGCTGTTCCCCATGCCTGGAATGTTGTCCCTCCCGCATTTCCACCTCCTCGCTTCCTTCAAGTGACAACTAAAACCCCAGCTTATATAAGAAACCTTCTTTCTGTTGATTATCTCTCACTTATCCTGTATATAGCTTGTTTGTACATAGTTGTTTTCATGTTGGTCTCCCCCATTAGTGTGTGAGCTAGCTCCTTGAGAGCAAAGGCTATATTTTTGTCTTTCTTAGTATGTTAAGTACTTAGCACAGCGCCTGGTAACAACAGATGCTTAATAAATGCTTGACTGACTGATTTTCCCCAAAGTTGGTGAATCTCCTGGAAACTGCATTTATTTATTTTTAAAATACTCCATATTTTAAAGTGTACATGATATTTTCCTAAAAATGGTGCTAACAACTGGGGTGAGTATTAGGAAAGGTGTTATGTAGGAGGTGGCATTTGAGCTGAGTCTGGGAGGAGCCAGGAATTCCAAGAGGCAATAATAATAACTATCATTCATGTAGCACTTTAAGGTTTGCAAAACACTTTACAAATATCTCATTTGATCCTCATAACAACTCTGTGAGGTAGGGGCTATTATTATCCCATTTTACAGATGAGCAAACAAAGACAGAGAAGTGACTTACCCAGGGACACAGAGCTAGTGATTCAGGCTGGATTTGAGTTCTTCCTGAGTCTCAGTCAAATACATTATCCACCAGGGACACAGACTGTACAAATGCATAGTTTTTAAGAAATAAAACGTTGTGTATGGGGAACATCAACAGGCTGGTTTGGCTGGAACACAGAGTGTGTGTGTGTGTATCAGGGGGTATAATGTGTATGGAAATATAGGCAAGAACCACATTGTGAATTGCTTTAAATGCCTAATAGCAAAGTTGACATTTTGTCTTAGAGGCCATAGGAAGTCACTAGAACTTCTTGATTAGGGATAATGAAACAGTCTGTCTTGTGAATCAGAAATATCAACTTGGCATTCTGTAGAGGATGAAGAGGTGAGGAAAGATAGTGTAGGCGGGAAAACAAATTAGGAAGCTATTCCAACAGACCAAGTGGGAGGGGATGAGGGGCCTGAACGAGGGTGCTTGTGGTGAGTAGAAAGAAGGGGACAGATACAAGAGATGCCATTCAGGTAGAAATTATAAGATTTGGCAACTGACTGAATATGGTGTGCAAGGGAGAGGGAAGAGTTGAGGATGCTTCTCTGGTTGACATATGGCCTTAGAAGATACGTTTTTAAAATTTTGCTGTATGAAGTCTGTAATAAAAGACTACAGCCTTTCCAGGCAAAGCTCTTCTTATAAGGGCAGGCTCCTTTTCAATTTTATAGTGTACATGAACACAGAAAGATCTAATTACATGTCAGTTTTAAATTAAATTTCACATGCTGTCTATTCCTGACTATGAACACTAATGGAGAACGGTGATATATAGTTTTCAAAAAGGCAAACAAAATAAAAATTTACTTCCTTTAATACAATGGATGGCATGTAATAGAAGGCCACCAGAAACATGATGATCGAGGCTGGAAGGAAAGGGCCCCTGATAGCATATAATAATAAAGCCTCTGTAACTGAAGGCACTGTAATCATTCTTGGCATCTAGGTAGGTTTGGAGTTCAAATCTAACTTTAAATACTTACTAGCTGAGTGACACTGGGCTAGTCACTTAGTCTCTGGACCTACGCTGCTCATTTGTAAAATGAGAGGGCTGGATTGAAGGCTTCTGAGATCCCTTCAACCTATGCTCCTGTGGGTGTGTGACAACCTTGACACTTCACTTTTACTGGTCCCACATGCTGAATCAACTGCCAATTCTGGCAGTTTCTTTCTCCACAACGTATCTTGGATACATCTTCTTCTCCTTACTCACGGGACCTGACCATGGCATACATTCTTATGACCCCTTGCTTAGAATACTGCAATAGTCTCTGGCCTCAAGTCTCTCTGCTTTAATATAATATCCTTCTCCTAGCTATCACTGTGATTTGAGTGAAGTGCAGGTCTCACCATGTCATCTCCTATACTCAGTAAATTATAGTGGCCTCCTATTTATATAAACTCCTCTGCTGACAATAAAGGCTCTTTGCAACCAGGTCTGGTTCCTATTTTTCTAGTTGTTTTTACATATTACTCCCTCCACGTGCTTTAAAGTTACTTTTTTTCCACACATATCACTTTGTCTCCTATCTATGCTTTGCACTGGCTGTCCCTCTTGCTCAGAATGGGCTTCCTCATTTCCTCTACTTCTTAAAACCCTTGGCTTTCTTCAGCTCAAATGCCACCTTCTGCAAGGGGCAAAATCCTGCCCCTATAGATCAGTGTCTTCTCCTCTAAAGTTACCTTCCATCTACTCAGATGTATCTTTTACACGCCTATGATGTCTCACACATGAGAATATAAGCTACTTGAGGGCAGAGACTGTTTTTGCTTTGTCTTTGAATTCTCAGGACTCAACACAGTACTTGGACCATAGTTAGGGACAGGATAGGCCCTGGACCTGCGATTTCATTGATACAGGGAACTCTTGGGAGAGGAAAATTTCTCAACCAATACAGGTCGGCATCTTCTCTGTAGCTTACAGGCTTGGAAAACTGCCTACAGCACTGGGAAGTTAAGTGACTAGCTCAGGGTCACATTTTAGAGATGGTACTACAACCCAGGTCTTTTTGGCTTCAGATCATCTCACTTTGAAGAAGCATTGCTTCATGTCACATAGTAAGTCCTTAGTAAATATTTGTTGACTGAGAGGAGGAAATAGTTTGGATCTCAACATTGAGGTGTGTAGTTAACATATTTACAAGTAAGCATGAGCTGTTTGAGGATCCTTTCCTTTCTTAAAAGGAAAAATCTCACTCTTATCTCTTACGTAGGAACAAAATATGAGCTATTTCATTTCTAAGTCTGTTTGGTTAAGCAATAATAATCTGACAATTGTTACCCTGGTGCTGAAGCTAAAAAAAATCTCATCATGGATAAAACAATTTTCTCCTTTGCTAGTAGAATTCTAACTAGGAAGTATTTAAGAATTACAACAATGTGCTTAAATGCATTACAACACTGACTCAATTACATAGCTCATTTGTTGGGTGGGGGTGAGAATGAGGGAGGAGACTTTTGGTTTGTCTTCTTTGGTACCAGAAGGTAAAACTGGAAACAAAAAATAAAAGTTTAGGCTTATAGTTATAGAACATAGACTTTATAGGTAATCTAGTCCAATGACCTCCTTTTAACCTCATTTTCCTGTGGTCTAGAGAGATTAGGTGACTTGCTCCATGTTACACAGACATTAAGTGGCAGAGCTGGAATTTGAATCCAGAGCTATGATTCTTTCCACTCCATTTGCTTTCTATTCTTTCCACTCCACCTGAAAATGGAGTGAACTATCTCTCAAGAAGTAATGGCTTCCCCTTACTGATGGTATTGGGTGATTGATTATATGTCAAGAGAACTGTAAGAAAATTCTCATTCAGGTATAGGTTGGACTATATGGCATTTGAGGCCCCCTCCTCAGATTCTTTGACTTAGTCTAATACTAACACAATTAAGGAGTTCATTTATTGGAATCTGAAACAAACATTTTGATACCCAAGAAATCATAGTCATTTTCTTTAGAAGACATATGATTAATTCTGCCTCTTTCTTATACAGAATTTTAATGTATGGCTACTGTGCTTTCCAATGCTGGTTACTGATATAAAGACAAGTAATGACCAAGCTTCTAAAATTAATATCAATTTTACAAATTACTTAAATATTATAGACAGTGACTTATTTGGAAAACACATTTACCATTTTCTTATTTACTCTCATTTACTTATTTACTCTTAGCAGAAGCATGAAAGTCCATAGCTTTGTTTTTTTTTTTAATACTGCAGTTGTTTGTCAGTTGGAATCTCAATGAGAGCTTAGTAGTACAGGCATAAATAAGGCTTTGTTTGTAACATCTGTGCAATAGAAAAGAAGGAGAAATCTCAGGATGTTACTTTCTTAGCTAGGAGAGGCTGTATTGCGCCATTTCCAGTTCAGATAAACACTAGTACTCATGCCAACTCTATTGTTAACATTTAAAAGTTCCTTGATGATATAATGTGGTTTCATATATTAAATAAGTGAGGTATTGATAAAACAAGAAAATTCACTGGAAGGAAATGAGCATTTATTAAACACCTACTATGTGCAAAGCACTTTATAAATATAATCTCATTTGATCTTTGCAACAACCCTAGGAGGTAGATGCTATTATTATCCACGCCCCCCCTCCAGTTGAGGGAACTGAAGTAAATGGAGGTTAAGTGACTTGCCAAGAGGTCACACCATTATTGTCTGAGGTTGGGTTTGAATTCAGGTCTTCCTGACTTGATTCCCAGAGCTCTGTGCATGAAGGCATCACCTAACTTCCTCACTGAAAAAAAAAGTTTTCATATAAAAAGTCATCCAACTAGCTTTTCTTCCTAAATTTTTATTCATGAGAAAGGGGAAAAAAAATTTAAAACAATGTCTGAACAATCAATTGTCAAAATGTCCTCATTTGTTTCTGTGTGGATTCAATAATGATCTCAAAGTAGCCTGCTGCATTTGTAAAATGCACTGTGTTCAAATGATGTGGATATGGATAGTAAATTATTAAGAAATTAAGAGATAAAGTATCACATATTTTCATCAACAAGAAAACTGACAAACTCTTGAACATAAAGAAAATTGTTCAGTATTGTATGATTTTCCTATGCACATCAGAATTATTATTGAATAAATTCGGTGCCATGGAAATAAGCATATCTCTACATTAAAGAAATCAAACAGTGAATCTAATAAAAAATAAATTAACTGTTTTTCCTTTTTTTCTTCTTGGCTTTCACAGTGATTTCTGTTGAGGGGGGATTTGAACATGTTATATCTTAGTCAAGGAAAGAAGAGTGGTAAAAAGAAAAAGGTGAGTATGGAAAGGAAGGAAATATGGGTATGGTTATCAGTTTGTAGGCTAATGGAAATTTTGTTGAACATACAACACTTTTTTATAGCCATAGTCAGACCTTGTTTACATGTTGTGATACAGTGAATAACTGAAATCCATGTTATCCCTAAGTCTTATTTTGTCTAATAAATTCAACCAACTCTCCCACATTTTTAGTCAAAATCCGTTGATTTAAATCTCATTTTTTAAAAATTCCCATGTATTGGAGGTGTTAATGAACAAAAAAAAGTCTCATGATAAGAGACTAGTGCCCATAAACTCCTAAATAATGAAAAGCTGACATAATTTTTGATTACTATGTGGCACTCTATCTGGGGGGTACCTCTCCGCCTTAGCCCTCTTAGATTGTTGCTTAGATACTCAAGGGATAACTATTACTTCTTTGGGTTCAATGGCATTCTTTAGATCTGTACTCCTGAACTTATAGATCATGAGTGCCCCCTGGTATGCTTACCTTTAAGAGTCATCCAGGAGTCACAAGTAGCTCAAAGTAAATGCAATTACTATTATACTATAGTAAGAATAGTAGCTATACAACATTCCTCCCATAAACTTGGGGCTTACTCCCCTACAAATACAGTATCAGTGGGAAGAGTGAGCACATATTTAGAATTGGTAGTGAAGCATACAAGTAGGAAAAATACATGGCCAAGCCAACTCATGCCTCGTGTACTGCCAGGCGTCGATGTCCTTTCTTTTTCCCTGGGCCCATGTTTCTGCTGCATGAGCTGCTCATCTGAGCTCTCTGCGCTGGCTCCTCTTTACAGCTCAACATCCAAATGCCAGGGATTTTCAATACGTAGCTGGATTTCTGCTCTGATATTGAAGGTCACATTGAACTGCTGAAGATGCTTCCTGTCCTACCCAATCCCTTCTTCTGTGATCCCTGCTGAATGTAATATCTCTTCCTCAGGGAATGCAAGATGCTAAGACTGAGAAAGGTGAGGGCATAGGAGGGTTATTTTCTCCTTCCTCAGAAGTCCTCTGACAGAAGTGCAAAAGTCATATTCCACAAAACCGCTTCTTGTCTCAACTCTCTCAACTGTCTTTTAGGCCTGGAAAGACAGTTTTTTAAGAGCCACCAGAAGCATGGCAAATCATTAGATACCCAATGACAATATTCCCCTTAAATTTCATCAGGGAGAACAACCTGTAAAGGAGCAACAGAGTATAGATATATTTTTGCACTTCGTTTAACATATTAACACCTAAACTCTCTGTTACTTTCCCTATTCTGTGATTTCATTAACTAGGCTGGGAAATGGGGGAATAAACTGGTCAGTGACTAATAATGCTACCTTCCAAATCTATTTTTGTCATTTATATTAGACTCAAAGCTAGAATCCTAATGAAAACTAAATTCTGTCTCAAAAGGTAAAAAGCCTCAGCATTATTCTAGACTTAAACAGGTAAATAAATTTACTTATTTGAAACTACTCAGAAAAGCGTATGTAAAATGAGGGTTCATTGCAGTTTTATATTTTTATATAAGTAGAGAAATCTTTGCCACATACATACACATACAAAGTGCTGCTGGCTATAAATACAAACTCAAGGTTCATAAGAATTCTAAAACAAAAATAGTCCTAAGGCTTAAAAGCAAGGTGTCCCCACCCTAATGGTAAGGTAATCAAAGGCATATTACATTGGCAGTACAGGTCTGTACTTTGTATTATGATTAGGATGTTTTTACACATCACTTTTATTAGCTATTTTCCCCAAGATTATGTAAAAGTCTTTAATCTGTTTTGCAAAGGTGAAAAAAATATGACAAGTTAAATAATCTACAAAACTCACACCTTGAGAGACAGATGGTTAGATTAAAAATCAGGTCTGGGATCACTAATTCATGGCTTAACCCAGGTAGCAAAGACGTTCACTTATTGAAATCAAATTCATATTACGGAATTCAATTACAGTGATGGAGGTCTTGAATCAACTACAAATCACAGAAATACCCCATAATTCTTCACAAATAGCAAATTCTGTTGAAATCTGACTGGAGCAGAGGGTGTTGCAATCCTACTGTTAGTAGGTATTACTAGAGGTGTTGAGAAAAACTGGTAGATCCTTAGTTCAAAAGATTATTATTTCAATTTGAGAGATTAAAAGGTCCTAAGAAGGAAAGTGAAAGGCTCTGAGTTCTATTATTGCTCTTTTCATGAGCTATTGTGACCAGGTCAGTAATATAAATGCTCTGTCCTTTATAAAAGAAAAATGGCAAAAACCCATTGATATATCTGACAGAAATGACTAATCCACTAAGCATTAAGGAACCATCATAAACCACTCTGTAAATATATATTAAGTCCCTCATTGCCATCACCAACAAATACAAAAACCCTAAAACTGATATAGAAACTGCACATCGAATTCAAAATTATTTTTACTCATATAACAAATTCATGCTGCACAGTGTGACCAATGTGCCCATTGAGAAGTTCACAGTACATTGGAAAGAATACTAGATTCAGAATCAAAGGACTTCCATCCAAAGACTAGGTCTGCCACTCACTAGCTATATGGCTGCAGTCAAGCCACTTTACCTCTGTGGTTTCTCTGCAAAATGAGGGCAATTGGCCAGAGACAACTTCTAAGGTCACTTCCAGTTCTAAATCTATAATCCTGAAAGAAATCAGGATAGATTTAAAGAACGAAACAGCTGCCCCCCTGCCCCCTGCCAATTTCATATTCTGTATTCTCCATTTTGTTTTCACATAGGGTTTGAATTTGATAGAAATCTTTCTGCAGGACAGCTCTTAGCATATTCAGTGCTAGTAAATGTTCTCTTAGAGAAGTAACATAGTAAGCAGTAGAAAGTAGTACGATGTCTTGAAGATTAAATGAGACAACATTAGTAATAGTCTTAGCCCATTGCCAAACCATTTAATAAATATTTATTAGAAGAAAAAAGATAGACCCTGTGCATAGAGACAGCTCTGAGAAACATGGGTGGATCCAATACACATTTTTCAAGTCAAACAGAACACTTAATGCTCTACATTCTTGGAAACTATTTACAAAGCTGAAATAAAAATATCTGAAATAAAAATAAAAATACAAAGCTGAAATAAAAAGCCTAATAAAAATAGGCTTCACTTTATAAGCAAGTATTTCACATTTTGTACCAATAAGTGGTGGTTTAGTGTGGCAAAAAGCAAAGACTGAAATGTAAGGGCTACATTTCAAGAAAAAAAGGTACCAGTTCCAGGAAATGGGGAAACTGGTACTCAGTGGAATTAATGTCAAGGTGAAACTCTAAAAATTCTATGACAATAGAAAGAGGAGAGAAAGGGAGCCTTTTGAGCCAGGAGAGAGTTCTTTAAGCATAGGGAGTGGCATTACAGAAATTGTGCTTAATTGCTAAATAACAACCACATTCAGCCATAAATTAAATAAGAAAAGAATAAAGAAATAAATTGGATAAATCTCCACTTCCTCCACTATTAAAGCCTTTATTTATCCACAGGGGGAAAAATCATCCCACTTCCTTCTTGTACTCACTAAACTTACTTGACAGCCTGGTAATCCCGTGTCTCTGCTGTACAGGGGAAATGAGCCTCTCTCTGACGTTTTTCCTATAAAACAAAAGAAAATAATTTGATACGAAAACATATCATTGATTGTAGACAATGGAGTCAATCTCTAGGTACAGTTGCTATATCTATTTTTGGATTTGGGAATAGAAAGGACAGATAGGAAGCAAGAGACTTAAAAAAAATAAAGAACTAAGACTTAGGAATCATTCAAGTCATATCAAGAATTACGCCCTTACTTTCCATAAAATGTCCCCCATTTTAAGTTTACTGTACTATGGTGAAATTAAAAAGTAAAAAGGATCTCCTTGTCTCACTCTCCGAGAAAAACACCATCCAAAAATATTTTGTCAGATAACAAGAGAAAGTAGTTATTGGAAAGATCCTTTAAGTCTAAATTTCTTTAAGGAATTGATGTAAATAATGTGTTAAAAAATTCTGATTAAATCTTTTTTGTTCCAAGATGAAGTTTTAAGGGGAAGTTTGAAAGGATTCATTAGAGGGTTTTTTTTTTTAAATCAGGAAATTCACCTAAAGACCATGAAGTATGTTCTAATTTTTTTTCAAAAAAATTATCATCAACTTGAAATTATCAAGAAACAATGAGTGTTTCCTTATACACAAAAGTATAGAAAAGAGGACTGTATATTAAACCACAAATCTGTTATATACATCTGAACTTTTAAAAGTATATATTAAATTTTGACAGTTCTAGCACAGTCCTTTTTGTTTCTGTTTTCTTGTGAATTTACTTCTGCTTCTTTCAGTTGATACAATTTTCTTTCTTTTCTTTGTATGATATATATATTTATATGTATATATTTTTAAAAGTTGCATTTAAAATAAAAACAAATTTGGTTTATACACAACTTTTCAGGAACAATATAATATAAGCAAAGCTTTCAACAAAAGCTGGTGTGAATTCACTAGTGTTTGGCTCTATACTTCCAATTTCTATCCACCTCAGGTCACAAAACCATGAGTCTACTTGTTAGTATATCACATCAAAATTGATGGGAAATCCTTCTGGACACAAAAGATGTCAGACCAGGAGGTAGGAAAAAGATAGGAGAACTGTGAGGACAAATACCAAGTTCAGATCAATGGAAGAAAGGCAATTACTGAGTGAAAACAAAGGAGAGCCCCACATTTGAGTGTCTAATGTTGGAGATGCAGAAAATAGAGTAAAATTAAATTCATTTGTGAGATGCTGAAAGTCACTCTCAGTAAATGGTTTAAATTTAAAGAAAATGTTGCCTTTTATAACTAACAGTTTGGTACTCCTGTCTCACATAATTAATTACTTGGCAGCACAGAATTGGGAATGCTATCGAACTACATTAACATTTCAAACAAATACCACTCTGCCATTCACTAAAAAATAAAAAATAAAAAAGCAGCCAGAATGTGAGGAAGTGCCAGAAATACCCTAAGATATATACCAGAACATACCACCAATTTTTAAATGTTTCAGTCATTTCATCCTTCCTGACCTTCTCCTCATCCATAAACTTTCTGTACACCACCAGTAACAAAACTAAAGAACAAATTAATATTTTTTTAAAAATCTGTTTTGCATCTTTTCACTGAGCTATATGAGTGAAAACTCTTGCTATACTGAATGGGACAAAGGAACAGTAAAAGATACCCAAACTTGTTTCCTTATTGAATCAAAGTTTTCAAATTGCTGTCAACTTTTGGTTGTCTACATGGGCATAAACCCCTTAAGGGTAAAATTACAGTTATTTTTATTTCATATAATCACTGAAGGGTAAAGCTGAAAGGGATCTTGCAGATCATTTCCAAAATGACTTCATTTTATATTTCTGAGCCACCTCCCCATTTCGCACTGTAGTACCCTCAGGGAAATCAAATTAATTTCGGCCATGCAAAATATTATCAGGAGAGTTAATCCTCAGGAAAAATAAAAATAACATATACAAATGGGGTATGTGCAATACTGCTGACTTCTAGAAAGACTACCAAGACAAAAGACAAAAAGTTTTTTTCCTCTGAAAAGTTCAAAATATCTATTTCACTTTAAAAAATGAATTGTTTTGAAATCTTAATACATTACTCTATATGCATCATTACTTTATTGGAAAGATAGTTACTTTCTAATACACTATAAAAGTTTGTTTTCGTTTCAGTGGATAAGAGGAATGTTACTTAACTGTAAAATTTATCAGGCATCTATGTTTAATTCTTTCTAAACTACTTTTTACAAATATGCTTTCACTAATTAACGTCATTAAAATAAATGTAATAAGTTATCAGTTAAATCTCAGAAGTTTGATAAAGAACGTGAAAATCTGGCACTGTACCATATGTCTTAGATATTTTACCCATTAATGTCAGAACACGAATTTGCATTAATGTCAGAACATAAAAGATAAGTCATTACCAAAATTGTTAAGATTTAGTTAACTGGGCAGTAACGCAGGATGGATTGAACATATTAAGACATAATCAAAAAGATGAAATTGTTTTTGCATTTAAAATATAACACGCTAAAAACTTAACTGCTAATATGTGGGGACAGACTTTAATTAAAACCACAAAACACTTTCATCGTTTAAAATTTTGCCAACCAAAGGAAAAATATTCCAAATTCAAGGGGCTTTTTTTCTTACTTCAATGCAACTCGACATATATTTATTCAGGGCCTCCTATGGGTTTAGCACCATCCTAGGCACCACTTTAAGTACAAAAATGTAAAAAATGTAAATAATACAGTCTATTTTCCTAGAAAGTTTGGTGAGAAGATAAAATATGTACATGAACAAAAACCATAAACTTACATGTAATCAAATAATATATTGAATAGATTGAAATGACAAGAACTTATGATACAGACAGCATTACCAGTGGTCAAGAAAGGCAGAGACTCGTATAGGTTGCAACTACTGGGAAATGTCTCAAGAAGAAGGAACGAGGCTTGAAGTAGGCCTTGAAAAATGGTAGGAAGTAGATTTATCAGTGGGAACAAAGGCATGACTAAGTGCATAGAGGTAAGAATGAACAGTGTGTTCGAGATACAGGAAGGAAACTAATGTAACTAGAGTTTGTATTTGGGACTAGTGAAAAATATGGTTGGATAGGAAGCTTGTGAATAGACCAAAGAAAGGTTAAAAATAGCATTTATCTAGATTTTAGCAAGATGTTTAAAAAATATTTCATGCTACTTTGGTGGACAAGATGACAAGATCTGATAGGCTTAGTGATTACATAATGAGGCAGATTCAGAAGTGGTTTAATTGCCACATTCAAAGAGCAGTCTTTCATGGTTACAGGTCAATTGGGAATGAAGTCTTTAGTGGAAGGTTCTAGGGTTTCTGTTCTTGTTTTAACATTTTTATCAACAATTATAGATAGATGACATCCTGATTGAATTTGAATTTGTCACAAAGCTAGAAAGAAAAGATAGTTGATATACTGGTTCCAAAAAAACACCTTCTCAGATTGGAAAATTAGGCTGAATCTAACAAAATGTTATTTAATAGGGATAAATAGAAAGTTTAATACCTGGGTTCAAGAAATTGATTTTATAACTACAAGAAGGGGAAGGTATGAAAAAGATCTAGGGATTATAATGGACTATAAGTTCAATAAATCAACAGTGTGTTAAGGCAGTCAAAAAAGCCAATGCAAACTTAAGCTGTATTAATTGAAACATAACATCTAGGGTTAGAGGTGATAATGCTACTGTACTCATCCCTAGTTAGACTACATCTACAATTCTAAGCTTAGTTCTGGATACCACATTTTAGAATGGAGAACGACAAGCTGGAAGGCTTATCAATGCTTACAGGAAACCTTATTGATAGGGTGGATATTAACACGTCGATGCCATATGAAGATCAGCTGAAGGAATTTTCTTTGAGGGGGGAAGGCAGGGCAATTGAGGTTAAGTGACTTGCCCAAGGTCACACAGCGAGTAAGTGTGTCAAGTGCCTGAAGCTGGATCCAAACTCAGGTCCTCCTGACTCCAGGGCTGGTGCTCTACTCCCTGTGCCACCTAGCTGCCCTCGGTTGATGGAATTTTTTATAAGAACTTAAGCTCCTTGAGGGCAGGGGTAATTTAGTTTTTGTCTTTATAGTATGGCATAATTGACACATCGCTGTGCTTAATAAAAGTTTGCTGAATTGAATGAATGGAGGAATTAACCTGTAGAAGAGAAGGCTCAGAGATGAACATGATAGCCAAGTACCTAAAAGACAGGTATATAGAAGAGGGACTGAACTTACTATGTGTAGACTAGAGGGTGGAACTAGCAGTGTTAGGAGGAAGGAATGTTTAGTTTGCTGTAAGGAACAACTTCATAATTATTAGAGCTACCCTCAGGAGGTAATTGAAGATCTCCAAGCAGGGGTTGTATTACCACAAGCTAAGAGTGTTGTAAGGTGATTTGTTGTTCAGGTATGGGTTGGACTCACTAAATGACCACTCAGGTCCCTGTGATTCTGAGATCATAGAGGGCCTTGAATGGCAGGAAGAGAACCTGGACTTCATCTGATAGGCAAAAGGAAGCCATTCCAAAAAGGAAAGGCTCTGGGAAATTTTCAGTTCCATAGACATTGTGCTTAATATTCATTTTCTTGAATTATTAGTTAAACATCCAAAGATAAAACAATAGGCATGTAATGCCCTTCAAAATAGCTGCAATGTCTATAAAAAGATCATTACAGAGATTCCATTAGAATGCACTAGTTAAACAGTAACATTTCATTCAAGGGGAAGGGAAAGAAAAAAGCTACACATTTTTCTGCTGAAGCAATTTGCCTGTAACAGCCATCAGGCATAAGCAAATAAAATACATTGCATGCAAAATTATTTGAAGTAGCATGAATTATGTAGTTCATATTAACCAGACTCAGCATTTTCCTCCCTGAAAATGAGAATTGTATAGGAAATGATAAACAACTTTGGCTAAATCACACAGACCATCTTTAAAACAAATGCTCAAGAAACACTAAATTACACAATTAGTTTGCTATAACTCACTACCTGAAAGGGGGTCAGAAAGGGAAACAAAGGCATTCTCTACGGTAAGGCTAGAAGAGAGTTGTGATCACAAACAGGTTGGACAAGATGGCCTCTATGTTCCTGCCAACTTTGATACTTTGTGATTCCATGATTAGATACAGTCTAAGTCCTACCATACGGTGCAGGTACTGCCAGAAAGGTTATGTACTATTAGGTACCTCCAACGAGCACAC
>CM053624.1:126291388-126370888 GCA_028646595.1 Phalanger gymnotis
CACACACACACACACACAGAGCAACAAAAAAGGTTGTGTCATAGTAGACAGAGGGCTGGTCTCTGAATTGAGTGGGTTTAAATCTGGACTCTGATACTTGGTAATAGAGTCCAGGTAAGTCATTAACCTCTCAATGGAATGCCTAAGTAACTATATTAAGAGATTGTACATTAAAGAGCAGTTGCATATATGTAAGGAGACTAAGTTTCTAAATTGCTTCACTCATGAAATCACAAGTCATCCATGAAAACACAAGTCCCAAACAAAATATACATACATGTATTTGTGTGAAGGTCTTTATGTTTACATGTACGTGTATGCACACACATGTTATAATGCTTCAGTCACTTTGCTTTCCCCACCATCATCTAGGCTCCAACCCCATTCCCTCACTGCCTACTGGGCATAAGCCTAGGGAATTCAAACCAATTTAAATATTAGCCATATCAGAATACAATTTTTAAAAAATAAGTAAATTAAAAAAAATTACATTAATGAAGCTGCTTAAGGTTTATACAGCCTGTGTACTAGGTCAGTAGTTACATGACCATGACAAAAACAGAAGCTCAAAAAAGTTAAATGATTTGCCAATGGACACACAGCTAGTAAGAGAAGAGCTAAGACCCGAAAGCAGGTATTCTGACTCCAAGTCCATGGCTCTTTCCCCTGTACTAGGATGCCTTCCAAGGCTGTTGTCACAATCCCACACTGCAATCCAAACTCAACACTGCCTTCTGGATTCTTCACTGTCCTAGATCACCTATGCCTCTACTTTCTTCTAAGAGAACAGAGATAATCATAAGGTGATTGCATGACTGAGAGCCTGACGTCGCTTTTAAATCTGACCCTATGATGCAGATAATGTTTTACATGTACTATCACTTCATAGCATCTAATAGACCTCCAGTCCTGTTTCATAGGAGTCAGTAAATCTAGGTGCCTGAAATCTCATCTGATGCTAGGAGTCAAATGATCCCTGCCCTAAACTTTGAGAGATTTGATGCTAGACCATCCATCTAAACCTAGGGTATGCTATATGTTGGCTACTTTTAAACTGGGGCAGATCTCTCAGGGGGCATATCTGCCTAGAAATGTTCTTCCCCATCCTGTACTAATATATAGTTCTATACTTCCACAACAGAGTGAGAAAATTCTCTCTGTGAAGCCACAATGACCCACCATCCAATGTAAGAGTGTTTTATTTTCTTTTGTTTTTAAAAAAGTGGTCTTTTAATGTAGATTCTTGAAATCTAAAGCATACATTTTAAAAATTGGCCTTTCAACAGTGGTGGTCTCAAAGATGGGTTTTACTATCTCCCATTCAAAATACACTCAATCACAGGGGCTTTTAAATTGGTTTCAATTCTAGATCCAGACTAATCCCTTGCCAGGGGCTGTCAGAGCTAGCTCATAGCACAGCTGCAGTGTGTTAAGCAAGAACAGAAGGGGGTAGAAGTAGGGGGTGAGTGGAGAGGCGTGGTTACTAACCCTCGAAACAAATAGTGGCTGCTTACTGCCCAGGGCACGAGTCAGTCAAATGATCAGATCTGGCAGCAGTTTCTCAGTCTGAACTTCTATTCCAAATTGAGTTAACTTTCCTGGAATTCAATTGGTCCCTGTGTTTTGGTCTTAGTTTGTGATTTGAACCCTGAGCACTTTCACTTCAATGCTGTTTTTTCTCCCCTGGGGCAGGAATTTTGCTTGCCTGATTTCTTACTCCCACCAGTGATTATCTTAGGTACTGGTACTGTCCTCTTTAGGACAAGAAAATCTGGACAAACTCTACTCAACAATCTGATTGAGATTTCTAGTTAGTTGTCCTTTGTGAAAGAAGTCTCTAGTGGGGTAGTTGTCTGCCTTCTAGAAGGCTCAGAGTGCCACTTGGCAGCTGACCAGACTCAGAAACACCATTCTCCTAAAGGAGACTGCCGATCTTCTTGCTTTCTAGTTCAGGCCAGATTGCTGGTAAGATTCCTTTGAACACTTCCAGGAATTCTAGTCAGACCACACCGAAATGGCCTTCACATTGTCAGGAAGTCATTTAATCACTCTCTACCTCAGTTTCTTCACATCCAAAATGAGTGTTGAACTCAAATAGTTCCGAGGTCTCCTCAGTTCTAAATCTACGATCCTATGATTTTATGATCCATCTGTCTCAAATAATGCCATCAGTCATTCACCCATCTGAAGAATGATTCTCTCTCTAGGGCTGACCTGTCACTATTAAACAACAATTCTCTATGTTCCACCAGGAGGGGAGTAACCAAGACCCTCACCTCAAACATTATCCAACTGTTCTCTATAATGACAGGGATCAAATGGCTGATAATCAAATGGCATAATCAAATCACCAGATGAGGTTTCTTGCTAAGCTTATAGAAGAAATGACTAGATAATGAGGGAACTTTTTAAAAAAAATAAAGCCCCCAAAACAATGAATTATACAAAATCTAGAATTTTAAAACAGTAGTTTTTGAAGGGAGATCCAATTCTACTCCACCTACTGCACTACTAAGGTTATGCCAACAATACCCACCTGTAGACAGAACACTCTTAATTCGGCACCAAATTTTGAAGATATTTTCAGTGGTACAGAGATAAACGATATTCCTTCCATTATCTGTTCAATTGAGTGACTGACTACTCCTGGCTTTCCCCATCCCAATGAGTAGGATCTATCCTTGGAAATTCTTGTATTCCATGAGTGAACAGAGTCAAGTCAACATAAGAGATTTATCTAGCTGTCAACCTTCCCCTATGAGGGCCTCCTGTTTTATGTGCATATATGAAAGAAAAGAAATTCACATCCAGAATGACATCAGTATCCTGGTTTTGTCTTCTAGAGTTATACAGCCTAATCCTTCCCCATGAGAAAACCCATCAAATATTTGAAAGAAGCTAAGTCCCCCTAAGTTCTCTCATTTCCAGGTTAAATATCCACATTTCCTTCGATACCTTGGCTGGCCTTTTCATTGCAAATTGTTAATGCCCCACTTAAAATGTAGCACCCACAACTGGATACTTTCAATGTGTTTTACTACATTAAGCTCTTTGCAACTGTTACTTTACTTGATGTGGAGACTACCTTTGTTTCAAGGGTTGGGATCTGATCTATGTCACTGGGTGGAGTACTAGATCGATGAGATGACAGATCAACTGAAATGCTGAAAGAAAAGCACACTAGTTTTACTTTATTTTTTTTTTTTTGAAGTAACTGTTATGTTATTGACTCATGTGAAGCTTGTGGCCATCAAACACCTCTGCATCTCTCTTGCATGAATACTATTAAGCTGTAACTTTCTCTGCTATTTTCTAACTTGGAAAAGTCAATTCAACTCCCTGGGTCTCACTTTCCTAATCTGTAAAATGAGAGGGTCGGCCTTTCCTGCTCTAGGTCCCATGCTCCAATATTTTTACAATTGACTTCTTGAACCTAAATACAGGATTTTACATTTATTCATCTTGCTTGTTTCAATCAATAATTCCATCATTCATCATTTAAATTTTCACTCTTTGACCCTTGTCATCTTCAAGTTTTATAAACAAGCCCTTTCTGTCTTCTTTCATGTCACCCCAAATAATGTAGAGCACCTCAAAGTGAACCTGGTGTGCCCAAGTTTTTTTGTACCAAAAGCTAGCCTAAGTCAAGAAAGGTTTCACCCACATTTCCAGGAGCTCTGGACTTTTTCTGGGATATCCTCACATTTATGGCTTAGGATATGGTCACTGTAAACATGGCTGACTACCCACGCAGGAACAAACTATTTCTAATAATTGACTCTGGATACTATACCATTAGTCTATTATTTGCATTTATAAGGAATTTCCATGATTATCAGTCCATATCCAAGACATATCCTACGTTTAATCTTGTTACAGTCCCTTACTATAAAATAATTTTATTCTAATAGCTAAGTCATGTAAATTATTTATATAAGTCTAACACAACTCTGTCTAAATCTATATATTAAAAAGGGAAGCAGAGAATTTCTAGGGAAGAAAAACAAGTAAAGTAGATCACAGAAATACCATAAGTAAAGTGGAAGTAAAAGATGAGCAATTTTTATGCAACTTCAGAAAACCATTTATTTCTATGGCTAACCCACTATAACAAAGGTCCTTAACCTTTATGTAAAAGAAGGAGCTACAATTCATTTCCCTAATGCCTTGAGATTACTGGTGGAAACTATCATAGGATCACAGAGTTAGAACTGGAAGAAACCTCAGAGGACACTGGATTCAACCCCCTCCTTTTTACAGATGAGGAAACTGAGGTTGCCCAGGGTTCATACAACTATTAAGTATCTAAGGGAGGGTGGAAATTCAGGTCTTCTTGGCCCTATGCCAGTACTCTATGTCCTGTGCTACCTAGCTGCCTAATGAATGCTGGTAGAAAATTTGTTAGGCAACAAAGAACAGGTGTCTATGCTTCCTTTCCACTCGGGGTCCAGTGAGGGGGTCCAAAGAGGGAAAAAGAAGGGACGTCACAGTTGCAAACCAGATTGGGTATCTACTAGAAGATTCTGATCCAATTTTTAGGGGGCAGTATCTACCTACAACAGGGAAGGAAGGAAGATAAACATTTATTTATTAAACTCCTATTTTGTGTTAGTCACTATGTTTAGCACTTTACAAACACTGTCCTATTTTATTGATTTAGTAGAAAGAGCAGTGGGAGGGCCTGGGTTTATAGCCTGGCTCTAGTGATTATTAGCTGTATAAAGATGGGCAAGCCATTTAACTTCTATCTGTTTCTCTTTCAAACGATGGGATTAGATTATTTGATTTTTGAGGTCTTGTCTAATTTTTAAAATAGTCTTCAATGGATTCCTCAAATATATTAATTTCATTATTCTGAACATTCTTTTCCTACCCATTCAAAATAACACGACAAAGTAAGGGAATGGATCCTTTATATATCCCTGGTAAGAAATTGAGAGACACTAGCATCCTGGCTTAGATAATCTCAGTATCTGCTTCTGTGACAGCCTCATTATTACCACAATTTTGCAAGCAAAGTGATGTCTATAGGTACAGTGCATAGAAGGCACTCAATAAATTCTATGATTGATTAATCAGAGTAACAGGGGTCAGAATTTTTTACTTCTTTATTTGAGATCAAATTATTTTTTAACTGTCTGAGGCATGCTGCTCTTGCAATAAAAATACATATTTCATTCTTCCTACTAAGGAAATCTATAAATATTTCTAATGGCCAATATTCATTTGATTATTTTTTAAAGTAAATGAGTCTAGAGCATTCATAGGTCTTTCAAAAAAGCAAAGATTATTGCAAAAATTATAAAGTTAAAAATTTTAATTCATTTAACACGTAAGCTTTTCTATGTAAATACATATTGATATATATGTACATTTATGGTGACTCAAGTTAAAATTCTAAAAAAAAAAAAGAATAAAGCCAGCACATACTCAATAATTCTTTTAAATACTATTTCTGAGCATCTCCCCTTCCTTCCAAATTCCCAAAATTTATCCTACGAGTTGTCCTGGAGACAAATAAAGCACTTTGGTGTCTAATGCAAGTTCATCATTATCTAACAATCTAACCTCTCTTCCCTTGGAGAATCAGATCTTTGCTTCCCATGGATGATCTCTATCAAATGTTCCCAACATAATTTGGCATGCATTGATAATCTGGAGACATACAAAACACTGCACTGCAAGGTGGGCAAATATACAACAGCATAGGGTTGACCTAGAGTAAAGAACTGAGAGGCTCCATTCCAGGATTTAAATCTTGGCTCGGCCTCTCCATTCACTGAGTGATTCTGAGCAGGTCGTAAGTCACTTAACCTATCTAGGCCTCTGCGCACTCTTTTGTAAAAATCAGCTCAGTGGCACATACCTCATACGGGCCTGGCAAGGTTTAATTAATGTTTATAAAGTACTCGGAAATCCTTGGATGAAAGAACCTCAGCCAGTGCTAAGTATTATTAGTATTACAGACCTCATTTCAGGGACAATCTGCTCAAACTTACAGAACAAATGAAAAAAGAATCCTAAACCAACAGTTACCTTAAAAAAACGGACGACTTTAATATGAATGCCTTCCTATTTTCTTCACAACAATTTGTTTAAGTGTTATTGGCTAACATTTGTGCCAAGCACGCTGCTGGCTACACTGAAGATGTTTAACTATCCAGTGCCAACAAGCACAGCTGTTGGACTCCCTACGCCCTCCTCCTGTTCACTCCATGCCAAATGACTCACTCAGCTATGAATGATGAGGCAGCAGCCGAGGAAAATGCCAAGTGCAAGTGAGATTAGTGATAAACCAGAGGATCCCTACAGAGGTCAGTGATTAGCGGGTTCCTAGTTGTAATCACTTTTCTAACCCAGCCTTTATCTCATCATATACTCCATCTTAACTCTGCAGTTTTCCTGTGACAGGCATCAGAACCTTGTGAGCAGCTTCCCAATCAATAATCCTCACAGTATTGCTAAAGAACCCAGAGAGTGTCTTACCCTTGATAATAGCACAGCCAGACCTGGGTAATTTGAATTGGTTTTGTAAACTCTCTTGAGATGTTAAATCCTAAGATAAAAACGTCCAGAGTAAAAATGCATCACCAAAACAGCTACCCTTAATTTTTACAGAATTACCAGATTCACAGATAAAACAGGGACAGATTGAGTAGGATGGCTTGTACAGAGCAGCTGACTTGGTGTTCCAGGCTTTCAGTAGGATGTAAACAGGAGATCACTAATTTGCAGTGTTCTGTGAATGTGAATTGTAAGTGAGGTTGGAGGGCGGGGTTGAGAAATGAGAAGAAAGGGGGAGATATATCTTTCTAGAATTTAACACTTCAGGATGCTACAGTGATGTCATCTTTTAAGACCGTATGTCAAGCATACAATCATGAGAATGTTAAAGTCTAAACAATTTTAAAAGAATATTTTTCCTTACTAATTAGACTTCCTCAAATCCAGTCTATGGGTAAATTAACATTAGATTTGTTGTGGTGATTTTTCTTTAGGTATTGATTTTAAGTATTTCTTCCACACAGCCTCACACTTTCCCCACACAGAATTCAATTCTGTCTTTGAGAATTCAGAATGACAAACATCTTGGTTTATATATTTACCTAACAGACAAGAGCTTTTTCTTTAGCTTTATTTCAAGAATGTGTTTAGGCTTTTAGAATTAGATAACCTATGACTTTTTAGCACCATGTTTTCACTAATTTGAAAAGGTTTGTGAAACAGTCAAACAGGGACCTCACACCTTTCTAGGGAATGAAATGAGGTGGAAGAAAGCAGACTCCTTCTACTAGGCCTCAAAAGAATCAGGTTACTGATAGTTTGTTATGCAATTTGATAAAGAGGTGAATTGGGGATATTGATATCCTCCTCTAATCTTTCCACTCCTTTCTCTTCTACATTAGATATGACCTAAGCCCTAAATTAAAAAAAAAACCCTTTAACAAAAACAATTTCTTCTACCCAGTCATTTTACCAAACATGATTCTGAGATATTCTTCACTTACCTTGATGGTAAGCACCCATTACCTTTTCCTCATTCTTTTATTTTTGCCTAATTTGGATTATAAAATAAGACAGAATCAATGTCTAATTGTGTTGTTTTTAGCATTACCCAAGGAATAGACGCAGTTCGTTCAGGAAACGTTGACTTCTAGACATTGTATGACTCTTCTCCTAGGCCTTACCAACCACATTCTTCCATGTGTGTGAGAAAAGGAAAAATGGTATAGATCTACTATAGTGGTTTGACAATACTCAAATTTTTGTTAACCAACTAGGTTTACTTTTGGTGTGGTTAATCAACTGTTTTCTTGGTTATTCAAACACAAAGCTGACCTTATATGTTGCTACTTGCCCACTCTCTGGAAACCAGTAGGATCCAAAGCCAGAAAATAAATTGAGCATCTTGATTTAATTCATGGGGCTTACTTAGAAAACATGAAGTTTTTGAAAAGTTGGGGAACCTTCTGGAATAAGGATAAATGCATAAATAAATGCATGCAAGCACAGGAACAACAGAGACCATTTAGAATTAATAAGTCTCAAGAGATCTTCAAATATAAAAAATTTAAGAGAAAACCAAAAAGTTACTCATAATCCTCAATATCAGACTCAATATAAGAAAAACTTAAAATGTGAGTGAAGTTCCTCATGTACATTACAAAAACTTAAGGTAGTGTATATAAATGTCACAGAAAATGCATAAGCACAGTGAAACTGTAGTATAGAGTGAGATACTCTGTTGAAACAGATGGAGAAAGCCCCAAAGAATTCCTTTATCGTTTGCTAAGATTTAAACAAAGTACTTGCCACATGATGGGCACTTTGGGGTAAATTATGTGACATTCGATTTTCACTGAGCAGGCTGCATGTATTTATTTTATTTCCATCCCATTTTTGAAGTTTAAAAAGACACAGGTACTAGAGTCCTTTTCTCAACTAGCAAACTGGTTGTATCCCAAACGCTTATTTATACACTCTTTAGAACTCAGAGTATTTTTTTTCCAGTGAAAAAAGATGGTATAAATGAGAGTTAAGTTCTTCAGCCAGTCCATAAAGGACTATAATTCATAATGTCATTGAAATTCTGTACATCTGCAATTAAACCTCCCTAGCCTGGGGCCCGGGACATAGTAAGCACTTAATACATGCTTGCTGACTGAATGACTGACTGAAAAATTTTAAAAGAATTATACTGAATGCCAGTGCTTAAAGAAACCACGTTTAATTAGAGAAGGATGAGAAAAGAGATATGGAGAGTTTTGTGGAGATTCTGACAGGTAATTCTGGGTATTTTTGAGGTGTTTATGCTTTATGTCTAATTTTATACCAGCACTCATAGTTTTCTACTTTCTTGATACAGGTCTATCAGCAGCAATTTTTTTAAACTTAATTTTTTAAAAATTGTGAGCTTGACAAACACTAAATTCAAACATGTTTTCGTATACATACACACACAGAGCATATACAAATAGGATTACATACAACTGAATCACTCTTATGCACAGCTTCTTCTTTTAAGTATATATTAAATTTAACACAATAGTACCAACACTGCCCTACTTGTCTTTGCCCCTTTCTGAATTACCTTCTGCTGTCTACTGAGTAGTACTTTATATTTTACTGATATTGTGTCCTCTTTTTTTTGTATTACTATTACTCCTCTTCCTCTACAACTCTTCTGCCCATTCCCTACTCCCACCCCTCAAAATCAAAGCCTTCCCTTGTAACAAATAAGAATAGTCAAGCAAAACAAATTCACACATTGGTTACATATGAAAATATATGTATTATTTTACACCTTTAGTCCACCACCCTCTACAGAAAGTATTCTGGAGTCAGTCAGTCAATAAGCATTTATTAAGGATTTACTATATGCCAAGCATAATGCTACATGCTGGGGATATAAAAAAGAGGCAAAATAAAGCAAAACAAAGAGTCTCTGCCCTCAAAGAATGTACAATCTAACACAAATGCTAATAAACATGATTGGTTATTGCAGTAACTAGAATTCTTAGGTTTTTCAAAGTTATTTTTGTTTATATGTTATACACACACATATAATTACATAGTTAAATTATAATTCTGGTTCTGCCTCACTTCATTCTGCATCATTTCAGACAAGTCTTCCCAAATTTCTCAGAAATTGTATTGTTTTTCTTAAGAGTACTAGCATTAAGTATTATTGTACTTATTAGTAAAGATTAGGGGCAGTTTGGGGCTTACAAATGCAATGAGATGAAGAGGATGGAGATTTTCCTAGAGGGAAATGGTTCAAATATAATTATATAGTGGCTTTTACAAAGTGTTTTCTTCACAACAACGTTATGAGGTAGTAAGGGTAAGTATTATCTCTCTTATTTATAGATAACAGAGACTGACACTGAGTAGTTAAGTGACTTGGTCAAGGTTATACACTTTGCCCAGGTTTTCTGACTCCGGGGAGAGGAAGAGAGGAAAGGAGAGTGAGAGGAGGATGGATGGCAAGGGACAAAAAGGAGAGGGAAATGTGGAGAAAGGAGAGGAAGATGGGGAGGGGTAAGAAGGAGGAGAGATGTAAAAGGAAAAAAAGGGAGAAAGCCTGTTTTAGATCAAATGCTGGTACTATGAGAGGTGAAAAATGAAGGAAATGGGCTAAATTATATTTAAGAACTCTTCTAGATCTGAAGTTCTATACTTTTATAAAGAGACAGTTTTTGTTAAACTCTCCTGGAAAGGGAAGAAAGGTTTTTGGGGTGGGGCGGGGAGGGAAATGTCTGGTGAAACAGCCTCCTGATGCCACTAATTAGCCTGGATGCTATCTGGAGCAAGGGGTGGGGACTGCTCCTAGAGTTTCTGTTATATATTTTCAGGCCTATGCAGCACAAATAAGCCTCAAGTTTGAGTGAAGAGAAGAGGAGGTGGTATGTTTGCAGACCAGTTCTTATATATACAGAGCTTGTTTGCCAGTCATGTGTTCATAATTCAGGGACCTTCTACACTTGAAAATGTTTAACTAAAACACTAAGAAAATCAAGAGGTTAAAAAAATTCAAATATACAAATACTTTATACCACTGGCATTAAAAGCAATGTTTTCAGGGATAAAGAGAAACTCTTATCAAGAGGAGTGAATTTTCTGTACCTCTTTGGTACAAAGATTAAAATGAAAGTTATTTTAATTTTTATCAAATGATTCCATTGCATGATTAAGAAAGTCAATTTACAATAAAATATAACTCCTGAAAATACCTTTTAAAAAAATTACAAAGTTATGCGAAGCAAGTGGTTAGAGAAGAGTAAATTAGAAATTAGAAAAAAAAAAGTCTTAGAATTTATGTTATTAACATCAGACACCGGCAGCTCCAAAATTAAGCACACAGTCTACCTGGGTTTTTAGGGTAACAGAGGGTATACGTCTGATGACGAGCTCTAGGGAAATTAACCAACTCTGTTTAACTACTTAGACATTTATAACTCTGCAGAGAGGCCCTCACACTTTCAAAGTCAGGTGTTTTATTTGAGAAATACTTTGGATTCCAGTAAGTCTGACCACAAGTTTGAATTGAGAACTAACTGCTCGGAGAATATTTTCTCCAGCAGCAAAATACTCACACCACTCCCTCCAGAATATCTGAGATACTATAATTCCTGGCTCTCTCCTATCGTTTCAGTTATAGGGTAGAGTATGCAGATCTTGGTTTCTCCTTTAACTTCTTTTGTTGTATTGTCTAGATCTACAAGTTCAACTTCAATCTATGTAATAGCTCTTCACTTCATCATAGAGATTCTCCACTATGCAGATCACAACCCACGTACTGGTGCTGTTTTTCTTTTTTGGAAGAGGACCAATGACATCATGAGGCAATGTCTTGACTTTTGCATAATTTTTATTTAAGTGAAGCACAGTTGCACAGAGTTGTCTGCCTGCCTCACTCACTCTCTTCCTGAGTCATCAAAGTCAAGTGGCACAAGAATCAAGATGACTGGAGTGCTTTCTTGGTGTGACAACACAGTGCCTGGAACATAAGACAACACAGTGCTTGGAACATAAGAGGGGCTTAATATTTGTTTACTGAATTGAATTAAATTGACTCTTGTTTGTGTCCTCTATTAACTTTCCCACGAAGGGCTGACCCAAAGAATAGAGGGATTTCTTAAGATTGTGAGAATACTACTAGGGAACTAGGCTGTTCAAACTACTCTTCCTTCAATCCCACCACATGACCAACCTACCTTATTTTTTTGTTCATATATATATATATATATATATAGATATATATATAGATATATAGATATATATATGTCTGATGACATCCTTTTCTTTAGTTCTTTTAAGCTGCATGTCAGATAATTACTATCTGTGTGACCCTGGACAAGTCACTTCACTCTGTTTGCCTCAGTTTCCTCATGTGTAAAATGAGCTAAAGAAGGGAATGACAAATCCCTCCGGTATCTTTGTCAAGAAAACCTCAAATGGGTTCACAAAGAGTTGGACATGACTGAAACAACTCAATAACAACAATTTGTTATAAGCTGTATCCTGTCTATACCCACCATAGACCTTTTTGTTGTCTCCATGACATATTCTTTTGTAATTTTGAGGGAGACTGGAATATTCTATGACAGAGCCATGGAAGATGATCAGAAGAATACACCTAGCATTAAAAAGACAGGTCTTTGTTTCTGGGTAATCAAAACCTGAAAAAAATCCTAGCTAGCTACACAATACTTTTTAAAAATATGAGTATATATATATGTTCAAAAATTAAACAGTATTGTTATTCCTTAATTCTTTGACCACTTACAGATTCTTTTCACCCTAACATTTTCTTCTAACTCTAATTCCACACTTAAATCAAAATCTACATTTGGGCCTGACAGCTCCTTTAAAAAGCAATTTTACCTTTAATTGGTGCATGGTCACTCCCAGTTCACTACCTGTATGACCTTAGGCAAATTAGTTAACCTCTACAGACCAGTTTCCTTATATAGAAAAAGGGGCTGGACTTGATGTCCCAAAGGTCCCCTTTAAATCTAGAATCTTAAGATCTTCCATAATAAAAATCGCTGACAACTATGTTAATTTTGTAAAAAGATGTAATCCACGTAATGATAAAAATGTTTATGTAATAAAATGTTTTTAAATTCCCAGAAGTGGACACAGAGTAATTTGTGGTTACCTTGTTAAATTTAATCTATATTTCTTTTTTTAAAAAGTACATGTTACAATGTTTTCCTTTACAAATTTCTTTTTTATTCTTTGTATACAGAGATTCTCCACCTCTGTTGACAATTGCTAAGTTTACAATAAAAAAATTTATAGACATATTTCTATATCCCGGCACCTTAAACCTTTAGGGGATATAGGTTACCATGCTTTCACTGCTCTCATTTGAGAAAATTGGTCATGCCCCATTGAATCTTGATGGTCTGAACTGGCCTTTAAATCCCTTTCAAGGATTAGTTTGCAAAGTCTCTTTTTGGCATAAAATCTATTGTCACCAAGGTCAGAATATCACAATTAAGCAGTTGAGTCTGTAAGGCAACCTATACTTCCCTAGAGGGAGAGTAGCAGGCAGTACAATGACGCCCGGCATCATAGGCTTATTTCTGATCTGCCTTAGAGGTGATATAAACCTCTTCATTTGCTACTACTCCTGCTTCCTCCACTTCCTGATATCCTTTAGAACTGGAGTGAGGGTGAGAAATCTTTTTACCTACTTTTACTCCATCATTCTTCCTCATTTTTCTAGTCATTTCCTACCTTACCTTGGCAACTCAATCCTGAAACTAAAGTTCCTGCTGCTTCTCTTTTTCCTGGTATTACCCTGGAAAAAAAAATCTGCAAAAATACTTAATTGCAGCTCTGCAACTAATTTAAACATTTTCCCTTTTATTCCAGTCCAAATTCATATCTTCTTTTCCTTTTCTACTGCACATCAACTGTTGTTAGCATTTCGTAAAAAGCTTCCTTTTCCCAACATACGTTAGGATACTGTAAAATCATTTCAATAAAGGCAGCTCTAAGAAAATAAAAGGTACTATAAGATAAAATTTATTTTGGGGTCACAGACGAAGAATTAATAGCACATGTACAGTTTTAACAGTACTAATGGATTAAGTCAGCCTTGGGAGCTTTTACACTTCTAAGGAGGTTGGGCTTAAAATTATCATTATACAGGTGTTATACAAATACTGCATGCTCACTTGAACGCAATGCTTTGGCAACAAATAAGCAGCTTAGTTACTAAATTTACACTTATATTACTAATATGACAAGGTGAGGAAATGGTCCAGAAACTATTTGAGTTATTCCACTCTTATTTGCTCAACTTTTAGGGTTATAATCAGTGTATATCTATTTTAGGAAGTGCTTTGGGACTGATGTTTTATGCAAGGAAATGCTATTTCCCCAGATGAATAGAATATCCATTCTTTGGCTCACAGTTTCCATGACACTAAAAACAAAACATTCATCAGCAACAACTTAGTGTTTGATGGTAAATGCAGCTGCAGCTCACATGAGTTCACAATGCATCTGAACTTTTCTCTACAGAACAGAGGCTGGGTATTTCTCTAAAGCAATTGTATTGTTATTTTAGCAATTTTTTCCCCCGTCATAGATCTAAACACTAAACACTTTTAGTTCGTCACCAATGTCTCTCTTTCATCTATCCCTCCAAAACTCATGCCACAGACATATTGTTTAGATTTTGTAACTATGAAAGTTTAGCGGATATGCGTACTGCAGCATTAAAGTCTCATTATATTAAAGCTATCCTGAAAACTCTACACATAAGGACTGAAGCACATGAATGAGAAACATTCATAGTAAATAAGTAGCTTGGAAAGCTCAACTGGATTATGGTTAGATAGTGCCCCCTTGTGTTTTGGCATTTTCTGCCTTATCTGAATCCAATATTAATTTCTTAAGAGCTTTGTGGTATAGATTTCAAGTATTTTTAATACCATATAAATAAATGAGATTTAGTAGCCAACCCTTTTTACCTATTAAATACTCACTTCAATATAGATGCTAATTGAATCTCACTGATGCCACAATCATGAGTGCTGTGAAGGAACTTCCAAACTGTAGTTGGTATATGTACAGCAGTTACTTTTAAAGTGTTTGGACTTTAATTTATTAGTAAAATAGTTTATAATAAGGTTGAAATTGAGAGAAAGCAATATCTATCGGTTTCATCTTCCTCAATTATGGTTTCTCTCTGCAACCATTTCATACCATATGACAGATTATGTGCTCTTTCAATAAAAAAAGATTAACAAATGAGATTAAAGTTTTCTTTAAAAATACACAAACTAGTTTGTACTGAAATTCTGAAGTCACATGCAAACATAAGCCTCTCCCCCCACTCAGATTTGTAACAGGAATACAGGAAGCCCCTAAGTTACAACTTTCAGCCTTCCAAATGACCCATACAAATAAGAGGCTACCAGTGTTTTACCACAATGCCTCTTCATAGCAAGAAATCCACTTTACCCTCTACCCCCTTAACAATGCTATGGTTACTGCTGCAAAAAACAAACAAAAAACCCTCATACAACTGTCAGAGAATCTATGGATTGAAGTGGAAGAAGAGGAAAAACAGGAACAGCTTGAAGGAGCAACTCTTAATGAACTCCTAGTTAGGGTTGGTCTAAGATGTTGAGGAACTTCCTTTATAAAAGCATATGTTCTTCCACTCCTGGTCAAATATTTCCCATACAATGCATGAAATTCTACCAAAAAATCCTTCAGGGTCAATAAGCATCTTTTTTGAAAAAATGCAAATACAAAGGAGGGCTGCAGGATATCAGCTATATCATTGGGGATTAACTCAATAGGATTGTTTTTTGCTACTCCTAACTGGAATAGTCTACACTGACAAATAGTTGTGTGGGGGTTTGTGGGGGAAGAGGAAAAGCAAAAGAGGTATATTGGTTAAAAAAAAAAGAACACTTTGAATGGGTAATACATATACAGCAGAGGATGCCAGCATAAGGGAACCTGGAGAGGAAGAAGGCATTAGGAGGTGGGAGAGAGCTACACAAAGTAAGGTCAAAGGGTCCCGAAGACAAACCACCTATGTCAAAATTGTGCCCAAGAGGAAAGAAACGTCCTCTGCCACTTGTCTCCAGCTCTGCTCCCCCAGCTCTCCTCAAGTCAATTTAACAAACATTTATTGAGTTCACCATGTTCAAGGCAGTATGATGAGCACTATGGATACAAACCAATCTCTGGACTAAAGAAACTTAATTTCTACTGGAAGATACAACATATATACAAACAAATGAATCTAAAGTAACTCCCGGAGGGAGAGAGCAGTAAGAACTAGAAGGGATCAGGAGTCCTTCACAGGAGTGTGTGGTCAGAATCTTGAAGGAAGCTAGGGATTCTAAGAAGGAGAAGTGAAGGAGTTCACTGGGCATGGCACAGTGTTTGAAACAATTAGCATTATAAATTAAGTGAGCTTTCATTCATCCTAGCCAATGAAAAGGCATAAAGAAAGGATATAGTATGACAAGTTTAAGAAATAGCTTGTAGGTCAATGTGGCTGGAACACAGAATAGGGTGGAGCAAGGTGAGGAATATAAAGTAAGTCTAGAAAGTTAAGCAGCTGTGGAGGACTTCTGGTGCCAGAGAGAATTTTTTTTTCACTTTGTCTTAGAGGCAATAGAAAGCCACTGAGGATTTTTAGATAAGAGAGTGACATGGTCAGATCTATGTCTCATAAAGGTTATTCTGGAGGGTTATTGTGGATGGTTGGGAGGGCAATTACATAGTTATTATCATGGTCCAGGTGAGATGTGATGAGAACCAGAACTAGGACAATAGGCTTTTGAGTGCAGAGAAATAAATAAATAGAAGTTATGCTGAGAGACTCAAAAAGACCTGGAGAGAGGAAGAGACAAGTCAAACACTAAACATATACATAAAATAAATACTAAGTACCTTTGATGGGGTAGGGGGCATGACTAAATGGAGACTTACATAGCTTTAGATCAGCTGTCATAGTCACTTCTTCCCGGGATTTTACTGTTGTCATTGCTGTGAATATTCAAAATATTCCTAGTCTAATTCCCCCAAATCTGCTGCTCTCCATTTATAACCTGACTGTTTACTTTCTTTTCCAAACTACCCAAAGTGTGAACTTCTATATGGAACCTAGCGCCACTCCATGATTTTCTTTAGTTTGTAACTGCCTTATTTTTTTTTTTAACTTTTCCATACCTCTTTTGCTGATTCTTAAATGTAGGACATAAGCATAGTGGCTCAAACATAGTATGTGTTTAATAAATTTTTGTTGAATAAGTAAATTAATAAACTATTTAAGAATCATTAAAATTTCACATTGAGTGGAATCTAGTTATGAGTGTAGTGAGTGGGGCTGAAGAAGAGAGCAGAGGGAAAGTCTAAAGGCTCACTAACAGTAATTGACCCTAGGAGATCTGACGAATTTTCTGTTCTTTGATTCACCGCCAGGAGAACTCCTACTTGGCTCATGTTTATAGGGTGGGGACAGGCAACTGATGTTTTCTAAGTACTTAGGAGGTGCAGTATTAGGCTTTTGTAACTATAGCTCTGACATGTAAATAATAAAACCTATCTGGAGGTTATCTAGAGATAAAATTCTATTAGCTTTAAAAGTCATATATTTGAATTAGTGGCCATAAAGGAAGGAGAGTAGACTGTTAACAGTTCAAGAACCATTTATTAAGTGCCTAATACGTGCAACGTATTATGTGCAAGTAGGTACTATGTTAGATGCTGGGAACAGAAAGACAGTCACTGCTATGAATGAGCTTATACTCTAGGGAAGGACTGGGGGCCAGGGAGGAGTGTGGAGGGAGGGAATATACTATTTACACAGATTTAAAATAAAACAAGATAATTTGAGGAAACGATAAGAACAACTAAGGAGATCTAAAAAGGCTAGCTGGAACACAGACGATGTTAAGGGAGGCAGTATTAAATAAGTTTGGAAAGGAATGTAGGAGGGAGGGAATAAACATTTATATAGTCTCTAACATATGCCAAGCACTGTGCTAAGCACTTTTTAATAAATATTATCTCATTTGATCCCAACAATAACCCTGCGGGGTTGGTGCTATTGTTATTGCTATTTTACAGTTGAAGAAACTGAGGCAAACAGAGCTTAAGTGACTTGCTCAAGGCCACACAATTAATGTCTAATTTAACCTCATATTTTCCTAACTCTGCATCCAGGGCTCTATCCATGCTGTCTAAGGGGAGTCAATTGTAAATATATTTAAATGCCCAACTGAATTTATATTTTATTCCAGCAGGTAAGGAGGAATCAATGAAAATTCTTTAGCAAGAGAAAGACGTGGTCATTATTTGATTAGATTATTTTGGAAGCTGCGTGGTTGAAAGACAGGAACCAGAGAAACCAATAAATTAGGCAACTACTGTAATAGCCCAGGTAAGAGGTAATGAGGACCTGAATTAAGAAAATATCTAAGTAAATGGAGAGAGGGGGATGGTGGTATGAGATGTGGTGGAGACAGAACTGACAAGACTTGGCAGTAACTGATTGGATCTAGTAAACTCTAAGGACTAATTGTATAAAAAATTAAAGTTCAAGATCCAATTATCTCAGCTATCATTTAATAGGACAGCGATTGAGACTTGACATTATTTTATTAGTACAGAGAACTCCCCCAATGTGGAAATTTCATCTAATAATTCAGGTTTGCCCCTTCTCTGCAACTTAGTCTCAGAGAACTGCCTAGAACACCAGGATTTGCCCTGTGACACACAGCCAATATGTATCGGGGTCTAGATGTAAACTCAGCTCTTCCTGGTTCCAAGGTCAGAGTACTACACTGTACACCACAGCTAGGTTGTTTAAAATGTATATAATTTCATTGTCATTTGCTATAAAATTTTATTCTTATCCTGCCTGTATTTAAAGTTTGGCAAAATTCATAGCTATTACTCTTCAGTTACTCAATATACATAGCTGCAAAATAAGAATCCAGTAATTGTCAATTTGATCACAGACTTCTAAAACTTGTTTGTCTTTCTTTTCCCTCTTCCTCTTCCCTCCCAGCCCCTGGATCTATTTTCCCTCGACTGATTTGAGGAAAAGCTCTTCTTTATAACATCTAGATATCCTTTTCCAAAAGTAAATATATCCTGCCTCTGACACATACTGGCTGTGTGACTGACCATAAGCAAGTCACTTAAACTGTCAATATTCTTGGCAACTCTCTGCGACTATAAATTGTGGTTGTTGTTTGCCATTTGTTCTAGAAGAGAACCATGACATCAAGGAGGTGATGCGATGACTTGCAAATGAATTGGATTTAAGTGAGAGAGGGCTGTGAAAAGTCACCAGCCTCACTTTCTCCTGCAGAGTCATCTGGGTCCAGTGTTGAGATATAGATTAGGACGACTGGAGATGGCCCCCATGACTATGACTAGAAGACAACATGCTAACCTTGATAAAAAAAATCGCCTCCTCTACCAGCATTGGTAAAAGAAGTTCTTTTCCTCCATCAGTAAAAAACACAGGTCCAGTTCTTATCCTTTAATATGCTATTATTTTACACCTTACAAGGTCACACAATTTGGCTTTTTGGCAGACTGGTTATTTCTATAACGTGGTGTCAGGAGGAGTGTTCTCAGACTGCTCTTGAAGCATTAGAATTTTCAGGTGGGGTGCCTCTAAGCAGCTGGCTTCCCCAGGTGGTCCTGGGAGTCAAGCAAAATTATGATGAAAATGAGCTTCAGAGAAACTAGACAAGGTGAGGACCACCTTTAGCTTAGGGGCAGAGTACAAATACTGATAGCTACCCATTATTTAAGTAAAACAAATTCTCAAATCCCATAATAATGGGAACCATGGACAACTAAAACCTCATTTTAGACATTATTTTCAACTCTTTTTCCCCAAAAAATTTAATCACAGATTTTAACAAATATCATTAAAATAGATGAATTTTATCTATACTCTCAGACCTGGCACACTTTTGGGAACGGAAAAGGCTAGGGGTTGCAATAAAGGATCCAAACAAAAAACTAGTCAAAAAGGAGTATGCTGAAAAGTTAAACAGATCAAAGACATAGATAATTCCAAAACAAGATAATTAATCTCTACTTAAGGGAGAGGTGGCTTTTATATTATTCTTTGTCTTCAAATCCTTTTGCATAAGTAAAAGACCTAACCTTTAATACCAGCACAAAAATCTTCAAGCCCCTGAACTGTAACATCTACCAGTGAATTTTAAAACCTCAATGCTCAGTCCTAGAAGCCTGGGCCAACCTAGAGCAAATTCTCTTTAAGCGCAGTTGATATCCTTACTGAAAAGAAGTGGTTAAAATGGGCAGATTCTGTATGGAACAATTTTTAGAAAAATTCTCATTCAGTCACATAATTTAGATTATTCCAGTATACTCGACTCCTTTCCCCCTACTTATCAGTTTGTGTGTGTGTGTGTGTGTGTGTGTGTGTGTGTGTGTGCGCATGCCCGCGCCCGCATGTGTACATGTGTGTAAGTAATGTAAACCTATGCTAAAAATGATTATGTCAAGCTTTCAATCAAATAATAAGCACAACTCACATACTCAAAGACTGCTTCAAAGTTTACAAAGCACTTTACCTACAACAGCTCTGAGCTAGCTAATGAAAGTGTTATTATACCCATTTTACAGATGAGGAAACAGACAAATTAAGTGATACTCCAAGGGTTACAAGCAGACAAGCAACCACTGGGGAGAGGATTTTGAATCCTTTTCTTCTCAGTCCCAGTCTGGCACTTTTTTCAACACATCTCTGTAATCTCCAATTTTTTGAAAAAACTTAAAATATTTTTATCACATTCTGTTAGTGTGAGTCATCCTTTTAAAATCTGAAATGAAGTAAAAAGAATCTTCTGATGTGTTAAAACCAGTGACTTCATCATAATTATTACATATGATTATATTCTGCCAGTTCTTCAACCTAGTGTTCCGATAATCAGTTGTTGGAAAACTCAGCGGGAAGACCCCCATGGGTTTATATGAGAGGAAGAAAAAGAATATGTCTCCCTGAAGCCTAGGAGTGCAATGGTTCTCCCACGTGACCTCTCTGCTTGTTCTTTCTATGAGCTGCAGAGGTACATACTACCAGCTATTTTCTCAGAGCTTGGTCACAGTCTGACTTGTTTGCAAGTCTCTCAGAGACACAAAGAAAAGTTTCCAAGGCCGAGCAGCTCAAGAGCCTAAGCTCTCAAAGTGGTTGGAGAGGCTCCTTCACCCTTGTGTACTCAGGGAAAGCATATTACCTGGTGCTCAACATTTCACAGATCAATGATTTTAGTGATAATATCAATCTCATAATAAACCACTGTACCTCTCCTCTACCAAATGCACATGGGAAAAAGTTAAAAAAAAAGACTTAAATGGTTTGAACAAAGATTAAATTAAGAGAGTTAGGACTATTTCTCACATTATAACAGAGGACCTTTTTAGGGAAGAATATATAAACCACCATACTCCCATGCTGACAACTGAAGTTAGTTCTCAGTAACAAAAATGTTGGATTAACACGTTCTTGAAGAAACTAACCTTGGGTTATATTGCTCTTCTTGCCAAAGTGGCTTTTAGGTTTCCCATTCCCACAAGATTAATCAAAGCAACTCTCTGAAGAAAACATACAGCCCAAGGAGCAGGCAATTAGTAATTTTGTTTTATTACTATTTAACAGAACAAACCCTTTCTCTATTATGTTTGATATTTCGGTTGGATTAAAAGAAAAATGATATAAATCTTAAATGTTACAAACCCAATATATTATAAGAGCTATTATTTAAACACTACCAAAATCATTTCAGAAAAGATAGTGCTGCCTGTGATAACGTACAAGTCATTATACTTGCCCAGGAGTAGAGATTTGTTTTAATTAGAATTTGTCCCTTCATGTGTACAAAGCTGAAATACAGAGATATTTTAAAACCCATACACACACAAATTAAATTTTTTCCAACTCTAAGAAAGCAAAATCATTTGTAGTATTATTCTATGAGATAAAGAATACAATATGAATTTAAGTAAATTACGATTTTAATATGCTATACAGAAATAATCTTTCTAGCCTATTGTGAAGAGGTTTCACAGAAACCATGTTTTTCTTCTTTTGAATAATCTTTTCTCTTTTTTGTTTACTTCTTTTTTACTTTTGCTTCTTTAAAAAGGGGGGGAGGGGAGCCCTTTTTCCAATTACAGGGAGGAAATAAAAAGAAATGCAACTCTTTTATGTAAAGTAAATCCATCTGGAGGTTTGCTGCATCCCATACTATAAACCTGTGATCCCCAACCAGAATGAGTTATAGTAAAGCTGGAGGCAAAATTGTCTCCATATACCACAATCCATTATCCCTGTCAAGTTAATGTTCCATGTTGAGCCATATGGCACGGGTACACATTCAACAAAGGAAATTCCTTAAACTTGTTATAATCAGCACTTGCAGTCATCCAAAAAACTGACATAAACAGCTTTATTGTGTTTTGTGCATTTCAGTTAATATCCATGACAAAAACAGGAAACAGTACAGGAAAAGGAGGAGGAATGTGGGGGAGTAGAGTTACTAAAAAAAAAAAAGGCTCAGAATCTGTACATTTTATAATTATACATTTTTTCCCTAAGGAAGTGATTTTCAATTACAGTAGGTTCAAACAGCCTGATACTGATCAACTCTAACAGATTTTTAAAAAAGAAAAATAAACCTCATTAATATTCTATTATTGTATAGTTGAAAATCTTAAAGCCTACTAGCACCTGATTCCTATAAAGAATTTCAGGGCAAAAAAAAAGATGAGAATCATTTTAATTTCATGTTTGTTTTTCTTTCTCCAGTTGTTGCATAATTACTAAAATCTAACAGCGCTTCATTAAAAACAAAGCAATTTAAATAAAGTATCTTTATATGCATTAAGTGTAGGTCATAGATGAATTAAGGGCTCCCAGAAGCCTTTGGTACCTGGCACAGCCCATCACATCAGGCTCCAGTCAAGGTACAAGTAGAGCAGAACTTCCATTTCAGCCCCCGCAGTGACAACAATAAAACGCTGAGAAAACACACTATCAAATACTGAACTCAGCATCAATTTCTGTTAATTACAGCCTTGTCAGCAACGTGATTATTCAAACAACTCATGCAAATGTTAATGAGTCCTTATTTGCATATTTATTTTTTCCTTTGTTGAAATGTCATTGATTATTACATTCTACGATGATGAATGTGGCTGATGATGTGCTCTGATATGTAATTAGTCATTAGGTGGAATGAATAGATCAATTATGAAAAAGGACTGAGATTAAGAAATATCAAACAAGACCGCCCAATAGAACTATAGAATCTTTTTAGAAAAGAAGCTAATAAATAATTTCTTGACATTTAAACTGCAACATCAGTAGTTTTCAATAAATAAAACCACTACTTTTGTGAGGTTAAATGAGGGCTTAAAATGCATCACTACTTTTATAATTCAATTATAATCAGAGAAACCATCTTTTAAAGAAAAACCCACAGAAAACCTCAAGCTACCTCAAGTGGCATGTCAGATCACCACACTGAAGAAAGAATAATTTTTACTTCAGTCTTGTACAAAGTAGAAATATACTGTACTACCTCTTTTAGGAGTAGGGGTGGGGGAGATAAAACACACACACACACACACACACACACACACACACACGGACACACACAGAAAAAATGTGCCAAAGAGGAGGGGGAGGAGCACAAGGCATGGAATGACTACCTTTTATAAAAATAATGCAAGCAAAAACAAACTCCCTCAAACCCCAGTTTGTTTTTAGAGGAAAAGAATTGTTTAGCCTCTGAAACTGCTTGCTGTAACTATCCAGCCAGCACTTGCTATTCACAAGATGAAAAAAAAAAAACACATTACTGCAGACCAGATGGGAACATTCCACATGACCAAACCAATCAATCACCTCGGTGGGGCGCAGGTGCAACACAGCCGTGTAGCAACACACCATTTCACAGTCTATCGGGCACAAACACATGGTCACCAATCAATGGCACCCTGAGGACCTTAGAGGGGGAAGGCTCTCTGGAGTCTTACTGGTCCATGCCTGATGACTTCATAATCACACATCATTTCATTCACTAGAGGATACAAACTAGCATTCTAATAACCTTCTCCTGAAAATGGTCATGTTGTGCATATTAATAGAGTGCTGTTTGGAGAGAAGCAACTGACTTCATGCTGCAGTCTAGGCATGGGGTGCAGGGCTGAAACAACCTGAAGCTAAAAACTTCTTCCTATTTCGAGGATGCGATATTCTACTCAGGCTGAGATCAATGACAACATTTTTCATTTTGCCGCATCAAAGTTGCAAGGCTTGTATCTAGCAAAAAGCAACTGATAAAATAATAAGATACTTGAAGAGATAAAGGACAAAAGCCGATGAAAATAAAAGGCAAGTTTAGATCCTATGTGAAGGAGAAAAAGTCTATAAATTTTCCTATAATTTCTTATTCTAAATAGAACTGATGATAAAAATTAGGCTAAATAGCAATTAATCTCCTCTATGGGTTCATTTACTTTGTTCTCTTTGAAGCATCTAGTGCTTACCTGTACTAACTTTGTAGGTTGCATAATTATAAGAAAAAATAAATGAAATTTAAAAATTGCTATGACCTTAGTATGGTAAACTTGTACTGTGAGACAATGCCATAGACTTTTGTTCTAGAAAGAACGTAGAACTGTGGAAAACACTGGATTTGGAGCCTAAAGACCTGTGTTCAAATTACCTTAGGTAAGTCTCTAGGCTTAAATTTAAACTCCTTCAATTTCAGTTTTTCCATTTGTAAAATGACCTCTAAGATCTCTAAGGTCCCTGTCAGCTGTAAATTCTATGATCTAAGAAATTATTAAGTCACGTTCAGTTGTTTTCAGCTATAAGGCAGTTGGACTGAGTGATCTTTTAGGTCTCTTCCAATATCTATGATCTGATGTACTAGGAAACTGAATTAGTAGTATTATCCTATACACCATAGAGGCTTTACGATTTGGGGTGGGGGGAACCTTCAGTACAGGTCTGGAGATAGATTGTATGTTTGATGTCCAAACAGCTAAGGCTGGAAAGGTTCATGACCAGAAGGATAACTGAATTTTTTTCAGTCACAGAAAGTCACAAATACTGGCTGCTAAAGCATAGAGTTTGTGGATATAACCACACCAAAGAGAATCATAGATAATTAAAGTCCTGATGAAGGTGCTAGAACTACTTTGGACAGAATAGTTTACTACTTCTATTTTTTTTTTTTGCTGGCCCTATGACACAGAAATTTGTCTATTTTTCATAAAAGCAGTCTAAAAAATCCACTTATTTGGATTTTGGTTAAATGGGAACCTGTCTTATGCATAAAATAGTTGATATTTTTAAAGTATTATAAGGTTTTAAAAGTGTTCCCTGCATGATAATCCTATGACCTAGTTGGTGCAAATATTGCTATCCCCAATTTATAAGTGAGAAAACTGTGTCTTAAAGAGGTTAAGTGACTTGCTGAAGGTCATAAAGCTTTTAAACTAGGAATCCAACTTTAAGTCTTCTAGCTCAAAATTCAGCTTTCCTTCCAACATACGCTTGGTCCATATATTAGTATATATATATATACATATATATATACATATATTACTATATGCTCCTATGTATAAAGAGAAAGATGGAAAAAGAATACAAATATACATATCAAAATATAAAGTTTCTCTGGGATAGGTATCTAGCCATTGATCCAAGGTAGAATCTATTACAAACCCAAACAGATGCGGTATTTGAGTAATAGTAGTACAACCAAACATCTAGAACTTTTACCCATCTCCCCAAAAGTGGTACTGTAATCATGAATAGGCTATAGGAAAGATACACTCATTGATATTTTACTAAATGTTACTTACTTTAAAAAGTACTCAACTTTTATTTGTGGTTAGACAACATGATATAGCGAAAAGAGGAACAAATTGGGAGTCAGAAGAGCTGACAATCTAAAGCTCTGAGACTTTAGGCAAATCATTTGCCTTTCTTGGCTTCGGTTTACTCATCTCTAAAATGAGTGGGTTGGGCCAAATGATCTCTAAGGTCCTCTTTCTGCTGTAAATTGTACATGTAAAATTCTATGATTCTTCTCTGTAGGATAGTCTACTTTACTGGCTTAGGTTATTCCACATATTTTCTGAGAACCCCAAGCAAAAGAACAGAGTTATCAGAGAAAATTTGTAGGAACCAAAGTTATCATCTCATTTTAAGGAAGAGGAAACTGTGGCCCAGTGAGATTAAGTTATTTTTTCCTAAGATCACGCTGGTACTGTTCGATTTAATCCTAAATCTTTGGATTCCATGCCACAATGCTCCTCCTCCAAGGTAATATTGAAGCTACTGTTTTGAACCCAAGATACCAAAAAACCTCACCATATAAATTCATAGCAAAAGAAGAGAATATACTAACACAGTCACATATACACACAAAAAGTGGATGAAACCTAGGCTGGAAATGGATTTGTCCACCAATAGGTGTATTTTTGACAATCAATGAAAATAGATAATAAGCTAAGCTATAGTTGAAGAAGATAGGAGGAGTCTGGCCTGGACTACATTTGGGAAATTGCAAAATGCTTTCAAATGACCCAAAACTGAGTACTTGCTACAAAACCATTCTCTTTAATCAAAATATTCTAGTGATTCTAAAAAGTAATGATCTCAGCAAAAGTAAATTCATGATCAAAGGGGCCAAAATTACAGTAAATTACATTGCCATTAAAGGGCAATGGAATGGCATATGGCAAGCACAAGTTTGTTACCAATGTACTTCAAATTCTCTAGTCTTGCGTGCTCAAAGTCCCATCAAAAATATCACTGAAGATTAGTATACCAAAAAAGCCAAGCATATATCAAGAACGATCAAGGACAAATGGAAAATCTGATACCTCTAAGATATTAAGAGTGAAAACAAATCTAGCAAGTTGGAAAATTTCTGGGAAAATACAGAAAGAGAATCATACAGGATGAGAAGGAATAGAGTGGTTATAATATGTGTAGGTTAAGAGAATACCCACACTGATGAAATCAACAATCTTTTAAAGTAGCAGAGTATCTATCCATCTCTCCATTCGATTCACATACATTGTTTTGTACCCATCATGTGCAATTCGCTACGTTAAATTTTGAAAAGTTAGAATGATAAATTACATAGCCCTTGCCCTCAAGGAGTTTCTAATATCAGAAGGGTGATAAGCTATACACAAATTAATATAAAACAATTCAGAATGTAAATGTCCAAAGTATTATGGGACAAGGGAGAGATTACTTTTAGAATGGGGAAGGAGATGTGGAGTCAATGAAAGCTGATATTGGAGCACTACATAGATATAAGGGAGTGATCAAGTGTGCCACTGATCAATATAAAGAGTTTCCCCAGTCAAACTGGCAGAATTATGGAATACAGGGCTACAGTTTGGCAGCAACTGTGAAGCAGCTACTCATGGAATATGAGTATTTCCACTCAGATGGGAATACTGACTGGCTTTCAGAGACTGGTACTGTCTTCTGATGATTGTCAGACTAAGAATCAGCCATTCTTCCTCATGGTCTTTAAAAAGTAAGCTGAGTAGTATCTCTCTCTTGAAGACTTCTACTTTGCCTTTTCCCTTTCTGATTTATTTATTAATAAGTGGGGTCCGGAGAGAGATGGACAGATTTCTGTGTTTTCCTTCTCCAACCCCAGAAGTACAGACACCAACTTGTGGCAGAGGCACTACATTTAGCAATAGGAGATGTGTCCTTCCTTACATGCGAACTGAGAGTAGAGATGCTGAGCGTGGGCTTTCCAGATGAATAGACAGTAACATCCAAGTCACTGAGGGGTTTTCTACAGGAGGACATGGAAGATACAAAGGTGAGTGTACCTACTTGACCTAAGAGGAGCAGACCCGGTTTTAGGAGATGCTTTGTGGGAGCCCCTACTCAAGGTTTCCAGATTCAAGAGTTAGGGCACTGGAGTTTTTTGAGAGAAGTATTTTTCTTTGCGTGACGAAGAGAAGAGTCAACATAGCTGCTCTTCGGTGTCCTATTTGGGGAGCAAATTCAGTGGATTTGTGCTGTACTGGAGAGACAGTATAGATGCATGAGAATCCAGGTTGCTTATTAATCCTCAAAATGTATTTCCCAGGAGACTACATAACAAGGTGGCACTATGAATCTCAGAGTGACTATGTATGACCCTGTGGGAGGGAGGGATATCATTGGAATGTCAAGGTATTGTCTAATAGGGATCCTAAATTCAATTTCCTTTTGGGGGAGGAGTATAACTTCTGAGCTATTTAAGTGTTTTATATATCTTCTGTACTCATTCAAGGGCTTGGGTGAGTTTTTGTGTCTCTTGCATTTTCTGTGGGATGAAATAAATGTTATCATATACTTGATGTGCATTTGATAATTTGAGTCCTTTTATGGTAAGTAGGTACCTCTTTTACCCACACTTGGAGAAATCTAGACACAACCTATGTACCTTGAATTGGAGATTTTGGGGGGAGCAATTCTAGGTGCAGGTAATGAGCCAAAGAGAAAATGATCCTGTTGGATTCAAGGCCCCAGAACTGGACCCAATATGTTTGAGGCCAGAGGACTCAGAGGGGAAAGAGAATGCTGGGTGAAGAGTACAGGACTAGGTCCTGGTTTACATAAGGAAAACATGGATAGATAAGGAAGTTTATTGTATACAGAATATAACTGAATTCATAGGCATTGACGAGATCACCAAATGAGAGTGCAGAGAAAAAAAGAGGAGTGAGAACAAGACAGAATCTTAAGGGATAGCCATGCTAGTGGGTAGGAGAAAAGGGATGATGTAGTATCATAGACTGAAAGTAAATGGTCATGCAGGTAAGAAGAAAATCAAGAGAACAGTATCACAGAAGAGAGAAGAAAATATTCAGAAGTGTAAAATTGGCAGTGAAAATAGCTGCAGAGAAGTCAAGAAGCATGAGGACTGTGAAGTGGTCAACAGATTTGGCCATTAAGAGATCACTTCTGGCAACTCTGGAGAGAGGAGTTTCAATGAAATGCTTATGTTTTAAGCCAGACTGCAGAGAACTCAGAAATGAGTCAAAAGTAAGGAAATGAAAGCAACAGGGAGTTTGCCTGTGAAAGGGAGTAGAGATAAGATGAAATTTTTAAGGAATGGTAGCCTCAAATGAAGGGTTTTTTTTAAGGATGCAAAGAACCTGGGCATGATTATAGTTGGAAGGTAGTAGAAAAGGAGCTATAGAAGATGACAGAGAGAGGGAAGGATTAAAGGTCAACTCCCATAGGAGAGGGGAAGGGGCAGGATCAACAGCACAAGTGCAGGCAAAGAGAAGACCCAATTCTACAACAGGGAGTGCGGCAAAGGAGGAGAGAATGGAGATGTTAAAGGAAGGTTTTGAGGCATGCACTGAGGACAAGGGGGCTTGAGATGCATTGCCTTTATCTTCCTAGAAAAGAATAGGCAGGGTAAGGTCCTCTGAGAGGGAAGCTGGGAGGAAGTAGTGTAGAAGGTCTGAGGAGAGAGACCTGGTTTAGCTACTATGTAGAGTATGATTGGAAAACCAGTGAGGAAACTATAAAAGGACCCCTGTGGGCCTAGTGGATAACTGGATAACAAATCTGTAGCGAAATGAAGTAGCATGTTTGTGCACTTTCCTCTAGGGAAGTTTGGCAGTATGAGTGTATGAATGGAGAAGTGAATGACAGGCACAGCCCAGTTTTGGGATCTGTTGTAGTTATGCTGCAAGACTATGAAGGGAATGTAAGAAGTGTAGGATGGGGAGAACTGGAGGTGTTAATAATTGCAATAGGGGGTGTGGAGGGACTGGAGGGCATACTATGGTTAAAGAACAGGTTTGGGAAGGATGAGGCAAAGACACTTAAGTAGAGTAAAATTCCTAGTTGTTGCCTCCAAGCATATATCTGTAACCAAGAGAAGACACAATGTAATAATAAGGTGGCACTTTGCTTCTTTGACTCCAAGTCAAATAGATAAGTTAGGAAATCTAATTCATTCAACTCTCTACTCTCTGAATTGCCTACTCCTCCACTCCAAAGTTTTAAAAATAAGTCAGTCAAGAATAGATTAAAAATATGCCTAGCTTTTGACCTTTTAGACATCAGTGAAACAATTATTCTTTCTATTTCTGAACTAATATAATCACTAGCTGATATTTACATAATACAAAATTGGGAGTAAGCAACAGAAAGACTACTTGTTATAAGCAAAAAAAAAATATTCACAGCTCATTAAATGTTTGTCCCTATCTTTAAGGAAAACTATCTTACTTACAAGGACAGCAAAGGCTCAATTGGGAGTAGGCTGCAATTAATTATGAGCATTTAGCATACACTCCTCTCAACTAGACTCATCCCTCCTTCGACAAATCACTCTGGAGAACCTGAACTAGTAAAATTATAATCAACAGGAGGAATTCTGAGTAGCTAGACAACCACCTGTTTTTCCAAAGTTAGCTGGGCAAAGTATGAACGGTTACTCATAAAGGTAGTCAATTTGCTCATGATTTATATACATAGCTTCTCTGGTATCCACCAAAGACAAAACGGTCAATAAAACACACCAGCTGTCCTGCTCACTATAAAATGCAGCTTTAAGGTAACACAGTCATCTGGAGACCAGAGTTCTTCATCTTATTTCAGCTGAAACAGCATTTGGTGGTCTCACATTAAGACACTCATCCAAAATGAAACCTTTGATCTACTGAAGGGTTTTTATCCCAGAAGGATGAAAGGGTAACAGAGCAAAGACTCTTGAATACAGTTAGGGGCAGAAGATCTCAAAGTGATTCAGAACAGCCAATACCCTGGTGGTCATATGATTCTGCTACATTTGCTTTTAAAATAAGAATCAAAGGCTGTCTTTTTTTTTTTTAATCCTCTCCCCTATTTTTCTGCCTTCTAGGGTGTGGGGTGGGTTTTTCCGTTTCCATGAAATTCAGTAATCATATAAGTTGCAAAGTCCCACTGTACTCTACCCTTGCCAGACCACATCCAGAGAACTGTATTTAATTACGGGTGCTATATTTCAGAAACTACATTAATAAGCAGGATCGTACACAGAAGGGTGAGCAGGAGGGAGACCAGGATGACTGGGTGGCTGAAACCATACTATACAAAAATAAGTTGAAGGAATTGGAGATATTTAGCCTGGAAAAAAGACTTAAGGGAGACATGATAGCTATAGCTATCAGAGGGCTGTGGTGTAACAGGGGTTAGAATTTTTTTTGTTTACCCCCCAGAGGGCAGAACAAGAAGCCTATAAACGTGTACTTTTTAGAGGTAGAAGTGACCTCAGAAATCACCCACTTCTTGGGTTTTACAAATTAGGAGGCCAAGGTTTTAATCAAGTTCATAGCAATAACCCTGGGGTTCAAAGGGGATTTTGCACATTTAAATTCATACAAAAGAAAGTTTACCTTGAGACTGGAAAGTTGGGGGTGGGGGGAAGGGGAAGGATACTAGGTCAGCACCCATCCCAAACTAGCAGAGGAGTTGACACTTCCAAAGCAGGACAGGGAAGGGTAGGGCTGGGATACAGTCAGGGATGTCACCAGGCCCCAGGGGTGATGACAAATGGGGAGGAAAGAGCACTCAATGACCCTTCGAAAGGTTGCCCATGAGATTTGGTATATTGTTACACCGAGCTCTTAGCCCCTCCTCTCAGTTTCAGTGGGTTGGACCTTGGGTTGAATCCACACTCTAAGTAGCAGGAAACCTCAACAATACAGAAGATAGCTAGAGATTTTATGAGGAGTGGCAAGGTCTCTATTAGGTCCCTTTGAATAGCTTCCTACTTTTCAAGTCATATTCAGAGAGGTATCAGAGAAAGTTTCTGCCAAGGAAGATTCCAGATGTGGATGATTATGGGCAAAAGGAGATTATGTATGAAGAGTAAAAATAGTTTGTTGGAATAAAGGCTAGTCCCAGAAATCCAGAGCGGATTAAGTGTCTTTAAGAAGCTATGTATCACATAGAGCAGGACTGTCCAACCTTAGGGTTTTATTGAAACAAGAGACAATATATTTTGATTTGCCATTTTAGTGAGAGCTCTGCGGCTTCCTTTACTAAAGCATTTATGTAAATTTCTATGCTTGTAGGCTGGCTGCATAAATCACACTGCGGGCAGAGGCCCGTGGGCCACATTTTGGACAGCCTTGACATAGAGAGTAAAAGAGACAGAATGAGCCCAGGTCAACTCTAGAACAACAGTTCCTTCCACTACACCATGATGCAAGGGGCCAAAATTGTATCAGATGAAGATTTCAACACAAGGACCAGGAAAAAATTCCTAACACAAGGAGATCCACTTCCCAGAAAAACGGATGTAATAGTTTGTTAAATTCTACTCTCCTAAGGTCACACACATGGAACATTTATGGCATTAAATTTGAGTCACTATGTTTTAGGAGAAATATGGAAGACGAAGCAGAAGGGTGAAAAGACTGAAGACTGAGAACATATTGAGAACAGTTAAAAAAAAACTAGGGATATTCATCCCAAAGAAGGTAAGACTTAGAGGGAAAACAATAGCTGTTGTAAAATACCTGTATTTTCAAGAGGAAAAAGGACTAGATCCTTTGAATTTGGTCTCAAGGAAAAAGAGGAATACTGGGTAGAAGTTGCAGAGATAAATTTATGCTAGATACAATGATAAACTTCCTATTAGTGGGAGCTAAGCAGGAATAGGCTGCTTCAAGAGGTATCCCCTTCCCTACCCCAGGTTTTTGATAAAAGGTCAGATGACCATTTGTTGAAGATGTCCTCAATCAACCAAGAAGCATTAAGTGCTTATTATGTGTTTTGTGACAAAGGGACTCTTAGACACAGCTTAGATTAGATAGTCTCTGAGTTCCCTTCTACCTCTCAGACTCTGATTCTATGAACACAAAGCAGAATATTACAGTGGGCAAAGTGCTGGATTTAGCATCAGCAGTCTTGGGTTCAAATTCTGCCTCTGCCACTAACTACCAGTAAAATCATGAGTGAATCACTTAACCTCTCTAGGGCCTCCCAAAATGAGGGCATTGGCCTCAATAACTCCCTATAAGGTCTCTTTTAACTCTCCTTCTAAGATCTTAAGACTTGTGTGATTTAAAAGGAAAAAAAAGGGAGAAACAGGGAAATACATAGGATGTCTATTACTGTTGATTTTGTTTCTGAAATAGTCACTGTCAGAAGCAAGACAAAGAGATGACTTTATCGCCCCACACATTCTTTATTTCTGATTGAAGTTGAGTTAGCTTAATAATCATCCTTTAAAGAATTACTTTCTCTTAATACCACCAATATGGCTTTAAAGCTGGAATTTGACAAGTGAATTTCTATAACTTATAGGTTACAAAATGAGGGGAAACACTGAAGAAAAAAAACCAATGCAAAATTTTAAAAGCTATTTTGCTTAAATAGTGATGGAACTATCCAACTAATGGATAAAAGACGCCAAGATGGGTTCATTATTTATTAGCCAGGAGCAGGACCTTTAAGAGGCAAAAAGATGAAGTAGAACCAAAAGACTAGACTCAATTCCAGTCCAGTCTCTAAATCAGAAATGTAGAAGAGCTAAAAGGTAAATATCACAGAATTATTGGATATTGAGAGCTGGAAAAAAATTTAGAATCACCCAATCCAGATTCTCATTTTGTAGATGAGAAAAAATGAAGTCTACAGAGGATAGGTGATTAAAGAAGTGACCTCAGAAATCACCCACTTCTTGGGTTTTACAAATTAGGAGGCCAAGGTTTTAATCTAGTCCATAAAAATAATCCTACAGTTCAAAGGAGATTTTGCACATTTAAATTCATACAAAAGAAAGTTTACCTTGAGACTGGAAAGATGGGGGTGGGAGGGGGAAGGGGAAGGATACTAGGTCAGCACCCATCCCAGATAATTAAAAATATAAGCTGATTAATTTAGTTTATAAAGTTCAGTTAGATCTCAAGTAATAATGGACCTCATAGTTCCCACTAAAGTGTGTGGCTCCTGAATCCTGGACCACACAGGACACAAAATTCCCTTTGCTTAACACGTTTAAATACCTGAACATAGATGAAGATAAAGAGACCAGGCTCTAGCCCAAATTATGATACTGGCAATCATCTTTAGTGACTCTAGCCTCTCATTATATGGCCACTCCCCACTATTCCATATCAGGTGTCCCATAATCTGCTGCTTTCCAACCTCTTGCCCTAAGAAAAGAGGAAAGCACATAATATTAAATTTATGGTACACTAGATATGTGATGCTTGGCAATCCTTCAACACTCTACTCTCTTCAGCTACTAAACCCTCCTTAACATTTTCCTTACCACAGCTATTTCATATCATTGCCTATCTCCTCTCATCCACAATGCTACCCTCAAATGTTACCATGAAAGTTGAAACCACCTGATCTTTCACTGGCTTCCTGTTCCTCAGACTTTAAAAACATTAGCTTCCCTCTCTCCTCCTCTTTTTTGGTTATAAAAGAAAAGGTATCATTACTACTCAGTAAGACTAATCCTACTACCTGAACTCTTGATATAATTGTCTTCTATCTCCTCCTCTGGGAACTTGCTCCCACATCACCCCCTCTACCTCATACATCTTCAATCTGTCCCTCATCATGGCCTATAAATACACAGAAATGTCCTTTGTCCTGTGAAAAAAAAAATTCTTCCCTCTCCCTCTCATTTTTTCTCTCTCTCTCTCCCCTCCCCCCATTCCCTTCCTCCTGGTAAGGTTAATGGAATGGGAAGATCTTTTCCCACCCCCATTAATAGCCCTATGTGATCTGCTTTGAGCTCAGGTCCAGCTAACTGCTCTAATAGACCCTAAGTCACATGGAGCCCATGGTGGGAGGAGTTTGCTGAATGGGTAGAGCAGGAAGTGAGAGTGAGGCAGAGCTGGGAGAGAGAGAGAGAGAGAGACAGGCAGAGCTGAGGCAGAGCAGCTAGCCTGAATGACAGAGGGAAGAATTTTGCCTACTGGAGTTTGTTTGTGGGGACGCCCTGATGGAGGGAAGGATTGGGAATGTCAGCGCTCCCTGGATTAGGTGATGTGTATAAATTTCTTTGTTACCATGGTGGATGTGGCTTTCCGGCATTTGAATAAATATCTAGTTACCGTTCTCTTTTCTCTTTCTACTGTAATCCCACTCCTAGATTATCAAAATAGCTTACTAAAAGGTCATCCTGCTTCCATTATCTTCCTCCTCCAATCTTTTTTTCCACATCTGTCAGCATAACCTTTTTCACACATAGATGTGGACAAGTTACTCTTTTACTAAAAACCCTTAGTGGCTCCCTATTTCCTACCTAGTAAAGTTCAACCTCTTCTGCCAAGCATTTGAAACCTTTCACATTTTGGTACCATAATTCCTTTTCAGCTTAAAAAAATATTATGTTCCACCTAAACTAGGCTATCTGACCCTAAATAAGCACTGAGTTTTCATTCCTCTTATCATTAGACTCTAAGTTCCTTGAGGGCAGGGACTGTCTTTTGCCTCTTTTTGTATCCCTAGCACAGTGCTTGGCACATAGTAGGCACTTAATGTTTATAGACTGATTGATTTAAAGTCCAGGTCAAATTCTTCCTTTATCAGAGAGCCTAGCCACACCTTCTGAGTCAACAGTGACCTTCCCCATCACATACGATATGGCATTCTCTCACATTTCCTACTACCTTGTTTGAGTAATATTGTGCATTAGTGCAACTGGATTTAGAGTTTGTAGGGACTTTAGAGGTCATCTAATATAATCTCCTCATTTTCCAGATGAAACTTGGCTACAACGTCACACAAGTAGAACATTTATTTCCACCTGGGTTAGTGTCCTAGTTACTAGACAGAAACCTCTTGAAAGCAAAGGCTTAGTGTTATCTAAACTCTTTATCTTCCCATGGGTGGAGTGTTGTACACAGAATAGTAGTTTAATAAATGTATACCGTTGTTATTGTTATCATCATTTATATTCTGGTGAAAACCATTCACATTAAGCTGTAACTTCTCCTGCGATATTTGTCTTTTCCAGCCTTTTATCACTACTTGTGGAATGTACAGACATCTCTGAGAATTTCAGGTGTACCTGGGGACCTTCTTCCTCCTTGCACTGAAATCTTATTTGGAAGGCTATGTTATCATGTGTGGGCTATTATTAATTCTCAGTTTTGATGTGCTTTATTTTTGGGTCCTAGGGAGACCTCAGGGTCAGAAGGATTGACTTCTCTTTCTTCTATAACTTTCTTGTTATTCTGAAAGGTGAACCCAGGCCACAGCTCCTGATCATCTCATTCCTTGAGAACTTCTGAATGCTGAGTAACTGTAGCCTTGATACCTGTGTTGCCCTTCCATTCCCCTCTTTTCCCTCTCACTATCCAGTTGTAAGAAAAAGTTTTGGCCTCATGAGTCTCCAAAGGACATGACTTCATCAGGGTGTTCCTCACAACTTGAGTATCTACTGGACAGGTCTTGATCTCTAGTTCCTGGAAAATAGCTTAAGGATCAATCAATGAAATAAGGTTCTTTTAAAAAAGACTTCTTCTAAATGAGAGGAGAATTAAATTATTTTTACTGCCTCTCAGGGATGATACATCTTTAGGGAAATGTTTAAAAGTAACTGGTATTCTCCAATATGTGAGGAGAAAGTACAGGGATTCCTCCCTACCTCGTAAAATTGTAATATGTTTAATATATCATTATTCCTAACACGATAAAAGAAACTGATTAAAAAACTAACTCAGAAATGCCACTTTGCTGGGGAGAAATTGTTTAATGCCTACACATAAGGTTTATGTGAGTGAGGCAATGGTCAGATATAAATCTGTTACAGAGTATAACATTTTTTTTTAAAAATAAGTATTCACTGACTGTAAAATAACATGATAAATGACTAATTAGGTTTACCTAAAACAAATTTAGTAAATTTCTTACTTGCATAAGTGTTTCTTGCATACAAAAAACTACCTATGAGATCAAATGTGATCGTGAAAAACTTAGCTTGATATCGCTGCTTGAAAATATAATGTCAGCTGCTTTGATATTTTACATTTTGGATAATAGTAGTTAACATATAATACCTTGCTTTCCCTTTATTTATCTCACAAGTATCATTACTCATTACTGTGTGCATGTTTGCCTAAGGTCACTGTAAAATATTCATCACTTCATTTGTGGCTTGCCTTAAGTTAACTAGATACCTCACATTATCAACTGTAGCAGCGAGCCATCTGATTTTATTCAGGCTTAACAGCTGGCTCCATTATGGTAAAACATACAGGAATATAAAATAAATAGTCTTTAGAATACATCAGAAGCTTGAGCTTCAAAATAAAGACTATTCGTTTATTACATGGTCTTTCTATTTTCTAGGAGTAAAATTATACAGAATTTTGGTTGGATCCATCCCCGCCCATTTAAATCTTCCAAACCTTGTACATCAAATATTTTTGGACAAGAGCAAGGATTTGGGTTCCCAAATTTACATTTGCTATGAAGATATATGGTGCATAATGGTTTATATCTTCCATAATTCAAGTGAAGTAATGCCCCCCCATCAGAAATGATATATTTCAGTGTTTAAGCGAAAATTAGGGATTCTAGGTCCACTCCATTCCCATTAAAGTGAAAATTATTTTATAGCATTATTGACAAGTATCACATTAGTATGCCTTTTTTTTTCCTCTGGATATATATGCAGAGAACAGAATTACTTCTTAACTTTACCTGATAATTCTTTTAAATGTTAGTTTGTTGTGTACAAACCCATGCTGAATTGCTGCTCTTAGGGTCTCTTTAAGTAATGAACTCATCGGCAGTTTATCAACCCCGACTTTCATGAAAATTAGTTTGTAACAATTTAGGTTAATTGAATATATGTTTTCTCTGGTCAAATACTATCTTCTAAATTTCACTGCACTTAATTTTTACATTTTAAAAGTTCACTTATGAGAACAAAGAAAGTAAGGGAGTTAGAAAGGGATAGGTAAGGGGAATATGTTATCTACAGATGCTAGTATTTGAAAAGACAGAACTAGAGTAGGTGACAAAAGGTAGCAGGGTTTTGAACTCACAAGCCCTCTTGCCTGTCAAAATAGGCCTTAGTCACTGTCAAAACAAAACAAAAAAGGGCCCTCCAAAGCCATTTAGTGTTCTTGGTACTCAACCCATTCATGTTGGTGATTGTAGCTTCCCACTATACTCCCTTGCCTAGCATACTGCCTATCTTTTGTTATCTTTTGGGCATCTGTTAGAGGGTACAGCTTTCACCTGGTCAGAACCTGTCCCACCAACCTTTGCTTGTAATAACTAACATTTTTTCAAGGGAAAATTTTTACCTTGCCTCCACTTCAGCCTCCTACACTGACATATTGAATTCACTCTCTAAATAAGCATTGAGCACTCACCAGTATTCCCAACAACATATACTGTGGGTGAATTACTTTAATCCATATGGGACTCAGTTTCCAGGTCTATGAAGTGAAGGTAAGAAACGCCAAACATAAACCTGGAAGGTGGAGAGCCAGCATAGTATACTAGAAAAGACATTAAGACTGGAGTCAAAAGACTTGGTTTTGAGTTTCATGGTTGCCACTTCACTAGCTGTGTGACTTTCAGCAAGTTACTTTACATCTCTTAATCTCCTAATGTGAAAAATAAAGGTTTGACAATGTCTTAGAGCCTTTCTAGCTCTAGCATTTTTATGCTTCTAGGACATTTTAAGGGAATTCAAGAGATTACCCACACTATCTCCCTGTTATCAGTAGAACTCTAACAAACAAAATTGATTAAAAAAAAAAAGAACCCACTGCTTAAATGAGCTCTCCTCAAAGATATTTCCCAAGAGAAACATATTTACAACTTGATTATGAGAATCAACGGGAACAAGAAAATTCACCTTATGAACTAACAGTTAGTAAAAAACCATCTTTGATGGAATAGATGTAGTATGTAAGCAAGGAAAACCAATAGTGTTTTAATACCTAAATGCCTTAACTTAATTTTGTGTTTGTTTTCTCTCAACATATATTACCTATTATAAATACTTTTTACCAACTGCTGTTATTTTATCAGAACTTAAGTCTTGTTTCCTCATTTCTATATGAAGACACCATGAAACTGTGATCATAGATTAATACCATCTCTGAGTTAGAAGAGACTCAGGGGTCAAGCTATGAAATAAAATCTATACCCGAACAAGAATCCCCTCTACTGCATATCCAATGAGTGATCACCTAGCCTTTGCCTTAGATCCTCCTGTGAAAAGGAACATCCTATCTTCACCAAGGCAGAGAGAGTCTAATCACAGAATCTTGGGGAGTTATCTCCCCAAGCACCAAATTGCCTACATTAAGTGAAACAAAAATAGGAATGTGCTGTTCATGATGGAAGGAAGGAAACAAGAATTTATCAAGTGCTTACTATGTGTCAGACACAGAGCTAAGTGCTTTTACAAATATTATCTCACTTAATCTTCACAACAACCAGAGGAGATAGATCAGGACAAGACTCTGCTACTAGGACTGACCAAGTAAAGAATCCAAGAAAATACCAAGATTTTTAATTTAGGTCAGAAATAGGGAGGCTGGGGAAGAGATACACCACTGGTGGATGGTTAGTTCATCAAGCATAGCAATAGTTCCACACACCCAGCCTCAGCATTTAGTAGAAGGAGCACAGACTTGGAGTTAGGAATATCTACCTCAGATATTTGCTAGCTATGTGAGCAAAGGCTAGTCATTTTACCTTTTGGCCTCATTTTTCCTTATCTCTCGAATGGAGTAACAGTATCTACACCCCTGGGTGGCACAGTGGATAAAAGAACATTGGGATGGGAGTCAAGAAGAAGACCCGAGTTCAAATCTTGCCTCAGATACTTAATATGTGAGTATGGGTAAGTCATTAAACCTCTCTCAGCCTCAATTTCCTCATCTGTAAGTTATGGAAGTTGAGTTTGATGGCTGCTGTGGCACCTCTCTGAATCTATACTCCCATAGCCCTATGGTTGTTGGGAAGATCCGATGAGACACTGTGCAGGCATGGAATCTTCTAAGCTTTACCTTGTTAAATCATCACAGCTACGTCTCTTACCAACCAATATATTTTATTTTTGGACTGATAGGAACAAAGCAAAAAGCTGTTCACACTCCTATTTCCCACTCAGTGTTTCTCAGATTCTATGCTGCATTGTTCATTTTATAACTGGTTCAAGAATCCTAAGGCCAATTTCCTTCTTGGGGTGAAGGATTTAGATGGAAAAAGAAAAGGACGTGGAGTTCTTTGATTCTGTGTCCAAGTAAAGCAAGGAAGATCTTTAGGTGTTATTAGCTAGTTTTAAGTGGTATTTTATTACCATCTTGAAAATAGCTACTTGGTCATTATGAATAACAGCCTTATGCTGAGCAAATGGTAGGCAGTGCTGTCATTTATTTTATTACTTGTGTATCTCCTGAGGAGAGGCCAGACTGTTAAAGAGAAAAAAAAAAAGATCTTTCAGAAAATTCTGGGTAATTGTTTGCAAACCCACCTGAATAGATCATTAAAGCATCTATACATACATACGTATGTGCAAGAAACATTTTAAAAAGAATTTTGTAGTTCAATCTCTTCACTGGAACACAGGCCATTTTTGCAATAGTTTCACATGAGAACAAAACCAAGAAAAGAAACTGATAATCACTGAGAAATATAAGTCACAAAATCCACCAGCCGATGGTCTGCCTGACAAAACTTCTGGGGTACAGTAATATACTGGGCCAGATAAGTGAATCCTAGGAGTAGAAACACGATTCACCTGAAAAGTTGAGTCTGCTAAAATTGTACTCCAAAGAGCTCTAAGTGTTGATGCTTGAGTGGGGGGTGAGTTCTGTCAAGTCATCTTCTCTTTAAATTAAAACTAACTGCTTTTCCAAAAACTGCTAGTGTCATAAATACAAAAGAGCAAATTGCTTTGACCACAAATGACAATGTAGATGAGAGGATAACAGATTTAAAGCTGGAAGAGATTTCTGAAGCTTTCTAACTCATATCTTTCATTGTAGGGATGAGGAAATTGAGGTGAAGTGACTTACCTGAGGTCACTCAGGCAGTAAGAATCCGAGGAAGGGATTTGAACTCAGGTGATCTGACTCCACTGATGCTTTTTTCACTGTATCACACTCTCTGCCCAGCTATGTATATCTATGTGTATGTGTGTATGTAAACATGGAAAATGAGAAACAGATCCCAAACCAAGAGTACCCATTAAGAAGAACAGTTTTCAGTTCACTGGGGGCAGTCGAAGAATAAAGAGAATTTATCGATGATGCTATAACATTGGTGAACGGAAATAAGAATTAATTTGCTTACTTAAAATTTTCTCCAAATGAATCACTGCCCTTCAATTTGCTCTTTTATTTAATATGTATAAAGGTGGTTACTGGCGTTTGCTTTATATCACAGTCAGAGGACCAGGCTGTGTCTACGCCTAGAAAAAACACAATAGAGGGAAGAAGGAGCTATAATCACCACTGATGCTTGCCTTTCTCATATTGCCAAGTGTGTCCTGTTCTGAGCGATGTTATGTTAAACACTACAGGGCCAATTAAAATTGATCATTGTACTGAATACAAGATAAGCCTTCCCTGTTAGCAGAATCGATAATGTATAAAAGCAACTCAATAAAACGCTACAACAACCAAACTGTATCACGTAAATGTGTTCACTCTTACTTTTGATTTGGCTATTTTTTTTTTAATATACTCACCTCACAAAATGAAATTAGCTTTATATTTTTATATCAGAAAGCTTCCCCCTCCCTTCTGTGATTTGGAACAGCTCTGTTGAAATTTTACAACCATTCTAATAAGAGTTCCAATGTTATGAGTTGCGGGATTCCAAGTGGAATAAAATCACCTTCATCTAACAGTAGCTATAATTTTCAATTTTCAGCATAATGGTCTTTTCTCTATGGAAGTTCTAGTGATTACTCAAAATTAAAAATAGAATTTTTTTAAATAGCAGTTTTTATATTAAAAATACTTTGGCAGAACAAACTTTGTGGCAGGATCACAACTACAAATGAAACTGAGACACTGATTCCTTTAAAGTGTCCATTTTATAAAGTAAGTGCTGTGCAATTAAAATGACCAAGACTATCACCAAAGAAAAAACGGAAGAATGTATCTCTCTCCCTTCTTTGCAGAGGTGAGGGATTATGGATGTGAAAAACCGCATATACCACCCAGCTTGACTAATATTTTGATTAGTTTTGCTGAAATGCTGTTTTTTCCTCCTTCCTTTTTATAATAGCTTTAGAGCTATTCCGCATGTATCTCTGCAAATAAGCAAAAAGAATTGTTTTCTCATATCTCTTTTGGGGAGTCGTTTGTTCTTTATAATTTTGGAACCTTTTTCTTTTAAATAATTAAATTTAAAATAATAATAATCTTTTGCTTTCGCATAAGGAAAATTTCCAATAACTCTCTTCCAATTTCCTTCCAAAGAGTCACCCTATATAATAAAAAATTTTTACAGAAAAAATATTAGCAAAACCAATGAATACTTGCGTATCTCCTCCTGAGGAGAGGCCAGACTGCTAAAGAGAAAAAAGGAGAGTCATCTCTTCATTCATGGCTACAATGTAAATGAAGTGCTGTTTTCATTTACATGTAGTCAGAGGTACCACAGAGGCCACCAAACTCAACTTCCACATTTTGCAGATGAGGAAATTGAGGCTGAGAGAGGTTTAGTGACTTACTCATGCTCATACATTAAGTATCTGAGGCAAGATTTGAACTCAGATCTTCTTGACTCCCATTCCAATGTTTTTTATTTTATTACTTGTGTAATGAAAAAGAGATGAAGCATTGAATGAAAAAGTCTGAAAACATATGCAATGTTCTATACCCATGCACTTCCCACCTCGGTAAAAAACACTAGGATCTGATTATCTTCTCTCTGTTTTGGGGGGCCATGCTTATTCTTGGTTATTTGGCAACATTTACTTTCAACTGTTAGGTGGTTATTGTTGTTTTCATTTACATTGTAGTCATTATTTACATTTCTTGGTTTTGCTTACTTCACTCTGCATCAATTCATCTAAATCTTTCCATGCTCTTGTATATTTATCTTATTACAGCATAGTACTACTCCATTGCATTCATATTTCACAATTTGTTTAGGTACTTCTCCAACTGATGTTTTCAGTTGTTACTACACAAAGTGCTGTTGTAAATATTTTGGTGTATATCAATGGAGACTTTATTTTTGTTAATAATGAGATATGTGCTTAGCAGTGGAATTTTTGGGTCAAAGAGTATGGACATTTTAAGCACTTTATTTGAATAATTCCAAATTGTTTTCTAGAATGGTTGCACTAATTCACAGCTCTTGAGTGATCCCTTGTGACCCAATATCTTGCCCTATCCTGGATTCTCAATCTCTTAAGCTGTCTTACCATAAATATGTTCACTTTTATTAAAAAAGTGGTAACCTTTTGAAGTCTTCTTCCTCCAGAGCAGAGGTTTCCAAAGTTGAGGTACACTTCCTGTGAGTGGCTGGAGTCCAAATCCAAGAGAACTTCAGCATGACGTCATAGAGTGCATGATCAACCGGTTGAAGGGTAGAAATATGGATCTCATCCCACCATCTGGGCATCACAGTCAATTGATGGACTTTTCTCCAATGTAATCACAGCTACCATTTTAGTTTCATGCCCGAGAATGCCATTCCTCTGACTCCAGAGCATCTTTTGGCTCTGGCAGATGCCCCTCAGAGGGTAGACTCTACATGTCAATACAGAGACTAGTGAATGAGAAGCCTGACATTCCCCTTTTTGTTTTGGATAGGTCTGAGGAAGACTCATAGTATGAGTAGACAAGGATGGATTGTGATTTGTACCCCCAATCTCATTACATTATCTCTTCCCTCAAACCTTACCCTCTGAACTTCTCTATTACACTTCCAGTCACCCAGGCTCACAAACTTAATGTTATCTTTGAATCTTCACTCTTCCTCAATCCAAATATCCAATCAGTTAACAAATCTCATTATTTTCATCTCCACTTCTCTCCCATTTGTTGTCTTTTTCCCAGTTAAGCAGCTACCACCCTAGTTCAGACTATCATGACCTCTCAGTCAGACTATTTCAAGAGTCTTTCAATTGGTCTCTATGTCATAACTCTGTTCTTTCTCCAATACATCCTCCACCCAGAGGCCAAAATTGTTTTCCTAAAGCTCAGACCTATGTTGTTCCCCATTAAATAAAATCCAGTGACTTCCTACTGATTCTAAGATCAAATATTATTTCATACTTATCTTAACCCTTTACATTTCTATTTTTCTGCTTCATAATACTTGTGTTTTATAGTATTAGTATTAATATAGTACATGCTTATAATTTATGATGACACAAATGTACACCTATTAGTTGATCACCTAAAGTGATCAACTTTGGTTTTAACTGACAGAGGTACATAATCCAAAAAGTGTGGGGACTATTGGGGGGGGGGAATACTATGATTTCACAACTTGGTTTTGGGATACTCTCTGTACACTGTCTCCAATGATCACCAAATTTCTGAAGAACAAGATTAATTTTAATTCACTTTTGAAAAACAAAGTTCCACACAGAACTTTCTGTAGATTGTGAGAAAGATATTGAAAAAATCAAGCAAACAACAAGAAAGTATTTATCACACAAATCCACAAAGGTTAGGAATGATAGGGAAACTAGCTGAAGCCTGCAATAAAAACAGATGCCTTGCCTGGATGTTCTTCACACTCACAACAGGGTCTTTCACCTTGTTATAATTGCAATGATATTTTCTCACCAAATTTAATAACATGGTTAATCATGTTTATCAACTTCCTAGCAAAAGCCAGAATTAAAAATCTTTTTCTCCCTGGCTATTTTGATCTGTTTTTAAAGAAGTAGTTAGCAATTGTTAGCTATAGGAAGCAAATTTTTCTATTCTATTTTTATCATCTTCTATGTGTAGAGTTGCCAGAGACGTTGAGAGAACAAAACTGCATAGTTGGTAACCTGACAGGAACACCACAAGAATGGTGAAATAAGCAATATTTGTAAAATGACCTCAGTGCACAAATAAATTCACACCCAGGAAACTGGGCCAGTAACCATAGTGGCAAATCATCACCTTTCAATTGTTATTTTTTTCCTTTCCATGAAATGAAACACTATCCTCAGTTACCAAAGGATTCAGGAAACAAGCAATGCAGCAATTTAAATTATAGACATATGGCAATTATTGTATAAACTGCTGATTTTCAACTATATTTTATGAAGTTGAAAGAAAAAGGAACACAATTAAAAATTCCCAAATCAGCTGTTGTAAAATGATAGGAACTATATTGTATACTTTACTACTGTTTCTGAAATAACTGATTATGTCGTCCCCAAGTAGAACTGTAAACTTCTTGAGGGAAGGGATTTCCATTCCTCACAAATAGCATAGTACTACACACACAGCTGAAACGAAATTAATACTTATTAAATAAACGAGTGAGATACTATCTGGTATATTCAGAAAATATTCAATAGTACTATATATCAAATCTAATAAATGGATTGTCTTTTAAAAGTTTGTTTGTAAACTGATTCTTTGACTTTTGAAACACATTTGCCCACATACACTGGATTACAAATGACGGTTTAATTTTAGAAAGGCTAGCCCATAAAATTCATCTTATTATAGTTTAACTGAGTTCCATTACTAATGATCCCAAATTCTGGATTCTGGTAGAAGGATTTCTTTCCCATTTTCTGAGTACAGACAAAGTTACAGGGAAAACTCTTAAAGAAGTGAAGTTCATCTTTCAGCACACCATTTCAAACAGTTATTAAGCACTTATTCTATACAAGGCATCATGATACGTTTTCTGGATAATTACATTCTAGTTGAAGAGATAAGACAAGTACACACATTACTAAATGTGTCTATGGGGAAGTGGGGGTGGTGGTGGTGGTGAAGTTAATCTATTCCTGGCATGTGGGACTCTGTACTCAAACGCAGGGAGATAAGAGAGGGCAGGGTGAATGATCCAGTTAAAGCAAATTCGTTTCAGTAAGAATATCACATAACCTCAGAGTAAGAAGAGATCTCAAAGGGCATCTTTTCTAATCCATATATAACTAATAGTCCATCTGACAATATCCCAAACAAGCAGTCATCTAAATGTTGCTCCCTTTGTGAGTAAGAAGAAACCCACTACCTCTTGAGACAGTCCTTTCCACTTTTGGAGAGCTTTAAAATGAGATGTCCATACTTGAACACAACACTCCAGAGGATGATCAACCAGGGCAGAGTGGAATAGAACTATCACCTCCCTCTTTTGGGAGTACTATGGCTACTTTAATTAATCCTAAGATTAAATTGGCTTTTTTGGCTACTATATCACATTGTTGGCACATATTGAATTTATAGTTCACTAAAAGCCCAAGGGCTTTTTCACATACACTGCTATCTAGCCATGCATGCATCCCTTATCTTATACTGGTTAAAGATGATTTAAAAAAAAATTCAAGTGTAACATTTTACATTTATTCCTATTAAATTTCATCTTATTACATTCAGCTTAATATTCTAGTTCACTGAAATATCTTTGCATCTTGACTGTTATCCACTATATTGATTATTCTTTCAAGTTGGACATTAGCTACACATTTATTAGGTATGCTCCCTCTATTTCTTTATCCAAAATTGATAAAATTATTAAACAGCACAGGACCAAGAACAGATACTTGGGGCATTCCACTAGATCTTTCGAGTTCACATTAAACCATAAAGAAGCTCTTCTTTGGATACAATCATAGAGGCAGTACCAAATTCTCCTAAAAGTAACGTTGTATAGTCTTTATCTCTCCATCTTGCCTGCACGATAGTATGAGTAACTTTGTCAAAAGCTCTGCTAAGTTTAAGAAAAACTATTTAAAATAGTCCAGTGGATCATTAGTCTAGTAACCCCATCAAAAAAGGAAATAAACAATATAGTAAGACCTGCTCTTGATGAAGCCATGTTGGTCATCTGTTTATTTAATGGTTATTGGGAGCACTGTTTCTTTACCTTTTTTTTCCCCCACTCACCATCACTTTAATGATATTTTATAAAAAATTTGCCAAGAATTGAAGTCAGTATCACTAGCCTATAACTTAAAAATTAGTTCAAAATTTACCCTTCTTTTTACCCCTCTTTTTACTCTCTTCTTCTGTGATCTTTTAGAGCTCATTGATAGTGGGCTCAGCGATCACATGTATCAGTTCTCGTAGTATTATTAAATGTATTTTATCTGAGTCTAGTGACCTGAATTCATTAAAAGGAATTGGGTGATCATTTACCATTTCATTAATTGTCTTTGATTGTCTACTCTGCATTATCCATTTTTGTCTATACTCATCCAAAAATAATTTTTCTTGTCAGAGATGACAAAATAAGTTGAGTAGTTTTGCTTTCTCTCCATGGTTTGTTATAATTATCCCATACGCTAGGAGGAGCAGTCCCATCCCTTTTTAATCATCTTTTCCTTAACAGTATTTGAAACAAAACTTTTTATTGTCCTTATTTTTCCTTGCCAGGCTAAACTCATCCTGAGCTTTAGCATTTCTGACACTCCTCTTAGAAGACTCTGCCAAACTCACTTGCAGTTACTTCTATCTTCTATAGACATTTTTTTCTAAAATCTAAGTTGATTGATGAGTTCCCTGGGCATCCTCATCAATCTCTTTAGACAGCTCCCACTTTTCCTAGGTATATGAAATGAGGTTGCAAAAGGTGGCTGGAACTAGATCATGGAAAGCCTCAAAGGCTGCCTATTTTGTTTGGTTGGAAATGGGGAGCTACTAAGGCTTCCTTTCTTTCTGTCTCAGAGCATGATCAGACCAATACACAAGGATTGCCATATGAACAAACTTGCTTAACAATTAGAGTTGGACTCTAAGAGTCTATTGGCTTGCTTAGTGGATTCCCTCTCATTAAAGGTCTTTTAGCAAAGCTTGAATAGTCATTTGGATATGTTACAGAACTAAGCATTCTTGTTCAGATAGAAATTGGACTAGATGGTCTGAGGTCTCTTGCAATTTTGAAATTCTGATTCAATTTTGGATATGTTGGCTTTGAGATGAGTGGGATATCATCTTGAAGATATAAATATGGGACCCAAATTAAGAGTCTGAATTACAGATATGATGATCACTGGAGCCATAGGAGTAGATTAGATAGAAGAGGGGGAGACAGAATAAGACTATTAAAGGTAGACAGAATTTTTGGAAGACTCTCCTTTTTCTACTGCCTTTTCCAACTTGGCAGTATTTCTCTTTCCAATCCCCTACATACCCACTACACTCATACTACTCTAGTACCCTAAAACAGGACTATCCTAACCCAGAAGCTTTCTAAAGTGCAAAATTATCTATCTCATATCAGTAATCAAAATTCCTTTTCCCTCAGGAGAAGTGGTTTCAGTCATGAAAATCTTGCTAATGAAATTAATTTACACTATCAAACAATGAACAAGTATTTTAACTATGCATCTATTATATGCCTGTGCTAGGTATTGGGGGATAGAAGTACAGAGAATGAAACAATTCCCACTCAAAAGGCTGCATTCTAATGGAGAGACACATATATAAATATATACAACGTAAACCTAATAAATTATAAATACAAAATATCCAAGCACAAAGCAAATTTGGGAGGGAGAGCCTCAGAATTTGGGGAGATTAAGAAAGGCTTCAAGTTGAAGATAGCGCTTAAGCTGCATGTTACAGGAAGAGACAAAATCTAGAAGTAAGAAGAGAAGGAATTTCAGGCATGGGGGATGGGCAGTGCAAGACAAGGAGATAGGGGATGGAGTGTCACATGTGAGGAATAGAGGTTAGTTTGGCTACATTGCAGGGAGTGGGGGAGGAAAGAAGTAATGTCCAATAAGGTTAGAAATATAAATTAGGGCAAGACTGTATGAGAATCTGAAAGCTAAACAAAAGAGTTTACATTTTATCCTAGAAGCAACGGGAAGCCACTAGAGTTGACTGAGTAGAGGAGTCCTATGGTCAAATCTCTTCTAAAGGAAAGTTGTTTTGGCAATAATGTACAAGATGGACTGAAGAAATGATAACTTGAGAAAGGGAAACCAATTACAAGGGCCAGTTACAACAATCTAGGTGAGAGATGATAACTGTGCAAATGGAGAGTTGGGATCACTTGGGAGAAATATGAAGATAAAAGTGGCAAAATTTAGTAAGTGATTGTTTATGTGGGGTGAGAGACAGTGAGGAATTGAAGACCATGCTGAGCTTATGTCCCTGGGAATCTGGAAGGATTTCAACAAAAGTAAGGAATTTTGGAAGAGGGGAGAGTTCAATAGGAAAGATAAAGAGCTCGTTTTTGAGTTTAAGATGTCTTCGGTTTGATCAATGCGACACTCAACTAGAGGTTAGATGATGAAATATCTGACGGAGAGGTAATATGAGTAAGATGGAGAATGAAGCAAACGTTTTTTGGACATGGCCACTGCAGGAATTTATTTTATTTGACTACACCTAGATGCTAAGGGGAGTGGGGCAGGCAGAGGAGTAGAAGCAAAAGAAAATAAATGATTGTTCATTGAAAAAATAATTTTAAATTTAAATATATGTCTATGGGGCATTCATTTTGAAATATTATGCATATTAATGTGTGAACAACTGAGACATTCATAGGAATGTGTCTTATAAATAATAGGGTAGCTATTAGCTCAAATGAAGTTCTAATTGATAGAATCCAGCATTATAATAAAATGTAGTTAAAAAGTCAGGCATTATTCTAGAGAACAATTTGGAACTATGCCCAAAGGGCTATAAAAATGCGTATACCCTTTGATCCAGCAATACTACTTCTAGGACTGTATCCCAAAGAGATCACACAAGTGGGAAATGGACCAGTATGTACAAAAATGTTTAGAGCAGCTCTTTTTGTGATGGCAAAGAACTGGAAATCAAGGAGATGCCCATCAATTAGGGAATGGCTAAACAAATTGTGGTATATGAATGTAATGGAATATTATTGTGCTATAAGAAATGAGGGCCAGACTGGAAAGACTTATATGAACTGATGCTGAGCGCCGGGAGCAGAAGCAGGAGATCATTATATATGATTACAGACACATGGTATCTGTAAGGACTAACTCTGATAGACTTGGCTCTTCTCATCAACGCAAGGTTCAAAGACAGCTCCAAAAGACTTATAGTAAAAAAAGCTATGCACATCCAGAGAAAGAATTATGGAGTCTGAATGCAGATTGAGGCAAACTATTTGCTCTTTTTTGGTTTTGTTTTTTCTTTCTCATGTTTCATTCCATTGGTTATAATTCTTCTTTACAACTGGACTAAATGTAAATAAGTTCAATGTGAAGGTGTATGTAGAACCTATATATCAGATTACATACGGTCTTGGCATGTGGGAGTGGGGAGGTGGGAGGTGAGGGAGAGAGAGAAAATTTGGAACTTAAAAGCTTGTGGAACTGAGTATTGTAAACTAAAAACAAAAACCACATTTTAATATAAATAAATAAAAAGTCAGGCATTGTGGTAAAAATATAATTTTGGGTAAGGAGCCAACCATGTATGCAGAAAGCTCCTTAAATTGTTCCTGCTTTTCAGTGCTTCTCCCTTGTTTCCATTTCTAAACTGAGATTTGCTCCAAAAGTTCCCCATTGGATCCTATGGCATCAACATCAGAAAGTCCAACAGCAAAGACTGGTAGCATCTTCTTGTCTGTAATCTAAAGACAGCTCTTATGTTGCTACTCTTTGTAGGGGTGACAGCTTGACCACTTCAGAAATGATGGTGTTTCTGAATCATTAATCTAAAAACTGGAAACTGGAACAAAATGTATAAATTTATCCAATCTCCAATTGAATTTGAGTTTTAACATTTCTACTGAATCATGAATTCAATTCCTTCCTTGCACCTAGCCCCCTCTCAGAACAAGAAACTAATGAATCAATTAGAACAAGAACATAAGCATCACATATTTTTAAAATTAAATTACTGCCACAAATCACAATGCGAAAATATTCTCTAATCTAAAATGGGATTTAGATGTTCAAACATGAACAAACAACAAACAAGCTGGTTTTGCTACCAGAAATTACAAACTATACAGAGAAAACACTTAATTTGAGGGGAAAACATTTCTCTCAAATTTATTCTCTACTCTTCCAAATGAAACTGCAACATGGTCATATATTTGACATGGAATGGTACAATAAAGTTACCTGAGTCATAATTTTACATTTTATATATATATATATATATATATATATATAGTGTTATACATATAAAGTTATACACCATTGTTGTGCAGTGAAATAAACAATGAAGTCTATTTTTTTTAAACTGGAAAAAGTGAGAAAAAAGTCCCTGAGATTTTCTCAAATTAGAAATGATAATTCAGAAAAGTTAACCTTTTTTTTTTTTTAAACATCCCCTACTTAACATCACAGTTGTTTATACAAACATTACGGTAGGTCAAATGGCACACAGTTTTTTCACTAGCTGAAAAGTAGCTTGGGATGGATGCCAACTACGACTGCTTCCCAAGATGACAGCTCCTGATGGACTAATAAATAAAATATCAGTAATATGTTCATACGTCAAAGAGCAATGAAGTAATGGCTTATTTTTACCAAGTGACATAAACATGCTTTTAAGGGGCATTACAAAAGGAAATTAAGCTCTTCTCTTTAAATCTGACACCAAATGTAAATCTTTTACAAACTCGTGAGTGTTGTTTTCCTTATTGAGAATATATATTAAAAAAAAGATTAAGCTTTTTCGCAGGTTAGGATCGTTACTCTATTCTAATCCCAAATCTACTTCTCGAAGGCAGTTTTTTTTTTTGTTTTCTGCACAGGTAAAATCCTTGAACTAACACCGAGATAAGTAAAGGGAAAACCAAAAATCTATTCCCAAATGTCTGAATTAATGATATAAGGAGACCATCTTGTGCTATTATTTGAAAGATGCGAATAGTTTGGATTAATCTTGTTTTCCTTTTCACATTTTATTTAAATGCATTATATCACTACGGTTTAGATAAAGAATAAGCATCTAAGAGAGGGGAAACACTATTTTTTTTTTCAAATTGTAGGCTCTTCAAAGGAAAGGAAATGAGATCTTCTGAAATATTTTTTTTGGCAGGAGGAGGGAAAAGGGGTATCTGCTGATACACAACTAAATATCTGGAATTTCTAACTTCAGAATAAATTTATAGAACTTGTGTCATGCTCTATCAATTTCATAAAAAAGGAAATTCTTGTCTACTGTCTTATAATTGCCAGAGAACTTCAAAGCTCTCAAATCCCTACAAAAGGGAAACAGTACAGCTGCTGTACTCCTGGCATGTCTGCAAACGTAGCAACTGCAAGGCTGAAGTGATGCTATTGCAATGACAATTGTGAGAGATCATGTTGCATCTGGGACTGTCACAGTTCAACAGGTTGTTGAGACAACTTCAAGCAACATTTCCTGATAGGACGCTGCAGGTGAGGATACTTGCCTGTGTCTTCTGCTTGTCATGCACAGCTAGCCCTGGGCCCATCACTGAAAAGTCTGTCCTAAGTTTCTGTCTGCTTCCTGAGGGAGATGCCCCATTAGGGGTACATGTAAAGAACTTAAAAGAGAAAGGTCTCTGGGATGGGCAGGAGAAAGGTTTTCTCTGTTCCATGGAGCAAAGATCCCTTCTCAAACACAGAGAATCAGATTCCTCAGTAGACATGAGAGATTAAGGAACAAGAACAATTCACATTTATATAGTGCACTATAAATCTTAAATAATTGTATAGAATAGTTAATGAAAGTACTAGTGTCATCATCTCACACCTAGGCCTGGCCCCATGTCCAGCCCAGGGCTCATTTTGTAAAAAGAAGATCCATAATAACTCCTGAGCTCCAAGAGCCATTTCCAAACATATTTTGGTTCTTTACACAAGGGATCTGGCAGGAATGGAGAATATAGGTTGGCCCTAGGCAACATTTCAAAATAGAGGAAGATTTTTTTGTAGGAGGGTAGTTGGGGGCATTCGGGCTCCTGAAATTGCTTTCCCAGCTGGCATCTCTCCCCCCTCTTAAAATGACATCTCCTTGACCATAACCAAAACTTCCATTGCCTTATAATTACTAAATTGTGAACTCCGTGAGGGAAGCAACTAAGTCTTATTAATCTTTGCATCTCCCTCAATCTCTAGTATAGTGCTTTGCATATAATATGGCTTATTAAGTAATTAAGAATCTATAATTTTGTCAATATGGAACTCTCTCCATTTATGGTCATTACAATCTATAACTTAGCAGTTAAGTCCTAGGGAGTTGGGTGAGGCAGATAGAAGATAACTAACTTGCTTGGGGTCACACTGCTATGAAATGCCTGAGGCTGGGCTAGAGCCTATGTTTTCCTTACTCAAAGAAGAGCTATATACAGACCTGGAGTCAGAGGATCTGAGTTAAAATCGTGGCTCTACCATTTACCTGTGTAAACCTGAGCAGGTCACTTACCCTCCATGAGGCTCACCTATAAAATGAGGGGGTTGGACATAAGAACTCTTCAAGCTATCTCCTTTATGTCTTGATTGCATACAGCTGGAGTTACCTGAACGTGGTACTTCTAGAAATTCAGCAAATATCAACACCCTTTCAGTTGATGGTGAGCATGTTTGAACCTTGTATATTTTTCTCACTTTACTTTGTGACCTAAAATTCTATGTTAGGATTTGACAGAGTATCAGAGAGCTTCACTTTCGAGGTATGGTCTCATATTGTGTACCACATAGCAAAGGAAATCCTAAAAAATTCTAGCACAGTGACCGTTACCCCTGCCTGATGTTTTCTAATTTTCAACTTTTTAAGGATATCACAAATAGAATTAAGTTCCATAACATTTTATGTTTTGCAAATGGTTGAATACATTCACCCCAACCCTCTAGGGGTGTTAGTCTTGAGAATAGACTGGAGCTACCTCAAACGAAAGGAAGCTAAGTGGGCAGATGTGATCCATTAGATCTCAGGGTCTTCAGTTTATTCAGGCTGGATGTGAAACAGATTTTGAATAGACAGATTGCAACTTCTTTCAAGGACAGGGACAGTGTACTATATTTCTATTATGTCCACCCTGGTGCAAAAACATAGTGCTACAAATTCAACAAATTCAACTGAACTGCTAAGTATTCACTGTAAACAATACATCACATGCTGAGGATGCAAAGATGAAACAATGCTTGTTAACTGCCTGACTGAAAATGTATGGTACTTGTCTTCAGGAAATTTATATCCTAGTATAGGGTTACCTCAAAGTCTTATGACAAATAAACAGTTAACTAGGATATGAGTCCTTCTGGGGTAAGGAGATGTCCAAGTAGAGTGACAAGAGAGATTCAAGGAAGGAGAAAACATACAAACATTCCACATAGGAAAAAAAAGGAGAGGGACTACAATGGGGACCAGACCGATGACGTCACAGGTTATGTAACTCACATAAGTAAATTCCTTCTGCTAATACAGGTAGGCACTTTCTCTGCAACTTGTCTCAGAGATACCTAGAGCACTGAGAGAGTAGGAGCCATGCAAAGGATGATACACCTCTTATGTCAGAAGTAGAATATGAATACAAGAATTACTAGCTTCAAAACTTGTTTTCTATTACACTAAAATGCCTCTAAACTAAATATTTGTTGGATTGAAATGAAAGAAATTTCTATTTTATTAAGAATAAAGCTATTTTTAGTGATAAGTCAGAAAAAAGGGATACAGGGCTGAGGGCATGCAGGGGTGAGGAACCTGCGGCCTTGAGGCCACATATGGCCCTCTAGGTCCTCAAGTGTGGCCTTCCAAATCCAAACTTCACAAACAAATCCCGTTAATAAATGGATTTGTTCTGTAAAACTTGGACTCATCAAAAGGCTGTACCTAAAGACCTAGAAGGTCATACATGGCCTTGAGGCCACAGGTTCTCTAGCCCTGGATATAGTGGATGTGGTTCTAATTAATACTACCTCCCTGAAATACAAGTCTACATGGTCTGTGGAAAGGAGTTTTTAACATGTAGAAAAGAAACTCACAACTGGCAAGGGATTCAATCAAGTCCCTAGGCATACCCTTACCAATTAAAAAAAATCACATGGCTTGTCAGGTAGCAACATGAACTAAGATTGAGAATAAGATGTAAGTTTCAAAAGGAATAATGAGATTAAAGAGAGCTAAACTTCATGTTCATGATACTAAGCAGATCAGATGATGAAAGTATTATATAAATGAATGATTACTTCCTTTTGAGGTTAAAATGAGTCCCTGTTTATTTTAGCTTATAAAATGTTCTCAGATACCAAAGCTCTCCCTCTGAGTCTCAGTCACATACTTAGAAACTGTATATCAATACCTACCTGCTAACGTATTTCTATTTCATCTTGTAAATTCATAAATAGTCTAATATAATATATATAGAACAAACGTTTGGAGAGTCACGCACATCACATGAAAACTACACAGAGGTAGAGACTAAAGATCTCTAGCAAACAGCCTAAAATATCTTTCAGAAAACTTAAAATCAAGCTTTTCTATACCAGTGTTTGCATTTACAGATGATCATCCAGATAATCACTGGGAAGTGGTAGAAACTGTATTTGACAAACTGTTCAAAACTAGCCTTGCTTAGACAGTGAAAAATACCCCTCAGGGAAATGGGATCTCTGACAGGTTCTACAAACTTTAACTTCGCCTTTGAAACTGGACGCTGGGGTTTTCCTCTGATAAATTTTTTAATAGTTTGATCCATTAATTAACATGGGGATCCACTCATTTATTACCAATTTATTAGAAAAGAAAAATACTTTTTTACATGAAATAATAATAATTATTAAAAACAACAAGCATTATGTGCCAGACACTGTGCTAAGAGCTTTACAAATATTATCTTATTTGATCTTCACAACAACCCTGGGAGACAGATGATATTACTATCATATTCATTTTACAGATTAAGAAACTACTGAGGTAAACAGAGATTTGTATAACAGGGTCACATAACTATTAAATGTCTGAGGCTGGATTTGAACTCAGGTTTTCCTGATTCCAGGTCTGGTGCTGTATCCACTGTGCCATCTAACTGCTTTTGCTTTGCCTAATGAGATAGGAAAGGCAGTTCCATTCTCTAACTTTTTCTTTTTCTGTTTCACAATTCCATAATTCCAGAAGTTTGACCTGCACTTTATTTTTTTTTGGGAGGGGGGGCAGATTTGTAGAGGTAAACATCTTTGAAACACTACAGGATTAGTAAGAACTCAGTTTCCCTATCTACTTTTAAATTGATTTCCCTACCCATAGGTGAATTAAGGAACATAAAAAATGATTGCAATTTCTACAAATGGTACAGCTAATCTAAACTCATTACTAAAAGAAAATACTTATGACAAGCCATTGAGTCAGAGAACAAATGGATAAACTATCACGATTCAGGGCCACCAAATGTTATGGGTTCTGACTACTGATACCATCATACTCATTTATTCAATCTATGAACTTTAAATGGCCAAAGCATAGTCTCTTCTCTATTTTCTGTTCTTTGGGGGCCTGTCTTTAAAACGAGTTACAGGGAACAAGAAAATTTTAATAAATAGGCCAACAAAGATTTTGCTTATACTTTTTAGAATCCACACTGTTGATCGTATTAATTAAATCCTTCCTACTGTGTACATTATTGACCTTTGGAGCTATTATCTTTCAAGGCAATCCATTATGGCACTAACTAGACATATTAAAAATTGTTATGCTGTCACAGGCTAAAAAATGAGTGTGCATGGAGAGAAAGCTGGATCTTTACAACTTGCTGGGCGATTTAGGATTTATTTTTCTTTACCAAAATTTTCCACAGCTTTAATGCAATATTGAATAGATTTTGCTCTTAGAAATTTGTCATAAGGAAAATATACATCTTGAGTGAGTAGATTATTTTTATTATTTTAAGTTATTTTATCTTGGTAGCTAGTCATCTTTTTTTTTCCTTTTTACTGATGCTCAGAATAAAGGAAGAAAATAATATTCTTACGCTGGTACACATCTATTTTCAATCTGTAGGCCTATTTTTATAGCTTAGTTAAGACACAAATGATGCTTATAGTAACATTAGTCAGTAAGTAAGCATTTATTAAGTGCCTACTATGTGCCAGGCACTGTGCTAAGTGCTACTTAAATCATTATATCTGTTACATAAATACAAACAATGCTTCTAACAACTTTGTTTTTTACACAAAGAAAAATGGGAAATTAACTTCATCAAATGGCCAAGGGATAAAAGACCACATCAATTCAGCAGTTTTCATTTCAATGTCCATCTTAAAATAAGTATAAAATAGCAAGTGACAATATGTAGCTCCTTTCTATGATACTCTTCTGCAGTTGCTGGACTGTTAAAATCTGATTAAAATGACTAATAATAACAATGGCATACAATAGGTAATTATTAAATATTTTCAAGTATTTCTTACTGAACAGATGAAACATTTTATACTATCAACATTATTTATGAAACATCAAGCATTTTTATTGAAAAGAAAAAGCAAGTTGCAGTCAAAAATTACAAAATTATCTTTTAATCACCACTGGGCTTTAAGCATTCTCCTATTTGTAATGAGAACAGTTATAATTATTATGTGGGTTTCTAAGTACTTGCCTCATGGGGAAGTTACAAGATCAGTGTGTGTGTGTGTGTGTGTGTGTGTGTGTGTGTGTGTGTGTGTGTGTGTGTGTGTGTTATCAAGACATACTTATATTTAAAGACCCTATCACTCTTCCTAAGAAAAAAATCTTAAGTGTCTTTAAAACACTTTAACATCTTTAAATGTGACACTTTAAAACTTCCAGCATCACTTGGAGGATCCCCAGAATGAGAACTCAGCTATACATTCTCAGGGAGGATAGTATCCTCCCTAGTTTGGAATATATCAGTAAGCCTCACAGCAGATAAACATAGCTTACAGCCAGAGAAACTGACAGACTGCAACAATGAAGGAAGTTTGAGATTTAACTGCTTCATCTTAAATAAACTTCTTAGCAACAATAAATTGCTTTTTAAAATAACAATGCTGCTCAGAATTAGATCACTTAATTGTAATAATAATGAAGAAGAGGAGGAGAAAGAGAAAGAGGAGAGGAAGAGGGAGAAGATGAAGAGAAAAAAAGAAAGGAAGGTGAAAGAAAGAGAAAAAGGAAGAAGAAAATGGGAATTAACATGGGAAATTGGGAAGACAATGGGAATTAAATGACAAGGATTAGTATTCAGACAAGTATATTGTCTTTGAGGTAGGTGGGAGGGCAGTCGCTTTCCATACAGTCTCTGGGAGAAGGAAAATTGGAGTTGGATTGGTCTTTGGTAAAATTCACAGAGTATAGGAAATTTGTCTTTGCTTCCTTTTCATCTCTCCTTCTGAACCCCTCTCCCATTTGCTGGCCACCTACTTCTCCCCTCAATCTTGATTCATTATATGTTCTGTGTCCTCATGCTACCTTCTTACTCAAAGCTGCTGTTCTTAATTTACAAATGTTAAATTTAATATGTAATATATCTCACATTTATATGACATTTTAAAGCTGATAGGCCATTTTCCTCACAATGACCCTTTATTAAGAAAGCAAGGCTCAACTTAGAAAAGTTAACTGATTGGTAAAGGATCACAAAAAAAAATCACAAAATACCTAGGAAGTGTTAGAGCCAACAAGTGTCCAGCACTCTTTTCAAAACACCATGCTGTTGTGTAATTAAATAACCATCTTGCACTTGTTCAAATCTGTCACCATTATCTAGTTTGCCTCTTGACAATTGGTTCCTTAGGGGAAAGCAGCAATCTTCTAGTTTTCCACTGGTTCTTTCAATAAACATATATTAGGTGCCTTCTGGGGGAAATTCAAAGATAATGGTATATGGTTCCTGCCCTTGTGAAGCTTATAGTCTTGGAAGCCCTATCACCACCCTACTGAGTCCTAAAGCACTTGGCACAAGACTGTATACACAGTAAATATCCAATAAAAGCTTTCTGAATGAAGGAAAGAGCTTCCTTGTCTTCTGACAATTTAACTGTTTTCTGATGCCACTTTATCTTACAGTTTCACAGATTTCCAACCATTTGATAAACACAAGGGATACATAAGTAATTCTACTAGAATACTTATTTTGCTATAGTAATGTACCAAGAGTGTTTCTGGAAGAAAAAAAATTTAACTAAACACTCCTCAACTAATTTCTAAATGATAGCCCTCTTCTATAGTTCCCGCAGGATTTATGTCACATAAAATATCTACCACTAGACAGAGATTTATGTGTACATTATTTAATTCACAGTAAGCCTGTCAGAAACACTTAGCTTTACTTGTCAGACCATAAGCTATAGTAGTTAAGAAATGATACAAATGTGTACTCTAATAGCAGTGTTCGGCTCTAGCTGCCAACATACCTGCATTTTATCATCTTTACCTAATTATGAGTCAGTAAATGTTTCTATACCATAGTTCATAAGTTCAAGATTCTTTCAATATAATGCAATAAAGAGACACACACTCAGTAAAGAAAAAAAATTATTTGGCACCACCCACTTTCTTTTTTCACTTGACTTAAACCAGTATTTCTCAGCCAATTTATCAGGTCACACAATTTCTTAGCAAACGCAAGTAAAACTTTAACTGCATTTTTGGTCCTAAGATTTCCCCTCAGACACACTACCACAAAGCTGCTCCATGTGGTCTGCTTTCTACCTGTATTTCCACTATTAATACCATAAAATTATTCATACCCATTCTGTTTAGGACACTACTCTGATAATGATGCAAGACATAAAACCTAATGTCTTGTATGGCTCTCACACTGAGGAACCAAAACATCAAAGAGACAAACTGGCATGGGAGAGACTGCTGTATCTGGAGTCAGAGAGCTTAGGTTTAAATGCAACTCAGCTTCGAGTCAACAAGCATTTATTAAGCACCAGGTGCTAGGCATTATGCTAAGCACTGGGAATATAAAGAAAGACAAAGACAGTCCTTGCTCCCAAGGAGCTCAGAGTCTATTGAGGAAGACGGCATGGAAAACAACTATGCACAAACGAGACAGAGAGACAGACAGATGAATAATACAGATAGACAGATATATACAGATATATGTAGATGTACATATATACATGCAGATAAGTAGAAAGACAGAATAACTAGGAGATAATCAATAGTGGGAAAGCACTGGCATTAAGGGATATTAGGAAAGGCTTTCTGCAGAAGGTGGTACTTAAGGTACATGGAAGAATGCAGGAAAGCTAAGGTGAGGATGAAGACGGAGAGAGTTCTAGGCATAAGGCACAGCAAGGGGAAAAGCCTGGTGCTGGGAGATTGAATGTCTAGTGCCAAGTACAATAAGGATTCCAGTGTCATTGGATTAAAGATTATAAAGTGAAATAAGACTGGAAAGGAAGAAAAAGGCCAGGCTGTGGAGGACTTTAAAAGCTAAATGGAGGATTTTCTATTTGATCTTGGTGACAATAGGGAGCCACTGGAATTGATTAAATTGGGGGGGGGGCTGCATTGTCACAACTGAGCTTTAAAATGGCATTTTTCAGCTGAGTGGCAGATGGTTAGGAGTGGGGAGGAATTTGAGGCAGGGAGATCCACTAGGAGGCAACAGTCTACAAGCCTAGTAGACAACAGTCTACAAAGTGATGAGGGCTTGCAATTGGGTGGTGGCAGCATCAGAGGAGAGGATGTATAAATGAGGGATGGCAGGATGGGTTAGGATTTAGATAGGTGGAGAGGAAGAGGAATAGGAAATTTAATCATGATAGAAAGTTATGGGAGAATGTCATGAACAAAGATATCAAACTAGAAATGTGTGCAGTGTAACTGGAGGACTGTTTGGCTGGCTGATAGTATTCCACCTCTTTCCATCCACCATTTAGAATTAGAACTAGGTTAGGAACCAGTTTAGTCCTGAAATAAAGCTTCAGAAGGTATCCAAGCTATCAATGTTAGTGGATTCTAGGAAGTAGTTTGACATACTATATATGGAACTGGACTTCAGTTCAGGAAGACTTGAGTCCAAATCTTGCCTCAGACACTGTGTGGTCCTGGACAGGTCACTAAATGTCCCACAACCTCAGTTTCCTTATCCATAAAATGGACATAAGAATAACATCTACTTCACACAGTTGTTGTGAAGATCAGAGGAGATTACAGATGTAAAGTACTTTATATATCTTAGAGTACTAGACAAATCATAGCTCTCATCATCATCAAAGCAGTATGGCATAGAGGGAGAGGTCAAATTAGAACTAGGAAGACCTGGACTGGATATCTATCTGCCTCTGATACTGGCCATAGAACCCTTGTCAAGTGACAGTCTCTCAGTGCTCTAGGCAACAACCTAGGACAACAAGGTACAGAAAATATGCATTGATAGAGGGAGTTTCTTCAATGGAGCACTCTTCCCTATACCAATGATCAGAGTTCCAGTGCTGCTGCTGCTGCTGCTGATAATAATGATGACATGTGCCCTTGTTTCTTTCTTCTTCATTTCTGTAGTAAAGGGTATTTTCCAAGGCACCAACTTCTAATTGTAGACATGAGACTGTATTAGCAAGGCAATAATCAAAATATAGACGATAACTGTAAATATGCCTATGTAATTTTGTATCACAAAATATAACAGACTCTCTGTATAGAAGGTAGAAGAAGCAAACCATTTATTCAGACACCAAAGAACCGGATCCCAAAACCAATAAATCAGACCCCTCCAAACAGCAAGCAAATTCCAGAATCAGTAAGTCTACTTTATAATAATAGCAAAGAACCTAAAACACAACATCACAGCAAGGAGCCAACACATCCCATAACCTTCCTGTGCTCTGCTGGCACCTTGCCACCAACAATCACTCACAGCATAGCCAGCACATGTCTGCTCTCTCTCTCAAGCTCTAAAAGCTCTGAGCATTTCCTGCTCTACCTTTCCAGTTCTTCTCTTTCAGCAAGCTCCTCCCACAACATGTGACTTAGTCTTCCTGTGACATAAGCAGATCAGATGGGCCTATTAATGGGTGGGAAAGATCTTCAAATTTAAATTACCATTACAGGGACTCTTTCTCCCAGGTATGCGATAGTCAACACAAAAATTTATAAGCCTGCTTGAAAGTGAAAATAGCTGGGTAGTACTGACAAATTTTAGTGTTGTACAAATAATGAAGAAAAACTGAGGAAGAGATTAAGATAATGAAAGAAGGATAATATAAATTATATGACTGACAGAACTCTGCACAGAATGACCTACACTGCTATTTCAATGGCCCCAGATGTTATAAGCCAGCAAATGTGAGCACACATACACATAGAAGCACATATGTATACACAATTCCTCCCCCAATCCTTCTATGAAAAAACATGCAAGTAAGCAGATACCTGCTACAATAATATTTGAGAAAATAGTTTTTCGACTTCAGTTGAAAAAAGCCTCAAGGTAATATTAATATGATATTTTATAAGGTCACTTGATCAAAATCTTAACAGAAAACTGCAGAAGAAGAAAAAAAATCTGTGCTTAACCCATGTTCATGTGTCTAAAATGAAAAAAGGGGGAAAAAACTCAAGGGTAGAAATGCTCTGCACTTAATGCTGTCACTAAATGACTGCGTAATTTAATTTCCTTGAAACCCATTAGCTTTCACTAAAGGAAAATGAAAAACAGATGAGAGCAATTCTTCGGTGTGAGCATAATTCATTTAATGTAATACCTGGGAAGAAATTTATAAGAACAACTGTATCATAACAAATGCAGAGCATCATATCAGCTCTCAAATCTTTCAGATGTGAGACAGACAGCTGAAAATGAGAGATGAATAGCATATCAAACCAGAAAAACCTTTAAACATAAACCTTTAACAGTTTTATGTGAAATCTTAAAACAATGGCTCTATGTTAAGGCTACAATCTATCGAATTCTATAGCTGATATTTATCCTATAGAAATCATTTCTAGAAGAACCTGGTGCAGAACGTTGCCCTGGGCAAGTAACTTAACCCTGTTTTCCTCAGTTTCTACCTCTGTAAAATGAGCTGGAGAAGGAAGGAAATGGAAAACTACTCCAGTATCTTTGCCAAGAAAACCCCAAATGGGGCCACAACAACAACAAATCTGCTGATTATTACCTATGGCTACTACTGTGACTTTAGCCAAGTCATTCAAACTTTTTGATTCAGTTGTATCATATATAAAATGAAGAGATGCAACCTGATGATCTCTAACATCTCTTTTCCATTTTAAATCTATGATCCTATGAACTGAATTTTTTTCCCTTATTGAGTAATTTTAAATTTTTGATTCTAGAGAACTTTTGTTTGTCCTACCATGATAATAACTCATATGTGGAAAATCTGCGTAAAAATGATAAAATATGCCTAAGACTTGACAATACAGTGCTTGAAAATAAAATAAAAATCTGCCTTGCCAGCATAGAATGGAAAACTATTAGCAACTTTATGATATTGCCCCAACATCATGTTCATGTGTAAAAGGTCTGAAACTTTCCACAATCCAAGAATCTAAAAATAAAATAATAGCTGTTCTATTGCTTTAAGTATTCTTACTTTATTATACAGAGGGCCACTTGAGAAGATCATGCAAAAAACAAAACACAGAATTTATAATAGTTAACTATAAATAAACTAATTGATTTAATTTGCTGTGCAGCAGCATTAGACTCCAATTCCTTTTTAATTGCAACTCCCTAGATAATGCAAAGAAAACCTGAAGTCTAACCATTCTCCTGAGATACTGAAAGTGAAAAACAAAATCATGTATTACAATACAATAATACATATAAAGTCATTGTGCTACAGACAGATGGAAGTATCCAACTGATGTTTTTCAAGAAAAAAAGTTAAAATCTGAGTTCATATGAAGTAAGTACAAAATTCTCAAATGTGGATGGTATGGTGAGTTTTTTGGTTCTTAAAACATGATTCTAAGTAGCCACAAAAACTGAAATCACCCAAAACTTCTCGATTTTTAGCCATGCTCAGTAACATTATTAGTTTCATTTCCATTTACTAACCAGAGCTGATTAAAAGAAAAGAGATCAAGAATTTGTTTGAGTTTGGATACAATATTGTAATGCTTCACCCTCAAATCGATATTCTGTACCATATGTATTTCACACCACGTATGTGCACGCACGCGTGCGCACACACACATATCCATATATTTATGAGCACTGACATAAATAAAAACCTAGAATGTGGTAAATACCTTCAAATAATATACCAGAGTAGTTCAGAATATGGTTTAAATATATTGGCAATTGTTTAAAAGCAAACAAAGGCATAAAAATGTTACTAGAAAAGTGAGATGCTAATAGACAGAGGAAGGCTGCAGGTTCTATTTCTGTTGCACAAGCATACATTTCTGGTAGTACTTATATGGGAAAGAACCACATCCCTCTATGGGGGCTTGGAAGGCTGGGACAAAAAAATATAACTATTACGTGAGTACATACGGCTTTTGAAAGACTACAACCAGCTCACCCAGTCCCAGCTCATCATTTTGAAGGGGTGCCAAACAGTTTCCAGGATTCTAAACAAGGCCTCCCTATTCCAGTCTTGAACACTGAGTAAACAGCTCTAACTCTGAATACAATGGACTACAATGCCTTCGTGAACCCTCACCCTGATTTAAACCAGGGATAAAAAACCTCCAAATTCAGCAATAGCAACATAAGCAAAACAGCATTATAAAACACTGATTAAGATCTGGATTTCACATGGTACTGTGGTGAATACTATACAATAAAATAACTGCCAAGGCTCCATCCATCCTCAAGGAAGCTTCAATCTGAAATGGGCAACCCTAATGTGGATGCATTATGTACTGGCAACATGAACTGATGAACCAGATACTGGGACCAAATCTAAGAATGATAATATGCAGACATTTATTTTACCAAACTGAAATAACAAAATCTATGGTCACTAAAACCATGGAGTTAACATTTAAATTTTATTATGTAAAAGGTGGCCATCTGAAGGATTCTATTCCATAGCTCTTCCAAAGCAAGCTGGTGGTGAGAATTCTGTATGTCACAGATAATGTGGGGATGAGATGACTGGAGGATTGCAAAATAGAAAGTCCTCCAAAATGGTTTCCTAAAAAAAGTGGTCTTAATACTAAAAAGAATCTCAAACATATCCCTGGGAAGTATTCAGTTCAAAACAGAGAAAATTTATACCTATTTAGCACCTATTATATGCAGGCCTGATAGCTAGATGCTTCGAAAAAATACAAAAATTAGATAGTAAATGGATCTGTGTCTACATAGAACTTGTTATCTAGCAGGAGGATATGAGAGATCCACAAATACTGTAATACAAGATCATATATAAGTGCATAAAAGAGATGCAAATAAAATAGTGGGGTCAACTCAAATTTACCAAGTTGGTACAAAGGAAGGCAGAAGTTTGGTTCTTGCCCTCAAAAAACAGTCACAATCTACAAGGGAAGAGAATGAAAAAATACCTATGTGCATGAACAGTAGATCGTTATTGACTGACCAAGTTAAGAGTTAAAGGATTTCAGGATTTCCACAAGCCAGGAAGGATGTTCAATCAATAGGGAAATACATTGAGCAGGAGCAAGACGACACTAAAGTATGACATGGGAGAGTACTACACTTTGGTTTGAATGTAAAGTACATGGTTAAAGAGTAAAATGGGATAATGCTGAATTGTTGAAGACTGTTCTAGATTGTCGAATGTCAGGTTAAGGAGACTGAACTTAATTCAGCAGGCATTTTAAAAGGAAACTGACTGCAGGGCTCTGAGCAAAGATAAATCTGGCTGTGACATAAACCACAGACTGGAGATTTAATAGTTAAGGCCAGAGGTATTGAAAGCCTCAACTAGGTTACTGACCACAGAAACAAGAACAGAAACTTAGAGACCAGGATAATATAAAGGTGAGCTGTAGCTATATTGTGTCCAATGTAACCTAAGACTGAATTGTGTTCCAAAAGTCTAATGTTGACAAGCTACTTGGTCTGAAATTCAAAATTCATTTTGCTATAGAAATAATATTTAAAAGCTGTTAGGTCCCACAAAATCGTACGTAGTACCCGCTTTGTAGTGTATCTGAGATAGATGCCTGCAGGGCAGAAATCCTTACTATAATCTGATTCAGGGATTATAAAGTCTGGCTGTGACCAAAGAGACAAGCTCCTTCTCTCATCCTAGAGGTGAGGGAAGAGCTAAAATCTCAAGAGAGGTAAGAAATGAGCAAAAGGACACTGAGGGGAGAATATGATGCCCACCATGGAGTGATCAAATGAGAAAGAGAAAGAAAGAGAGAAGGGCAGGAGATTGGTCGTGCTATGGCTATTTAAGCCATAACATAACTAAAATAATAATAATGATGGCAGCCTGATGACCACTACATTCCTTAAACTCAGAGGGTAATGAGAAATGTGGAAAGAGAGAGCTCTAGCTGGGGAAAGATTTAATGGCAAGAAGGAAGAGGGGCATTCGAATAAAATTTAAGTTAGCTACTTTAAGTCAAGGGGTGTTTGAAATGTAGGCCAAGGAAGTCAAAACAATTATGAGTCACTATGAGACCTGGATGACCTACCAAACGGATAATTAGAGTAAACATCACTCTTCTTACTTTTGAGAATGTCACTATAGATTAATCTAATTTTATCTTTATAACCACCCCATGAGGTCGATGGGGTCCACAAGAGGGCAGTTTCATCTAAACCAGGTAGACTAAGAGTGAGAATCCTGAGCTAGGGGTCAGGAGCACAGGTTGATTGGCCTTGCTTTCCCAGTAACTAGTTAAGTGACCTCAGGGAACTATTCTTTACCTCGTTTTTTTTTTTTAAGTGGCAAAATGCTGATCATAATCTATGCTCCTCTCTGTAGCACATAGGGATGCTGCTAGATATTAGAGCATAGTGACCCTTAAGGATATCTACCCTAATTCTCTCACTTTTTAAATGAGGAAACTGAGGCCTAAAAATTTTAACTGTCTAATTTGAACTCAAGTTTGCTGACTCCAATTCTCCACCTCTTCCTACTATCTCGTGCTAATACTGGTGGATCACAGAATCAGCATTTTTAGAGCTGTAAATGATGTTAGATCTTATATTATTTAATCCCCTCGACAAAGAAAATAACACAGCAAGGTCTAGGACTTCCTAAAAGCCTATTAGCTAATACATGGTAGACTTGAAAGTAGAACCTGTGTCCTGAATCATTCATTGTTCTTTCCATACAACATAATGTAGACTATCTTAGACCCAAAACTGAATAATCCATGAAGCTCAAATGAGATCTCAGAAATAATGTACAAGTTTTAGAAAAGGTATACTAAGTCCAAAATTTCAAATCGGGTACTTCAACACTCCCCCTACCCCCTCACCTATTTCATTATTTCTTTCCTTTAGAATAGTTGGTCAGTCTTGGTGCAGAGTAGATCAGTGGTAGCAATATTAAAAAGTTCAGGCAAAAACACTCGGGATGGAAGGAGAAGACTTCATAAAATAAAATTCTGACAAGCCCTTGGGTGCTATGACAGATATCAAAGGAGGTAGGGGAAGAGAAGTATAACAAAATTGAGAGTTAGAAGAAAGAAGTGAACTTTAATTGGAATATTCTCTTAAGGAGAAAAAACCAGAACCACATATAGAGGAGGAGATCTGGAAATAAGATCATACTTTGCTTAGTGATACTATAGGAATTCATAACTACGGTCAATGTATTTCAGCTTCACATTGAGAGAATACAAATCTGTTTGATGCTAATTACTTACCCTTGTGCCAAAAGGATGTACTTATTTCACTCGAAACACAAGAAAAGCCCTCTTTTCCATACTGACAAATCAACAGGATAATTCTAGAATTCATTAGAGAGGAACACAAACTGATCCAACATAATAGCTTTATTTCCTGTGCAAAACACTTCAAAAATATCTAAATGAATATGGAAATGCATCTTTCTGTGGCAAATTGTTCATTATTGAATCATTATCAACCCTTGTTAGACAAAATTTCTCTTTTTTGCAATGTACAAGATCATTAAAATGTTTGAGAGCTCCATCATGAAAGACAGTGGCACTTTATAATCCACTATCTCTTCAGGCAAATGTGCTTATGGCTGAACATAATACTCAAAATAACAACATTCCCTCGACATACAATTCTCTCCTCTTCCCCCCCACCCCTTTTAATGGTGCCTTTAAATGTTGACAGCAACGATGAAATATGTGGCTGCTTTCTGTACCAGCTTTAACTGTTTCAGTGAAATTCCTCCCTCAGCCACTGCTTCTGCAAGGAATCTGATGATGATCAGGTCTCTGTGGATAAACCTTCTTCTAACCCTGCCTGGCCTGTTTTGCCTGCATTTGACAAACTTAAGCTTCTCAGCTCAAACTCCTTTAAATTATGAAACAGCTCAAAAAAAATGCAGCCATTCACACGAACTTTACCTTGTGCCATAAACCCACATATCTTCTTCTATCTTAAGTGCTCAATTACTGTAGCTCACATCAAGTTGGATTGGCTGCTGCTGTCTGGAGCCGCTCTACAATTTGAAAGACATTCATTTCTAAGAGCAAGCTATTGTCATGCAGATAGTCTTTAGACTATGATGTTAGATTGACAATATACTCAGTTAAAATACCTCATTTGATCACTTTTACTGAAAATAAAGAGAAGGAAGTAGAGTAAATCAGATATTGCTAATGACTAGTGAATTCCTTTTCAACATTTCTGGCTAATCTTTCCAGGGTGATCCCTCCCCCCACCTCCATATGTAAATGAACACTTTCAGATTAGATGGTTAAAACTTCCAAAGGAAAACTTATGGTTTCTAAAGCTGTACCTGATTAACTATGCAACGCAATTCAGAAGAATGCAAATTATGTTCTGTGAACTGTGGAGAAGAGACCAGGCTGTTTATATATCACAGCTCCTTTATTTTATTTCATGGCTATTTTAGACGTTGATTTTATACATTGAGTATTGGATAACTATTTAAGAGGTTCTAATAATAATTATCTGCAAACAGATGGAATTATGGGCACATACTCATAATTGCTCCAACTGAGGCAGAAACGAAAATGTTACCTCCAAGTGAATTACAGAAATATTTTTAGTCAACAGCTGCTCAGAGCAAGTGACTGACATGCATACCTCTTATGATTCATTTAATTCCCACCCTCAACCCCCTGCAATCTTAACAGTCACCTCAGTTCAAAGCTGTGCTAATGATGTAATTCTACGGTATTTAGAGTCATCTCTTTGAGCTAAGAATAAAGGTAATAACACCAATAACAAAAGGGCAATTTGTTTCTGAAGTTGTGGCCTCCCCTGAGAAATTTGTAACTCAGACCAAACTCCAAGAAATAAAAATCTCACTTTTCCCAGGCCCCTACCCCCACCATAAATTAAGCAGAACTCTGTATGTGTCTCTTTGACAAGTTATACTTACCTATAATATTATATTGATGAGGGGTGGTTTGACATGGGTATATTTCGAATATATTAAAAAGATTTCACTTGACCAACTGAAAAATCAATTTTATTTTGTTATGAATTAATTCTGACACTAAACAATAAAGAATGAAAACTGACTTCTTATATGCTAATTAATGGAAAACAACAAATTTTCTGTAGGCTAATATTTGAACTAATAGGATCAGAAAGTTATTTTACTGGGGATAAAGTTATTTTATCATATCTCAAGATCTGGTTGACAAGTGACACTCATTAAACTGATATCTGCCACCCTGGGCAATAGCTATATTTCAATTTCAGATTCGACCTGTTCAACACTGTGCAGGAAATAAGAATAAAGCAAATGGAAAGAAAAAGAAAAGAAAAGAAATTGCAGACCACTAGGATTTTGGATTTGGGTAATCCACTTAGATTAGCATGGCTGTGTCTTATACAAACTATGCTAAGATCACAAAATAGGTCACATCCACAAGAAACAGAGCATGTGATACAAGTAATGTCAATCACACCAACTGCTTTCCTTATAGAAAGTAAATCTCTCTCTCTTACATCTTTGTCCCAACAACAAATATTTTATGTTCTCAGGCCCCAACTTTAGAGAAGTGGGGAAAAAATGTGGTACTAGAAGACAGAATGTAGCTATACACATACTCTTTTCCTCAAGGTTAGAAATAACAACGTTCAGAAAGTGAGGCGGGAAAACCAGTGGAACAATCAAACTTCATTAAAAAATCTGGCATATTTCACTCCATTTTGATGTGATCAATGCTCCTTTACATAAGGAATAGGACACCAGGAAAAAGGGGATTGTTAATGGAAAAATGGCCAGGAGATGCCACTGGTATAGAAATCATTTACAGATAACATGCTTAGGTATATAATCTTCATTTTTACAGAACAAAAACTGTTCCATGAGCCAAAGTGAAGTGCATATAACAAATAACGAAATGTCTCTGTGTAACATGAAATGAATGGGAAATGAATGAGCAGTTGAGAGATTTTGCTTTTTGGAGACAAATGTGTTCAAGAGTAAGTAAAATCAGCTTTAGTGATCTATTCTGTTGTTTCTTTTTTCTTTTGCGGGAGCCAGGTAAACACACATCCATATCCATCTTCCCCTCCCCAGGTCCCATTTAGATAAATACCGAAACATTTAATTTTTTTAAATGGTGCTTCTCTGCTAAAGACAGAAGGAGCTTATTTGACACTCCTGTTTACCAAGCTTCTGGCAGAACTGTCAGTAATAACACTGCCTCCTCCTTTCTGAGACCAAGAACAATGATGCTTTGTGAAGGGAAGGCCAGGCCTTTATGGAGTAGCAGGCTCCACCAGCAGAGCCCTCGGTAGAGCAAAACCCTCCGTTGCTACTAGAAACTCACAAGCTCCCAAGATGCTTGATGTGCTGCACGGAGACAAGGGGATGAAAAATGTTTCTTTCTGACCAAAGAGGCTTTGAGGGGGCTACTCGCAGAGAATTACCTACTTACCCATCAGATTTGAGTTCATGAAAGGTGTCGGGGACAAGCCTTCATGGGCCCCTAATCGACTGTCATTCAAGTGATCACTGTAATGAGGGCTGTCTGCAAAACCCTAGGGAAAAAAAGACCAGAGTATTAAAGAGATTATTTGGCAGTCCTGCTAATTGAGTGTAATGACACTCTCCTAATTAATACACAGACTTAACAATTGGTCATTCTGTTTATTGTTTTATTTAAAAAAAAACCACACACTATGTGATAGCAAATGTACCATATTAATGTTTTCTAAGTATCTGTTGAACTTTTCTCTGGAAAAAAATTTCTGTAGGTTTCTTAACATAAAACATTTTTGTCACATTGGTTGTTGCCAAACCAACATTCTATGATTTTATAATTTTCTGTAGTTGAGTGAGGGATTCCAGACCTGGGGTGGGGCATAAAGACTATGTACACTAGGAAATATTGTTGCAATGAACTTTAAAAACTCTTCATTTCTAGAGGGAAAAGTTTGAACACACAAAAAAGTGAGAATAAGAAAATACATCATCATGGATACAAAAATATCCTCATTTATTCCTTGCCATTTTGCTCCCTCTAATTAAAAGTAAGACAATTAAGAATTTTGTTGAAAAGCACTAAACAGCACTCCCAATTGGTTTTTTGACCTATTCCCTAACAAATAAAAAGTTTAAAACAAGATTCCATTCATAATCTCTCATGCTAATACAGTTAAAAAAAGTCTTGGGGAAATTAGGGATTATATATAAAAGGAAAAGGGGAGCTTTTTCTCTACAGCTTGATCTTTAAAAAAGTGGCTGAAAAATGAAATTACACCCTGAAAAAACAATAAAGTCAGTCTGGTCATTTCAGGAGTGATATTATTAGTGTTCCTCCAAAATATACTTCTTTTTTGGAATAGGGCAGTGAAGAAAGAGAGGGAGAATACTGAAATCTTCCTGGAACTAGGTGTTATCTGAACCAAATGACAACTTTATGAATTAAAATTGCCCAAGTACTTACACTATAATCACTAGGCATAGTTTTCAATCTCTAAAAAAATTTTTTAAAAAGATGTTGAACACTTTTCACTCAATTAAAGAAAAGTTGTAGAGACATATATACCTAAACATGCTGCTTTTTTTTAAAACCTCTCAGATAAAATGCTAGAAAAACTGACAGCAAGAGGCCCATGCAAAAGAGAAAATTGCTCTGGCTCTCAGCAACCAGAAACCACCCAGAATCCCCTGGGACTATAAAATCATCAATCACTGAACATTTATCATTTTCCAGACTGCAGGCTAACATTCAAGACGACATTAATGGGGCTGAAACAGGCCTCACTATCTTTGCAGGCGTGCTGTCAGTTCAACCAAAGGGCTAGGAACTGAGGGCTAAATAACTGTCAAATAACGGCAATTGCTTATGGATGCATGTCACAACTCCTTCTGCTATGCTGCTTTAAGAGTAATCTTCTGGGAGTCCTAACTCCCCAATGAATCTTTGTTTCATTTTTCCTACTTTAGAATCACTGATACACATGTGATAGACATTCAAAAAGAATGTTGGTGACATTTATAACTTGGTTATGACCACGAGGGTGTCCTCTGGTAACCACGATCATGGTCCCGTCTGTCACAAAGGCAATTCCTAGCAGCAGCTGCCCAGAAAGGTGGAATGGCTGCTCGCTAAGGTCACCACATGTACTCTACTTCTGTGTTGTATGAAACAAACATGCCAAAAATACCAAGTGAAAACACTAACATTTTATACTTAGCTGAAGCTCGTCATCCTATTTAAACACACATACAGGACAGAACAATATTACCAGCTCATTGAATTATGGCATTGTATCATCATCTAAAAACTATTCCAACAACGACAAGAAAATATATCAATAAGAATGCATCTGCTATCTGTGCACCACATTTGCTCAGTCTTCCTTTCATTGCTGGAGGGTGCTGAGAGAATAAATGAGTTGATATTTTCAAAATGCTTTGCAATATTGATGTACAATAAAAAGCATTACTCTTATTTGTCTTGTGAATTCTTTAAACTTACAAAAACAAAAATAACTAACTTTGTTATTAAGTCATACCTAGACCATTACAGAAGCTTTAAAAACAAACCAAAATCTTAGGATACCTCTGAATAAGCCCAGGAGTACAAAATAAATATAATCAATTTACAAATAAACACATTTAGATAAGTCCTATAGGTTGTCTATGGCAAATCTAAAAATTCCAAACTAGCTTATCTTTTTTGCCAACTCAAATGCTTTAGTACTATGCTCCCTGCCCATATAATTTAGTATCAGTTCAGGGAATACAAAATAATTTCAGCATCATCTTAAGCAAGACATAAACAAGATTTTTAAAAATTCAGTATTTATTACACTGTTTCTCAACTTTTTCCTGCTCTGCAACACACTTGTAAATTTCTAAAATTACTGTGGTACAGCTGGGTGAGAGGAAGGTAGGGGAATGTATACAATCACTGATCAAAAATGATTTAATTTTGGAGGCAGTACCTTTACTGAGGGGAGAGGGAAAAATTATTGACTATAAAAGGAAAAAAAAAAGGAGAAAGAAAAGAAAGACACATATGCCTAGAACTCTGCAATAAAAATGTAGAAGAGGGGACAGAATCAGATTAGAAGCCACAAACCACCAATGCCCAAATGAAACCCCAGCTATGACCTAATTCTGACTGAGGTGGTAAGAGAACACAGACCAGAAGCACAAAAATGGCCCCAGTAATGACACATATAAGGGAGAACTAGAACCAATTTACCACAATACATTAATGGAGTCTTTGTGACGAAGCCTGTATGTGAAACATTGATACAACAAATGCCAAAGTCTAATATAAATGATCTGGGGAAATATTTACTGTTTCACATTATCCCTATGCAACGGGTTTCCCTTCCTTTGCACTGACGGTAGTATGTATAACATAGTACATTAGGGTAACTTATAGCTACTATGTCAGGTATATAATCTATCTATGAACAATAAAGTCTCCTGGAAAAGACTTTGATCTGTATCATCATGCTAGAGCTACCTATATATGTTTAACTTGACATTCAGTTTGGAAATCTATTTCTGTCTTATTGCCAGAGAGAAATACTGGAACACTGGTTTCAACACTGGAAAATTGGTAGTTATGGCCACCATCATCAATGTCACATTTAAATCCTCCAGAGTCCTTGGTAAAGTATAAACAATCTCTATGTCTCTTTCCAACCAAACAAGAGCTAACAGAACTGGATAAATAAACCATATTACCAGTTTTAACATAACCAACGAAGGGAAAGTATATTTGTGAGATAGCATGTCTCCCTCCCTATATGAAAGAACTTGACTGGTTGACTTGGCCTGAGAGCAACTACAATATCTTTAAAGTCTCTAAAGAAATCTCTTTAGTCAAGTGCCATCAAATAAGGTTAGTTAATGCATATAATGTGACCAACAGTCAGTAGAAGGCAAGGGGGGAGAAAAAGAAGGCAGTAATCAGAGAAACAGAGTGAATGACATCATTGGTGGAAAGATGAAGTATGAATGAGTTGGTGATGTAACTGACAAAGGGGTTAAATTACTAGACAATAGTTGCTTTTAAAGGCAGGAAAAAATTAGAAGGCAAGATTGAGTGAGCAAGAAGAATGAAAAAAAGAAGCTAGAACCAAGAAGATGATAGGGCTGGATTATATTCATGGAAATGATTTCTATTTCGAATCTACTGGTATTAAACTATTAAGATTATTAAACCCAAACTTTGATAGTCTACATGAGTACATGCTATAAACACTTAGAAAGGTATTCAAATATAGAGAGGTATTACCATAACTCTTTATCCAGAAAATTTTGAAACTATGGGGGGCAACAAATTAAAATCTTAATAGGCACTTTAATTTCATAAAATTGATGTTTCCATTAAAATGGTTATTTTGCACAAGAGGTTTTACTGCATCTATGCATATAAGGGATGGGAAATATAAAACAGATACATATTACCTGACTAATCCATTTTTGTGCTTTTTTTCTCCATAGCATGCCATCATCCATAAAAGTATTTCCAAAATATCATACTAGTAAATTACTCTTCCCATTTTGAGGTAAAAATGAAATACACTCAAGAGACTAATTATTGATAATAATAATCTCACATATGGAGAGAATAAGGAAAAACTATTCGATACTATACACAAATTGAGTTTAAATTAATTTAATTTTTTATTTTCAAATATTAAATGGTCTCGCACACGAGTAAAGAATAGTTCATAAAAGCCTTGGGGAATTATGAAATATATAAGTGTTCCATACTCATCTCTCTGCTCATTTCATTGTGCAGAAAGTTACAAACATTAATCCCTGCCTACTAATATGACAAGAAGACCTAGGTGATCCATCAACTCTGATAGCTTTTTTTAATCTTCTTCAAAGTGAACATTATCAATCAAAACTTTTCCATCAAATAAACAAAATACACGTAACACAAGGAGAAAAATAAAAGAAAGTTAAATCTGTCCTCCTCTTTGTTATGGCTACAACTTCAATAGGAAAAAAGAATCTTCCTAATTGATTTTAAATAGGCTTAATTTAAATTTTCTTATTTCTTCCAAATGATAAATAGGGCAGCATCAACAGAGCAGCCCTCTAAGGCCAGGGCTCATTTACTCTGATTTTTGCTAATACAGCATAACTTCTAATCATAAAAATCCTGTAAAATTTTCAAAAATTGATTTTATTCAAATAATTTTGAAATATTTGAAAAAGAAATTGGGTTAAGGTTTCTTAAGAAACAATTTTTTTTGTAGGAGAACTAAATTAATCTGCTACAGTGAGATACAGAACAGATGAATGTTGGTACAACAGAAGAGAAGGACTGTCAGTTAGGAACCCTATTTATGTAATTGTTGATAAATTACAACCTCTCTGGGCCTCAGTTTCCTTGCCTGCAAAATAAAGACCTCAAGCTAGATGATCTCCTAAGTCCTTTCCAGCTCTAAATCCTGATTTAATTATGCTCTCTATGTTGATGCTAGAAGATTTATATATCCAGTCACAGCTTCTCTCCTGAGCTCCAGCTATCACCTATTGGAATTGGAAGGTAATTGGATTTATGGGGTAGAGAGCAGAAAGATGGATATATTTGGAGAGAAAGGAAATGAATTCTCTTTTGGAGATACTGAGTCATTTTAATATTAAAATGTTTCAAACAGAACTTATCTCCCTTCTCCCCAAATCTACTCTTCTTCCATGTGCACAACTATCCTTCCTTTCACTCATCAAGATTCCCAACCTTGACCCCTCGCTTCCACTCATTCCTTAAATTCAAGCAGCCTCCAAGTTTCAATGTTTCTGCCTTCCATCAATCCCCCTCATAGGGCCACCATCCTACTTTAGGCCCTTTCCTGCTTCAAATCTCTTTCTACTCCAATCCATTTAACTTAGATGCCAAAGTGATTATTCTAAATCAAGATCTCCTCATGTCTTCCCCTCCTGGATCAGTCCTCCTTCACTCCAATCAAAGTCAACTGCAAGTCATGTCATCATTTCCCTGATGCCATGGTCCTCTTCAAGAAGGAAGGACAAACACACAACTCCTACTCAATAAACACGGTGGCTCCCTAATACCTCTAGGATCAAACCTAAACTTTTTTGTTTGGCATTTAAAACTCTCCATATTTTTGTTCCAATCTACCTTTCCAATATTATTATATATTATTCCATTCTGTGCACTCTAAATAGTTCAGCTAAACTTCTTGCTGTTTCTCACAAATGAACTTCATCTCCCATCTTGCCTTGCACATACCACCCCTATTCCTGAAATGCACTCCCTCTTAAAATCCTTAGTTTTCTTCAAAGGCCACACTCAAAGAAGGGCCATCTTGAGGCCTTTCCTGATCCCCACCCAAGTGCTAGTGTCTCCAATCTTAAATAATCTTATATTTCTTTTTTTTGTATATTTTGCACATGTGTGTGCACATGCATGGCTAGGTATATCTGGCTGTGTATGTATACATTAGAATGTATACATACATGTATGTGTTTCCCCCATAGAATATAAGCTCTTTGAGCATAGGAACTATTTTAATTTTGTTTTTATTTCCTTTTGGTGACTAGTGCATAAGAACTTTAAAAATACTTGTTAACCAATTAATTATGACATGGCTATAATAATACTAATAGCTCATATTTGATTAGTGCTTTGAAGTTTATGAAGAGATTTCTTCATATCAAGCCCTGGAGACAAATTCTTCAGATGAAAAAACTGACATCATCATCACCACTAGCATTCATACACAGCTTTCAGGTTTGAAAAATGCTTTACAAACAGTATTACATTTCATCCTCACAACAACCCTAAGATGTAAGTGCAATTATTATGACCATTTTTACAGATGAGTTAATTGAAGTAGAAAGAAATTAAGTGATTTGCTAAGGGTCACATAGCTAGTTAAATGTCTAAGACTGAATCTGAGTTCATCTTCCAGACTCCAGGGCTCTATCTACTTCATCATCTTGCCCATAGTCACAACCAGGAAATGTCAGAGCTGGGACTCAAAAGTTAAATTTTATTCTTCTAAGTCATTATAAACTTCACCCACTCCACTATGCTTTTCATTCTTACTTCACAGAATGACTTCCAGACAAGGGATCCCACATGATTATACTTTCTTTGCTTAAAGTTCTTTGCTAGTGGTAAAATCAGAGATCATCATGAGCCCTAAGAAATTGTACTTTAGTAGTAAGAATAGAAAATCATACCCTTAAATTCCCCACTGATTGTTCCATCAAATTTTAGAGCTGGAAGAGATCTTAAATATCTTCTATTCCAATCCCCTCACTTTTGAGATGAAGACCAGAGGTAAAAGTTAATGGCATATTGAGGGCTAAAAGCCAGATCTTCTACTGCAGGGCTTTTCCTACTATACCACAAACCCATAATCTTTATACTTTGTTTTCTCTATGTGTAATGAAAAGATCACATTATTTACACACAAAAACTTGAGACAAGTCATTCAATAGTGATACACGCTTTTCTTATATTGCTTCTGTAGGGCTCCAACTCTAATGCAAATTTTAATATACTATAACAAAACTTCTTTTACCGTTCTAAAAGAAGGTTAATACAATGGATACCTTGAAATATTCTTCATGTTTAAATAAAAGATCATGCTAAAATTAGAGTTTTTTATGAAGCATGAGTGATTATCTCATTTACATATATATCATTTAGCTTAAGTCACATGTGGAAGCATGTTAGAGATTTGAGAGTAGCAATACTATATAAAACCTGTACCTTTCTAAGAAAGTCCCTTAAAAACATTTTTAAAAGTATTTTAGGCTACAAGACAGTATTTAAGAACTACACAAGGAAGACTTTGTACATAACTAGATCTCTAATGTCACAGAGCAGAATTTTTACTGATTTCTTGCTTTAGTAAAATACTTTGGTTCTTTCCCTTAACATTATCTTTTAAAATCAATTCGGTAAATATTTATTAAATGCCTATGTGATAGGCATTAGGGATACAAAGAGAGATAAAACACAGACCAAGCTATCAAGGATTTCCAGTCTAATGATGTGAGGATATTGGGGAAAGGAAGATCAAGACATAAATAACTGTAACTTAAGGGAGAATGAGATAAATGCAAAGGAGTAGTCTGGGAAATGTGCTAAGAGAAACTTGAGGAGAGATCGGCAAACCATAAAGACCAACTCCCCTCCTAGGGACTTGGATTCTTTGACTCAATCCTGTAACCAGTTTAAACTTCTTTAAATGCTTGATTTAAAGTCCTTTACAATCTGGTCCCTTTTCTATCTTTCTAGTCTTCTAATACCTTATTTCCCTCAAGTAGTCTACAATGCAGTGAAACTAACTTAACTGCAGTTCTTCAAAAAGAATACTCCATATCCCAACTCCATGCCTTTTCTTACTGGCTCTCCTATGACTAAAATGGTCTCCCTCCTCAACACTCTCCTGGTATCCCTGCTTTCCCTCAAGACTCAGTTCAAATTCCACCTAGTGAAAGAAACCTTTCTCAGTTCCTCCTATTGCTAGTGGCTTCCCTTTGAGATTACTATCCATTTATTATATATGTATATATGATATAAAATAATTTGTATATTGTCTCCCCCAAAGAAATACAAGCTCCTTGAGGGCAGGGACTATTAAGTGCCTTTCTGGCACATACTAAGTGCTTAATACATTCTTTTTTAATTGACTGACATCTTAATATGAAATATCCCTATTGTTACTAAGGAAACAAATAGAAGAACACAAGGCAACACCCCTTAACCCAAAGCAATCATCCTCAGGGTCCCTTAAATTGTTAGTTTCAGAAGTGAAAGGAGCAAGAAAATGTAATTTCAAAGGAAGCTACCACAGTTCTTCAGTAATTTACCAGTAAAAGGAAACTGATCTTTCCAAGTCATCATACAATGGACAGTTGGGATCTACTCCTTAGATCACGAGAGTGACCCATAGGTTCTTAACACTTTTTTTGGAGCCATGGACCCCTCCAGTAGTATGCTGAAGCCTATGCAGCCCTTCCTTCTCAGAATATTGTTTATAAATGCATAAAATAAAATAAAATGCATACACAAAGGAAATCAATTGAAATAAAATGTAATTTTTTTCACATCAGTGTTCATGTTTCACATCTGACACCACGAACTATTCATCTATCTATCCATGGACCCCAGTTAAATAACTCTCTGAGCTAGTTGAAGAGAAGTAGTAAATATGAATTTTAAAAATTCATTTAATTACTTTGAACCAATGCACACAGATGAGGCAACTATGAATCAACCACTGCCTGGTAATGAGTCAAGAGAGACTTACATTTAATAGTCCCAGTGACTTTTGGTTAAAGGTGGGTATAATGGAACAAATAGGGTAAAGATAAATTGAGGATGGTATTAATTTTTCTCCTTACCATATTC
>CM053624.1:126371388-126395763 GCA_028646595.1 Phalanger gymnotis
TTTTCGCTGCCTGGCCATATTCCCAGCCTACTTACTTGACCTTTGAGTTTTTCAGCGGGGTATGACTGCTTGTACAGTACAGAGTTTTATGTTCCAAGCTTGTTCCAAGTTCTATGTTCCAAGCGCCAGCTCTGCCACACCAGCACTCCTTCTTCCCCAAGAACCCCCAACCTGGACTGGACTTAGATCTTCAGCAGGCTCTGCACTCCTGCTCTGATCTGCCACTTAATTCCTCCCACCAGGTGGGCCTGGGGCCAGAAGCAATTGCAGTTGTAGTTCTGTAGTTGTCCTACCTCTGCTGCCCCCAGGGCAGTGGCCTAACTGCAAACTCCCTGTCCCCAGCAGCTTTTCCTGCTAACCTTCTCTGTTGTCTTTGGTGTTTGTGGGTTGAGAAGTCTGGTAACTGCCATAGCTCACTGATTCAGGGCGCTAGGGCATGCTCCACCTGGCTCCTGGTCTAGTTGGTCTGGGCTGCCCACGCTGGGCTCTGCTCTGCTCCACTCCCAGCTCCGTGCGGGATAGACCTTATCCAGAGACCATTCAGGCTGTCCTGGGCTAGTGTCTTGCTTCCCTCTGCTGTTTTGTGGATTCTGCAGTTCTAGAATTGGTTCAGAGCCATTTTTTATAGGTTTTTGGAGGGACTTGGCGGGAAGCTCACGCTTTCCAGCTGCCATCTTACTACTCTTGATTTCTATGCCAAGAGGGTGGTTCCACTGATATTTATTCAGCAGAACACAAGAGTGAACAGGTAAAGTATATAGATGAAAAAGTCTGAGCTAATTCCCTGATTTCATTTTTGCTGCTTTCATAGGAACTACATAATCTATGCTAGAAATAGTCTATTTGCACTAGCTGCAAGTTGGACACCAGATTTCTATATAGTCCACCACTATCAAAACATCTCTCCTATGACATCAAAATTTTGCTAATCAGTTGCCACCTCTTCTCTATGAATGAATATATAATAGCACTTGAAGAAGACTGGTTATAGAGGTAGATGGTTAAGGAGATAGTCAGGAACTGTCTACTAATATGTGCTATGTATAGTATGTTCTAAGCATTTCTCTACATATATGAGAAGAACCTAACTCTAAGCATTTCTCTACATATATGAGAAGAACCTAACTCAAGTAAAATGTTAAATAATAATATTAACTCATATATACAAAGAACTTTGCAGCCTGTAAAACACTACAATGACAGGAGATACAAATATGGCAAACCATATGGTCTTGATATCCTACACCAGGGGTGCATGGACCCTGAAGACTCAAGGCCACATGTGACCCTCTAGGTCCTCAAGTGTAGCCCTTTGACTGAAGCTAGCCTTCACAGATCAAACCTGGACTCAGTCAAAAAGCTACATTCGAGGATCTAGAAGCCCACATGTGGCCTTAAGGCTGCAGGTTCCCATTCCTGTCCTACACTATACTGCCAGTCGCATTTACTCTTGTACTCAACAATTCTTAAAAACTTTTTTTAACTACACCTGTCATTCTGTCAGTATAAGAAGTGGGTGAGACAAGGAGAATATGTGGATAGAGAGTTTTGAAGAGTCAGGAAAACTAGGGTTCAAGTTCTGACTGATATATTTGGGGTGACTCTGGGCAAGGCACTTAAGTTCTCAGGGCCCCAGGTACTCTCTAAAACTTCAGTTTGGGGAACGTTTGATCTCTTTTGGTAGAGAGGGTTTTCATCTGATAGTTCCTTGCAACACTGAAGTAATAAGATCATCTTTCCCTGACACCCTGAAAAAAAATGTGTTGTAGAGAAATAGGAGATATGCTGGAAGGAAGATCTGAAGCTAGGTTTTCCTAATTCAAGGACCACTCTCCATTTACTACGCCATGTTGCTTCTCAATGATAAATATGATGAGAAATACATTGACTATATAGGTCAGACTGATATATCTCCAATCCTAAAAATAAACGACTACCTTGTCTAATAGGACACCAATACCCTAAGGAATAAGCACCTCTTGGTATGAGACATCCAAATTTAATGCTTTTAAATGTTAGGTAGAATGATGAAAACACTAATTTATTTTTATAAAACCAGTCCATTAGGTTCCAATGTTCAAATTTAAGGGCAGATTCATACTCTTAGGAATAAATGAATTGAAGCACACAGATTTTACTTGCCACTACAAGCATATGGACCTCAGGTTATTAAAGGACAGATTTTTAGTTACTGATTATTAAAGGGCATACACTGAAGACTTCTGCGACAGCCAGAAAGCTAGGCTGTTACCTAGTAGCAAATATGAATGATATACCAAGGAAATTCCAAGGTTCTCTTGAAATATCATTTGAATTAAGCCATCTCCTTAACAATTCTGCATGAAAAGAAACCAGGAGACACAGCTTCTCTTCCATATCCCACACTAACCTTTCATTCTCCATTAATTATTTTCTCCTGCTCCCAAAGCTACTCTTGCCCAACACTCCATAAAAGAGCACCATACGAGATCCACCCTGGCCACCGATCATTAGAAACAGAACCTCCCTCACCTGAAGGGGACATACTCTCCCAGGTGTCACCTTCCAATGATTTAATCTAGACTACATTAGTCTGGCTCCCTGGTATCAAAGAAGTATAGATTTCAAGCTGTAAAAGACCATAGGAAGTTTCTAGTTCAAACCCCTCAGTTTACACATGAAGAAACTGAGGCAACAAAGAGTTTCAACAACTTACCTAAAGTTACATAGTAGTTGGTAAATAGAAGAGTCAGGATTCAAATCCACGACCTCTGAATACATTCAGCACTCTTTCCATTGTGCCACACAATTTCTGCCTTTCTGTCTCTCTTTCTCTCCCTATCCTATCATTAAATGGGTTACATCAAAATATTAGTCTCTACACAAAACCTTTTAAAGATTTTGAATGGTTTTTAAATTTTTAAAGGCTTTGAGTCAAATTAACAATAGCAAGTTCATGAGACAGAGACTAAAGATGTCTCTCTAAGCTCAAAATCTTGACACTTTCATTTCTGTCTAATGTAAGGAAATACAGGTTTCACCTCAGAGACTGTTTTACCTACAAGCATGGAGAAGGGTCTCTAAATACAGCGGAACACAGAAGTTTTTAATTAACCTTTCTATTCTAAAGGAATATTGATCTTCCAATTGAATAGTAAGTAGGAAATGTGGTAGTGGTCTCTGGCTGTCCATAGTCAGTCAACAAGCATCTATTAAACACTACGTGCCAGACCCTAGGTAGACAAAGACAGGCAAAGACAGTTTTTGCCCACAAGAAACTCACATTCAAAAGGGATATAACAGACAAATAATTATGTCATATAAAACAGAAAAGGAGTGTGAAAGAAGGTGATCTCAGAGGGAAGCAGGGATATGGAAGAAGAAAACTGACATTCTGAGTTAAGTCTTACAGGAAGCCAGGAGGTAGAAGAGACAGAGCATTCTAGCCATCAGGAAAACCTAGTGAAAAAGTATGGAATTAAGAGATGGAGAGTTACGTGTTATGAACAAGAAGGAGACTAGAGTAGCTATATCATTGAGTGGGTAGACAAGAATGAAGAATGAAATATAAGTATACTAGAAAGGTAGTGAAGACCAGAAGGTAGTCAAAGACTTTAGATACCAAAAGACATTACATTTGATCTCGAAGATAACTGGGAGCCACTGGAGTTTACTGGGGATACACAGAGTTTGCAAATCGACACTTTAGGACAATCACTTTGGCAGCTGAATGCAGGACTGATTGATGTGGGGGAGACTTAGATTAGAAAGACTTAATATTAGAAAATTAGATTATTAGAAAACTTTTACAATAGTCTATGGGAGAGGCTATGAGGGCCTATATGAATATGATCACTATGCTAATGGAGAGAAAGTGCCAAAGATACTTTGAAAATTATAAATGGTAAGCTTTAACAATAGATTGGATGTATGTGGTTAGCATGACTGAGAAGCTGAGGATGATTCCGAGGTAGTAGATGGTGGTGTCTTTGACAATTATATGGCTCTGTTCTCTCAAATCTGCCAGGAAGAGCTCAACAGCTCTCACAATACCTCACTATAAATGCTCTCTCCAAGTGAAGTGGCCACAGCTCACAAAGAATAAAACCAACATATAAACAGTGTGTTATTTTTGGTGGCTGGGAAAGTGTTTCAGAAAGTCACAAACAACTGCTACTCCTATTCTGATGTGAACAGCCCAAGAAGAAAGCATATCCTTCTTTGGGTTCAACGAAATGACAGCCTTTCTAAACTGGGGGGACAAGAACACTGAAGGAAACTCATCAGTTATATGAAAATGTAAAGTTTCTAAAGCAGAAATTTCTCAGTGAGGCATAGAGAATCAAACCTGATAATATCATCAATGCAGAGAAGCCACCCTAATTACTAATTAAAATTTGTTAAATAATATCCTGCTGGGTTCTGTGCAGAAGTGAAGCACACTGATTAGGACATGACAGCCCCATAAATACAATTATTTAGACAAAGATAAAGTTTTGGGCTCAGTATTTTACACCTAAAGATGATATTAAAATACATCCTAACAGACTGTATTATTAAAGTCCATCTGCATTATCTCATTTAATGATGCAATTAAAACCCTCAAAATTCACTAGGGTTTTCTAGAAAGTGAATTTTTTCCTAACTCAATCTCAGACAGAATATCAATTTTCCCCAAGGTAAACTGACTGCCAATAGATATTTCAAATCCCTATCAGCCAACTTAAATTATATTTCATGAGTGAATTCCTAACCAGTACTTCCCTGACATAAACTAGATGCATGGTTTTAAACTACTGAAGAAATTCTAATCTAATTCTAAAAATTAAAAGCAAATAGGAAGAAAATCAAACCTTGCTAGGGCTCAATTGTTTCCTTTTAAAAATTACTTTTTAAGTCATAAACTTAACATGAACATATCCACATACAAAGAACAGAAAAAGAAGACTGAATATGAAGTAATGAATTTCTATTACGCTCACCTTGGATTTAAAAAATATGTATTAAATTTAATATGACACTTCTCACTCTTCTGTGTTCTTTTTTGAACTTCTTTGGTTCTGTATATTTTTAAAGTATTTCACTGACATTCCTTTCTTTTCTTTTTTCTGCTTCACTTTTTACTAATTGCTCACTAATTCTGATCTTTAAAAAGCACACCAAATAGAGGTAGCCTAATGGACAATTTCAAGGTAACTCAGGGAAAAGATACTCTAAAAAGAATACTAACCTAGTAGCCTCCTCATACTGGCCTTTTAAAAATAATTTTTTTAAAAACCATGAAAAATTGTATCAACTGATGTGTATACTGTAACATCACTGTTTGGTCATCAGCAATGAAAGCCACATTCTAAATATATTTCTATTTGTTTTTCTGTGTCAAGTGGGGAAAGGAGAGTCCACCTTACTGATATAACAGATAGCATTCATGTTACCAGTAATACAGTAAAGGGAAGAATACAAAGAGAGGAAGGAGTTATACTTATCTTGGTAAGAGGATGGAAAAAAGAGGATTTAGACAGAGATGAAAGGAAAGATCCGGTCAAGAGCTGAGTGAAGTATAAATCCTGAGTACAGACGATTTTTGCAGTAAATGTGGTGTGTTTACAATAATAAACATCTACAAATCATTCTTTTTTAAAAGGAAGGAAAACGCCCTAATTGTCCTTCAGATATACTGGTTCTGACAACTGCTCCAAGTCACTGATGGGATTTTATTTGAAGATACTGTTGGTTCAATGGATCAAGTTTCTCAAAAATTTTTATTCATTGGAATAAACCTGTTTTTCCTTTTCGATATGCTACCTAGAGGTGTGTTCTGAAAACTACTAAGCATATTAGTATTATAAATTATAACAACAGCACAGAAGAAAGTAAGGAGATTGTAAACTCTAAGAAGCCAAAGAATGTGTTTCAGGAAACAAGTTGCCCTTCTTATAACTGACAGAAGAACCCTGAAACTTAGAGTGTCCATTGATTCCAAGATACATGCATCAAGAATGGGGAACAGAATAATGGATATTAGTCTTCAGCAAAAAGAAAGGAGAAGGGAAAGAAGTGATAAATCATATTATTTCTGGAAACAACATGAATATTTTCTTCTTTCTAAAATTAACCAATCGATAACAATTTACTAAATGCCTTGTAGCAGGATACTAAAACAAAAATTCAATAGCTCTTGTCTTCAAGGAGCTTATATTTCCATAAGGGAGATATGTATACATATGTGTGTGTACAGATTTACACATGTGTGTGTATGTATATGTATATATACATACATACATACACACACACACACACATATATTCCAAGAAATGTGCTAACACCTAGGGGGACTGGGTTTAAATTTATCATTTCAATCTACTCTTCTTTTATTATCATTAACAAAAAATTTCCTATCACTAATAGTTGTTTATATTTATAAAGCGCTTTATGTACACTATCTTATTTATCCTCCCATAGGAAATAAGCAATACAAGTATCATTATCCTTGTTTTAGGTGAGGAAAATGAAATTGAGAGGTAAACCTGCCTCAAAAACTCATGCATCCTTATGGGATAAGAGGTGAGACTTGAAACTGAGGTATTTATACTAAAAAGCCCAGAGTTCTTTCCATTATACCTCAAAGTACATGTTAAGATTAACTGAAACAACGGCAAAGTTGAACATTTTTGAAGTAAAAGACTTTTCTAAATGATGTGTGGGAAATTATCATATCGGGGCAATAGCAGCAACCACAGAATAATAGCCAGACTAGAAGACTAAGAGGCCTTCCATACTGGCATGTGATAGAAAAGTTATCTGACACTGTGATCACTGTATTTAATCCCTTCACTTTGGGCACTAGTTAGGAGATTCAATGTAGTCCATATCACCCTAACCAAATTTCTGCTTTCAACGTGAAAATTAATATTATAACTTCTAGGGTTTTTCCTCCAATAAGGCAAGTAACAAGACTAACAATTATTCTGCTGGGTTTATTTTTAAGCTTTTCACATACAGAGAAATCTGAAATAGAGCAGTTAAATAAGAAAACAGAGGTCAAACTGAGCACAAATGCAGTATATTAGATGACTCACAATACTCACAGTACTATTCTGTCCCTCCTGTCTTGCTTCACTATTTGATGGCTTCCTTGTACCTTACATTAAGAGCTCTAATATACTATTTCAAAATTTGATGTCCTTTCCAGTTATTGCTTTTGAAATCCTAGCAAATATAAAACCTGCTCTATACAGAACAAAAAAACAGCAAAAAATAAACAAAAAACCCGACCCATGACCTAGAACAAAGGTCTTAGTGGTGTCTTATAGATCCAAAATAGGTTTATAGCCAATTTGGAGACAGACAACTCAGAGGATAAGGACTCATCTAAAATACTGACAAAAAAAGGTTTTCCTCCACAAAAGTTATCCAGATTTTTCCCCCCAAATTACATCACCAATGACCTAAGTTACGCAATTTGTTTTTTTTTTAATTCTAGTGGTTGTATGACCTATTTTAATTAATTTATCATGTCCTCTCATACTGCCTCATCTAAGAAAAAGGTGATTTTCATTGGGATATGTGTTCTCAAAGGCTATGTCAGCAGATCATAGATTCTGATATGTCCTACTAAACCAGTAAGTGTATGGGTCAAAGACAAAGTGTGCATTTTGTTATCATAGAATTTATGTTTGGAGAGCTTTATCACTGGACAACTAGCTGTAAGGGGACAAATTTGGAAAGAAGAGCCATAGCAACTCACAAAATGCCTACTAAGGAATGGAGGTGTTACAATATGCCCTGGTGAAAGAAGTATCCACACCATGATGAAGTCATTGAAGTATGAATGTCTGCCATGTATGCAATTTATCCAACTTCAGAATTATCTCTGACTTTTCCCTTTCCCCTACACCCAGTCATTCAACAAATCAAGTCTATTTCTCCTTTGAAATATTTCTTCTATCTAGCCCTTCTTCTTAAATGCCACCACTACCACCATACTAGAACAGGCCTTTAGTCACATTTGGATTAATTTATTAAAATAATTAATAGCTTGACCGCTATTCCTGTCTCTAGGCTTTACCTCTCTAATCCATCCTCTCCAAATTATACTCATCTTTCCCAACTAGCTCAAATCCTACTTCTTCCACAAAGCCTTTCTTGGTTAGCAGAAATTTATATGAACTTTCCTTCTTAACTAAACTTCTGTTAGTAAAATTAATTTGCTGAGGAATGAAATATACTGGCTTCTAACAGCCTTTACTCCTGTCTAGAATTATTAAGTATTATTTCACTGTTATCTAATACTTTACCATCTCATCTCCTCCATAAGATTATGAACTTCAAAAGGACAAGGACCAATAGGGCTGGCTAATGAGTCCCTCCCTTTCCCTCCTCCCAAAAAGCTCTAGTTAGCTTGTGTTAAAGAGAGAAAGACTTACTACTCCTCCCCCATTCCCTTCTACTGTAACTGGGACATGAGGGGGTGAAATCTGTGGAGTCCATGAGATCAAAGATCTGGACCTAAAGAAAACTTCAGAGGCCACCTAGTCCAATCCCCTCCATTCACAGATAAGGAAACAGAGGTCCAAATGGGTTAAGTGACTTGATGGAGGCCAAACAGACAGGATATGAACCCAGGTTCTCTGACTCCAAAGTCAATTTTCTTTTCACTTTGCCTGGTTCCCTCACTAAAAAACATCAGAGTTATCTGAGCTGCTACTGATCCTCTGCATCCCCAACAGAGTTTAGCATAATGCGATGTGTATAAATAGGACCTCAATAAAGATTTGCTGATGTGTCATCAAAGATGAACTATTTAATGCTTACAATCAACCTGAGGTAACCATAGCAAACCAGCAAAGTCCATCCATTTATAAAGATGTGCCAGGGTCATATCAAGAACCATATGCCTATCTGTAATCTGATGAATAAAACACTTCAATTATTCTAAGTTCACATAAAGGTTAAGGTCTTTATTTTTAATCTTACATTGTGATTAAAAAAAACTGAGAGAGATTTTTGCTTCAGGGAAAGACAATGCAAATGAGAAAATAAAATACTCTTAATTTAAAGAACAAAGCCCTTTTATGTGAATATCTGGATAATTCACAAAACTCTACCTCCTTGGGTACTGGAAAAGCGATGGGTAACCACAATTTTATTAAACGAGAAACTCTCTTCATCACCATCCCTCCACCTTTTAAAATATAGGGTTTGTAAGCATTAAACGGTTCAGACAGAATTACCTTGTTCCTCTGGTCTTTTCTGCCAACCAACATAATTTTAAAAAGATACTGAGGATCAAAGAATTGTTCATGAAGACAATTGCTAGAATATTTACTCCTTCCATGACATTCCATACTGATAGAGACCATTACCCTTTAATTTTTAATGTGCTAGACAAGTCTAAACTTGAATTTTACTTTTGAAAGAGAATAACACATTGGTAGAATACTAACTTAATATTGAAAGTCAAACTTTGAAGAAAGCCAGGGTGGGTGATCATTACAGAATTTATTTTGTATATGAATTATATTCTTAAAATCCAAAAAGAACCCAAGATTTATCTTTTTTACCAACACAGTGGATAGAATGCCAGGCCTGGAGTCAGGAAGACACATCTTCATAAGTCCAGATCTTGCCCCAGACACGTACAAGCTGTGTGACCCTGAGCAAGTCACTTAATCCTGTTTGCCTCAATTTCCTCACCTGTAAAACCAGCTAGAGAAGGAAATGGCAAACTACTCTGGTACCTTTGCCAAGAAAACCCCAAATAGGATCACAGAGGCAGACACAACCGAAATGACTGAACAAAAGCATAATTAAATGTCATAACATATGAAAGGTGCTTTGTAAATCTTAAATGGGTACAAAACGTCAGTTAACGTCATCACTGCTATTGTTTCCATGGCAGAATAGCAGTATGACCATATCACTACACTGTGATTTATAATTGTTCCTCTACCAAATAAACCTTACCTGTAGTAAGATTCATGAAAGTGATTCTGTAACCAAGGGATCTCTACAAAAGGGAAGATGGAAACGCTGAGTTTACCTCCTTTACAATCTTATTTATTCCATTCCTTAACTAAATTTAGTCTTATTAGATGAATGACAGATAATCTCAATCAAAAAACAATCAAGGAAATCTCCCTACCATCACCTCTCTGCTTTTTAATATGCATAGCAACTTTTTGGTCTTTTACTTTTTTCCCCCCAAGTAGCACAATGTTAAAAGCATATTCGGCATCAAAGGATTCTCTGGGAAGACCAAGAAATGTTGCCTTTATTCCCCTATTCCTTTTCCTACTAAAGTGAGGTACACATAGATGGCACGTAGTCCAGAGCACTAGATTTAGAATCAAGAAGGACTAGGTTCAAGGAACCCACAATTTACTTAATCTCTCTCAGTCTGTTTCCTAATCTGTAAAAAGCAGTGATTAAGAGGACCCAGCTCACAGAACTGTCCTAGAGATTAAATGAGATCATGAAACGTATAACACTTAGCACAATGCCAGCACACAGCAGGTGCTTAATAAGTACTAGTTTCCTTCCCCTCACCTAAAGTGCTTTTCAAACCTTTAAGTGTTAGGTAAATGCTAGCTACTAAAACCTGACAGGAGAAGTAAAGGCAAAGTACAGAAACTCTTGTATGGATCAAGCAGTAAGAAGCACTAAAAATAATAATTTACCCTCTTTTTAGTCAAAATAGGAGGCTATGTCTCTGCCACAATGTGTTTAGGGATGAGCAAAGGACGTACGATATCTCGGAGAGAGAATTGAACCAGGAGGCAAGTGACCCAGGATAAGTAGTCCCAGCTCTGCTACAAAAATATGATATTGAACAATTAATTTACTCTTACTCATTGGGCCTCGGTTTCTTCTATAAAGTGAGAATATTAGACTCAATATTAACTTAAGGTCTCATCAGGTTTTAAAGGCAGGAGTAAATTTAATAAAACCCAGAAGTTCTTTTAGAACAGGGACTCTTCCTTCCTCCTTTGGTATTTCCCTTTGTGCTCTATAATATGCTATGCATACTATAATAGCTTAATAAATGCTTCCTTTGGGCTTTAATCATCTTAAGATCTCTAACTTGGATATGAAAAATTTCTAAGAAATTTGAAGACATGGGGGTAGACATGGGAGAAGATACAAAGGTTTTTTCCTTTGGAAAAATGGGAAATTTGAAGGAAAATATAACATATAAGCATTAAGTCTTTTTTAAGTTCCCTTGAAGAAACTGCATGGCACAATGGAGAAGACATGGACTTGAGACAAGAAGATCCAGGTTCAAATCCCACCCTCTTAGTAGATGTAGGATATTTACTATCTATGTCACCCTCTCATTAGTAAAATGAGGAAATTGGCCTGAGTGGTCTCTAAGATTTTTTCTAGCTCTAACTCTAAGATTCTGTGATTTTTCACATTTGTAAAGACACATTTTTAGTCTAAGAATATAAATGTATTATGTATCATTTGAATTGCTAATAAAATTGGTATGCTGATTATATTAAACTTAAAGGTATAATATATTGATATATTTCCGGATTTCACATTTAAATAAAATGAATTTTTAAAAATAATTATTAAATTATTAAAAATTAAAAATAATTTAAAAATAATTATTAATGATTGGACAGGACAGGAACTCTGTGCTTTAAGAACTAGATTGTGTTGCTTTTCCAAATGATTCTGACATATAGAATCCTGTTATGTGTCTTGGAGTAGAAGAGAAGTTGGAAACTAATTGAAATTACTGTACAGTTTAAAATAAATACAATAGTTTAGTACAGAAATAACTTACTAATAAACAGTAAAGGCACTCAACGAAACACTCCTGGCTATAAACAGAAACCACTTACATCACCACCAAACTACAAATCAAAAAGAAGGGCTTTCTTTTAGACCGCCCATGTCTACACCGCAAGTTCAAATCTCCTAGACATACTTATCACATGATATACTATTGAATACAGTTCCCCGAGGGGTCTACATTGTTTCCAAGCAATAACATAGGGGGGTGGGGGAGTGAATAATTCTTTCAGCGTGCAATAGTACTATTTAGAATATTGTAAACTACTTATTATCAATAAGTGACTTAAGATAGCAGAACTCAAAAATAATTAGCATTGTTGATAACTCTTCTTCCCCTCTAATAAATTCCAACATCCAAACCCAAGTAAGAATTTTTGCAGTAAGAATATTTGTAATACTATTCAATGCTCCATGTAGAGACTTCCAAGAGGAATGGACATATGCGTGTAAGAGTTTCTATCTATAACTTCTTAGCTCTATATATAACTTGTATAAATAACTTCTTAGATATCGAATGATATTTCCAATTTATCACAAAGTATTTAAATATAAATTGAACACAGCTTGAAATCGAGTAACAAAACGTTGTATTTTAAAAGGTGCCTTCATTCAGTATTTTTGTTTAGGCAGAAAAAAAGAGCAGAATGCTTAAACCTATATCATTTAGGAAAAGTATAAAGTAACTCTAATCACATGTCCCAATTTCTTTCAAACCTTGGGCAAGTCACTTAAATTCTCTGAGCCTCATTTTCCACTTATATCAAATAAAAGGGTTGGACTAAATAATTTCTTTCTTTCTGGCTCTACATCTTATAATGCAATAATTCCAATATGTTTCCTTTAGAAATTAGGATAGTCTGTTAATAGAAAACTATAAATTTGAAGAATTTTCCTTAAAGAGTCTATTTGTCTTTATCAATCTTCCTCTAAACTTCTGATCAAATATTTATATCTTCTAAACGAAGGAGCAAAAAACTTACTCTAGATGAGTCATAGGAGGGGCTTGGTTGACCACTCGTTCCCCAAGATGTTGTACCTCCTCGTTCATCCATACCTGAAGGAAGACAAAACAAAAATAAGGTAAATCCATTAGAGTCTAATCTCAGACAACCTTAGACAGATTTTTCTATTCTTGCAAGGTGCCAAGCACACAGCAGAAAGAGAGAAGGCAACAAATTAATGCCTCTACCAGTCTTGCCAACTGTCCTTAGCACGTGGGTTTGGATGACCTGTGAATGAGTCATTGATCCCCAAACTTTGTAGAAACCAGATTAATTATGAGAATCTAGAATACTAGGTCTGCCACAGAATGACACAAAAGCTCTGTGTATTACTATTACAAGTTACTACTTGTAATCCTCATACCCAGGATAATCTAAGGTTCTTTAAAACCACCAGTATGCGCAGCTGACCTGTCAACCCTGTTCCAATCTAAGGCCATCTAAATATAAATTCAAAGCAAGTATTGGACCTTCTGTGGACTAGAAGCTGGTAAAACAGCTAGCTCTCAACCCAATACAATTGGCTTCCATCTGGTCAGGGAAGGCAATAGTTCAACTGAGGCTAAGGATGATGACTCTGAGGGTCAATCAAAGAAATACATACAAGAAACAAATCAAGTTGCCATGATGACCCACAATAACTATTAAGTGAACACCCCCATCGAATTGCTTTAAAATTATATTTTTCTATTTGTTTTTCTCTAAACTGGGAAACACTACCGAACTGCCATATTAGTTGTAAAAAAAAGAAAGCCTTATAAGGAAAGGATCAGAATTTGCATAGTATCTTTCTTCTCTGGTTTTTGTGTTTTTACCTATCAATCTAGGCTTCCAGGATTCCTTCCATGACTCAGAGAGAACCCCACTCCCAAACCCGAACACATTTGATCAGTTCTGAGAACCACTCATCTCTTGCTGTTAGCATAAAGCAATGTCCCCACTCCCTGTTCTCTGAGCCTCATTTCATGCTATGGTAGAGTGAGGTCATCCTTCTGATGATTGCTACTTTAGGTAAATAGACTTTCTTGGATTGTTGGACGCAAAGGTGCACTAAGAACTAAATGAGTATAAGTCATAAAAATCAAGTCTACTTGATTGGCTCCTTCTTCCCAGGGCTAATATTTTCCTAGTCCTTCTCTAAGGCATTCCAGGCAATAAATGAGCATTTCAAAAACTGCTATTTTACGCTTTTAAAAAGTCACTCTTCTCCCTCTATCTATACCTTCCTCACTGTTGCAAAGTGTCCACATACCCCAAATAACTTCTTGGCCAAGAATCCAGAAAAGTGCCATATCATGAAAGGAGTTGGAAAGCAATAAAGAAATAGCTCTAACTAGCTACTGAAGTCAACATACTAAAATGTGATCAATTGGGAGGGTGAGAAACCAGAATGTAAGGGATTGAGAAATGAATGGGATATACAATATCTTTTTTGTTTCCTACTTTGTATAAGGAATCAAATGAGTTAACATAGGTAAAGTGTTTTGCAAAGCTTAAATTAAAATAAGTGCTAGTTATTTATTGTTATTATTATTACTGCTGCTATATCCTCTTTTGGGGGAGGATTTGGGTGTTCAGAATTAAAAAAAAAGGAATGGGGCAGCTAGGTGGCACAGTGAATAGAGCACCGACACTGGTTCAAATCTGGCATCAGACACTTGACACACCTTACTAGCTGTGTGACCCTGGGCAAGTCACTTAACCCCAATTGCCTCACCTTCCGTCCTCCAAAAAAAAAAAAAGAAAGAAAGAAAACAAGTCAATAGGAGGGCAGGAAGGAGAAAAAAAATTGACTACAAATGGCTTTTTCTAGAAGTTTAACTATGAGAGAAAAGAAAACTATAGATAATTCCTTCGGGAAATGGAAGAGTTTATAAGGACTGGAAGACTAGGCATGTTTCTGGGCAGCAGAGAAGGCGCCATCAATAAACATGACAGCTGAGGGTGGTCTTCAAAGGGGCAAGCTTTAGAAAGCACAGGAGAAAATGTGGTTGAGGGCACAAGAAGAGGGACTGGCCTAAGCATCTCTTTCTCAGAGACTAGAGACTGGGGTATTTGTGTGTATAGAAGAGGGGGAAAATGAAGAGTCATGACAGGTCTCTATTTAAACAAAGAGACAAGGTCCTGGGATGACAGGGAAGGATGAAGAAAGTGGTAAAGGAGGATTGAAGAAACAGCTAGGAATAGTTATTAGAGGAGGTGGCAGGGGTGGAGGGGAAAGATTATCATACGTAACACTGAAAGACCAAAGGAGGTCAAATGACAATAATATAGAGTACACTCAGTGTAATATTTGATTTCTTATAGCAGCATGTGAATAGGAGGAGAAAGGATAGATGGTAGGAGGCACTTCAGGATTAGGGTTTAGCAAGGTATAAGTGGTGAAAGAGAAAGTGATTAAAGGGGAGAAGTACATAATTGAAATGGCTAATTACAAAATGAATAGTACAAAGGGAGGAAAGAGTGAAGTGACTGGAGGTCAGGGTGAAGAGGTAGAATAGGTGGGTGAGGCAGAAAGAGAAAGGGAAGGTAGAAGGCTGTAAAGAATGAGGAATTAAAGAGTTCTGGATCATGGCAGGAGAACAGTTTTAGGCAAAAGAACACCTAAGTCATGCCTATGTGTGCCTAAGGTAAAGTAAAAGGTGAGGGAGATAGGATCTGGGGAAACTAATGTTACTAGGTAGACAAGTGATTTGAGAAGTCATCAATATTTAGGCTGAAATCTTCAGTATCACAGCAGGGATAAAGGAAGGAATCATTCCTTTCCTAAAGCCCAAAACCTTTGCATATAATATCCATGTAATAAATGTTTGTTGAATTAAATTAATAAAAATAAATGAATAAAGAATTTTTAAAATAAATTCAGATTTTTAAATATCAAAGCTCTCTAAAGTAAGACACATGGTGTTTTAAAGAATTTTACTTTTAAAATGATACCCAGATTGGGTGGTAGATAACTACTAATAATAATGATATCCTAAGCACATTTTTAGGAAAAGGCCTACAGATCTTGTCAAACCACAAGCCTTATCTTTGTCAAGTGACCCCGATTTTCCTGGATGCCATAAGGAAAAGGCAAAGATTAATTAAACAAAATGGTCATTAATTAGGTGATAGAATCATCAGCTAAAGAGTGTTAGATCCTAATGGCATGGGGCATGATAGGGGCCTCATGGGACTCTAAAGAATGGCAAAGATCTGAACAAAAATGGCTGTATTTTGCAGCTAAGCCCTCTGTGCTTTTATTATAACTGATCCAGGGTCTGAATATAAAGTGGTGGCTGGCACTGACAAAAGCAGAGAGTCATCTTTCAGGACAAATGATTCCTTTCTGCTGAAAACAATGACTATTACTAACGCAAGGGTATAATCCAAATAACAATCTTTCTACAGATTCAGATGGAAGATAAAGGTAAACATATACGAATGATAATGCATGGAGGACAAATATCTTTACATAAAGACCGTCAAGATATAATGAAATATAACAAAACAGCATATCCACAAGAAATATTCAAAATATGATATATAATAATTCATGGGAATGGAAAAAACAGCTTAAGATGTATCTGAACTATTGTTCTCGTGGATATGTACTATATGGCATTTTCACTACAATCTTCACGTTAACTAGAGAGTTTTGATGAAACTAGTCCTTTGATAAATAGGATAAAGCTTCAGGGAATTCACAGGGAATAATCACTGAGAAGAATTTTTCAAACCTTAGTTGGCTGACAAATTAATGTTTGTCATTCTATAGGGTTAAAAGATATACTGGATAAATCAAAACTGATCTAATGACAAAAATCATCTTTTCCCATTTTTCTTCTAGTTTATAAAATTTCTTAAGCATCTGCTTCTCCAAGTAGGACAGAATAATAATTAAAATTTCAAATTTTCCTGCAAATTCTCAGTATATATATTGATCCTATGGATCTGAATAATGCTTATAACCAACTGCTTCTTTTAAATCCTCTTTGAACTGCCATCCTTAACAATTCTCTTAGGGTTCTCCAAGTAAATAGCAAACATAAACTTTGGGTTTTTTTGTTAAGTAATTATTTGCAAATTTAAATGAAGCAAACTCTTTCTGCCTGACTTTACAAGCTGTATTTATTCCTAGAACTAGCAAAAATACATCATATACAATTACACAGATGTACATATATTTTTTAAAAAAAATATACACACCTACATACCAGATGGGCTTCAGAAGCATTTAAAAGAAAATTTCTATTCCAGGTAGTCAATGACAAATAGGACTTTATTTAAAAGATTTCAACAAAACCAAATTTCAACAATTTCATAAACAAAAGAAAGATAATACACATTTTGTGTTCACCATCTGCTTTACAATGATTCAATAAATGATTTGAACAGAGAAATCTGATTGCAGATAGTTATATCAGTTACCAAGACTATGAGAATATCTCACTTCTATAGTTCCTTTATTTGATTTTGTTTGTGGAAATTTCTTTAGATAAGATTCAAAGCCTGATCAATTACAGAACCATAGAGAGGTTTAAATACAAAATCTGTTGATTATATTTTTATATTACAGACACATTTCAAAAAAATCTACTTGTGTACTTTTCCTATGTTTCACTGTGAATTATTAACAGTACTAAGAAAACATTAAACTTCTGATGGGCTTTAACAGACAAGGCAAAAATTATTTTCTCATATTAAGTATAATTGGATGTGTAGATTTTATATTCATGAAAAACAAATTTTTGAGTTTCTGTGTAGTGAACTTTCAAAAAGTGACACTAAAAAGTGACTCCAACACAGAAAAAGAAAACATTTATGTGAAAAATCTAATACATTTAAACGAGAAGAGGAATAAATCTCATACATTACGGAGTCTTTTTTTCAGTGGCCTTTGAAAGTGAAAACGAGACTCTTATTTCTGAGACAGCATTTGGAGAGATGTACTAGATATGTGGACAATCTAGCCCTTTTAAGCAAAAAAAAAAATCATATGGTACAGTGGTATAGTAATAACATGAGAAGCCTGCCTTAAAAAAAATTAAAATGCTACAAACTATATAGAACTAAAAACTACCAATGGTAATTCTATTATCATTAGAGACAATGTGTGTGAAACCAGGTTGAACCTCAGGTAAACCTCAACGGATTTTTACTAAGAGTAGGGAAGCCAATGGGAATAATGCCAATGGTTAGCCTCACACTTTACAATTTACTAATGTAATGGAGGACTTTATAAGTTTGCCATCAAATACATTATCTTACTTGATCTTTAGAATGATTATAAGTGGTAATCAGGTCTTGTAGTGTTACCCCCATTAAAGAAATAGGAGAGGAGGGTGGCAATTCCAATAAATGTAAGCTACCAACAAAGGTTTTTGAAGCGCATGGCTAGAGAACAACAAAGCTGCCAAAAGGCTCAGGAAATGACCCTCCCCTCCCACAAAAAAATAAAAAGCCTGAGGAGATCAAAGGGTTAGATGAAGAAGTGACTGAACAAATAAAGGTTACAAAGTGAAGTGCCTTTGTGTTTGTATTCTTTATATCTTCCTCTAAAATCACATATCCTATTTATATATGTTGTTGTTGTTCAGTTGTGTCCGGCTCTTCATGACCTCATTTGGGCTTTTCTTGGCAAAGATACTAGAGTGGTTTGCCATTTCCTTCTCCAGCTCATTTTTACAAATGAGGAAGCTGAGGCAAACAGGGTTAAGTGTCTTGCGCAGGATAACATGGCTAGTAAGTGTCTGAAGCCAGACTTGAACTCAGGAAGATGAGTCTTCCTGACCTCAGGCCCAGCTTTCTATCCACTGTGCCACCTAGATGCCCATTTAATACACATGCTTGGATATTTTAAAGTTACATTTTTATAGGAAAATAGCATAACTCAGTGAACAAGACTATTATATTAGCTTTGAGACTATTAACAATGCTTTTGAGCATCTAAGAGTCCAATCCACAAGGGAATAACCCAACCACAACCTGTCAAATTGCAGGCAGAAATGTCTACTATAAAATTTCCACTGGAAAGCTAGCCCTGAAAATCCAAACCTACAATATGATAGCAAACATTAGATTAACTACTAATCTGGTTTAGGTGTAAAAGTATCAGCCTAAGAGTCAGGAACCTTGGATCCCATTCTTGCCTCTATAAGAACCTGGATAAGTGTCTTTAATTCTCAAAATTTTTTCATCTATAAAATGAGGGGGTAGAACCAGACCTAAGTCCCTTCCAGCTACAAGTTTATCCACTGTATAACCAGATGATCTCTAAGCTGTGACACTCTATGAGTCTATGAATCATAGGTTATCTTGTCATTGTTCTAAGATAGGTAGGGCAAGAAGCCTCTCTGAATCCATATCTAATGAGGTAAGAAGAAAACCATAAATGCTATCTCACATTTATATAGTACCTTTCAATATATACCAACACACTGATAGTTCTCATTATAAATAAAACATAAGGAAGTTGCTGCTAAATGGAAGGATGCTGAGAAGAATTTGTTTAAAGAGGCAAATAAGAGAATGACAGAATTGGTTTCATTGTGTACTCAAAGGCAACATAAAACACAATATCATGGGAGACTGTCATCTTGCCTCTCAGGGTTCATGATTAGCCTAAGCAAAAAGGTTCACTAGGAAGATAAATGCAGATTATGCATCAATATATATTGCAGAAGATGAAAAAAAAGAAGAGAAATTCTATGGAGAGCTTTAACATAAAGATAAATATAAGGAAATATGTTGAAAAATGTTGGAAATTATTGTTTGATACTAAGAAAATAAAAAAGCAAAAGAAGCATCATGACAGTAAATCTTCAATATTTTCTTAAGAATAAGGTGGGGGAAAAGCATTGTCCATGGCAACTACTGAGCTTTATGATCAAAACAACAAAAAAATCAAATTAACTACTATTGTAACCTATAGAAAATGACCAGTCATCAAAGTAGGAGCCATTCTGCAAATTGCTGTTTCTTGGCAATCATGCCATTGATTAATTAGCGCAAAGGTCCAAATCACTTTCAAATAAAAATCACAAAATCTCAGAGGTAGAAAAGACCTTGTTGTTCGGTCATTGTCAGATGTGTCTGACTCTTCATAATCTCATTTGGGGTTTTCTTGGCAAAGATACTGTAGCAGTTTGCCATTTCCTTCTCCTTAGAGGCCATCTATTCAAACCTGAAAATGACTGTCTTTACAACTTTCCCAAGTGGTTATCCATTCTCTGCATAAGGACCTCAAACGAGATGGAACTTGCCACTTTCAAAGTTGTATATTCAACCTTTGGATAGCTCTAATTGTTGGAATTTTTTTTCCCTTACACCAAAGCTAAATAGATTTCTTTGCAACTGCTAGCCAATGTTTCTTATTGTTCCTTCTGGGGTCCATGGAGAAATGCATTTGAATCCTAGTTATGATATTTTACTATTTATGTGACCTTTGGCAAAACACAATCTCTTTTTTGGCCTCACTTCCCTTATATGTTTAATGAGTGGGGTGAATGAGATAAGCTCAAAGATCCTTTCCAAGCCTAAATCCACGATCACAAGAAGTCCAATCCCTTTCCTGTGTATGTGACAGTTCCTAAAATTTTTGAAAATAGCTACTACGTCAACATACATTTGGTTCTCCACGCTAAATATCTCTAGTTCTTTCAACAAAGTCTCACTTAGTTTTTCTCTACATATTAGAATACGTACTGCATTTCACGCTACATATGAGAAAAACAACATGATGTACTAGGAAGAGTATAGGATTTGGGAATCAAAGAGATCAGGACTTAAATTCTGGTCCTAACAATTACTAGGCGACCCTCACATGAGTGTGATAATATCCACTATAAGAAGTCTTCTCTTCTCTAGACTAAATATCCTCGGTTCCTTCAACCAGTCTTTATATGCTATTATCTCTAAGCCCCTCACCAGTATGGTTACTCTCTACCTTATCAATGCTTATGAAAGAAAAGATAAGAAAAAAGATAAAAAAGCCACTTTATAAGAAGAGGCCCTGACCTTTTCCAATGAGCTATACTAATGCTGAAAAAATGTAAATTGGTTAAAGGAAAATATATCAACTACAGTATTAACTATTGACATTTAATCGACATAAAAAACTGTCAAAATTAGGAGGCTAAAAGTACCAAAAAAAAAACTGACCAACTCCGGGAGCAAATGTTAGAGCTCCTGAACAAAGGGAGAGACTTGGAAGCCAGAGGCCACAAAGGTTTGTATTACAAGTTAATTTGCAAAATTTCATGGTAGATGATGGAAGATTACAAGCAATTATCACCATAGGAAACAAAGAAGAAAGATCAGCAGAAAGTTTAGCCTTATAGGCCCAGTTAAGCCAGGCAATCCAAAATTATTTCTAGATGAAACTGAAAGGACAATAAAATGACTGAGAAATAGAACTTATGAAAATGTTTCTCTAACAATTCATCTCTATAATTGATGAAGACCAAAACATCACATTTAAACTTGGAAGACCTAATTAACAAATCGAGATGGGAAGGAAAAGAAATGACAATCAAGATAATATGATTGGGAAGGTCAGCTAAGCCAAGGACAGACAGTCCATAAACTGTGCTGGAGGTGACAATGAGGAAATCAATTTAGTATACCCTAAACATGGAAAATGCCAAAGCACTGATAAAAATGAAAAATGCTCTCATCACCCAGAAAGACAATCAAGAAGATGTTAGCAATTACCACTCATGGGACTAGTCTCTTGAGTAATGAGATAATATTTGTAAAAGTGCTTATTATAGTATCTGGCACATAGTAGACACTATATTAATCCTTGTTTCCTTCTTCCCTTTCCCTTCATCTCTATAAAAAATATTTAAGACTATGATCTATATGTGTATTATAGAATCTCAAAATTGGATATGATCTAAGAAACCACAGAGTTCAAACCATCATAAAAAATAATGTTTCCAGCATCCCAAGCATATGATCATCCTTTGCTTAAAGGTATGAGAAAAGAGCAACTATTGGGAGGGACTGGGGGGAGGATTCCTTTTTTTGACAAGAACCACTAGGAAAACCGAAAAGCATTTTGGTGAAATTTGGTTTAGAGTAACATCTTACATATCAGAAGAAGCACAAAATGGATACACCACCTGAAACTGAAAAGTCTAGATAAAGAAAATTTTGAAGAGATAAAATCAGATAACTTTTATTACTCTGCCTAGGGAAGGAACTCTAAACCAAACAAGAGATAAAAGAAATTGAAAAAAAAAATACCACACACAAATACACACACACATGAAATGTGAATGCTTCTTATCCAGACTGTGACAAGCAGTTGAACGCATAGTCCACTGAGTTAATCTATCAGTTCATCTATGCTAAAAGGCACTGCAGATGAACAATGACCTGAGAATAAACTTAAAATTAGGGTGCATAAGCTGGATTATACTTGGGAAATTAATTAATGCTTCCAAAAATATCAAATTACTCAATGATTTAAAATTCTATCTTCTAAAAACCAAAATTCTCTCAGGAAGGATATATCTTAAAACTGTAACCTCTAAAGAATCAAAATTGTAGATAATTCTAAAGGTGATAGAGACCTGTGTGTGTGCACGTGCATGTGCCTGCGTGCGTGTGTGTGTGTGTGTGAGAGAGAGAGAGAGAGGGAGAGAGAGAGAGAAGGAGGATAACTGCATACAACCAACAAGGACTTATACCCAAGGAGAATAAAAGACATAATCCAGAAAATATACAAGAAAAGAAGCTGGACCAGTCATGCAGTAATAAAAAATAGACAGATAGCTTTAATGTTACCCTGATACTTGAAGAACATTTAAAGGCTTAAAGTTAGGCCTCTATCAATGTGGCTGTGATTTCTTTGGAGGTTACACGGGTAGAACATGGACATAATTCACACAAGATGGGGAAATATAAAGGCACTGTGATCTGTTCCGCTCAAACGTCCCTATCCATGAGATCACTGATCCCAGTAAAGCACTTATTGATGTATTTATGGGTTGCAAAATGCTTTCCTAACAACAATTCCAGAAGAAGGTATGGTGATGATTGTTCCATTTTTATAGATGAGGAAAATAAGGCTCAGAGAATCTAAATGACTTAGCCAAGGTCATACAGCTAGTAACTATCAGGGAAAGAGTTCAAAGCCACAAGCTCCTGGCTCTAACTGTAGAGCTCTTTCCACTATAAACCAAGCCAACAGGATATATAACACATATTAGTAGACTGCACCCAAGGCATTCAAAAACTAAAGAATGGTCCTGCTTCTCATGACAATAAATATAAATTTGTTATTAATTACTGCCATTTAAAAAGAAAAACAGTTTGTACACAGAACCTAATGGAGAAAGCATGAAAGTATCCACAAAGACGGTTAGTGATTCTTTGGTAACATATTACTAGATACAGATGGAGACATATATGAGGAGGGGAAAGCGGGAAGAATACCTTTCTTTTTAGACTGGATCTATGACCTTAGCAATATAGAGAAATCTTGATGGGGAAACTCCCTCTACCAAGAGAGATGGGGACTTCCTCTGCAACTTTTAAGTCTCAGAGAATTGCCTGGAGCACTGGGAACTTAAGTGACTTGCTCAAGGTCATCTTGGAAGACTTGAACTGAGATCTTCCAGACTCCAAGGCCACCTTCTAGCAACTCTAACATACTGCCTTTTTCTAGCTCCCTCAAGGTGTTGCCAAAGTCAACACAGCTTTAAGCATCAGTAGCTTAAAATTGCACTGATCTGAAGGATATGTATATATCCATATGTATAATAATGCTAATACCTAACATTTATATAAGAAACTAGGTGGTGCAGCAGATCGAGCACTGGGCCTGAAGTCAGGAAGACCTGAGTTCATGTCCATCCTCAGATACTTAAAAGCTGTGTGATCCTGGTCAAATCACTTAACCTCTGTTTGCCTCAGTTTCCTCATCTGTGAAACAGGAATAATAATAGAACCTACCTCTCAGGGTTGATGTGAGGATCAAAGGACATGATAATTGTAAAGCTCTTAGCACAGTGCCTGGTACACAGTAGGTACTATGTAAATGTTAGTTATTATTGTTGTTGTCGTCATTTAGCACTTTAAGATTTTCAAACTGTTTTACATAATAGTCCTTATAAGAATCCTTTGTTCTGAATAGAAAATTTGACTTTCAAACACAAGAATCAAGAGAAGCATGAAAAGGCAATCAAGAAAAAGAACAAGAAAAAGAAATTGCAAGGGACTTACTAAAGTTGAACTGTTTTGTTTACATTCCTACATGGAAAGATGATGTGTATGATTTATGAGACCTCAGTATTAGGGTAGCTGAAGGGAATATGCATGTATATATATGCATGTGTGTGTGTGTAGATATATATGTTTATGTATATATGTGTATATGTGAGCATGTATGTATGTATATATGTACATGTATATATAAATATATATATACATAGAGAGAGAGAGAGGGCACAGGGTGAGTTTAAGATGAATAAGGGATGAGAGAGGAATATATTGAGAGAGAGATAGGGAGAGAAAGAATGGAGTACATTATCTTGCAAGAAAAAGCAGTTCTGTAGGAAGAGAAGGCAGATGAGGGGGAATGAGTGAATCTTGCCTT